>CM021734.1:78812352-78965042 GCA_011075105.1 Heteronetta atricapilla | reverse complement strand
TATTATTATTATTATTATTATTATTATTATTATTATTATTATTATTAAGTCTTTCTTCAGTCATCTAGAACTGAGAAAATAAATGATCTGAAGCCACAACTGGTAAATAACAATGCTAGTAAAGATAAATAAATAAATAAATAAATGAGGCTATGAGCATTATACACATCTTTAATAACTATCGCTGGATAGAAAAAGATAATTTACAGAACTGTTTTGTGATAGCAGACATGCTGTCCAGCTTGTAGGTTTACTTCCTTGGAGTTCCATTATCACAGAATCACAGAATCACAGACTAGTCTAGGTTGGAAGAGACCTCCAAGATCACCGAGTCCAACCTCTGACCTAATGCTAACAAGTCCTCAACTAAACCACATCCCTAAGCTCTACATCTAAACGTCTTTTAAAGACCTCCAGGGATGGTGACTCAACCACGTGCCTGGGCAGCCTATTCCAGTGACTAACAACCCTTTCCGTAAAGAAGGTTTTCCTAATATCCAAACTAAACCTCCCCCGGTGCAATTTTAGCCCATTCCCCCTAGTCCTGTCACCAGGCACTTGGGAGAATAGACCAACCCCCACCTCACTACAGCCTCCTTTAAGGTACCTTATAAGGTACCTTATAAGGTACCAATAAGGTCGCCCCTGAGCCTCCTCTTCTCCAGGCTAAATAGTTCCAGCTCCCTCAGCCACTCCTCGTAAGACTTGTTCTCTAGACCCTTCACCAGCTTCGTAGCCCTTCTCTGGACTTGCTCAAGCACCTCCATGTCCTTGTTGTAGTGAGGGGCCCAAAACTGAACACAGTACTCAAGGTGTGGCCTCACCAGAGCTGAGTACAGGGGGACAGTCACTTCCCTGGACCTGCTGGCCACACTGCTTCTTATACAAGCCAGGATGCTGTTGGCCTTCTTGGCTGCCTGAGCACACTGCAGGCTCATATTCAGCCAACTATCAACCAATACTCCCAGGTCCTTCTCTGACAGGCAGCTTTCTAACTACTCATCTCCCAGCCTGTAGCATTGCTTGGGGTTGTTGTGCCCCAGGTGCAGGACCTGGCACTTGGCCTTGTTGACCTTCATACAGTTGGCCTCGGCCCATCGGTGCAGCCTATCCAGATCTTCCTGCCGAGCCTTTCTACCCTCGAGCAGATTATGCTGCTATCTACTAGACTTTCCCAGCTGAGAAAGACACAGTAGTTTTCTAATAGCGGTAGATATTAATTTTCAGTTTGAATTATTACCATCTGATTTTATAGGAAGATTCAGAACTTCCTTTATTTTATGCTTTATTGGTGTTCCTATATAACAAATTTAACAATGCCGTTAAATTTGTTAAAAGCATGAGACACAACGTACCTTCCAGGTGTCATTACTGAGTCTACTTGAAAAGAGGAGTTGTTGGTGTTCCTTTGCATATACACCCTCTTCATGTCCACAGTGCTGTTGTTTGTGAAGAGGCATCAGCACCTCTACAAAAAGTTTCAGCACAATGGACAAGTTTTGGGCAGTTACCCAGTAGTACAAGACAAGACCCAAAATATTTAGTGATTCTATGATAAGATGATTATGTTGCCTTTTCCCCTTGTTATGCTTATGAACAGGTGACAACTGCCAAATAAAGAAGCAAGGGAAATAGAATGAACATCCCAAATATGTTTGATTCGTCATCCAGGTTTTCAAACTTTGTCCCCCTTTTCTCTTACAGTAGAACACCTGTCAGCTTTTAGTGCTTGGCAAATACAAGACACTTTTTTCATTTGCATAAAATAAATTCCAATCAATACATTGATTATCTTGGAATCTGCAAGATAAAAGTGGAAGACAGAAGTGTACTTCACCATTAGTCATAGAACATAGCTCTATGTGCAAACAGAATAGCTATAGTCCTCTCTGCACTTTTGTCATACTCCCTTTCTTACAAAGTGTGTTCCAGTTATGATGAACAAAACAAATACATTTAGTGTTCTCAGAACATCCAGTATATATGAAAGATTAAACCAGTCTGAAAACGTTAACTTCAGTACCCTCAAAACTACATTGAGGTATTTCAGTTTTTGCACAGGATAGCATTTATGCTGCAAAATGCACAGCATATAGATATCTAACCTTCATCCTCAAATATTAAAAAAAAAGAAAAAAAAGAAAAAAAAAGAAAAAAAGAAATGGTGGAGAAATAATTTTTCAATGAAAACAATTTTTATTCAGTGGTACTATTAATTTTTCTCATCTAAATCTCAGCTACTTTAACCAAAATTATATTTTTTCACTCACTGTCTAAACTCTCCCTACATGGAAAGATGCTCTAATTATGCAGCTGTTATATGAGATGCAGATGAAACTAGGTTGTTATTTCAGGCACCTGGTGTCAGCAGATCACTTAAGCTCATGAAGGTGCTTAATCTAATTTACAAGTTTTGGAGAAGAATATAAATTCAGATAAATGTTTGTATCTGGCATATTTTAGAAGCCAACCTAAATGACTTCCTTGGCAGCCTGAAGGCTTTCTTAAATACAGTTCATGGGCTCTACTTTTGAAAAAACTGACTGTAGTGGGTGCTAAATTTAATCTTTCTAGACCATACCACTGGGCCTAGTGCAGGTCATTTTAGAGGGCTTTAAATACATAATATGAATTATAATCATATGAGGTCTAGAGCTTGGGATTTAAGATCAGCATCAAAACTTTGAATTTTACTCCTTTGTCTGCTAATATGATGATAAAAGATGCTATCTCAGCAATCTTAAAATCGATTTTAATGCCAGAATGCCAACACTACATAGATACAAAAAGTAAAATCAAACATGAGCATAGATCACCACAGTAAGTATTTATACAGATTTTATTTACTGTGGAGACTTTTTCCTGCTAAGAATGTGAAAATTCACACTGTACTTGCATTGAGGTTTTGAGGGAATTGGGTTGACATAGAGAATGCAGAAACAGCAATTAGTTTCAAATAGTTAGCTAATCTTATGTATTAAAGTACTCATCCAACATGAATGTGGGCAGTTCAGATCACAAACTGGAAGAATTGTTCACTGGAGGAGGCCTCTGAGGGTCACCTAGTCAAACTTATCAAAAATATCCTGTAAATATTTTTACAGTTGGGTATTCACATATACATTAGATGGTTAACCTTAGATGGTTAACCTCAGAGGACATGAACCTTATGCTTTTATTTCCTCCTCAATAGATTGGAAATATACTTTATTACATTTTAAAAAGTGCTTTTCTCACTTATTTTTTCTAAGATGCTAGCAGATGAACACTCAAAAGAGAAGGATTTTTTTCTGAAAAGGTCAATAAGAATAGTTGTATCTTATCACACAAACTCTTGAATGCTCTACGTAATCAATAAATGAGTGTTACAACCTAAAAAATGAGCTGTCATCGAGCTGTCATCAAGCTCTCTGAGAGTCACAAATGCAACACACAGTATTACAATTCTAATTGAAACTGAAAAATCTTTGAATAAATTAGCATATTTTGAGTTATGCATTTAAGTATCTTTACATGGATGTGTAGTATGATGGGAGGAACCCATCTGTGAGTGTAACATTATCAGAGCTATTTTCTTACTCTTGTTTGCCTCATTTACTAACAGTAATAAGAAAGAAGAGTATCTTAGAAATAATGTTTTCCCAATGAATGTCACAAATATAAAGCTGTCTGTTTAAAGCTACAGTATGTATATAGGGACATTTTTATGCATTCAAAATTACAATTTATACTTTCTCTGATATACAGGTGGGTAAGATAAATGTTCATCAAAATATCTTTTCACATCTAGGAAAGCCTAACAGTTTCCCAATGCAATATTATACAGATTTTTTGATGAGAATAATCAACCAAAATTAAAATATTGTTAACATTTAGGTTTAGAACAGGAGCATCTTTTGTGCAAAAAAAAACCATTTCCTAAGTATTTTTAAAATGAAAATGTGCCATATCTCAGGGACGTTTTTAAAACTGTGAGAGACCTATCAATGGACAAAAGAGAAAGAAGGACCACATGTTGAGTGTATGCTTGATAGACTATGCAATTTATTGTGAAGTACCACTTGTACTAGGTCTGCCACAGAGCCATTGGTTTGAAAGGTTAATGACTGCAGCAATCACAATTACAATTTACACAAAATGGGATGACAGGAAGCCAAATACAAAATGGAGAGGTCCCACTGTGATGGCAGCTGAGAAACAATTCATCAACAAAAGTGCAAGACATTGTAAAAACAGAGTGTGAGGGACAACCTTCTGAACTTGGGGAGGGCTTAGGACTTCCAGTAAGATCATTTTTTGAGGATAGTATAGAATCATTACAATGGCTAAATTTTTGAATATGGGCATAAGTTCTCCTTTCATACTTTTTCCTTATAATAGGAAAGGTAATTTCTCTTTCAGAAGAGACATCCTAGAATTGGGCAGGATTTAGGAAAGTCAGCAGGTTGGAGTGGGTTATGTACAATGAGAGTTTATATGGACAAAATGGTTTCAGTTAGGAAAAGAAGCAACTAAGTAATAAATGTGATTGAGATGTGTGAAATAATAAATATCTAGATGGTTTTCATAGAAGAAATGCTATAGATGTCTTATTAAAATAAAAGGAAAAAGGTTTGAAATATGCATGAATTATTTTTCAGAGAAGGCATAATCAAGGTATAGACCTAAATTTGGTTAAAATATGTAAAATAAAAAGATGCAGCTACAACCTTCAGCACAAGAAATATTTCAGTAGCAGAATGCCAGGTGACAGAACAGTATTTTAGGGGATTTATAAATCTAAACTTCCCTTATCCTTACACTTTCCTTTATTTGTTGCTGTTGAAAACAGTATACTGAGGCAGAGGGACGTAGTGCTGCTTTTCTTGTATTTCATCAGCTGTTTTATTTTATCATGAATGGGACCTGTTTCCTCCTGCCATGCTTACATAAAAACAGATGGAAAATGTGCATACTAGAAAGGCTGTGGAAAACACACAGAAAGAGATGTGAATTTTCTCATTCTTCACTTGCTGACACACTTACAGCACTAAACATTATAATATAGAGATATTGAAGTTCTTCAGAAAGAAATGTCAGTTATGAAATTATATCTACTCTCAGTATAGTATGTATGGAGTATCATCCTTTCTGTATCTTAATTTTTTATTTTCATTTTTATTATTAATACTACAGATACTTTATCTCCTGGTAGTATTGCAGCTTAGCTATTTAAAGTCTTGTGGGTTTTAGGCTCTGTATAAGGAGATTTTTGCTGTGTTTTCATTCTGTAAAAAGATAGGTGATCTGAGAATTTATAGAGAGGAAAGCAGTGCCTGAAAGCAGTAATGTTTACTGCTAAAATAACAAGTAGTAACTACTTTATCTGAAAGAGTAGAACTATCTTAACTCTTACACAATGATTGCACATATTAAGTTATGAAATAGCAATAATTATTTTATAATTTATCAGAGGTACAAGTATGGACCAGAAAAAAATGCATGCATAGGATTACCCAGTGCATAATTCTGTTGAATTAATCAAAGTACATATAATAACTATGCCAGGTGACGTTATGTATGCTGCCTTTAGGACCTCTTTCTGCATGACCGCTCTCTTGAGCCCCTGTCAATGCAATGCTGATGCTACTGTGCTATGGATTGTAAATTTAGTCTAATTTATTTAGACGATAATACCAGTAAAGCTACAGCAATTTAAATTCATGCCTTAATTTAAACCTAAATTCATATCTTTTTTGTTTTGTTTTGTTTTATATAGTTATATTGTTGAAGAGATGGTAAGACAGGCAAACATCAAATGAAAAGCATAAAGAGGAGAGGTCGGATATGCACATTTTGACAATATCACGTTAAATATGTGTGCCTGTATGTTCCATTAAATCTTTCAATGGATTTTCTACCCTAGAGGCATGGTTAAGCAGATTATCACAAAGCACAGAATGGCTGAGGTTGACAGGGACCTCTGGAGGTCATCTGGTCAATCCTCCCTGCTCAAGCAGGGCCACCCAGAGAAGGTTACCCGGGACCATGTCCAAGCAGCTTTTGAAGATCTCCAGTGATGGAGACTCAGCAAACTCTGGGCAACCTGTGCCAGTGCTCAGTCACCCACACAGTAGAGAAGTGCTTCCCAAAGTTCAGAGACAGCCTCTTATGTTCCTATTTCTGTCCATTGTCTCTCATCCTGGCACTGGGCACCAGTGAAGAGAGCCTGTCTCCATCTTCTTTGCAACTTCCCTTCAGATATTTATAGACATTGTTAAATCCTCTCCAAGCCTTCTCTTCTCAGAACAGTCCCAACACAGCTTTTCCTCAAAGGATAGATTCTCCAGTCCTGTTATCACCTTTGTGGGCCTCTGATGGACTTTCTCCAGTATGTTTCTGTCTCTCTTGTGCTGAGCTGAGAAACAGCCCTGGACTGAAACAGCAATACGTGTGGTCTCACCAGTGCTGAATAGAGGAGAAAGATCACCTTCCTCAACCTTTCCACCAACACCTCCAGGTCTGCCAAGCTACTTTGCAGGTGGATGACTCTCAGGATATATCAATGCATGAAGCATAAAGCACATGGGGTGAAAATATTGGCAGGATAGCATTCAGCTGGATATTAAAAGGACAGTGAGAAGAGAGGTAGCCTATGACAGACAATGATCTTTGTCAATGATCTTAGCCAATGATCTTTGCCAGAGGGAAAGCATTTAAGCACAGCCATGTGAGGCACTGTAATACCATCCTAAATGTCTACCAAAGCTGCCCAAACTGTTTTTGGCAAAACCTAGAGAGGTGACAGGAAAATGAACTCACATAGACAAGCTGCTCACAGAGCTGAGGAGACCAGACCTAACCACTCTCTGAAGAGATTAGGGAACTGCAAAAATAGGAAACTGCAAATTTTGCAGTAGAAACAGAAAAATATGAGAAACAAAATAAACCCCAATTCATCTGAAAGATTTGTAACCCTTCATTTCTGAAGTTTGAAGGTTAGGTTAAGTAAGACTTCTGCTTTAAACTGATTTGTAACAGTCACCATCCCTGGATATGTTTTATGACATTTTTGAAAATAATTGATATATTTGCAAATACATTAAACAAAAAAAAAATCTGAGTTTTGTGTTCATTAGATCGAAATAGTCAGATATTTATATTTGCATGTCTTGAATTACCATGTGCTGATAAAGAAATGAAACACTTGAATAAAGATATATTACTATCAAAACTCTTTTGATGTAAGCAATGCATCCTAGAACACAGAAGTATATGAAGAGCTGGCATTCTTCCTGGAAAAAATGTATAATAGTAATCAATTAAAATACTTCCTTATAACATACATATTCTCTTTTTCCATGCCTCATTTTATGCAGAGAGGCATCAAGGTTCTTTATTTCTGAGACACTAAAAAATAATGATTCCAGAGAAATAGACAGAAGGTGTATTTTATCCACTCTGTTTTTACCTTTTTGCCTTAGGTAATTAGGGACATTAACTCATGATTTGAAATACCTTGAGAATACTGTCATTAACAGGGGAATGTTCTCTGGTACCCTGAGGAAATGAAAAGCTTTTAAGAGCAATCACAGTTAATCACTAACATGCCAACATTATATACCTTCTGGAAATGGGGATAATGTATAGCCAGGACACATTAAGTGACTATATATTTTACTTGCATTGTGAGCTTTCAATAAAAATATTGTTTTAGAATATCATATTAGAATTAATATTTTGCACAGCATGCTTTCACTACAAAATACATGATATCTAAGAATAAATCATCTGTAATTCTGTAAAATATACACTTCTTCTTCTACAAGCTATTAAAAATATTCTCTCTGATTCAATAGTTAAGCTTCACTGTGTTTTAGCCTTATAATACTTTGTTACACAAATTCATTTAAGTAGTAAATGCCAAGGGCAAGATGAAGGCCCTTATGTAAGGACAAAAGAGAAACTAAATCCAAAGGTGATAAATGCAATTATCATGCAATTTACCTTCAGCTCAGCAGGAGACTTAGTAACTGCATAGTTGCAGTACTCAAAACTGACTTCATAGGTTAATATTGCATTCTGATGATTTGGAAGCCATTGCTATAATTCAAAAATGTTAATATTAAATATTTTCTATGTAATGTTAATTGCATGTAATATCTTATAAAAGTGTTAATCAGATGAAAGAATAAAACTGAAGAAAGAAATATATGTATTTGGATAAAGCACTTTTTCTTGTGTATAGTGTTCATCACCATATATATGACATCAGGGCAGGTCTCACTTTTGGTAAAGAGCCATGTTTAGTATAGAAATTAATAAAACTTAGTAAAATCTTTTTGTGCCATATTTTCTTGCTATTCCAGCTATGGGAACCTCACATGCCAGCACCAAGCCCAGAGGCACAGGACAACAAATGCACATTGGCAAAGGAGGCAGACTGTATCCATGGACTGGGGCCCTCACTGGGGACCCTACTCAGCTGAAAATATAGGGTCTGTTGATAAGGCACATATATCAGCAATAAATCACAAATAACGATTTCCGATAAAGGGATCTGACAAATTCATAGACTTGTAGAGCTAGGAAAAACACAAGTCATCTACTGCTGTCCACCTAACAAAAAAAAAAAAAAAAAAAAAAAATCCTCTAGTGTAGTTTTAGACAATTGCATCTTGTGGTAACTCTTTTGCACAAAAAAATCAAAATCTTTCCTCTAAGTGACCAAACTTTACATGACTAATTTTCTCTCCCATTATTTCAGCTTTTGCCAAACAGCCCTGACACAATCTCTCCTTGTACAGTCCTACTTTAATAACTTATAATTATTATCTTCTGGATGATTTCTGTCTGCATCTTTCAGCCATTAAACAGCCCAGTTGTTGCAGATTCATTGTTTTCATACTTGATCAGGCATGCAGCATTTAAATACTGAATCCCACAATCTCTGTTGCCAGTCATTCTAAAACTGCTGAGACTGCAGTGGCCTATCATGTAAATTGAAAAATGAAGTGCTTACATTCTTGAAACCTCTATATAAGATCTGAAGTTCCTTCTTTGTGAATTTACTCTGTGCTTCCAGCAGCTCAAGAGCTTCAGGTCTATGTCGTACTGTGGCCATTTCCATTTCATCTTCTACAGTGTCTGCAGAATACAAGAGACAGAGAAGGAAGGCTCAACAAGAAATAGAGGATGTAGAAATGGCTATCCATTGTAAGAAAAGAAAAATCCTTAAAGGACATTAATTTAAAGAATGGCTTTTGCAGCCTTTAAGATAAGTTAATTTTGAACTTAAGGGAAAAGGGTATCTATCTGCTTCAGTGGCTGCACAGAATGTGGAACAGTGGTGATAATCCATTGGTCTGGATATTATCACAACATATGTATAAATAATAATAAACTGGGAAGTGAACATTCTGCAAGGACATACATGACACATTCAGTATGATTTTGCTGTTTCTGCAACTCTCTGAGCAACAAAAATAATCTTATAAAACCTCAGTGTCACAGCAATACTGACAATTTTCCCTTGTTTTATCACTGGAAGCGAATTAGACTGAGATTTCCAGTGCTCTTCTTTTATCATAAAGTTGTACTTTCTAAAGCGTGTGAGAAGGATATTGCACATTCAGCAGTAGACCTTGCTTTGAGTACCATATAACAAACCCTTTTGGACAAACATGATTATTCATGGAGAGCAGCCTTAGCAGGGAACTTGAGGATTTTAGTGACTTCATCATCAAGAGAATATGAATGTAAATATACATCTTTAGGGCTTAAATAAATGTGGCCTTATAAAGATGAGCGAAAGCAATACATTTTTTCCTGGTAGAGATTAAATGTGAAAGTCAGTGGAATAGACACAGGAATTTACAGTACAGATTTTTATTTATTTTAATATGGGGGTACCAGGCATACACTAGACCAAAAATTTGAGCATTAAGCAGGCATTAAGCATAGGTTATAAAAAACTTCGGACAAATTTAATAAAATCATTTTCGCCTTCTGTTTGAAGAGTTATACCAACTACAGAAATGTAACTTGAGCAAAACCATTCACGTATAATTTTTCACTTCTACAACGGTGAAAATATATATTTTATTTAATCAGTGTGGAACTCTGCATTCTTAAAATAAACTTTTATTGTTTTCAATTTTCATAAGATCACAAAGAAAATACACCATTAAAACAGTGTTATGATTCTATCTTCACAAATATTTGTTCTGCTTCAGTGCAGTAATAATAACTTTCAGCTGCTTGGGAGAAATCTGGAGTTATATTTCAAACAAAAACAAAAAATGAACAACCTTGGAATGGAATCAGAGAATCATGGAATGGCTTAGGTTTGAAGTGACCTTTAAAGATCTAGTTCCAAAAACCCTGCCATGAACAGGGACACCTTCCATTAGAGTAGGTTGCTTAAAAATTATAATCATAACACATAAAATATATGAACAAATTAAAACAACAACAACAACAACAGTAATAATAATAATAATGTAGGACCATGTCTCTTTTTCCTGTCAATGAGATGTTGCTGTTGGCAGTCATCTCAGAAATGTAAGGATTAAAGAATTATTCCAGGTGTGGTAAGGAAGAAAACAGACGTTAAAAAAGTGGGTCCCACTGCCTGAGAGCCTTCCAGTGGCTCCAGTGGCTTGGCTTCCTACCCTAAATCCCAAGACTAGATGTCCACCTCAAACTCATCAACTGTGAAATATTTCAGACAAAGTGACCAACAAATGAGTGATAACTATAGCTTCTGCCTTTACCAAATTAGCAAGAATCATCTAATAGTTGTAATTACAAGTGCAAGATGCAAGGCATGGTGTAAGATAGAAAAATGAACCTCATTAATACTTTATGGCTTCTCAAACCTGATTCTTTGAACATCATTTTCTCCTGACAGTGTGCCTTGAGTACACTTATTTTATTCATTAAAGCTGTCTCTGTTAAAACTTTTCAGCTTACACTCAATGCAGAAAGATTTATTACAATAAAAAATACTGTGCTAAACTGTTTAAATGACATGTTTGCAAATGCCATAATATAATGTTAAATTCATTCACTGAACCACACTGCAAATTCACAGAACCCTCTGCATTTCATAACTCTTCTGAGAGACACGATAGTTTTGTCTGGCTCTGTACTTTAGCTTTTCCCAAGTCATTAGTTATCAGTGTAAGCATTACAGAGAAGAATATCTGTAGGAGAAATGAAACATGGTATCTTTCATTTAATCTGACAGAAGGTATTTTCCAAATCAGTGTAACCCATAATTTTATCTGAGAATGTCCATCGTGCTTTGGCCTATGAGCAAGCTATATCATGGTTCTCTTTTGTCTTTATTTGTAGGTTGTCTCAGATGACTCAGAGACCACCACCATCTTTATGAATAATTCCACAGTAAATGCTATCAACAACAACAATAAACAACAACAAACTAACAACCCTCACAACTTTACATTGAACTTACGATGCTTGATGATAGTATTGATCAAGATTATAAGAACATTTCAGCTCTCACCTTTAAAAATAAAGTTTCTGTCATGCTGCAGTGCAAAGGGTGAATTTTGAAAATCCTATCCTTACAGATAAAATTTTAATAAAGTCAGTCCAGGGTTAACAAGCTGTTATCCCAATATGGGGAATGTCTAGCAAAGTTCTTAAGCTACATTTTAATTCTGGTTGAGAACATCCAAGGTTTATTTTGTAAGGTTATTAAAGCTTTTCCATCATGTTTTAAAGGGATCTTTTATATTCATTACAAAGTCTCTATAATAATGTCATGCTTTAAATATGAAGCTGAGATTTTTTGTCAGCTATCAGTCAACACTAGGTGCTTATGCTGAACTGACAAACGAGTCAACCCAAGAATAAATATTGTTCTGATTTGCTTATTTTTTATATGACAAAAGTTATATGGAATTTAAATGGGCTACTGTTTAGAAAGGAAGTGACTTAACTGGAAACAAGCTCTCTATTTGTGAATCATCTGACTATCTAGACAGACATCTATAAGTTCTTCATGAAGCTAGATCAGTAGAGGTAATCAGCTAGATCAGTAGAGGTAAGGCTAGATACATAGGCCACAGAACCAGGCTGAGCACAGTGTCTGGTATATGTGATGAAAGTTTATACTTTGTTTTAAAGATTTGGTAAAAATGTAGAAGACTCCAGTACGGTGGTGATGTTAGTTTTCTGTTAATTAAAATATTCAGTTCAACAGTCTGATCATGCCCTACTTCTGTAGCATCTTGTAGATAGAAATAATCTAAAAATGATATATCACTGGGAATTTCCTTATAATGTGCCAACTATAACGATTAAAATACTATAGCATTCATGAGTCAATTGCACTTGATTTATTTATGTATTCATACTTATGGCTAGTTATCCAGGCAAGAAAAAATATTTATAGTTACTATTTATAGTATTTAAATATTTATAGTTTCACACACTGAAAGTGTGTGAAAATATATCTGTTTCTAAATAAAACTTTCATAATTTATATGGCATTAAAAATAATAATAATAAAATAGCTATTTCACTTCTCTAGTTACTTCAGCCTAAGAAAGTTAATGGCTTATTTATTTATTTATTTATCCATCCATCCATAAAAGGCATATTTATCCATATATGTCAATTGAGAAAGACAAGCAAGTTCATATTCAATTCTTTATATATTAAATACATATTATTTATGTCATTAATGGATATCTTTCTTACAGTATAGACAGTTTTTAAGGTATTTGCCACAGGAACTGTTTTGAACCTTTCATCATTCATTAAATTACAAAATGGTAAAATCAATGCAAAACCCAGACATACTCTTCAAATAATGACTGCTGGAGAAGCAAGTCCAGTCTTACGATTCAGTTCATATCTATAAAAATTTTCCACATGCATTTCCCTGCACAAACCCCAAATGATATGTCCCCTACTTATATAATAGTTATATGCACATGCATTTTAAAGCCATTCAAAGCTATTCTTGAGCCTAGCCCTTTCTGTAGCATATGCATTTAAATATTTAACTAAGGAAGGATAGATTTAGTTTTAGGTTTAACAAAGCAAAACACACAAATAAGAAATAGATGCTTTGTTGAATGGGAATCCTGAAATAAGTTTTTCATTATTACTCAAATAATCTTTTTCTGCACATATTCATAGAAAGTAAGCACAGAATTGTAAATTCAGGGTTTGCATTGTTTCAACAAAATACTTGTTTTAAAAATATTCCCTTTAAAATCTCTAAAGAATTAGTATTATGTGGTTGTAATTGTAGGTAGTGCTGACTTCATTCCTAGTATATGTTGTTTCTTCCAAACCAGCAGCATTCAAATAGCACATTATGTCAAAATAAGATAATAACAATGCTCACCTACAATTTAATATAATATTTTCATGTAATGTAATGGTCTCATTTAAAACAGCATTTCATTATTTACAAAAGCACTGAGGAAAATATGGACTGCATCTTCTCTTTCTACTATGTGGTTCTCAAATATGAAACATTTGATGCAAGTTTTACTTTGACTTCTCTTCTGGCTTACAAAACACTCAGAGCTTGATTATGCTTATTTTTCAAGACTATTAAGACTGATTCTAAATATTTTCATGTTACCTGTGCAGACTAAAATGTTGCATAGTGCTGTTCATCTTTGAGATCTCAAATAGTTAGAAAAGAAAGAAAACACCACGTTCTTCTCTATGGAAGAGGATGTGAAAGGCAGTGAAATGGAATAGCAGAAAGAAATCCTATTTCCACATCACTTCCACATTAAGTCTTAGCACTTAATAAAGGGCCTATGTTAATAACCTATTGGCCTCAGGTTGTCCCATGATCACTGGAGAGAGGGAACTGCTCTTGGAGGCTTTTCTTGCCTTAGATTGATCAATATGCTTTATCAAGAATAGGATAGGGGAAGCATGGGGACCATTCAGCACCATTTGTAGGTGCTCAAATTACTGCATAGAATTAAGACAAATTAATCTATACTGAATTGGGTACAAAGGGCTATTTTCATATCAGTTATAAATGTCAAATGATATAGGAAGATGTTAGTATTATTGCAGTAATTTATTTCTATCTAGGTATATATGGATGGATGGATGGACAGATGGACAGATGGACAGATGGATCTGTCTGTCTGTCTCTTCCCTTTTATCTCTGTTAGCCACCCAGGAAGTATCTTATTTTCTTACAGCATAGGATCAGGACAGTAAAGGAAATGTCAGTGTGCTTGTCCTTTAAGTACATTGACATACTTTATTTTCGATCTATTTTTTTCTTTTCCCCAGACACATACTTTAGGTCTCATTCCCTTTATAGTTTGATGTTACACAGTCAATTTGAAGAACCAAGTCCTTCCTCCCAGATCAGTAATGCCGCTATTATCCTGTGTACTGGACTGTACATACATAAATGTACACACACATACACAAAAAGCTATTACTTTGTAAATGCATTGAGATCAGGCTTTTCACTTCACCAGTCAACCACTTTTCAGCTGGGTTGTTGAGTGTAAGTCCCAGCCCAGCAGCTTGTGCACAGCAGACGCTGGGACTGGTATCTTGCCAGCATACTCCACACAGACAAATCTATTACCAGCCCACAAATCTGTTCATCACTCTTCTTTAAACCTCAAGAAAGCATACAGTTATTTCAGCAGATGACTTTCAAATGAGCAGTTAATGAAAGTATAAATTTTGATGCATGCAAACCTAAAAAAAAAAAAAAAAAAAAAAAAAAAAAAAGAAAATCAAATGAAAAATAAAACTTGCTTTGAGTAACAGGAGATGTCGTTTTGGCAGCCGAGCAGGGCAAGAGCTTCATAAGTCGCTCTTTAATGCTGCGTTTGGTACTGTTCTGAGCGTAGAGGAAACCTAAAAAATACATTACCAGGACCGTTAATATAGTCTTGAGAACAATTTCTGTAAATGCTGAAGAGTTTATCATTATAGCGGTATCCTGATAGGAAAAGGCCAAACAGACAGCAGCCATCCTGAATTGCAAAAGGCAACCAAAACTTTTGAACAGGACAACAAAATCATTTTGTGCTTGCATCTTTCCAGCAAAGGGGATGTTTTGTATATGTGCATCTCTGGGAAAGTTCTTATAATCCCCTTAAGTTATAACTTTAAAACATCTAACTATGGTATCAGATTATATATTTGAAACAACACGAGGAGAGAGTGTTTGTAAAGATTTTAATGGTAAAATATTTTAAAGACTTTTAAGTCTATTTAATTACTTATTTGATTTTTAGCCTTAAAGTGAAAAACAAACAAACAACAACAACAACAACAAAACATAAATACAACTTCAAAGATATCTTTTGTTGTCCTTTCTGGCAGTCTTCTACTTCCAAGCCTGAGTTTTCCCATATCATCCATTCAGGAATTGTGATAACCAGCCTGGTACTTTTGCCTTTTCTGAATATTAAAATATCAACCATGATGTACAGCCAGTCTTCCTTTTCTTTAATATTTGTCATTCTGCATATATATAGCTATAAGTATTATTTAGGTTTTCATCTTCCAATATTCATGGCTGAATAGTTAATGTTTGTGTGCCATAAATGTACAGATTTGAAGACAAAGAATCACAGAATCACAGAATCGCCAAGGTTGGAAGGGACCTCTGAAAATCATCTGGTCTAACCCCCCTGACAAGCAGGATCACCTAAAGCGCACTGCACAGGATGGCATCCAGGCAGGTTTTGAATATCTCCAAATAAGCAGACTCTACAAGCTCTCTGGGCAACCCATTCCAGAGCTCTGTCACCCTCACAGTAAAGTGCCCCCTCATTGAGCCAGAGCCTCCTGTACTTCAGTTTGTGCCTGTTGCCTCTCATCCTGTCTCTGGGCACAACTGAATAGAGACTTGCTCCATCCTCTTGACACCCTCCCCTCAGATATTTATACACATTCATGAGGTCTCCTCTCACTCTTCTCTTTTCTAAGAAAAGAGAAGGAGAGGAGACCTGGGCCTGTTTTTATTCTAAACAGGCCCAGCTCACTCAGCCTGTCCTCATATGACAGGTGCTCCAGTCCTCTAATCATCTTCATAGCCCTCCTCTGGACTTGCTCCAGGATCTCCATGTCCCTCTTGTACTGGGGAGCCCAGAACTGGACAAAATACTTCAGGTTCTCCATGTCCCTCTTGTACTGGGGAGCCCAGAACTGGACACAATACTCCAGGTGTGGCCTCACCAGGGCTGAATAGAAGGCAGGATCACTTCTCTTGGCAACACTCTTCCAAATGCACCCCAGGATACCGTTGGCCTTCTTGGCCACCAGGGCACATTGCTGACCCACGGTCAGCCTGCTGTCCACCAGGACTCCCAGGTCCCTCTCTGCAGAGCTGCTCTTCAGAAGGCACTTTGTTTATCTTAAAGATTCTCTTCTTCATTGGGAATACTTCAAGCATATACATAGTCCAGAAATGTTTTACTTCTATCTTTTTAATTTGAGTTCAAGTTTGCAAAGTTTTATTGTCCTCGTTTTACTTAATTACAAAGCTCCACAACCTATGTAATTACTGAAGATGTATTCAGCATTTTGCAAAACCTAAAGAGATGTGTTATTTCCAAAGGTTTTGAACCTCAGAACCTTAATTAAGCAAAATTTTTTACTACTTTCATGCTCACTCAAGAGATCACAG
The DNA here is from genome assembly GCA_011075105.1 of Heteronetta atricapilla. Classification (NCBI taxonomy): domain Eukaryota; kingdom Metazoa; phylum Chordata; class Aves; order Anseriformes; family Anatidae; genus Heteronetta; species Heteronetta atricapilla. The sequence continues at coordinate 78,948,391 of CM021734.1, read as the reverse complement.
AACTTAATGGAAAGAATATGGGCTTTGCTGTGGTATGAGCAAGGTCAAAAATAAAACAACGTGGGAGAAAGTAATATCAGAGAAGTAACACAGGAGAACAGTATAACTTCTATACTCATTTTTGGCAACTCTTTTAAAACCTTAAGATTAAGAACAGAGCAAAAGCTAACTGGCATATCTTTTCATGGTACAAGGGAGCACTGTGATAGCTTTTTGCTCCCAGTAAATGAAGTGAGTTGAATCTGTAACTACTGCAGTCCACTGTCATGACCTCCTCATCAGTACTACAACTCTTACTGAGATTTTTCATGAGTAAAGGACTTGTGCCACAGAGAAAGTATGTTGGGCTCTGCACTTGTGTTGAGCTGGTGTTTAATATATGTTCAGACACTAAAAAATGCTAATTAAGATGTCATACTGTAATCATTTCAGTAAATTTTGTAGCTGTTTGCTCAGCTTAAAATAGGCTGTGGAAAAACTGTGATGACTAAGACTCTAAGCTAGACTAAAATTTACTGATTATGTAGTAAGAGATTTGTATCTTATTATTAGTCTTCAAAATGGATATTCATGAGGATATGGAGAGCCATTAAGCACCAATGAACTGATAACAACAGGCTGATGTTATTTCATTTTAACTACTATATAATGGAATAATAGTAATTCTTAGCCTGTGAAGAGATATTCAGAAACCGAATTTTCCAAAACTCTTCTTGATTCCATTTGTTTAATACTGTGTTGATTACAGATTTCATAGCTGTTATCCCTAGCCCAATCAGCCACAAACTCCTCTTTGCTGTGTGACACTTCTTCTATTCAGGTTAGTTAACTAGGGCTCCTTGCTCTTTAGTTTAATAATTTGTTATTCTCTAATGAAAGTTTAATCCCAAGAACATTTTTTTCCCAGAACTCACTGTGGGAGTGTCCTAAGCCTCATCTCCATATCACACCACCTGATTATTTTTTTTTTTTATGGTCCCAAGAGGTGCTCACACTTTATATAAACTTCTGTAACTAGAGCATGGCTTACATGCTCTCATATTTAGGCACTGCTGTACTGATATACGTGCTGTATATACGTAGATTTTAAGTATACTACACATTTTTTAAGTGTGACTGCTATTTAGCATGATTTATATCTACAGATGCAAGTGATAATAAAGCAATTGTTTAAAACTCTGATTTACAGAGATGTAAACCACAGAACTGTTCTACTATATGAAGAAAAGTATATTACAGATAGTACCATGCATACACATAACCGATACAATTGCTTTATTAATCACTATTTTTAAAAATCATAGTTGGCCAAAAGTATCCAAATCATTGTTTTGTGTGTGATGTCATCACTCCAATATCACAACATTAACAGGCTGATGTGGATATGGCACTGCTGGTTACAAAAAATATACACAAAGAAGCAGAGAAATTTTTACTCTTGAAATAAAAAAATGGTGTTGTCACAAGAGTGTAAAAGATAAGGAAAAAAAAGATGTGCTAGGGTATAAAAATGATGCATTATAAGTTATGAATGACTTATAAATTACCATATATTTGTAATCACAATATATTTATACCTAGACTAGACCTATCTTAAGTCTTTACATGTTTATTTTCTTCATAAATAAAATCTCTCCTTTAGAAAGACAGTATATACTGCATACTATCCTGCTGTTATAGAGACAGGTCAAACTACCCCAGGAAAGAATATCAAGCCAAGGGATTTTTCAGGAGTTTTTAGAGGCAAAATATATCTCCTTCTAAATGCAATTGTTTTCCTTTCAAACACTTTGTCATTAGCACAAAAAAAAGAGCAGGTAGCCACTTTTTATTGGTAGAGACTTCTACTCAGCAGAAGAGACTTTCTCTGTCTTGCATCCACAGTAACTGCTCAAGGTGGTCTGTGACTGCTGTGGTTGCCCTTCCTTCAAAATCTTGCACACCCTTTCTTGCCCACAACAAATTCCCTCTGTTTGAAGCAGCTCTCTCCTGCCTTGCCTCTTGGATCATGTTCACTTTCTATAATGGCATCTGAGTGATAAATTTCAACCTAGAAGCCACACTCATCTAAGTACTTAAAAGAGCTTTGGGGATTGACAATCATCCTATTTAAGAGGAAGTTCAAAAACTAGGAACAATTACTGCAACAAAATCCTTCCTCAGTGTCACTGAAAGAGAAAAGTCACCTGTAAAACTGACTCTTTTTTCACACTCTTTCATTCATGGATTTTTACTTCTCTTTACTTTCTAAATTTTGCAAAGTCTCCCCACTTTATCTGGCAAAGCCAGCTGATAAGCTTCTGCTGTTTAAGACTCGCTCCACTTTTTACTCAGCAGTATTTGCAATACACTGGCCACATCCCATGCTTCAGCAGTACAGCTAAGCTCCCAGTAGTGCTAGAATCTGCATTTTGTTCACTTTGGGCATTTGAAGTCTTTTTAAGGGTCTTCTAAGAATAAGTATATATATTTTATCACAGGCTAAGCAAGGTGGACATTACAGTAGGAGTAAAGTGGGCTCTTCCACTAGGCTCTCTGGATATCTCAATGACAGTCTCTCTGGTCAGTGAGGAACATGAAGTTTGGTACCAGTGATGGATAGTGAGGACCCTTCCAAGCACTCCTTTGCTTGTGGGATCTGAGAGGCTCAGCATGGCAAGCATGACAGCAAGAACTTGTAAATAAAACCTTCTAAAGAATTTGAATGAGTAAATGCGATTAAACAGTGATAACAAAATAAGTTTATCTGGATTAGTGAAGATTCACTGAGTTTTGTAATAGAGGAAAACCAACCAATACTTCAATCAAAATGAAGGAATGAAGGACTACAAAAAAGTGATATTCAAGAATAAGAAAGCAAAGAGAGGGAAATACTGTTGGGAAAAGACTAGAAAGAACATCTGTAGAAAAAGGATGAATCTATCAAAGTGAGTGACAGGTGATGGAAATTAATGAAAAGCATGATAATAAGTGATCTGCAATGAAAAAAGGGTTCAGAAAAGAAAGGAAAGAGACAGAATTTTTTAAAAAAGTTAAAGAGGAGTTAAGAATTAGAATGAAAAACTAAACAGGGAGATATAAAAAGTTGTGAGAAAGCTTTCAAATATTTATTCCCTCCATATATCTATCTTATCTTAACTGTGTGTATGGTGTATGTGAACATGTTCAAAGCTCAGCGCAGATATGCTTATGTTTTCCAAGGAGTATTCATTTCTTGAGAGCCCCTGAAAATTGGTTGAACAAATGCTATTGATCTACTTTATGATTTAAGAGTTCTGCTTATTGTTTACTAGAGACACTGTACAAAGGAAGCAAAAGTTACTGTATGGAAGACAATTTAAGCCAATGATTTTTCCCTATGTATACAAGTATCACAGTTGTACAAGTGATCTATACAACATGAAATGATTACGGAAATATAAATCAAAATTTCCTTGACAGTTGTATGTTGTCCACAGAGATTGATAACTTCTGTTAAAGTGACTCTACAGCTAATAGTCTTGAGACATTATTCTGGGCTATATCTTCAGAAAATTATAATTGTATGTAAGATGATCTGACAAGTTTATCCACAACATGACTGTAATGGTATGTATAAGGTGGGATTGTTCTGCTTCATGAGAGTTATCTATCTGACCAAGGACTTTTTAAATGCAAAAGGGGATAATACGTAAAGGGAAAACAGATAAATAAGAATACGTAGAGACAAAAAACTGTTCCATGAAGGTTGACCAAAGACTAAAAGTCTGCAGTTACTCTTTGAAGGGCCATCAAGAAATTCCAATAATAGTTTTGGAGAGAGTCAACATGGATTTTGTAACTGACAAGTAAGGGGAAACAATTGGAACGTGGAGATTTGGGATACTTGGGGTATTCCTGTGGTACTATGCAAAATTTATGAAGGAGTTTTTAGGAGAAGGGATTGGAGGAGGAACAGAAGGAAGAATAGACAGAAAGGGGTATAAAACAGATGAGCTGTGTGTAATCCATTGTTGATCCACACACTTATCCGTGCCTGATCACTGCAGTCTCTGTCCTGTCTTATTCTTCTATCCTTTCTTAACTGTCTCTCTGTGCAATCTCACTCTCTCCGATCTGTGTGAGTGCTGCAAGGATGAGGAACCAGCTACTGGGGGACCACCATGAGTGGATTTGTGTCCAGAAAATGCAGTCAACCAGGGGTGTAGGCACCCCTGACCTGTGGTGTCAGCTATTGGAGATATGGGGTGTTTCTGCCAACAACTGCCTTGGGTGGGTGTCTCAGCCCTCAGATTAGAAATGGTATGTGTCCCCAAACCAACTGGGGAAAACAGAGTGGGTAACAGGTTGTGCTGATGGCTGGAGCAGGGCTAGGCTGGGCTCCAGTGGACACCAGGAAGAATTCCTGCTCCCTGAGGAAGCAGCAGTCACTTATCACATCCCTTAACAGCAGCACTGTACTTTATAGAGAAGAGTGTTTTTACACTTGTTAGGAAAGGTAGATAAGACCAGAAACAGATATTTTTAACGAATAATTTCTGGAGCATGTCTTCATAGTATTCACAATATTATTCAATTATTCTGAGAGGAAATAATTAACCTGCAGTGCTCTAGGCTATCATTGCATTTTTTTAATGATTTATATGAACTTAGTTCTTATGAAAGGCATCTCACCAAGGCAGCTCAGAGAACTTTCACAAAACAGTGAAATGAAAACAGCACGCATTTTTCAATTCTGTTGAACTACCCCCAAGTGAGTCAGCCATGACCTAGATCATTCTGATGCAGTTCACTTTCAAATCCACTGTCAAAGTCAACAGCAGAGCAGTAGTTCCACAGAGATCAGTAGGATGTGTCTAGAGCTTAAGTTTTATATTTATTTTAGGACTGCAAATTTTGGTGGTTTGGGTGAAGCTCATTTGTGGTTTAAAATGGTAGTGACATTGTATCACCTTTTTACAGAGGTCACCAAGCCTTGACAGTCTTGAGGTGAAGTGCTCTATATTCCGTTGATGATCTGTATCCTGCTTCTGTAAAAATAACATTTTTGAATAAGGTAGAAAAGTGGCACAATGAAGTAATGAAGAACACATTTTTCTCTTTTGCAAAAAGATTTCAAGAAACCAAACCCAGTGTCATTCATTATGTGCTTCATTAAAAAAAAAAAAGGATATAAAGTAGAAATAGAAGAACATCAGTCCATCCTTTGCTTAGCTACTAGCATTTTCCTGTTAATCTAAGCAAAAGAGAGAAAAAGAGGTATTCCAAGACATTTTCTGAGATTACAAATTGCTTTTATTGCAAGCTTTGTTAATGAGTGTTTGGAAAGGCATCTAATTTCAGCTGGGGGATATAATGTATAACGAAAACATAAAATTATTAAGTAAAAATGGACCTAAAAATTTTAGATGATTATATGCTATCACAACAATGAGATTTACCTAAATCATGCAAAGCTATGATTAAAAATTCCAATAATCTATTTCTGCTATTTTTTTCTATGAATTACAAATAAAAAATCTGGTTAATTCACAGAGCACTATCAGGAGAATTAGAGCAAATTTCTTTTTCCCTTCCATGGACAAAACCCCAAATAAAATTAGTTGCTTTGAAAAAAACACATATGAAATCTGAGTTATAAAGGAACTTTGACACCAGATAACACAAAACATTAGAAAAAAATTCAGCTGATCTCTGTCTTTCCATCCTGATGTTTTGCTAACCTTTGCAAAGGACCTAAGGGAGTAGTAACACTGAATTATGAAAGGTCACTTAGTGAATAAGTGTAAACCTTTATTTTTGGACTGCTTTATAAAGATGTTTTTCACTATGAACTAACACTTGCATACATAAGCACATACAAACTCTGACCACAGCATTCTGACTTTGATTACAAGTCCTCCCTGTGGCAATTCAGACTGCAAGATAAGAGGTATAAACTAAAGAGGTGGGGCTTTTGATTTCATTATCTTGATTTTGTAATTTTTTTTTTTTTTTTTTTTTTTTTTTCCCTGGTTGCAGGGCTTCTTAGTTACTAGCACCCAGTTTCTCTTTTGCCTGTAACTTCTACTTCCCCTCATAACCTCTATATTATGGTTTTCACTTGCAGTGCCTTTATTACATTCCTGGTTTTCATAAAGATCTGCTGCAGTCCATTCAAAATCTACTACTAAGATAATTTTTTTCATCCTGACATAAACATATTGCTTGTTGCTCTGTAACCTTGATGAACATTTTACTCAAACTTCTCCCCCTTTGTCCCTCTTCCAGAACCAATGTTCCTGTCTTGCCTTGAGGAAACTATCTGTAATTAACTATATATAATTCATTAGTCTTGTTACCTTAATATAAGGTTGATGTCATATTTTGTTCCCTTGGTGATCTCAGCTTTTCATCACCCATTTCTTTGAATTTTGAGCTAAGAATTTCATTCTTTTTGCTCATAAAACTGCACGCACAAGGAAATGAGAACTGCCCACATGTTGTTTTTTAGCCATCCCTTAAAACTCTTCTATTCATGTAAATTGATAGAATTTGTACTTAGAAACATGTAGACCTGTGATCATGAATAAAGGCATTTAAAACATATGCTACCTTTTATTTTATTTGTCTTTTATTTCTACTTTCACCAGTGGCTTCTCATAATAGCTACTACAATAAATCCAAGCTAGACCTGATCCTGATCCTGAGGTAATACAGAGTGGTAAAAAATAAAAATATTCTCAAAACAATTATCAGAAAGAACAAAAACTGACTAGTGCAGCTTCAAACAGAAAGAAGTGTTTGATTTTAACTTCAAAGAGCCTTGCTCTCTTGCTCTCTTATGGGCTAAGTGAAGAAAGCTTACATTCAGCCTGATGGAGCTTTTAACTGTGATGGAATAACATGTGCTTGGACTGAGGATCTTACAGTCCAAATCCTCATGTTTTCAGTCAGCTGTTTCCAAACAAATCATAAATGTGGGCCCTCTCCAGAAGGAATCAGGAGGCCTGTTTACCCTGAATATGAAGAAGGCTGAAGTACTCAATGACTTTTTTGCCTCACTCTTCACTGGCAAGTGCTCTAGCCACACCGTTCAAGTTGCAGAAGGAAAAGGCAGGAAATGAGAGAATGAATGATCTTCCCCTATGTAGGGGAAGATCAAGTTCGAGACCAGCTAAGGAACGAGCAGGTGCCTTCAAGTCTATTGGACCTGAAGAGATACATCCATGTGCGGGTCCTGAGGGAATTAGCAGATGAAGTTGATAAGCCACATATTTGAGAAGTTGTGGTAGTCCAGTGAAATCCTGCTTACTTTGTGTCAATCAGAAGAAATATATGTGACTTCTAAACTTCAGAGATCCAAGTATAAACTCATTGTAACTTATTTACTATACATAAAATTGTTATGCCTTTTTCATTCTGTATTACTAAATGTTTTTCCATTTAGTGTTCAAAATTTTTAGTTAAATCAGAGTACAGAAACTATGTGTGTTAACACACACCACACTTATATTGTGTTGAAAAAGAACAACCAAAGGAACAACAATTTATGAGTGAATAAATGTGGGAGAGACAGAGTATGTAGGAGGATTGCTGGGTAGTGCTATCTTGTAATGTGAGCACGTAGGAGGCACAAAGATCACAACAAAGGTCCTTGATCTGGGAGCTCTTGCCAGGGCAAATCAATTAATTTCAGAAATTCCATGGGGAATCTGACAAACCATGCTCCTGCATTATCACAATAAATTGTCCTAGTGGGTGCAATTATTTAGCAGTCCTAAAAACATGCTAATCCACTTATTTTCTTTTACAGAAGGCTCTGATTTATTTTTATCTCTTTTCACTGTTAACTCCAAATAAGTGAAACACCTTGGACCTTTTTATTGTTATAGTTTTTCAACTGTCCTCATGTCGCTGTCTTATCTTCTTATGGTTCATTCACATAGAGATCTCAGCCATCTTGGGCAGAGCTTGAAACTTTTGCCAAGGATAAAATGAAATTCATTTTGAGTTCCTCAAGTCTTCTTAAGATTATTTATTTAAAATTGGAACACAAACAGACACATTTTAAAGAAAGATGTAATTTTACTATGTTTCTTCAGAATCCTCAAAACATGCTTTACATATATATTTTTCAGATTAGAAACCACAGTTAACACTTTAAAGTGTGAAATAGATAGATGTCAATAACTCCCAGACAATGGAGATAGGGAAGACACAATAAAGGAGAAAAACAAACAAACAAACAAACTCATTATGGAATCTTACGTGTTCTTGCACAAAGCCAAATAACACAGCTGTCAAATGTGAGCTGCTAAAGATAGGAGCCTTACATTATAAAATGTTATCTGCAAAATTAATATTTATTTATTTATTATTATTATTGCTTAGTTTAAAACCAGGTGTGCAGATAGAGATATAACCATATGTATATATGGATAAATATTAGCTTTATAAACTCTCATAAAAATACTTATGTCATACTAAAAGATCTAGAATGACTACGTATACTTTTTTTGTTTTTTACATTTTTAAATTTCACACTTTCTAATTTAAAAGAAAGAAACTACAAACAGTAATTTCTTAAAAATTTAATAATAATAATAATAATAACAAATCCAACCCTTAGCATGTAATTCACACTTTATTTGAATAAAGCACTCACTTTTTCTGGTCAAGTAAATCCAAGCAGGGGAAGTACTTTTTTTCTTATTATGTCCCTTCACTGTTCATGTACAAAATAAAAAGCAATTTATTTCTTAGAAGGTTACTAGATGTCAAATGGCTATAGGCAGAGAAAACCTCTTGATTGTTGCTTAAAACCATGGAAACAAGATATGGGTAACAGTAAGCTGTTCAATTTGCAGTCCTTTTCACTCATGGAATTTAACTCCAATAATTATCTGAATATAATCAATAGTTCATTATAGGTCCTGTTTCACACAAAATATAAAGATATTTTAACTCAGCGGAACAAATGCTTAATTCTGTTGAAAAAAATCCATATTCGAGATGGATACGTGATTATAAGCCATTTGCTTTGGCGTTCTGTACTGATATATGGTCATCAATCAAACTATGGTTTATTACTGTTACTATAGAGCACAGAGCACAAGAGTGCCAATTCTTGGGTAAAAGTTCTGTAATACAGAGGTTCTCCAGCTCTTCTAATTTGTAATGCAATAGAGAAAATTCTACAATAGCAGATACTCTTGATGTATGTAAATGGGATAAAATGGATGATACATGCTTTTCAGAAATGAATTAAAAGAGAAAGAAATGGTTCTGCAAAACAGAGGGAAGAAATCGTACTAAGGGTAGAGTAGGTAGCTTGTACAAAGGTACAGAGAGTACTTTGGAAGCACTAGACCCACTGCTTCAGTTGTTGAAGACTGGGAGGCAGAATTAAAGCAATAAGAGAGAATAGACATGATTTTTTTTTTTTTTTTTTTTTTTTTGCATAAACAGTATCTTGCATTTCCAGACCTGGGCATGTATTGACAAAATTATATTTATCAGAATTCATGGTACAGAAAACCAACAATACTTACAAGAGAACAAGGAATTCTTACTGTATCCAATAGGAATTAAAAGAGGAAAAATATCAGCCTAGTGATGCAGTATGTGCCTAAAGAAGCCATAGTAAGGGAAGGGTCCACTTTTAATAAATTTTAAAAAGTCTGTGCATATCCAGTTTACCTCCAGACCATACAAATTTAAAAGGTAATTCCAGGATTCATCAGAATTCCTCATCACTAATACAGAACAATGTTCTGCTGCAATAGTACAGCTTTTTTATATGGCTGGCTTTCTTTACTTTTAAAGAAAAGGACTCTCTAAGTACTTCTTTTGAAGTGAAAGAAAATCATATTAGAAGAAACATAAAAACAGCAGCTGGTATTTTCTAAAAAATGCATAATTCAAAGGTTTTTAAAGGTCTAGCAGGAGATAGAGAACAAACTGTTGCTAGTGACCTATAGAACTATGACACTGGAGACACTGGCAGAAATTAAATTTGTTTAAGAGCAGTGATTGTTTCAGACATTATTTCTGATATAGTTTGTAATTACTATTTTTGTGATTTACATGTGCTTTCTTACTAGGAAAAAAAATCTGGTGTTCTCAGAAAGAAAGGAAAAAAACAATAAAACTAGTAATACAAAACCACAGATTAAACATACTGAAACACTTAAAATATTATTTTCAAATAAATGTGCAGTACTTTTCAAATATGTGCAATTTTAAAATCCATGTTGTTACTCTAAATGTAGGGTGCTACACCAGGAATGTGTACACAGAAGTCTGATCCTGGGAGTAGGACAGAAATCTTCCCCACAAAAATGCCTGTTTTACTGATGTATCACAAGGCAGCTTATTAGCCAGTTCAGAAAAGAAGAATAGTAAGTACCCTCTTTCTTTCATTTTATTTCCAGATCACTTAGGTTTACAAAAAACAAATCCCAGCGAATCAGCACTTTGAACAGTCAAACTGTATAGAGTGGCTGCAGAACACGGCACAATGATACAGTCAGGCTTGTATCATTTGGTTGCAGTTACCCCTAAAGAGACTCTGGGTTCTGAAATTCCTGGAAATTACTGAGGCGTCTTTAAGAAATTACTTTCAGATACTTTCTCTGAATAACAGACTGTTAAAATATTTACCTATTAAAACATCTTTTGGCAAATATTTATTCTGAAACTGCCTGGAACAAATAATCAGTGACAGTTATATTAGTGTTAACTAATAAGGCTGCTTGTTCTTATGTTAAAATATTCTGTAAGTATTTGGTGTTACTTTTGTTTGAGAGATTTAAAGTATTACACTTTTTTCAACGTTGCTCCTATTTATAATAGGAGCTCTTTACATACTTGAAGCCTTGTGATTGAAAACTCTAATATTTTTACCATCTCTAGGAATAGTATTGGACTAGCTTTACATATTTTTTAGCTAAATAAAAAAAAAAAAAAGAGGAAATGGGAAACAGGATAAAGAAGATTAAGACAGCATCCTGATCATCCATCACCCATCAGTCAGTGTTTCAGAATCAATAACCAATTTACTACAGCACTTTATTACTGTATTAATGAGTTCTTGAGATCAAATCTGGTTGTTTTTCATAGTGTAATAGGGTACTAAATTAACATTTACCATTTTTCTTTCTTTCCTGAAGTAACCAGTGACACAACCATTAAGGCAGTTATTTGAGGAAAAAAAATAAATCATTATTCAACTAATATATATCCTTAGACATGTTAACAAAATACTGTTGAAACTGTTTACACTAATGTGGCTTATTTTTGAGACTGAGCTAATAGATCTGAAAGGACAATAATATCCCCAGAGTGACAAATGGCTGAGAGAAAGCAGAGGATAATAATCTCTCTTGCTGGCAAAGCCATAGCTGGAAGTGATTAAGCCTTTAGGGTCCTACTGATGTCAGAGTTGTTACAATCTCTTTTGTCAGACAGGATAACTATCTGGTAAAATTAAAACAAATACCTATCATTAGCAGATAGAAAACACACCCACTGAAATAAACAAGTGTTTACATTTATATACAGAAAATCCATTCCTCTTCAATTTTGAGTCAAGCACTGTTTGGAACCACCCTGTCAAAGATAAATTTGTCTTTTAATCATGGTTGCAAGGAAGATATATCAAAGAAAAGGAAGCATATTTTTCAGTGAAACCTTTGTTCCTGTGTTTTTTGTTTGTTTGCTTGTTTGTTTCTTTGTTTTCTAAATTGGAATGTTGTCTTTTTTTTATCTGTGATTTTTATAAGATATTCTTCAAGACACTATTAAGAATATTCACTTGGGTATTTAATCATGACTGACTTTGACTAATATATCTCTTTTGGCAATTTATATTTTCATCTAATTCTCTCAGAGGACGTACTCCACCAATTTTTGTCAAAATCTCTCCTAAATTCTCTTTAGCATTTAATCACGTTAATTGCATTCCTAACAATAACAAACAAAACAAACAAAACCACAAACAACAACAACAACAAAACACTAAATATGATATTTTGTCCCTCTGGATCACTTGTTAATACCTTCTGGACAATGAGATCTTTCAGATTTGAAAAAGCTTTATCCTTGTACCTTATATACTGACGAATGTTACATCTGAAATGTGTGTTTAAAAGGGCTCCTTTCCATTCTTAAGGGGCTTCTTTAAGAAAGTATTCAAACTGACAAAATTGTAATTAGAAGCAATGTCAGTAAATCCTTTCAAAACACTAACGTGAGATAGTGTTTTGTCCAAGTTTAATTCTGTCCAAGTTTAGCCTAGAGATCAGGATTATGCTTCCTGGGTAACTTATTTGAGACGTTACATCAGAAGCCCAAGATCCTGAAGATAATCTTCTGTAATATATATATTTTTTTAATTTGTTGAAATCTCACTCAGTGTAAAGGTTGAAAGAAAGCAACACTTTGACCTTACTGAAGTTACTTAGTAAATCAAAGCCTGAAAGTAGAACACATAGATCCTATCCCTAATGATGTCTCACACAAAAGCAGTAATTCCAGGAGCATAAAACCAGCAGCAACAGCAGTAGGAAAATGAATAAAAGAGTTTGGTAGTTACTTCCTACTTGATGAAGAGAAATCAAAATGTTTAGTTTTTCTTTAGTGCCAGGGCCCTGCCAGGGCCCTGCAGAGTATGTTCACATTCCTCACAAATATAGTGCTGTGTTCTTCTCTAGGTTGCCATGGTTCTACTCAATCAAAACAGTGAGAATTGCCTAGAAAAATTCAGAGTAAATCTGTTTGAAAAATTCAGATTTGGACAGAACTGTGCCTAGGCAAGAGAGAAAGTACCAAGCTGTACACAGTCTTAAACCTTCATGGAAATGGCTTGAATCAAAAAACCTAGGCCAGTTAAATATTGTATTTTTTAAAGTGTTCCTTAATCAATTCTTTATTTTTTCTTAATCTTATTCTGTATACTAAAATCCACTGCTAGAGATCCTGCTCTTATTCAAATATTCTTTACTGTATTTGAAGTGTTTCAAACAAACAAACTGTCCTGGTTTCAGTTAGGACAGAGTTATTTTTCCTCCTAGTAGCTGGTAGGGTGCTATGTTTTGGATTAGGATGAGAAGAGTGCTGATAACATGCTGATGTTTTAATTGCTGCAGAGCAATGCTTACACTAAGCCAAGGACTTTTCAGCTCCTCGCTCTGTCCTGCCAGAGGGCAGGCTGGGGGTGCAGCAAGAGCTGGGAGGGGACAGACCCAAGACAGCTGACCCAAACTGGCCAAAGGGGTATTCCATACCATCTGACGTCATGCTGAACAATATATAGGGGTGGCTAGCTGGGGTGGGGGGCCGGCTGCTCGGGGTTGGGCTGGGCATCGGTCAGCCTGTGGTAAGCAATTGCATTGTGCATCACTTGTTTGTACATATTATTATTATTATTATTATTATTACTATTATTATTATTTTCTATCTTAATAAAATAAAATGTCTTTATCTCAACCCACAGGCTTCACTTTCCTGTTTCTCTCCCCCATCCCAGAGAGGGAGGGGGGAGGGTGAGCGAACAGCTGTGTGGTGTTTAGCTGCCAGCCGGGTTAAACCAATACAAAAAAAAAAAAAATCAAAAAAAAAAAAAACAAGCAGATACAAAGATCTGTTCTAAGAAATTCCGCCAGTTTAAAATAAATAAATAGAAGTAGCACAGTAGTGTAGCTATTAGAACCATTATTTCTTGCCATATCCCAAATACCGAGTCATATTTCTTAAGATATTTAAAATGTTACCCTCTCCTCTGTGCTGGCTGTTTGGAATATACCCTATTTTGTGATGAGAGGGAAATTTCCAATCTGCCCTTTCTTCCTTATGAAGGTTGCAGTTCGGTATTCAACACTGCTTGCAATTGTGTTATGTTCATAACATCTACCGTGTAAAAAGAAACACAGCAAGAAAAGTTTCTGCTTATATTTCACATTACGAAGTGTTATAGCCAAAAGCCAGCTAATAAATACATGTGGAAGAGACTCAGATAGGGATTTAGGCATTTCTGTAAGTGCATATATTTGAAGCACTAGACTGTCTAAATTTGAAAAGCTTGTGTACTCTTGGAAGACCTTCACTGACTACCTAAAATACAGCTTCTTTTCACAGAGAGAATATCAAATTAGCCTAAATTATTTCATTAAAAATGTCAAAATGAGACTGTAATAGTCTTTGAAACCTCTATAAAAATTTTTGTCTTTCAAATCACTACTGGGTATTTGCCATCACCTTTCTTTCTGTGCTCCAATAAGAATCACACTAATGATGTGAAATGAAAATGTGCCCCAAGGAACATTTGATTAAATGCATAATGTTGAGGAATGATAATTCATTGGTAATCATAAATTTATAATACTGATGGCAGATGAAATTGTATCATTTTCCAGCAAGTAATATACCCCCAAGAACAGATGGATTTGAAGTCATTGCTAACATTCAATTATATAGACAGAAACTGTATGGAAGAACACAAGTAAGTGACCTTTAGTATGATTGACTACCACACCCTACTACACATATGTTTTTATGAATGAGGTATCTTCACTGACATTATGGATTAACATCTGTTGGGTATCAATATTACATGTCAATGTGTAAGACAAATGATAGGAACTATTCGTGCAATAGGACTTGCACAAAAATGACAGAGGCAGACACTGGGCAGATATAAAACAGTGTAGTTATACTGAAGTCATTAAGGCTATGGTTGTTTGGATTTTGTTTGCTAAAATACAGTTAAAAACAGGACTGGATTTGTATGCTAGCACTCTTAACCAGGAGGTAAAAAGCACCTTCCAAGATACCTAGAATAATATTTTCATAGCAGAAACTTTATCTTAGCTGTTAATATATGTTAATAAGAAATATTTTTACAAATTATCATTTAATATCCTATAAAATATTTGCATCTTTAAAGTAAATATTACTTTGGGCATTTTCTTGCATTACATCAAAAAAAATATTGATGAAACAAAGCCACAAAAAAGCCCAATATTCCCATCTAGTCACTAATATTGTAAATAGTTTGTGCTTAGCTTCATGTTAGAAAGCAGGTAATAAACAAATAACTGTCATAAACAGTTTATTTTGCTAAGAAGGCTTTTCTGTACAAAATTACATCTAATCCAGATAATCAATCAAGTTACATGAAATAACTGTACAGGGAGTGCAATTAAAATATCTGATCTAGAAGTTGTTTGGAAAGAACTGGAGGCAGGACTAAAATTCAGAGAGCTTTTGGCAACTCAGAAAAAAAAAAAGTAAACCCTCAAGAATAAAATTCAATCAAAAGAAGTGCAAAGTGCTCCCTGAAGAAAGAATGACTTGGCAAAATTAGTAAAGCCTCAAGTATGGGTTTATGTCCATACTAGGGTACCATTTTTCAAGGACACAGAGCAGTTTCAGAGAGTGCATAGAAGAATATAAGAAATGAAAAGGACTCTAAAATAAAAATGAAAAAGCAGGGTTTTTTTTAGATCTAGGGAGGAAAAGACTAAGGGGAAATATGACGATATGCACAAGGTTGTCACAAAAAAGAAAATATTAAAAATATTCTAATAGAATATAAAATATTCTAAGTTTTGTTGTGTAAGAGACATGACAATAAGTAATAAGCCTAGGTTTTGGGAAAAAAAAAAAAAGTTTATATTGTATTACAGTTTTTTGAAAATCATCCTAATATAATCAGGCAAATTTCTGAGGCATGTTGTGGGCTTATCATTGCTTTAGCTGTTTCAAAACATGTCAGAAAAAGTTTTAGGACTAGGCAACAGACTAAATGACCACCTGACAACTTCACCAACTTTGTTTTTACATTTCTCTGAAAAATTAAAATGTCTTAAGAAGGGCAAATGACCCATCATAAACTATAAGTCTGTTTCTCTAAGTAAAACCCATCAAGGATTTTCAGTTGGGTCAAATGTGACTTTAGATTGTTAGGTCCTTGAGGCAGGTATTGTGCACCTCCTTGAGCCTGTGATGCATTCACATAGCAGTTAATAAAAACAAATGAACAAATCATTCTGGTAACCCTGCTTCTGAAAAGGCTAGTTAGTACAGTGCTGTCAGCAAACTCTCTGATCAGAAAGATACAAGAAAAGACAAGTTTCCAGCAATGAGTTCCTTCTACCTTCCTCCCCTCCTGATACTTGGGTAATGGGTGGTTCTGAATATTTAGTATTCTGGTAAATTCATCATTAGTAAACATTTATCAACAGTTTTTTATCAATTTTAAAAAGGAATACAGGCAGATATAACACAGGTCTAAAGGAGATACCAAGATCTTTAATTTTACATACACTCAGAACTCATGAATCAATTCAGCCTTCACCTTCATCAATAATATATTACCTGAACATAATCTGACTAGTTTGCTTAAAGATCTGGTCACTAACAGCCTCCCTTGAAATCAAAATCTTTCTGTTTTTATTTCTCATTTGTCTTTCTGGGATGTCTTTGTCATTGTCTTGTGGGATTGTTTAGTGTGGAGAAGGGAAGGCTCAGGGGATATGTTATTGCTCTCTACAACTACTTGAAAGTAGTGGGGGGAGCTGGGTGTTGACCTCTTCTCAGAGGTAACTAGTGATAGGACTAGAGGGAACGGCCTCAAGTTGCACCAGGGGAGCTTCAGATTGGAAATTAGGAGATATTTCTTCTCAGAAAGAGTGGTTAGACATTGGAACAGGTTGCCCAGGGAGGTGGTAGAATCACCATCCCTGGGGGTGTTTAAGGAAAGGTTGGAACTGATGCTTAGGGACATGTGTTAGTGGGTGATGTTGGTGGTAGGAGGATGGCTGGGCCAGATGATCTTGGAGGTCTTTCCCAACATGATAAAAAATAATAATTTTAAAAAAAGCATTAAAAAGGCATTTTGGCAGAGACGTTTTAAAAGTCTGTATACTCCTTTCTTCCATATGTATTTCTGTAACTCTGTGAAGAATAACCACTTAGGAATCAAAATTGCCTTTAAGTCTAATAAAAAAAAAAAAAAGAAAAAAGAAAAAAAAAAAAAAAAGAGAGAGATGTGTGCAAGATCAAGTGCATAGTTTAAATTATTAAAATTACATTCCTCGTGGCTTACAGGAACATTAGTGCGGCCTCTTCCAGGGTAAAGAATGGAGATAGCAGTTATTTACCGGTGTTTGAGTTTTCTAATGTTTCTCTTCAGCACTTAGAAAATCTAATTTCCTGTGAACAGGGCTTGTGTTATCATCCATCACATCTCTTTTGTGCTGGCTCCTCACTAATTCTGCTCATAACAGCTCAGACTGATGATTGTAGTCTGATCCAAGAACAGATGCTTGGACCTAAATCAAAACAGATACTAGTCAAACAGTATTTATTAGGGCAGCACCAGCAACAAATAGCAAACTTTCTCTTTTCTGTTCTCCTTCTCTGACTTTAATGAACGACCTGCTTTATCTAATTTGTCGTATTCCTGGAGTATAGCCCTACTTCTGTCACCAGACTGCATTATTAGTAATTCAACAACACTGAAAGCTGAATGAAAGCAGCTGTCAATTGAATTCTAAAATTACCCAGTTACTTGATCTTGGGGGCCAAACTCTGAAAGGCATGCTCCAGTACTTTATGTTTCAATTAGGCAAGGATACTGGTATTTCATTATACATCTCTTGCAGCTCAAAAGCAGGTGTTTTGATACTGAGATATTTGCCCCAAATAATTATAAGTTCACAAGTAAAACTGAGAAATATGAAAACTGTAAGCACAAAATGCATACAAATACAGAGAGTTCTGTTTAATTTTAGAAGATGAGACAAGTTACACAGCAAGTTAATTGCATGAAAAAGGCATTCAAATAAATTTTTAGTACCAGTGTTGCTTGCTTACAAGTTGACAGAACAATATGCAGCTTTCAGAGAGCAGAAGATAACACACAATTCTGATTTGTATTTTTTGACTTTTTGAAAATGTTATTACACTAAAATTTACAAAATGCTTTTTAAGATGACTGAGTACCTATGAAATGCACATTGTTTTCTTAAAGAATTACTGTTTGAAGATTTCACCAAGAGTCTATGAAAGCTGGACAACTACTAGGTTTTTAGCCAGATATTTTTTTTCAGAAACCTAGAATAAATTTATTGTTGGATAACAGAATTAAATTTCTCAAATGAATGATCTTACAGGTCTGTGTTGTAAGCAAATTGCTTCTTGGAGCTAGCCAGTGAGAAAGCTTGAGGCAGGATATTTCTGTAGTTACTTCTGACTGCTGTGTAATGTAAGCATTAAAACATTGGCATGGTATGCCTACTGTTTTGTTTTGGTTTTGTACTCAGAAAATGCATGCTTATTATCAGTAGCAATTGATATATGAAAACATTTGAGATACTGAAAAAAAAAAAAAAAAGTTTATGAAGATTCATGAGTACAGGAAATGGAGGAAAAAAACCTCCAGAATGCAGGATACCATACTTTGTCACTTTCTTATTAATTCCTTATTCTCCAGCATCTTTTTGTCAGGTGGGAGTCAGACTCTCACCAACAGATCAACAGATTAGAGATAGGACCTCGCGTAATATCTGCAGTGATTTCAGCAAAGCTCTGGACCTGATGACTGAACACTTAATTTTCTATTTATTCATGTATTTATTTATTTACTTATTTACTTATCTATTTATTTTTATGAAGTATACTCATAGTCTCCTCTACACAGTCTAGCTTTGTAAATATTCATATAAACTCTGTCAGCGGCAGTGATTTCTTCCCAACTGTCTGAAGCACTACGGACTTCTCTTTCAATGAAACTGAAAAAGGCTTCAGATGGGGAGATGATGAGAAATGGTACAGAGGTCAAATTCACAGAAGAAATTTTACTGCACAGTCAAACTCAAGAATTTGAGTATGTGAATGGTGTCAGGGAGGAAAATTGTAGTGAAACTTATCCTGCTACGAAATAGTAATTTCATATTTGTTCCCTTACAGCAAAGAATATATCTAAAGCTGTTGTTTGATACGTATCTGATACATATAACTGAAATCAAAATAAACAAACCACACTACCACAGAAGAATATTCCCTTTCCTTAAAATATGATACCAAAAAATTGTCCCACCAAAGTCAAAAACAAATATAAATTGTATTTTTTCCATCTCAAGTTGACATGGAAACAGAAAATGATTTTCTTCTCAAATGCAATATGTTGGGGGTGACCATTAGATGTGCTTTCACTCAATACAGCTGTATTCAATCCTTTTTTAAACTCTGTGAAGAATCGGACAACTATTTCCTGTGTGATATATGTGCTTACCCTGGTGGTATCACAGAAAATGACTTTTGTTCTAGTCCAGTAGCACTCTAAAAAGTGCTGTGAACTATTAAACAAGATCAATGATTTAACAGAAGGCAAACTTTAAAGAATATTCTTGTTATTTTATTGTTATTTTCTAGTCCCATCTACAGGACTTCATATTTTTGATATATTCTTATACTCACAAAAAATCCTCATGAAAAACAAACAAAAATTACGATGTTTATATAATTTCTTTCTGAGGACAACTTTCCAGGAGTCCTAATTAGGATTCTGTAGAAGCTGTTGGCTATTGAAATGATGTATTACATCAATTCATGTCGATTAGGAGGGACAGAGTTCAGAACATAAATTTCTAACCTGTAGAAATAAGTAGTTTGTAGTTCCTAATAATATAATAGTAAGATTTGAAAATATCTTGAAAACCCCTGATTAATTATATATAAGCCAGTTAATATATCACTGACAGGGTTGCAGGTGGTTTCTAAGACTAACACAGATGAGTAGAAATATAATATGAAAAAAATCTTACTTTTAGAAATTTTTATTAAAATATAAACAATTCTAATGAATTCCCTAACAAACAAAATTTTATTTCTTTTATTTTTTTGCAATGTATCTGTTGTCTGTATTTCATTTCCTGAGAAAAAACAGCTTATCTAATCAACTAACAAAAGCAAACACAGTGAGAACTAGAAATTTCTTTAAAATCAGACCGTTATATTTTAGGGGGTTGCTTTCATGTGGACATGTGGACATCCTTGTTCAGTTCAGCTTTTAGTAGTTTTTCACTTTATTTAAGCAACAAAATGCAGTTTCGCATTGGAGTACATGAGGAAACCAGAATACCCCTGGAAAACACAAGCCTAAAAAATATGTTCCATTAATGGCAGTGGGATTTGTGCTGCAGTGCGATCATGTTCAAATCTTGGATGACCGAAGAGAGAAGAGCAATTATATGAAGTGAGAGAAAGACATGAACAAGATGACAATGGAGTAAGAAGAGAAGATAAATGAGAAATCTTACTAAATTCTGATTTTCTGGGGAGGAAGAGGGCACAATTCCTCCCAGATACATGGCAGAACATATTATTAGACACAGTGATAGAGGCTGTAAAGCTCCATTTTTGCTTCCACAGCAAGCCTGTTGGTATAAGCGTGTTGGGTGTGTCGAGACAAGGCAGTTGCTTCTCAATAGCTGAAGGCACCCCCAGGAGAATTGTGCACAGCTCAACACAGAACCCTGTCATGCTTCTTCCCTTCTCACACTGCTGTGCCTCACTACTCTGTGGACCTTTACAATGGACCTTTACAACTGATCATGATATTCAGAATTAAATAACACTGAAGCTATTGACTCCTAAGTTTTTGATGTTCTTCATGCAAAGCAAATGTACTATACTTATCTGCAATTGAAACAAAATGCACAGAATCTGACCTGTTTTCTGGCACAGGTTGCACAAATTATTGCTATCTTCATTTTACAATTTAGAGAACTGAGGATTAGAAATTATTAATCTAAATTTTAAAGAAAAACTTAACTGAGTGGAATAAACTCATGTCTTTCATGAGTTTCATATTATAAATAGTCCCTGAATTCTCACAAATTAAAAAAGGCTTGAGTGTAGTTAGGTACATTGAGATTTTGGTGGCAGCCCATGTACTTGTTTCAAATACCAAATCAATTGCCTGTTGCTTTCCCAGCAGGCTAGAAAATAGGAATAACTTAAGTGTTAATGAAAAACCTACAGGTGCATGGATCTGGTCAACTAACAGATCTAAGAAGTTCTGGCATAAAAACACCTGCTGCAGCATCATTAATGGCTGTTGCCATGGAGACCTGGAAAAGCAGAAAAAATTAGAGGGGTAAAGATGAAAGCAGAGTGCATGACTGCCACTCTGTGGGAGTCTGCCAACTCTTGGGAGTTTACAGTCAAGTTTATAATAATAATAATTGGCCAGAATATTCCTGTGATCTGCAGGTGGAAGAGACCTTCTCTTTCTTTGTTCTTAAAGCTTCCTTCTTGTCAAGAGGGAAAGATGAACAAATCAGTTTTATTGGAGCCCACAAAGATCATTCAAGAAAAGACAAAATCTGTATGTGAAGAAGGGGGAATATGGGCCCTTTGTTTTAGTTGGTTTTGTTTACAGTATTAAGATAGTTAGCTAGAAAAAAAAATACTGTAGCATACTAACAAATAATGTACTCATCTAACACTTAGCTTACTGTACTGTTTGAGTTGCCACAATCTTCTTCTTACTCAGAGATTATTTCAGTTTAATAGATAGGCATGTTTACCATGGATATATAGTTATTTTTATTTCTCTTCTTAGCTCCCCATCAAAAAGGTTTGCTATATTAATTCTCTACTTCTTGTAACTGTTAGATTTTGCTCTTTCACAGATATTCAGGTCACTTATACACTTGTACCAAATATTAATATCAAAATAACAAAGCTTTCATAAAATATATTGTTAAAATAAGTAACAGTGGGCTAAATATAATAATAGCAGAAATGTGAATCTGACAAAGGATCTCCTGATTTTGAAATGACAGAGAATAATAAAGACCTGTGTGTGTTATTTGATGATAAAATGACCATCAACTAGTAATCCAAAGTTGCCTAGACAGAAGGTATCTCAAGTCCTTCGAAGAACATATTTTCCTTACTCTTAGGACACACTGAGTCTTTGGCATTAGGGACACACAGTCCCATACCATACACAGTTCTAGTCAGTCATGTTTATGAAAGATCAATGGAAATTGGAACATGAAGACAAACAATCCTGAGATGTTTGTCTTCCAATGACTTGGAGCTTGTTTAGCTTAGTGAATGAGGTGCCAAGAACGGATATGACTCTTAATTGCAAATTTACCAGAAATGCAAACTTGAAAACTGGAAATCATACTGTTTAAACTAAAGAATAATATTGGCTTGATTGGATATGACTGCAAGTGTGTTAAAGTGGATACTAACAAAAGACTTTCTCCTTTTTACCTGTGGGGGTAACTGGTAAGTAATCTCTCTACCTTTGTCCTGACACATGAGATTTTCCACTGTATTTTCTTCCCCTGTACTGTTGAGGAGGGGGAGTGAGAGAGTGGCTGCATGGGCTTCTGTCAGCTGGCTAATATCAATGCATCACGCTACTGTTATATCTATTTCTCCCCTTTGGTTGAGCTATAGGTTTTCTGAAAATCTTGTATATCTCTCTCTCACTTACCTCTGGACATACTGTATTTGTGACCCAGATCAAAGATAGTAAACAGGAAGTTTTGTCCAAAAATCATTGGGATATTTGATTTTTGTTTGTTTAATTTTTTAACAAGTATCAAAATCACTCTGGATATTACTAATCATTGTGCCCAGGGCACATCATTAGTTTACTGTAACACAGTAATTGCTGTTCACCAACTGCTTCTTTTTAACTAATTGCTGCATTGACAGACTACTGCTGAAGTCTGAAATGTCAGTAATTATGCAGCAACAGTGAATTGACAGTTTAGACTGAGAACTCAGTGTTGTCCAAAGGTGTCTGGAAAATCAGAGAAACTAAGGAATGTGAAACATTGATTAAAAATCAGATAAGCTGATAGTGACTTATTTGGACTTATGGACTTATTTGAAGTCCATTATAAAATGGACTAATGGATAAATGGACTTAATGGATAAATGGACTTATTTGAAGTCCATTTTACTTGTAAGAAGAAGAGCACAAATTTGTACATTAGGTTTTAAATAATAGAGTGTGAGCTGAACAACACCTTCAACATGAAAACATGCTGCAGCATTGCAGCAAAACAAAGTTTTAAAAAAACTTTTCAATTTTTACAGAATGTATGAGGAAACATTGCTGAGGGAATCCAGGACATTCAGTCTTGAAGTTGTAGAGGATAACCATCTGTTTCTATATAAAAATATGCAAAGAAGAGTACCATAATTTATCAGTCAAAGTTTAATAACTTTCATAGTCCTAAACTTTGGCCTCTGGAAAGGAAACAACAATTATTTCTCCTGAATTCCTCCTAAATTCCTCCATTGGCTTTTAGTGCAAATTCTATCAGGACTATGCTTAATGGATGATAAAAGCTTCTAGCCAGTACCAAATCTTACAGTAACTGCTTGAGAATTTGTTAGAATAGCTTGAAGGCACTTGTTTTCTCCTAGTCTCCCAGAAGACTCTATTTCAAATAAGAAGTTCCTTTAGAAACTGTTAATGCTGTAAACATATATCTTGAAATACCCTCAGATTTAAAAGAATGTTTCACATTCATATATATATATGTTTGTTTGTCTGTTTCTCTGTTTGTTGATTTTTATAGCTAGCAATCATCACAGCTTCAGTTAATCTTCCTTTCCTGAATACTCCCAGGCTGGAGTTTTGGGATTACTTACAAAAACAATGTGTTTTGAGTTTCCAAAGTTTACGTATGCTAAAAAATAAATCTGCTTTACAGTCTCCAGATGCAGTCTGGAGACTTACAAGATTCTCTAGACAGGATTCCATTGTAAAAGGTAAGATCTCCTACAGCCTAACTTCTGAGGCCCCAAGACTAATGCAATCTCTACCAAATCCTACTTAAAAATATCCTTTACCAGAGCACAAGTTTGACTGATGCTACGGTTTATGGTTTGTCTCCTCAGGATCAAGTCATAGTTGTATATAATATGTGCAACTTGAGAAAAACACCAATACACTTCCTCTTTAATTAGGTAGCCTATCAAAAACAAAGCAAAACAAACAAACAAAAACTCCACAGATGAAAAATTATCCTATTTCTATTTCACCTGCAGCAATACTACTCAAAACCAATCAAAAATACTTTCATACAAAGAAAAATAATCAAAGCTTGAACATTGTTTGTTATCTCTTCGTCCAAAGTGGAGGTAGAAATAGAGGATTCTGAGAGGACCCAGACTGAAAATGAAGTTTTCAGCCTGACACAGTTATAAGTACAGAGTTCACATTCTCAAAATGAATTCTGAAATTATACATAGGCATATTCCCTAAATTACCACAGTAATTATTGAGACCTAGTACAACTACATTTTAAAATATTTTTAATTATGAACACTGGCGAATTGCAGAAGTTTGGGAGAGAAACTGGGGCAGTTATACCATATTTTTGGTGCAATGCAGGTGCTCTAGAAGAGTTCTGGAGGCAAATCTTTGTGAGAATGTGTCAGGACTGAAGTCCTTCTTCTGCCTTGGTCACTGGGGTTTATTATCCAGCTAGCACCTTGCAACAAACCACAATTCCTTTGCCACTTTTCAGTGAACTTAACTAAATTACAGGGTTAGATTACGGTTAGATCCTAATCCAATTTTGTAAGTCAAAATACTCACATGAAATGCTACCACTTAAACATTTCTATGGGCATTTAAACCTCTTAGGAAACTAGGAAACACCAGGAAAAAAAAAAAAAAAAAAAAGGCAAAGGTAAACTACGAACTATTTGATTTTTTTTTCTTTCTTTTTTTTTTTTTGTAACTATTCTTATCTATATTTAATAATTTTGCTTACCTCTTTTACACTGACTGTTTTGAGAGTTGTATGCAAACTGTCATTCAAAAATGCATAAATTATACTCTAGCTTTTGCTTTTTGTTTGCTTATTACCTGAACTAATGTTTTGAGAGGAACTCCTTGGCTATTACTTTAGACATAAACTGGACTTTGAAGCTGTAGGTTGCCTGTTATAAATGACAATTTGTTCATCTAACCTCTTTTACCTTTTACCTAGGGAAAAAAAAAAAAAAAAAAAAAAAAAAAAACAACCCTGTTAGGAAAAAGCAGGTGACATAAACCAGTTAAAAAGACAATAAGACAATAAAGACTATGTCCTTTATACACTTTATATACTTTATACACTTTATATTTAACTAACATTGAGTTTAGTTTTCTGCATTTAATAAGAACATAGTAATATCTAAGACATGAGTGAGCTCCATAGCGAAAGTCTTCAAGAGTTATAGTTCACTTTTCACATATTTCACGTATTTTTTCAGGTCAACATCCCACCCTATTTTTTGTATTAGTGATGAAACTTGACGTATCTATCTACCAAATACAGACATGTTCCCATGAGGGAGGCTTTCTGTTTAAATTTTTACACTATGAAAAAGAGAGAAACATCTCATATTTCCTTGAACATACTAAAACATGCACATGGTCATTTACCAAAAAAACAGTGATACACACTGGTAAAACATTACAGTAAACATTACACATTACTTGTGTGCATAATCTCATCTTCATACTGCATGCATAAAATGCTGCCTAGTTTTACAGATCAACTTTCTACTTCTGTGATCCTACTTCCATGGCTTTCTATTCTAGTCTGACATAGGTTTCCTCCCAGTTTTTATTGTATCACCTATTTTGATGTTTAAGAGATTCAGTGTGCTTCAGGCATTGACTGTGAAAATTCTCTCCCAGTAAACTATATACTCAGAGTAACTCTGCTCTTCATCAGTTAGGTGGAAAGCACAATACAAGCTACAGGGAATCTGGGTCTGCACATAAGACACAGAAACCTATGAAAAGGACATAAAAATAATAATACAAAATATTCCTCTTGTATGGAGATAATTGTGATAGATGTAACAGAAATCACACTAATAAAGAATGTTACCGATTGCTTCTTTGATGAGTAGGAATCAGTATCCCAAATACTGGGAAAATAAATAAATAAATAAATAAATAAAGTTAAGTTCCCTGTATTTCCCTTGACTTTGAAAGTGATCTTGGTGAATCGTAACTTCTTGTGTCTTATGATATATATGCACAAGAACCATACACCACACTCCATTTGTCTGGTATGCCAACCTTTTAATAGCAGGGGTTCCAGAAATAAGTGTATTGGAAAATCAAGTGAGTAGGCAACTGCCACTCAATAGAAATATTAATAAAGGCAGTGAGGATCTAAAAATGAAAGACAGAAGGAGACAAAATGCAAGCAAATAAATGCAACTAACTTACTAAATGTATTATAGAGTCACAAATGACACACACAGTTGTACACATGGCTTCACAAAGAAGTCAAGAGAGACAGTGTTTGCAATTTTCTTCTTGAGAAGAGAACTGTCAATGGAAACCTGTCTCTTATTGTTATATTCCTACCATGCCCTAGAACCCAGTGTACATCCTCAGTAGAGTATAAGCAATTATGTGAGTACTATTTATTTTTCTTCCAGTACTAGCACAAAATAGTTTGGTTTGGCCAAACCAAGCCATAATCAAAAGCCATCAAAAAAACAGAACATTGCTGATATGAGAGTAAACAACAATGCTGGCATGAGAGATAAAGCAGGGAAATTGGAAATTACTATTCATGTTAAAACAAGATAGAACAATAATGAAATTGCATATAGACATAGAAAGAAATGACTGAGATTATTTAAAGGAAGAGTTCAGAAATTTGTGAAGAAATTAAAGTGCAGCTTCTTAAGGTTTCTCAGTGGCCACGGAGAAAGTCAATACTGAGATGGCTGTGAATTTACAAAAGCCTCCTCCACAAGATCAGAGAAAAGAGCCGAAACGTGAACCATAGTTTCCAGGATGAGGAGATGTCAAGAAGACACTGGACATCTTCAAGATTAAAAGAGATGATCTGAAGTGAGACCCTTAGGAAAATATGTTCAAATGGAAACAGAAGGCTGAAGTTTCTGGTAGAAGGGGAAAGGAATTTCTCTGCCAGAAATGGAGGGAGAGATGAGGCTTTACCAGACTTTATCTCAGATTTTAGCTCATTGAGGTTCACTGGGGCAGCAGAATATTCGGTTCCAGTTGAGCCAATGGGGACGAGTGGGAAACTCCATGTCAATGTTTTAGTACAAATGGGTGGTTAAATATATGCGTTAATGCATGAAGAAACACAGTAAAGTCACCCCAATTGAAAAAGTGACACAACCTATGCAAGAAGAGATAAATTCCATATTATTGCATTCTTATGTGTACTAGTATCAAGACCTGAAACTAATAAAATATTAATACACAATTCTGTAGCAAACTGATAGCTTAAAGAAGTTGTCCAGGGAACCAGACAAAATACAGCAAATATTTTATATTGTCAAACTATAACAAGAGATATAACCGATGCTCAGTGAAAGACATTTAACAAGTCTGAAAAGTGGATATTACCTGCAAATCTTTTCAGAGAACAGTTTGAAATTTTCTAAGAATATATCATTATGATATCTCTTACACACAGCTGAACAGTTTTTTTTTTTTTTTTAAAAAAAAAAAAAGGCTACTAACAATACTGATATCAAAGCACAATTTTTATCTTCTTAAAAGTTCATATTGCTATGTGAAAGAAGACCTGTTTAAATGATAAGAACTGTATGATAGGGTCTGTCACATTTTTAGTAATAACTTTTGGAATATGTAATAAATTTTCTAATGTAATGGGATGCCATTTTAGCATGGTATGCTGAAAATGCTCAGGAATTAACACTTCTATAAATTGTTTGTAATAAGTTTGGGATGGAATCTAAGGAAATGGCATTTGTTCAGAAAAGGATGCAATAAAAGGGTTTCCTTCAAAATGTCCAATGTAGCAAAAAGTCAGCAAGTCTAGCACATATAGGACAGCTTTGTTGGGTTCTGCTTCCATTGCAGAAGGGCTATTTCTCTAACCAGAACAAAAAACTCCTATATAGGAAGGAGAATACTTTTCTGATGGTTGAATGAAATATTCATTCATTGGAGGACTAAGGAGAATTTCCATCCTTTACTGGATGCCGGGGGAAACCTTGTTACAAAAGATGAGGAAAAGGTGGAGATGCTTAATGCCTTCTTTGCCTCAGTCTTTAGCAGCAATACCGGTTGTTCCCTGGATATCCAGTACCCTGAACTGGTGGAAGGGGATGCGGAGCAGAATGCGGCTCTCACTATCCACGAAGAAATGTTTGGCGACCTGCTACAGCACTTGGATGTGCACAAGTCGATGGGGCCGGATGGGGCCGGATGGGATCCACCCGAGGGTACTGAGAGAACTGGCAGAGGAGCTGGCCAAGCCACTTACCATCATTTATCAACATGCCTGGCTATCGGGGGAGATCCCAGTTGACTGGCGAGTCAACAGAATCAACGATCCCAGTTGATTCGGTCTTTTAAAGACCTCCAGGGATGGTGACTCCACCACTTCCCTGGGCAGCCTGTTCCAATGTCTAACAACCCTTTTGGTAAAGAAGTTCTTCCTAACATCCAACCTAAAACTCCCCTGGCACAACTTAAGCCCATTCCCCCTCGTCCTGTCACCAGGCAAGTGGAAGAACAGATCAACCCCCACCTCGCTACAGCCTCCTTTGAGGTACCTGTAGAGAGCGATAAGGTCACCCCTGAGGCTCCTTTTCTCCAGGCTGAACAAGCCCAGCTCCCTCAGCCGCTCCTCATAGGACTTGTTCTCCAGGCCCCTCACCAGCTTCATCGCCCTTCTCTGGACTCGCTCAAGCACCTCGATGTCCTTCTTGTAGCGAGGGGCCCAAAACTGAACACAGTATTTGAGGTGCAGCCTCACCAGAGCCGAGTACAGGGGGATGATCACCTCCCTAGCCCTGCTGGCCACATTGTTTCTTATACAGGCCAGGATGCTGTTGGCCTTCTTGGCCACCTGGGCACACTGCTGGCTCATATTCAGCCAACTATCAACCATCACTCCTAGATCCTTCTCTGCCTGGCAGCTCTCCAACCACTCATCTCCCAGCCTGTAGCTCTCCTTAGGGTTATTGCGCCCCAGGTGGAGGACCCAGCACTTGGCCTTGTTGAACTTCATGCAGTTGACCTCAGCCCATCCGTTCAGCCTATCCAGATCCTCCTGCAGAGCCTTCCTACCCTCGAGCAGATCGACACACGCACCTAACTTGGTGTCATCTGCAAACTTACTGAGGGTGCACTCAATGCCCTCATCCAGATCATTGATGAAGATATTAAAGAGGACCGGCCCCAGCACTGAGCCCTGGGGAACGCCACTGGTGACCGGCCTCCAACTGGATTTGACTCCATTCACCACGACTCTTTGGGCCTGGCTATCCAGCCAGTTTCTGACCCAATGAAGCATGCGCCAGTCCAAGCCAAGAGCAGCCAGTTTCTCGAGGAGAATGCTGTGGGAGACGGTGTCAAAAGCCTTGCTGAAGTCAAGGTAGGCCACATCCACAGCCTTTCCCTCATCCACCCAGCGCGTCACTTTGTCATAGAAGGAGATCAGGTTCGTCAAGCAGGACCTGCCCTTCATAAACCCATGCTGACTGGGCCTGATCGCCTGCTTGCCCTGCAAGTGCTGACGTTTAGATGTAGAGCTTAGCGATATGGTTTAGTGGAGGACTGTTAGTGTTAGGTCAGAGGTTGGACTCGGTGATCTTGAGGTCTCTTCCAACCTAGAAATTCTGTAATTCTGTGATTCAGAATGTATTGTTCTGAGAAAGGATCTCATAGGCAT
Organism: Heteronetta atricapilla; assembly: GCA_011075105.1. NCBI lineage: Eukaryota > Metazoa > Chordata > Aves > Anseriformes > Anatidae > Heteronetta > Heteronetta atricapilla. Next base: position 78,918,689 of record CM021734.1, on the reverse strand, counting down.
TCCCATTTCCATATTTTCTTTTCAGACTTTTTTTTTTTAATAGAAGTAAAAGCCAGAATTTACTGATCGGAGCCAATGTCCTGACACAGAAAAGGGAAGCCAAGGAGTATGACTATATAGCAAGTTTACATATTCTTTGGGAGTTTTTGCCTTTTATCTACATCTCAGCTTTAAAATATTTATTTATTTATTTTTTGGTAATATACTTCCACTTCATAAAATTCCAAGTTAATTTAGATTACCACATTTTTTCTTTTTCTTTTTCTTTTTTTTTTTTTAAAGAAATGAAGCTCTTTTTCAACAACTTCTAAGATTAAGGTTATAAGTTTACTCGATCATGGCATGAGTAAAAAAAAAAAAAAGTGATTTACAAACTGCACAGTTAAAAGAAAAATGTTGGAAAATAATATTGGAAAATTGTTGGAAAATAACATATATTTAGAAAGAAAATTAAAAAAAAAGAGAGAGAGAAGTGATGAGGCAAATAAAACTCATTGAAGAATCTGTAGTGGAAGATGCCAGAACTGTTTAAGAGTCTGCCAAATATGATTTTATCATATTTGCATTAGCATCTGATTCCAACGACTGTCCTCAGCTGCTGAGAGCTAAGAAATGGTGTGCACATGACTTCTCCCAGTGACACCAGATGGAATTGTGTTTAATCAAGATTTTTTTTTTTTTTTAAATCTTGATTTTTCATTTGCCAAGAGAAAAGCTTTATCTAGATATCAGATCCCATTGTCACAAATTTATATGATATCTAGCACAAAACTCTGAGGTTATGTGAAGTGTTAGTGACAATATCATAAATACTACAGTTATATTTTCATAGATCAGAATGAAAAGTGTCTATAATTTTCAATGCAGTTCTACTAAACTGGAATATTTACATTTGTAAACATTCTTTTATTTATCTTTGTGATATTTAACCATGATCATTGTCATTAAGCCTTTTCGTGAAAACAAATGCTGCAAATAATTTTTATGATGAGGGATTTATACCAACTCTCCACTACTAATGGTTCATTGCACTAAAAAAAGTTTACAAGTAGAAAGAGGTACAGTAAAAAAAAAAAAAAAAAAAAAAAAAAATCAGAGCTCATGACATAATTGCTCTCTTGCTTCAGAAATACCTATTAATCTCACGTGCCTTTTCCAGAGGTGATAGTACTTATTTCTAAGCACTTCTGAGGCTACAGAGTAGCTCACAAGACACCATCCATTCTGTAAGTATCAATTCCTCTGCTCCCTAATCCCACATAATACAGCTGTGCAGGTCCTGATTATTTCATGACTATCTCTAATGGGAGGAATTGTCCCTGAGTCAGAGTCCATTTCTGTACCAGTAACAGCACAATGCCATCCCACAATAATACTCTTGCCTAATTTGATTTTTACTGTAGCAGAGAGACTCTAACCCTGCATATTAATATAACACAACTTCAACATGGTTTGTTGGAGGGCCATAAATTTCCACAGCAATCCAGCCACTACCTCATCCCTAACACAGCCAAAGTGCTCAGAGGTCTGCAGGATTTAGTAATGTTTTTCAACTCAGCAACAGAATGTATAGTTTGCAGTGCAAAGGCTTTCATGCTTCCATGAAACAACTGCAGTATCCATGTATCACTCTGTGGTAATTGTTGGACAATGCTGATTTTCTAATGATGACTAATGCACATTTCTGGGTACATTGGAAGCAACATCAGACCTAGTTTAAATAAGAGGTTTTAATTATTAATATGTCTTGCAAACTTCCCTAATTTTTTTGTGCCACAATACAGTGTCACATGTTAGTGACAAGTAGTCTTTAGGACCTGTTGATTTTCACTGGTGTTCACTTTACACCTATCAACATATCACTGATGATTGTCAAGATAAACACAAGACAACACCATGAATTAGGTCTAAAGGCTAAGCATAGATTTGACACTGCCAAGCTCTAATTACTTTAATGCTATTCTAACTTTAAGCTTAGAAGGTTAAAGCACAGTTAATTCAACTGACTCTTAAGTGTCTTTAATGGAAACAACTACCTTTTAACTTAGGGATTTATGTATTATTTATTGTTTTACTGGAGAGTAGAAATGCGGTTAGCACCCTACAACACCCAATTCCTTTGTAAGTATTCACTTTACAAAGTTAAGGATCAATATAAGAGTTTCAGGCCCACAAAAGGGATCTAAGACATATTTGGGCATGTTATATTTACTTTGTGGGAAAGCAAACATTACTGGTTTTGAGGCCAGGCAATGCTACAGTTTTATTTGGCAGTTGAAATTCAAGAACAATATTTTTATAATTACTGGTTGGAAAATCCTATGTATTTTTTTGTTTGGTTTACTGTGGTCCCAACTAAAAATGTCAAAGACATCCAATCTATCTCTTTGATCAATGTCTTTGATGTAGGCAAGAAGGACTAGGCTGGAAAATAAGATGATATATCTCTCTATATCACTCTTTTACTAACAAATACTCAATTTTACCTTCGAGTCATTGCAACCGTAACAGATATTTGCAGAACAGACCAAGTTCACAAGGTGGGCATAAACCCTTTTCAAGGTGGTTAACTCTTGAATTTAGACTGATTTCTTTAATATATGCAAATATATTTAGAAATTACTAAAGTACACACTTTTCACTATAAGCAGGAACATCTTGAGCAAAAAAGATAGAACAGCCATGGAAAAGCTGCACAGCAGCAATCTTCTACTTGTTTACAACAAGGGATCTAAATACAATAAATTATTGTGATCTCATACTTTAATGTTTGATAAAAAAAAAATAGGCTTGGACTTTGGCTGAAAGCATATTTCCAAGTTTAATTGACCCTGAGTGAGGGTAACAGATTTCTCTCTCAAAATGATGTGCTTTGTCTGACTCGCTGACAAGTATTACTGATATCTTCTTTTTGGAAAAGAACTGAAAGCCTGATAGTCAAGATAAGTTCTACCTTGGCAGTTTTAGCTAGAGTAACCTCCAAGTTCGAAAAATGTAGTTGCAGACTACTTCAGGAGAATACATAATATCCCTTTCCGTCTCACCTCTTTGTGCATCATTTTCACGATCTGTCTTAAAACAAACAAACAAAAAAACTAGCAATTGATTCAAAGGGAAAAGTTTGCCTCTTGATAATTTTTTTTAAAAGTCTATTTTGCTTGCCTTTCTCAATGCAGAACTTACATTACTTGCCAGTTTTCCACTCTCTGTATTACAAGTGTTGAGACAAAATAGTTTGTATAATATATTCATTACCTTTGTTATTTATGGAGATGGATGATTTTGTACTGCATATAACCATCTAACAATGCTGTGAAATTACAGAATCACAGAATCACAGAATTTATAGGTTGGAAGAGACCTCAAGATCATCGAGTCCAACCTCTAACCTAACCCTAACAGTCCCCACTAAACCATATCCCTAAGCTCTACATCTAAACGTCTTTTAAAGACTTCCAGGGATGGTGACTCCACCACTTCCCTGGGCAGCCTGTTCCAGTGCCTAACAACCCTTTCAGTAAATAAGCTCTTCCTAACATCTAACCTAAAAATCCCCTGGCACAACTTAAGCCCATTCCCCCTCGTCCTGTCACCAGGCACGTGGGAGAACAGACCAACCCCCACCTCGCTACAGCCTCCTTTGAGGTATCTGTAGAGAGCTATAAGGTCGCCCCTGAGCCTCCTCTTCTCCAGGCTGAACAAGCCCAGCTCCTTCAGCCGCTCCTCATAGGACTTGTTCTCCAGGCCCTTCACCAGCTTCATCGCCCTTCTCTGGACTCGCTCAAGCACCTCCATGTCCTTCTTGTAGCAAGGGGCCCAAAACTGAACACAATACTCGAGGTGCGGCCTCACCAGAGCTGAGTACAGGGGGACAATCACTTCCCTAGCCCTCCTGGTCACACTGTTTCTGATACAAGCCAGGATGCCGTTGGCCTTCTTGGCCACCTGGGCACACTGCTGGCTCATATTCAGCCGACTGTCCACCATCACTCCCAGGTCCTTCTCTGCCTGGCAGCTCTCCAGCCACTCATATCCCAGCCTGTAGCTCTGCTTGGGGTTATTGCGCCCCAGGTGCAGGACCCGGCACTTGGCCTTGTTGAACTTCATGTAGTTGACCTCAGCCCATCCGTTCAGCCTATCCAGATCCTCCTGCAGAGCCTTCCTACCCTCGAGCAGATCGACACACGCACCTAACTTGGTGTCATCTGCAAACTTACTGAGGGTGCACTCAATGCCCTCATCCAGATCATTGATGAAGATATTAAAGAGGACCGGCCCCAGCACTGAGCCCTGGGGGATGCCACTGGTGACCGGCCTCCAACTGGATTTGACTCCATTCACCACGACTCTTTGGGCCTGGCTATCCAGCCAGTTTCTGACCCAAGGAAGTGTGTGCCAGTCCAAGCCAAGAGCAGCCAGTTTATTGAGGAGAATGCTGTTCGAGACGGTGTCAAAAGCCTTGCTGAAGTCAAGGTAGACCACATCCACAGCCTTTCCCTCATCCACCCAGCGCGTCACTTTGTCATAGAAGGAGATCAGGTTCGTCAAGCAGGATCTGCCTTCCATAAACCCATGCTGACTGGGCCTGATCGCCTGCTTGCCCTTCAAGTGCCGCCTGATGACTCTCAAGAGGATCTGCTCCATGAGCTTCCCTGGCACTGAGGTCAAACTGACAGGCCTATAGTTCCCCGGGTCTGCCCTCCGGCCCTTCTTGTAGATGGGCGTCACATTTGCTAGCCGCCAGTCAGCTGGGACCTCCCCCGATAGCCAGGACTGCTGATAAATGATGGATAGGGGCTTGGCCAGCTCCTCTGCCAGTTCTATCAGTACCCTTGGGTGGATCCCATCCGGCCCCATCGACTTGCGCACATCCAAGTGCCGTACCAGGTCACCAACCAGTTCTTCATGGATGGTGAGGGCCACATCCTGCTCCCCATCCCCTTCTACCAGCTCAGGGTACTGGGTATCCAGAGAACAACCGGTATTGCCGCTAAAGACTGAGGCAAAGAAGGCATTGAGCACCTCCGCCTTTTCCTCATCTCTTGTAACTAAGTTTCCCCCTGCATCCAGTAAAGGATGGAGATTCTCCTTAGTCCTCCTTTTTGTGTTGATGTATTTGTAAAAACGTTTTTTGTTATCTTTAACAGCAGTAGCCAGATTGAGCTCCAGATGAGCTTTGGCCTTCCTAATTTTGTCCCTGCACAGCCTCGCTACATCCTTATAGTCCTCCCTAGTGGCCTGCCCACTTTTCCAATGATCATAAACCCTCTTTTTTCTCCTAAGCTCAAGCCACCATTCTCTGTTCAGCCAGGCTGGTCTTCTTCCCCGCCAGCTCGTCTTTGGGCACGTGGGGACAAACCGTTCCTGCGCCATTAAGATTTCCCTCTTGAAGAGCGCCCAGCCTTCCTGGACCCCTCTGCCCTTTTAGAACCGCCTCCCAAGGAACTCCACCAACTAGTGTCCTGAGCAGCCCAAAATCAGCCCTCCGAAAGTCCAATACAGCAGTTTTACTGGTCCCCTTCCTGGCCTCGCCAAGAATAGTGAACTCCACCATTTCGTGGTCACTCTGCCCAAGACAGCTCCCGAAAATCACATCCTCCACCAGTCCTTCTCTGTTTGTGAAGAGAAGGTTTAGCGGGGCACCACCCCTGGTAGGTTCACTAATCAGCTGCGTCAGGAAGCTATCTTCCACGCTCTCCAGAAACCTCCTAGACTGCTTTCTCTGGGCTGTGTTGTGTTTCCAGGAATTGAAATTACTTGAATGGGTGGGTTTTTTTTGTTTGTTTTGTTTTGTTTCTAATGAGTAATTGTTGGAATACTTACAAATAAATTAGAAAGTATAGTTCCATCTGTCCCATCAACAGTATCTCTATCAGTACTCTAAAGTCTGGGTATTTATGCTTTGGATGGCAACTTTCCTTATTCATATATTGCGTGATATTCCAGTATGTTAGACAGATGATAGGAGATGGCTGAGAAAGAAGACAATTTTCAATTACACAAGTTAATTGTTTTATATGTTAAAGCAGACCAGTTAAGCTGCATTTTCATACATGACATAGCTACCCACTATTATTATTCTCATTTTGGTGTCCTTTCTCCAGTTATTTCTATAATTTTACAAATCTAAAGTAGCTTGAACTAAAATTCCAGGTTCTTTCCTGCTTTGTGAAGAACTGCTGTCATTCCTCCTGCTAGGAAAATATACTTTGTTTTTCTGACTTAAAACTGTTCCTTGTGATCTTTATCAAGCTAGGCAATACTTCGTAACAGGGACTTTAAATTTAGCTAGTAGTTGCCCATTACTTAAAATAACCTTTAGACTCCCCTTGAGAACCTACTAAAACTTGACCCCTGTTATAAATCTTTAGAACTGTGGTTCACAAAAACAAAAAGTAGCAGAAATTGTGACAATTTCATCAGTTAAATTCCTTTTGTCCAAAGGTTCAGAAGGTAAGTAACCCAAGGATGAACAGGATTTTCACAGTAGCAGGCTGCAAAGAGGTAATCTGAACTGAGAATGGGGAATGAAACATACGCAGCAACAACAGGAGGTCTGCCCAGATTAAATGCTCCAGGGACAGGAACTGGAGTGGCTGGAGTAGTAGTTTTAAAATCTGAAGTTAGAAGACAGCGAAAAAACGCTGAAAATACTGCTATTAATCAATAGCAGAAAGAAACTGGATTAGAAAATGTGAAATAAAATTTGCAGAAAAGCCTAGATAAAGCTTGGATATAAAACTGGATATAAGTTTCAGCTTATATCTATAGGATATAAGATTTCAGCTCCAGAACAGTTTTAGCCTCTGTACTGAAAAGAAATATTGTGAAAATTGATGTTCTACCATAATTATACCAAGATTCAGATAGTTGAGTCAATATATATGCATCCAGTGTTTATGTGTGTGTACTTATTTGTATCTCTGTTGAGAAAGAAAATATTTTGAGTATGAAAAAGTTTTGGTTTTTTTTTGCGGTCCTTTAACAGAAATAAAATTTACTGTGAGGTTGTACTGACTTCCTGATTCCAGATGGACTGAATATAAAGTGAAATAGTCTGCACAAACTTTTTGCACACTCCAGACCAGTATAACTAAAGAGTCAAAAATAAATAAATACTAAGTAAAGAATCAGTTTTAAACTAGATCTTCACAGTTTGCTTTCTAATTACTTGTGTTAAGAAATATTAAAGGATGTAAGAGCCATCTGATATTTCATATTTCATTCAAATACTGAAAATTTGGTGTGGCTTAAATATGCCAGAAAGCCAAAGCCTTATTTTTCACCTTCCTTATGTGTATTTGCAGACTGTTAAAAATCCCCAAGAGAGGATCTGAATATCAGACCAGCTGACAGAAAGACTGTTTCCCTATGAGATTTATACTCCATATAGAATACTTTCCTTCACAGAAAAAGTTCAATTTTTGCTTTTTAATATTTTACTTTTTTTTTTTTTTTTTTTTTTACTTACAGTGAAAGAAACACCTTTAACATTTAAAATCTCGATTTTAAGAAAGATTAAAAGATTTAAGAATTTAAAGAATAAACTCATTAGGTCATACCCATAAAAATAAAATCTATTCAGAAGTTCTGAGAAATAAATTTAACATAAAGGAAGTTACAAGTGCATGGAAGGTAAAATTCAAAGTACTTCTGTCTTAAAAAACTTGCCCAAGTGATTATCCATTACAAGTTCTTTTATAAATAATAGTGTTTTTTTTTTTTTTTAATTATTATTGTTTTTTATTAAGCTTAAAAAAGGTGGGGGGAAGGGGAGGTGATGCTTTGAAACTAATTTTTAAAGATTTTTATTATTTTTATTTATTTATTTATTTATTTTAATAAGGCAAAATGATTCCATGTCTGGATCTTTCTTTATTTGATTTTGCAGACATTGTAGGAAGATGCCCACAACAGCTATGAAGACAAAGATTTATATATATTTTTTGAAAAGCTTGAGTTTCATGGCCTTTAAAAGGTTGTGACCCATGAAACTCAGAATGTCAAGAGAAAGCTTAGTAACTCAAGTGATCTTTATTATTATTATTATTTTTGATTGGAAGAATTTCATTTTTATAGTGACATGCATTTTCTGCAAAGGTTTTGGTATACTAAAAAAATGGTGCTTGCTTCAGTAGAAAACCATAAAATGATGGCTGAGCATTTGTCAGTGGGGCAGTCAATGTAACAGCAGAGTAATTTTTACTTAGCTTTTGGACTACTATAGACAATGCACAGATAAAGAGTCATAACAACCTAGCCCAGAAGACACAAACCAGTAGTTAGAGCTGTTATATACAGAAATTTCTGAAGCTTTTTCTGAACAGCCTGATAGAAATGGGACTGTCATGCAGAAACTATAAGCAAATTCCTTCTAGATGATTGATGCTGTTGCAACGAATAGCCTGAGAAGTATTGCACTTTACTTGCCCTACACATTAAGTTTCATGCACTTTTACTACACAAAGTAACCAATTAATTCATAAAACTTATCAGTATCACTACCCAGTTTTGGGGAACTACTGTGGAGAAAACAGATCGGCAAGAATCTTCCGAAGTATGTAACAGCATAATGGATACAAAAACCTGATTCTTGAAAAGTCTTTACCAGATGTTCCTAGCAACTTTTTTACCTTCCCATATTTTATTGTCTGATAAGGTTTACCTCTCTAGTATTCTGAAATAGGAAATGACATTATACTGTCTTGTAATGCTCCATTCTGTGGGATTTCAAAGAATCACAGAATGGCTGAGGTGGTAAGAGATCTCTGCTGGCCATCTTGTCCAAACGCCTTGCTCCAGCAGGGCATCCTGCTGGAGCAGCCACCTGCAGTTGGCTGCTCAGGACCATGTCCAGGTGGCTTTTGAAAATCTCCAACGAGGGAAATTTCACAGCCTCTAGGGGCAACCTGTGTCACTGCTTGGTCACTTGCAAAATAAAGAAGTGCTTGCTGGTGTACAGCCACATTTGACACTAATATTCTATCTTTAGGTCTGATTCTAAAAATATGATGGTGTGTGAAATTATTAATGTGAATTCACATACAGTTTAGGAGGATGATGCTGGAAGAATTGTAAAAGTCCAAGTTCTATTTGCTTTATTGAAGACAACTGAATGTAACTGAGGGGAATGGAAAATTATTAAAAGAGCTTAACAGGACAATGGCAGTCAAATCATTTGAAACAGCTTGAATTTGCAACCAGGTCTGATGAAAAAATGAGTAATGCTTTCCACAGAGAGGCAGGGAGTAAGATTCAATTATTTGTCAGACAGGCTGGCTGCTTTCAGGAGACATACAGGGCATCTGCCCAGGCCATCCCTCCCCTGGGAGCAGAGATGATACTTTTTTACTGTGGCAAAGAGAGGATCCCTGTGGCCCAGCTTATGAGAAAGGAAACCAGCATGCAAGGGCCTATTTGCTTGCGCTGTTCTCTGCAAACTCTTTGACTACTATAATTTAGGGTCAGGATGTCATCTGGTTTGTTGTCATTAAGGGGAATGGACAGCTGACAGTAGTTTCACCCATCTTGCTCTTGGGAGGCAGTGCTTGGCAGCCCATAGGCTGAATGTGTGGGTGGCAGCCTCCACATTCCAGCTGTGGGAGCTTAGCAAAACCAATTACCTTTGCTAAGCTATTTTCTCTGCTAGCCTGTGATCAAGAAAAGATTAAAGGTTACAGGAGAAGCCAATAGGTGATTTTCCTATAAATTATTTGTTCAGAAAGGTAGATTTCTTCACAGCCATTAAAATGGTCAGCCACTGTGACACAGCAGTTTGCCTAAGAAATATGTTTAAACCAAAGATGTCTTTCAATTACTATATATGTGCTAGTAAACAAACAAATAAATAAACAACAACAAAAATTTAATACTTTATGGCAATTAATACTTTATGACAACAAATGTCTCATTTTCAGAATGCAATTTTGTGAATAGATAAATTTGTGCATCATCTGAAAAGGAGACTGAAAATCCTTTGACATTCATTTTATTTTTCTCTCAGAAAAGTTCTTTATTATTAATAGAAGCTATTAAACTAACAACAGCAAGTGGAAATTTTCTCTTTAAAAAACAGACAGGTGGAAGCTGACCTTTACGCAGCTTTGAAAAACAGTAATTTATTCATATTATCTGAAGATTATTATTTTGCTGATAACAATAAGAAACACTTACTCTGCAGTTCTTGTGCATCCTGAACTCCTGGAGACTCAGTAATGAAAATTATCATCACACGGAATGGGGATGGGGAGAAAGTACAAGACAGGTCCCAAGTAGCTATACGTTTTGAATGCATATTTTAAAATATCACAATTGTGTTTCTTTTAAAAATAGCTTTAATGTGAAATAGATCAAAAGAATAAAACAAATCAAACAAACAAACAAAAAACAAACCTGCAAAAAAACCAGCATATGGTTCACTGCATTCATTTCAATATGACTGGTAAAATGCCTCAGTGTGTATTAACCCAATTTAAGATAATGTTGCAGAAGAAATAATATTAAACAGGCTTTTTAACCTGAAGTTCATTTCAATTACACTGTAAATATAATTTCTAACAGTCTGGAATATCTGAGGTTTGCTTTAGTGTTGAAATGATATATGCTGTTGCATGTATTTTAAATACATGTAACTACATGTAAATACATGCAAGAATGAGGATACCTGTCTCAAAATGACCAAATAATATGTATGCCATTGTCATAGGAACTGACCCCAGCTCACTCGTCGGTGGCTTGGTTGTCTGTTTATCCTATGAAGCCAGCATTAGACTGAAGGTTACAGTGGGATAAGATATAGCTTTAAATGCCCTACAGATCCAGCTAGTGAATGTATATAGGAACATAAGGCAGCAGTCTGTAGTACATAATGCTTAGAGAAAACAGAAAAGCCAAATTCAATAAATGTTGATGGAAAATGTACCTTTCCAGTTAGCTTTGACAGTGACCTTTATTATTCAATTAATTAAATTAGTTCAGTTATGGAGGTTAATAATTAGTCACATTTTTTTCTCTCTTTTTTTATGTGTTACTTTTTAATTAAAGTCCCTAGTGGTGTTTCAGGAATTTGTGGGCAAAGATAATCTTGGTGATGCATTTTCTTTCTTGTTAACATATACGATTCTCAGATCATACATGCTCCAGGAAGTCCTTCTTGTTCTTTATTACTACGTACAACAACAGAATAAATCACAATTAAAGGGTTTTGTAAGCAATATTTAGACCATTTTTACTTATCTCAATTAATTTCTAGCCTTCCACTTTTTAAATAGATTGATATTGTGCATTTGTATGCTCATGAACTATAGGAGTATCATGCCATGCCTTTGCCTTATTGTGTCCTACTTTCCTCCTTTGAGCCTAGTACACTTTCACTTAGTACCATACCTTCACACCTTCATAATCCAGTACTTTAACTATATATTTCATATATTGAAGGAGAATCACTGCAGTTAATCCCAATCCAACTTCTGTCATGAATCTGTTGCTTCCAGATCACCAACTTGTGAGCTCATTTTTGCTATTTATTTTTTAATATCCTACTACTTTTAAGAGGTAAAGAAACAAATTAAAGTGCACATTTGCTGAAACCAGGACAAAACGCTACTTTTATGCTTAATGATTAAATTAAAACACTACTATTGTGACATCAAGAAATTTGAAATTAATTTAGCTCTAGTAAAACAACCTGGCTTTTGTTTTACATGTTGCTTAAAAGACAAGAAATAAGGACTAAGCAGCAGCTGTCCTCTCCTTTACAATTGACAAACATATCTTTTCTGAGAACTGCAGGATGACAGCTGTAGTAATCAAAGAAATAAATACTTAAGCTTTCAATTCTAATTTTACAATACTTTCAGGATTACTTTGTATCTTCTATCCTGCTATTGAATAAGAAATACACGTTTGGTGCCAGAAATGACAGACATTAAACCGAATACAGTTTTTGAGCATTTAATGTTGGTTGATCTTCCACAGGACAAGCTACAGGAGCTGATTGCTAGCTGAAACTATGACCACAAACTGATATTTTGGGGAGTAAGACGAATTTACAATTTAAATTAAAAGTTATCTCCGTAAATAGATAGTTTCTTAGAAAATCTCAACATCTATAGCAAGAGCGTAACCAAGAGCGTAGTATAGAAAGTAAATATGCAGTACATTTCCATTCTTCATTAGTCACAGACTACGTCACCCTTACTTTGCTAAAAAATATCAATTTACATGATCCATTTCATGTACTTTCTGGACATTAAATTTAAAAATATGGTAATTCAAGGAAGATAAATTATTTCCCCAAAGAATACTCAAAGCAGGAGCAATTTTAATTGTCATGAAACTGCTACACATATAAATTACCCAGGCTGCTCTCTGTTGTCATCATAAAAGCATATTTCAGAAATGGGAAGTTTATTACTTGGGAAAAATTAAAATAAATAAATAAATAAATAAATGAGAGATGTCAAATGCATATACAACTGCAAGAAAAATAAAAGTGCAATTAAGGTCAATTTAGAAGGACATGAACTGAATGCACTACAGAAATTCAACTCTTGACCTATTCTGAGGTCTTAAACTGCTCTCAATTAAGTACTGATGATAGTGGAGGATAAATGTACATTAAAGGAATATGTTTAGGATAGGAATCTAGACATCTCAAATGTATGCTTTTCATTTCTTTTTTTTTTAATTCAAGTTTGGGGAATGAAAAGAGTTACAGATTAAATATTTATCAAATATTAAAAACAAATATTAAATAAGATAATCAGAAAACACTAAATCAGGTGAAACCTGACTATATTTTGCCAAGTCACATTCTGAAATCCTTAGTTTTAATTCTGCGAAGGGTTGGCATTTTGAGTTTGTCTCCATAACAATTAAAGGAAAATAATAATAATAATAATAAAACTAAATTAATTCTAACTCATTAACGTATTTTATTCCTTCTTCCTTTTCATAGTGGTCCAGAAAGACTTACAGTAATCTTCTAGATATTTTTTTTGAACTAAGGTTGCAACTGAGAGAAATATTACACAAGACCACAACAGAAAAAAAAAAAAAAAAAAAAAAAAAGCAATAGAAAGTGTGAATTATATTATTTAGAATAACCAGGTAAATACAATGCTTATTTTTCATACATTTTTAGAACTAGACTCTGTTAGGCATTCTGAAATAAATTTTAAAGCAGAAGGAATGCTCTAATTTATGAATTCAGTTATAAAGTAATATAACTATTACTAGGTACTTTTTTGTTGTTGTTCAGAAATATGCAATGTGTAGTACAGTAATAATACAATGTGAATCACTTGGTGTTAAATAATGCTTCTTACTACCTTCAAGGTAAGTCTTGTGTTTTTTGAAATAAAAATGAACATGAGCATTCAAATACATTTTCTATAAACTGTTTTCTTGGTGCTATACAGTTTGATGTAGTTTCCAGGCAGCTTTCTGGCCATCTGAGTCCACTACATCCATCCACCAAAACCTGGAGAAATTAAGTCCCAGGGCATGCTTTAGACATGTCTGGATTAATTTCACTGAAGAGACCAATCATATGGTCTGCTTAAAAGGTCTAAAAGCATTAAAAAATAAAAAAGACTTTCAGCTGAGGATAAATGTCATGCAAAATACCACCAAGGCTTAAAACCCATTTTCAAATGTAGGCAACTGAACTAGGTAGCATAGATCAATACCTAGAAACGTGTCCTAATTTTCAGAAATGTTTTGTCTGAAACCTGAAATCACAATACTTCTAGTTCAACAATGCCTCTTGGACAGGCTGTCACCAATGTAGCAGGCAGAAAATCTTCACCTGCCTTTGTATGTTATCTTTGCATGCAAATACTAGGTTATTTGCCACTTATCCTCAGGTAAGGATGCCTCCAAAGACCAGCTCTGCCCTGCTCACTATTCATGTGAGCATGGCATTGAGTCCCCCCTCCCATCAGATGCTGCTGATTAGGATGCTAGACAGAATGAAGAAAATGTGAGCTGCCATAAATATTGACCTGTCACTATTTATTCCTCAGCAGCAGAGAACTAGAAATGAGGTTGCTGCTCCCTGACTCAACAGCCTGGCTGCTTCCAAAGCTACACAAACAAAAATGGTCTGTCAGACACTCTTATTTTTTAAAAGTAACTGATAGAATGGATGTGACTATAGTCTCTGGTTACACAAATGATGCATAATTGCATAATTCAGTAAAATTCATAAAAGAGAAAGATTTAGTATTAAGGAATTTACTTAATTATGACTTTTCAGGTGCTTTTATTCAAGTGTTCATGCATGAGATATTTGTTTAACCTTGCACAGGTATCTGAATAAAAGCTTTTAATAACACTATTTTCAGCAATTTCATCTCCATTTGGAAAAAAGCCAGAAGCACAAATTCATGGTAATATATGGGTAGATGGTGAAGCATCCATCCATTTATTGGTAGTACTTTGAGGTTCTCTGCTTATAACAAAAAGCAGCCTATACTTTTATGTTGATTGCTATATTTGTAATGTGCTATATTGCACATAATACTCTGCTAAGAGAATAAAGTGGTGGACATGTAAACACTCTGAAGAAAACAGCTGAAATTTTATATAGTTCAATGTATTAGATTTGATCATCTGAGGAAAGAAAGGAAGCAAAAAAATGCATTGAAGTTTTCTGATATATCTGAGGATCAGGAACTGAATCCAATCCCTAAACAATTATTGGAAATTAATTGATTAGCTTCCATTTAGTGACTCCAGTAAAGAGAATTAAAAAAAAAAAATCTCAGAGGAGGAAGAAATAACAGAAAACAGGTTTGTTTTCAGCAATGTAAATCATATTATTCATTGTTGAAATATAACAAATAAATATGTATTTGCAGTGTGTCACTATTGAAATAAAACAAGGAAGAATCTATATGCAATGTGAAACTATAAAAAATACTCCTTCAAGTTATTATTTATAATTTATGTTAAAAGTTTAAATTAAAATGAATTATATTTCTTATATTTATATTAGAACACAAAATTCTCCACATTTTAATATCAGAGTATTATCTTTTGCTGAAATTAAAAGTGTGTGTATCTTACAAATATATTGTATTTAAAGAATATCATATGAGTAAGACATGAAGAAATAGGGCCTGTATTTTGAGATATTTCAAAAGAAATACAAATTGACTTTTTTTTAAAATTTTATTTGCAGTCTGTGTGATACTGCCAATCTGCCTACTTGCATTTATTACACCATAAAATGAAAATTATCTAAAATTATTTGCCATATATTTAATAACATGTGCTATATGTGCTATAGCATGTCTTACATATGCTATATATCTCAAATTATTGTATTACTCTATATATAATCATGAGAACAAATATATATTACTTGTAATAAAGAAGACAATAGTTTGTAAATGCGTAAAAATACGAAACATTTATAGCTGAAGAAAGTATATAGAGTTAAACAGAAGATGTTACAGTATGTTACTATGTTACAGTAAAATCCTTATTGTAATTTATATTGGAACCATGTTTTTTTTTAGAATCTGAGATGAGACTACCTACTTTCTCAACAAGAAAATAAATATAATTCATAATAAAGAGTGAAGTCTTGGCTACTGGTTAATGCCAATGCTTTTCTGATTGGATTCAGAGTGCATTTTTGTTTTAAAAAGTCTCAACAGGTTAAACCTACTCATAACCATCACTTAGAAAAATCAAGTTTCAAACTTGAGCTCTTGGTTTTGACAGTGTGATTAACAATACTTCTATTGATGTGTGTCTCTCAATATTCATTTAACTGACCTCACTACTCTAGCCTCTGAAACAACTTCTAATCTCTTTACCCTCACTACAGTCAGTGAATTAACTAGTATAATTTTCACTATTT
Organism: Heteronetta atricapilla; assembly: GCA_011075105.1. Lineage (NCBI taxonomy): Eukaryota > Metazoa > Chordata > Aves > Anseriformes > Anatidae > Heteronetta > Heteronetta atricapilla. The sequence continues at coordinate 78,902,815 of CM021734.1, read as the reverse complement.
TCTAGTGAAAAAGAAGGGAATCATTATGAGGGTTCCCAAATGCCAACTCAGCCTTCTATATATTTAATGTTGCAACTAGTTACAATTATGCAACTAATTAGTTACAATTATGCAACTAATTAGTTACAATTATGCAACTAAAATTGTTAATGACTGATACCCATCTGACAGAAAAATAACGAAGCACCTTATAAACAACTCAAACTATAGAAAAAATACAGGGAGAATCCGAATGTGGGTTATCTAAGGATAATAATCACTCCTACTCTGTTTTGTCAAAAACACAACAGTAACTATTTCAGTGTAAGCAGTACCCCTGCCCTACCACTTGTTGAAAGATACTATCAGAATTGAGAATATTTCACGTCAAGTGGAATGTTCTCCTATTGCCATCTGAAGTAGAGATTCAGATTACTTCTTCAAAAACACAACCTTGCAATAGAAATGCCAACCTACCCAGTTCACCTGAGCTCAAATTTCATGGTGATGTGCACCATGGTGATGAATCTAGAACTCCATCTTTTATCAGAAAGCAAAGGAAATTAAAAATTTGCACTTAGAGAAAAAAAAAAAAAAAAGGAAGAAAAAAAAGATAGAAATCAAACTGCTAATACGTAGGTTGAACATTATAGTCAGGATGATATAGCCAGGATATAACCAGCACTTCTGATGTTGTGATGTCTGAAGGGTCACAACTTAGTGTGGTGTCCCCATTAGATCATTGGGGAATTTAATTATCTTTTTTTTTTTTTTTTATAGCATGGAATGTTACATTTCCTCTTCTTACATAGGTGTATATGCTTTAATGTAATATTACTAGTATTTACTTTCCTTTTTTTTTTTTCTTTTCTTTTTTTTTCTATTTTGAGTCCCTCCTTGCCTTGCTACTTATTTGCTTGGTGATAGATCATGGAGCAAACTAGACCTTACTTTTCTTGGAATTCTCAACCATCCCTTCTCTCCTCTAAATCCACTTTCCCACTCCAAACCCAGCAGTTTTATCTGCAAGGAACAAACTACCTTCGGGAGCAACATGAAAGGCACTGAACTGCTGCGTTTCATCTTGGCTTAACTCATTTCAGTGAACTGGATCAATATCCCTCCTAACTTCCAAAAGTCCTGTTGTCTGAACAATTGTTTGTTTTAAATGACATCACTCATTCTTTTGTAAGTGATTAGTGGAAGGCTGAAAATAAAATATACCTAAAATATGGGCAGATACCTATCAGAAATATTCAAGATCAATTCATCTAAATAAACATTTGAAAATCAGACAAATGCAAGTATGGAACCCATCCATCCATTTAAAAGCAAATATAAAATATTAAATCTACCTAGCAGCCTGCTACTTTAATATTTATAGACTGCTCATCACTAATATATTTTACAGACAAATAATAAATTGATCAATAATGACTTTTTTTTTTTTTAATAAAAAGTGACCAACTTCTACCAATACCGCCTAAGAACTTAGACCTTTGACTATACTGTTGTTCTTTTGGGATATCATAGCCATTAAAAGTTACTTAGTGCCAAAATTCGGTACACGAAGTCTTAACTTTAGATTATTTCTTTCTCTTCAGCTGATGTACACAGATGTATACAACCATGTACTAAATCTACTGTTATGGTAGTTCTGAAAGTTCAGAGACTGCAGCCTTTAGAAGGGCATATTACATTTATGTAACTTGAAGAGCCTGATATATATATGCTTCTTTATGCTGCCACAGTAGCATGAAGCAGTTATACAACATTAAGTGTCCAGATGACACTGCAAGTTCAGCTTTATGGCTACTTTTACAATTTTTCTCAAAGATAATTTCATGAGAATTTTTATTATTAGCTAAAATGCATAATGGACTATAAAATTATAGTATAATTGCTTTAAATTATATTATCATTTTCTCATTACATGGAACAGATTCAACTGCTCTGTAAATTTTGACATTTCATATAGGTCTACACGTAATCCAGAAACATAAATCCCTAAAAAAAAAAAGCTCATTGAAAGCTGCATCAAACATGGAACAGATAATTTAAGATTACAAGAGACTAAAGGTGACTAATCAGTGCACGAGTAAGGATTTTTGTGCCTATTCATTTATTTTCATTCACTCATTCCATTATTGCATATTTTTAATCTTGTTCTATAATGCCATTTTAGGTAATGATTAGTTATGCTTGCAGGTAGCATTTTCTAACAGTAAAGCCTTCCGACTCTTAGCCCTGAAGTACATTCACGATTAGCAATGCTTTTCTCTCCTCACCTTAACTCAGCTGACTGAGTGCAGTTATGTTTCGGAAGCATACTTTGTCATAGCAAATCTCTGTGATCTTAAAATGAATTAGTTTATGTGGAGCTACATTTTAAAAGCAGGTTGAACCTGAAGCAGTGGCAGCATGCAGAGGGAAAATGTGCATGCAGGTCATTCTTTAGGAAGATTCTGGTATTTGTGCTCTGTTAGATGCAGACTGCTACATGTACCAAATACATGTTACTTGCCTCTATTTTGTGTGTTTTTCTCTATATTCTGAAAGAAAATACATCCTTCAAATCCCTTTCAAATTCCATGTTATTTCAGCCAGCGGTGGTTCCTGTGGGGCTGTTATGTTTGAATACTGGATGTTTTTGGTATGGTCTTTTCTTCATTTTTTTGATATGATTTGTTGATACAGAATCTATTTGTTTTAGCAACCTGTAACAGTGAGATTAAAGGTAGGTTACAGTTCAAGTGTACAGTACAACCTAATAAAACCCACTCATTTTGTTTTAATTTTTTTTTCCCCGCTGGGTGTTCATTCAAATGTATTTCACTCCAGTCACTTCTCAAATGCGTTTCTACCTAATAGAGGTATTCAGAATCTACATGAACAATGACACTAAAATGATCCTGAGAAAAGGGGTGTCTGATCTAGTATGGCAGAAAAGGTAGTAAAAGAAAGAAACAAACAACAACAACAACAAAAATCAAACAGATGTCTTTGTATGATCTACTTAAGATGAATACTCAGCCAGCATTCCTTGAAAGAAGTTCAGAAGAGGCTCAAAAGTAAACATGTCTTTGCAAAGATGAATACATGGAAAAGCTGCCCTAATTGCTTGCAAATAGTAAATTCCTCAGACTAAAATGACTGTCGCTAAGAAACTTTTCCTGAACAATAATCAAGACTAGAAACTAAATGTTCAAAAGGCACATCCTTCAATTGATGGGAAGGGCTCTCCCACAGCAGTGTGGCCAAAAGGTACTTTTCCCAAGATAGAATGCAAAAGTGTGATCCTGAACCAGAGAATAGTTCTAGCACAGCGTGTGAGTGCAAAAGAAATGTTTTATCTGAACAGTCCAGAAAATTCATATCTGATCCTTCTGGAAACTCTCATGTGAAGACTACCTAAGTTGTCCCTATAGAAATCTTCCTGGTTTATACCAGGAAGATATTTATGATAAGATAAATGCTTGATGATTAGATAAATGCTTTATATTTCAAGTATTTCTTAAATATGTCTTTCCACTTTTCATACAGCCAGTACCCAAACTTTGAATTCAGAGTGCTATAGATGTAGAATGACCTCACTGATTCAGAGTGTCTAGGGATTAAATTCCCTGGAGAAGCTGATACTGTCATTGCTGTTCTCACACAAACCTTACCATGGGAAGTCCATGGGAAGTTGTTGGTGAAATGATGTCCATAAGATAATAAGGCCCTCCTAAAAACTTTTATGTAATTTTTCCCATTTAATACATAGTTTAGTAAAAGCAAACATTTAGGCTGATGCATGATTTCCCTGTTTTTGACAAGTCAAAGTCTTCACTTATCGAGTACATTACTTTACACTTGTATATAACTTGTACATCTTATCATTGGGTCTAGGTAGGAAAGCCACTAAAGTAAAACTAAAACAAAACAAAATCCTCAGTTTTGATACAATTACATTATGATTGTTCTCCTGTTACATTAGAATATCATGGTCTTATTTAAAAAAGCATGTCCCAAAAGCAATGAAAAAAAAAAAAAAGTAAAAAGTAAAAAGTATGAGTGCACAACTGCTAATATATTTGATGCTGAAGGAATTATTACTTCTTGTTTCTGGTGTGACAGCATCACTGATCACTGATGATCACAGGAAACACTATTATGTGCCTTGATGCCATGAATTGACAATAGGATAGCAGCATCCATTAACAGATTTTTTTGAGGCAGATCACACTGGCTTACTCAGAATGAAATAGTTCCCTCAGTCCCACAAGTGTCTCTGGAGAAGAAAAAAGTACATGCAAGAAATGGACATTTCATCATGTGTAAACTGAACAGCTTACTGATCCTAATCAGGTGTTACACAGAGCTGCTGAGGAAAGGCTAGAGGATGCATTTCTGTGTGGTAATGCCTTTCTGTTTATTGGGGAGTGACGCTATATTGCATACCATTTATCTGAGATAGATGTTTTACGGAAGGGAGCATGATAGGAGAGTCTGATAGAAGTCAAACTTTTAGCACAGCCACCAGTTCATAGGTATAAAGACATTAAAATTTGGATAATTCTTATCAGTCACATCTAAACAAAGTATCTCTCATCAAAATTCCCATGCTTTTTGGGGCCCTTTTTCTTATAAGAGTACCAAGCAGTGGAGAGTTTGTCAGCAGTATATCTTTCCCCATATCATTCATTTACTAAGGGGGAGAGTCATACTGCACTTGAGGCAATATTTTAAACCTTACTGGTTTTCCTAAGCTGTAAGGGTAACTTACAACATGTTAACACAGATGATTGCACAGACAGACCTAAGCTTATCCTCTATGTGCTTTTAGGTGTTTGAGGTGTGAGTCCAAAATAGCTAGGGAAAAAAAAAAAAAAAAAAAAAAAAAAAGACTTATTTCAGCATGTTAGTGTGACAGAACAAATCAATTAAAAAAAAAAAGAAAAAAAAAAAAAGGACATATTTCAGCATGTTAGTGTGACAGAACAAATCAATTCAAATGCACTAATATGACTTCTGGACTTCCATCCATCCAACTTTTGGATGATTCGAAAGAAAAATTGTTACTTTATTGTCCAAAGACAGACAAATACTCTTACTTAAAGAAGATATAACCCCCCTCTCCTAATTTCCAAATTCTTACCACAACAGCAATACTCTGTTCACTCTCAAAGCTGACTTTACAAACATATATATTTAATAATAACTATAAGTAAACTAGTGTTTAATTTGCATCACAGTAAGAAAAACAGAGGATCAAGTAGTCTTGATGGTCCATTCAGTTGAAAGACCTGTAGGGCATGCATGACTAGTGGGTCCTACTACTCAAAATATTTTGAGTTAATTGGCCATTCATACATCAAATATGAAATATAAATCTTAATAAGCATTTGAAAAATAATAGCAAGCTCAGAAAACAGAGTTTAATGGAAGGAAAAGAGTGAGAATAGCAGGGTGTGGAACAGATTGCATCACTGGTTTACACTCACAAAAGAAAAACATTTCTACTTGAGGTGTTATACACAATAATGCATGATGAAGGAGGAAGTACTAAGTTTGTCCTACTAACAACTTTGGTTTATGCAGTCCCCTGAAATGTAATGTTGTTTACATATATTTATATAGTATCCCATACAGCTACAACATGAGAGATATTCTGTGCACACAAAAGTAAAGTGAATCCTTCATTTTGCCAGTCTCTCCCCTCCCCGTTTGTAGTGGATGAATTCCCTTTATGTCTGTTCCTTTGCTCTGTTCCTTTGCTCCTGTTCTGAACTCCCTCCGCCACTCCACTTCCAGCTGTGTAACAAAACAAAAGCTTTGAGGGAAGCTGCCCAGCAGCAAAAGTTTCTGACAAGTAAGTGGGAGGAAAAATATTGATCAGTGTCAAACCACTTACAAAATAATGGAAGGAGAAGAAAAGGAGATTTTCACTCTTTCACATTAAAAGTGGTATTGATTCAATTCTGTCTTTGCTAGCTCCAGTAAAGCCAGTTTTTTTCCCCTTCTGCTCTCTCTTTCTTGCTGTCTGGAAAGTAGAGGAAGGATGAAGCAGCACAGCATAGTTCCTAGACTAGGGGACATGTCAAGTCAGGTTCCCTGTGCTGTCAAGTACTCAACACTGAAAACAAAAACAAAACAAAACAAAAATAAATTGCCTGGATTCTTCTAACTTTCCCATGGAGAGGTGTGGACAGTCAAGTTCTTCACCATAACCCCTTCACCATGTAAAGCAAGGAAGGGTGGTTGTCCACCATAGACAGCACAGTGAGCTACAGATGAAAGTATACTTTTGTGGGAGAGGTCTATGAGGAAAAAGCATATTGGGTAAAATACCTCCATGGTGTCAAAGAAGAGGTGGATTTGATTGTTTATTTGTTTGTTTGTTTTCTGTGAGTGCACTATTCCTTTATCTTTGTTCTTTAAAAAAAATAATTATAAAGTGCTTGCATAGAAGATACAGGGTAGTTTGTATCAAGCTGTAACTGATAATAAAAATAAACAAGCTGCTGCATTTTCACACTGCAAACAGATTAACAAGCAGTGAAGCTAAAGCTATCTCTACACTGGTGTGGACAGACAGGAAAAGTGAAAGGTTACCATGGAAATACTCCAATTACTTAAACCATAATGCTTTTGTGGATCACTTCTTTTCCTAGTTCTGCTGTTTACTCTTGATTTGGGCTTAGACAACTCATTCTGCTGGTAGAAACTGACACAGTGCATCATCATAACTTCAACAAAAATCAGTGGAGTTTTAACAAGTTAGCAACTAAGGATTTGTTATTTAGCTGTCTTCTGTGCCCTTTATTGGAAAACACTGGGACAAGCATGCCCTATCCACCAGTGACATTTTCAAAATAAGTCAATATATTGGGGATATTAAGACAAACATGTTAATGCTTCAAAAGCCTAACTACAGAAAAAATAAAAATAAAAATAAAAAATTCAGCATGTGTTTCACACCCTGCCTCTGTGGGGTAGATGGGGAGAGTTTATTGCCCATTTTGGTTTCAGGATCAACATTGACCTGAATATCATGGTCCTCCTTGCATATCAACAACCTTGGCCTTGCATTCAGTGTGAGGACAACAAGCCATAAATTCTGAATATCTTATAAATATTCCTAAATCATTTGGGGCAGAATGGTAATGGCAGTGCACCAACATGGATGAGTTAAATAGCCTGCCTCAGCCTTAAGGGAACTAGAAATCCCTTAAGTTATTGGAGCCATTCACATTGGAGATGTTATATATACACTCTACTTTATAATATTTAGGCTTTTTACATTTAGAGACTGGTTTTATGTCACAGGGTACTTTTGAGTGAAATTATTGTATTATCATGGATGACACTAATAAGTTTATTAACACAAAAAGTTAGATTTCTACTGTTAACTATCTTGAATTTACTATTTATATTAAAATTGGTATAATTTCTACATTTTTTTTTGGAAAGTTGATGTAGTTGAAATTACATAAAGCACTTTTCCAGACTTAACAGCAACATCATTCTGTGAAAAGTTAAGAAAGATGTAACTGTGCACATCTGCTAAAAAAAGTGTATATACATATAATTATTTTTCTATAAATTATGTTACTATGTGTAATAAAAATAAAGTTAGCACATATCTAGTAAAAGGAATTTTAAAATGCTAAAAATTCTACACACGGAGCATAAAGAAACAGAAAGAAAGGGTTGTTATGAGAAAAATTACACATTTGTTTAGAATTCAAATAGTAATTTCACAATTCCATAACAAATACAGAGAAAAATAGGAAACAGTGTATATTTTCTTCACATATGGCTTTAAGAATGATTTATTTCAATAGTTCAGTAACTATACAAGTGCTATGTTAAAGATTTCACATTTTATCAGCACACTGAATGATTTTATGAGGTGATGATGTCAATCTACATCCATCAAAGATCCTATTCCATGATGAAAAGTTAATGTTTCAGAAAACTGGAGTGTTCTCCTTGGCTATGTGCTTCTCACTGAAACAGTTACACAGCAAAAAAGGTTTGATATCACATGTACAAACACACAGAAAAAAAAAAAAAAAAAAAAAGTATTTTTTGAGAAAAGGTTTTTGTGAGTGAATAGCTTCTCTTTACTAGACCAGTCCACACTAAGAAATTTAGTTGAAAAGTTAACAGCCAAAGATCTCATTAATAACTGAACTGAAATAGCCTATTTCTATAAAGTATATATTAAACAAACACTTTGTACAGAGATAAAAATCCTATTAAAATTAATGTGATGTCTTCTTTGAGCATAAACTAAATGATATGACCCATAAGGCAGAGAGCAGACTGGAACTGGAGCAAGCAAATGAGTTTTAAAACATGCATTTGTTATATATTTAAAATACCCATATTTAATATTAGCATCTATAATTTTTTTCTGAAGGGTGTAAAGCAGATTTGTTCCTAAAGTTGCACCTATATTACTTATCCTATAGTACTAATGTTTTGCATTTATCTATGAAATTGATTTGTAAAAGACAGATTCTGAGACAGAACAAAATTCTAACTGCATCATAAATCAGAAAAGCAGTGTTATAAATGTGAACTGAGATAAGATCCACTAAATATACCAAGTTTCTATCAGTGAACAGCTTTTAAAGGCAACTGACAGATAAATGTTATGTACACTGTTTTCATCCTTTCTAATTCCTTGTAAAATTCCAACCTGATGCTACCATATACTTTTGTTTTACAATAACAAAGTAACTGGCAGGAACAAACCGAGATTTTTTAGTCGGAATGCTGTTTTCACTTCCCAAGCATTTTCATTTCCCAGCTTTTATACCTGATGCTTTCTAAGTCTATTTTAGCAGATCAGATACCACACCTACAAACAGCACAAACTGCAAGTGACCACTTTACCTTCAGAAAAATCAATCAGTCCCAGCAAATGAAGCAGCTTCAGAGATGCAAATATAATCACAACAATACCCACTGTTTGCAGTCCCTCCGACTCCCACTCTAGAGTCAACATTCTTCCAACAGGCAAATCATTCCAGTCGTCACACCAGCTCGTGATCAGAGGGAAACAAGAAGATTTTACCAATAGTTTGCTTTGAAGAAAGTTGCAGTGGTACAAAGCGACGTTGCACTGGGCTGTGGCAATTCACCGGCCACCCTAGCTGAGACAGAATTATTAGATAAAGCCCTGCATCTCATGCTTCTCTAAGCACTGGATAATCAGTAGTGAGTCAACTTGTAAGGCTGAGGTGGACCACTAAACCCCAGGCATGGCATGGTATCCGGCAAGCAGCCTTACTTCAGAGCTGCTGGAGGAACATATCTGTCAGGAGTGAAGACTTTGCTGTGTTGGTGCCAAGAAGATATGCTCCCTGCAAAAACTTGCACGAGGGAGGATGCTGCTGTCAGTAGTCTGCACTCCAGTGCTTCCAGACCCAGGCTTTGCGATTCTCCCTGAGCTTCACAGTCCTTCCCCAGCTTATTTTAGTACAATTTTTGTTTTGTTAAGTGTGACATATGACAGTTTGCTGAAGACAGACATCTGTTTCCACACATGCTGAATGCTGCACATCAGAAAACCCCTGCCTTCTGCATTACAAGAAATAATGTATGGAAGCACTGTTCCTTCCTCTTCTTAAGCATCACCAGCATCTAATTAAAATCTTTAGTGGAAATGAGACTGAAAATTAAGGAAATACACATCAGCACGACTGGTGCCTCCAGCTAGCAAAATATAGTGCTGTCAAGGAGACATGCAGTGTACAAATCTCTACTCTGCAGCCAGGGAGAATGTATTATTTACTGATTGAGAAACAAAACAGCGCTTTTCTGTCTCAGAACATTAACCTAGAAGTGTCGAGCCCCAAATCCTGATCTTATAAACGGCAATTAGGCATTTTCAACAGCTACTGGGAAGATCTTGCCTAGGCTGTGCATCAGGGGAAAAACAAAAGAAGCTTATGATCCCAGTTGATTTAGGGGACAGTCTGTATAAAATTAATTGCCCTGTGTTTATTAATGTGATTTCCAAGAGGGTATGCAGTGTGAAAAATAGGATCGGAAGCTTATTTATGCAGCATATGCATCATAAATGTAAGGTTAACCCTAAACACTAATCTTGTGCCGATCCTAATAATTTAACTAAATCCTGTCCACATGTATACAAGGTAGTAATATAAAAGGAACTCTCAGAAAAAAAATAATTTTATCAAGAAACACATATGATCTAACACTAAAAACAGTCTCTTAAATGAGGACTGGTAGTGACCACTAATCTTATGTCACTTGACTCTTTGCATTAGAAGCAGTTTTTACTAACTTTTTGAAAAGTTTAGAAACATTTGTTTTTGATCAGGAAGCTATTACTATTTTAAATATAGATAATAACAAACTGTAACATTAACAATCTGTCGTTTACAGATTGCCACGGAGAGAAAAAAAAAACAAAAAACCACAAAATTTCATAGGGACAATCATCTTGGTTTTGTTTGTTTTTCTTTGAAGGCTATCTGTATTGAATTACAATAACAAATCAGAATTTTCCCTATAGATAGGGCTCCAGGAGATGTATATTTTTACTCATTGGGAAATCACATGGACTCCAGTTAGTTTTAGGTTATATCCATGTAATATATAAGCAACAATATTCTCTGATTTCATTCTTCTGGATATGTAATACTAAAATATCATGAGTTCCATATTATTTATATGTGCTCTCAAGCTGAATGTTTCAGCTTGAGAATTCCTTTTCCTATTAAGCTGTAAAGCTAATGATCTAGGAGGAAAGCATAATAAAAATAAATCAAACAAAATTCACTATCCCCAACCTGTACATTTCTTATATTGTAAAATAGTTATTCAATATATTTTCTTGTACAGTTTTGTTCCTTTTCAAAAAAAAAAAAAAAAAAAGGTAACATTTTGTTTCCTCTTTGCAATTTTTTATTATTGCATATAATCCTCCCCTTTTAAGGCTCTGACATATTTCTCTTCCCCCATTCTCACCTTTGATTTCTGTATTCCCCTTCCATTTGATCCCATTTATTTTTATCTTTTATTCCAACAATTTATTCTTTTTTCTCAAGTGATCAAGCATGGCCAACCATTCACAATATTTCAGGGATCAGTGTAATCCCAGGATGAAAACTTTCAACCTTATTCTTTTATGGACACTAAAGAAATATTCCTAATAGAATGCAAACAATATAATATAACGGTGGGAGTTATTAATAAATAGTATCAGGGAAACTATTAAAATGGAGAAATTCATTGGCCCACATTTTTGCAGTAGTTTAGGTTACCTCAAGTTCTCGAGTTCTCCACTTTTTAGAAGAGAGGCCATTTATTCCACCACTGAATGTGCCAACCCATGTGCAGAAAGCCACCCAGAAAGAAATGGTGTCAGCCATAACCAGACTTTTGTTTTGTCCTCACACAAGGAAAGAGACCTGCATCCCTTCTAAAAAATGAAAGGTTACCATTTTGAGTTTTGGGGGTCAATTCTGCCTGTTCTGCAGGTGAGAGACAGAAGAATTTTTCAGCTTGTTTACTTATATATAAGCTCTTACTAATATATAAACTTGCTTAGAGGTAGAATTTTCCTATAATTTCCCAAGATAGTTCTCTAAGTTGGAAGAACCACGTAAAAACTCCATGTAAAGCAGTAAGGCTAATAAACTATGTAGAAAGCAACAGTTAGTGATAAAATAAATTTTTCCTTTAATACACTATGCACCAGACTCAAACAACAGTGCAATTTACAGTGTTGAGTTCTTTTGGAAGCCATTCAATCAAAAAAAAAAAAAAAAAAAAAAAAATTTAAATCCAAACCTCTAGGCATTTGAAAATTACATCAATCTTGAACAAGGATATCATAAAATTCAGTTAAATATAAGACACCTCATTGTTTTCTGATTACTTCCTAAATTCATAGTGAAGTATAATTTCTCTCTCTCACTTCATATTTTGAGTATTACTTAAAAATAAATATTTCTGTGATGGGCCCTTATTTCTGTTGCATAGTGTATTAAAGGAAATGTAGTGTCAATGCCTACAAGCAAATTTTAAAAGCTGTTCAGAGGAAAGGAATTTGTCATCATTGCCATATCCAGGTTACAAAAGAAGAAAGCTAACACATCTTGTTAGAAAGCTATCACATCTAAACACTGCATCATTTGCTGGCTGCATATTCTTTTCCACAAATATTTGAAGCAGAACCTTTAACTTTTGCCTGAAATTCATGCACTACTGCCCTGTGGGTTTACTGAACCATTAATTATGGGAAAGCATTAATATGTCAGTAGCTAAACTCCAATACAGAGCACACCCAAATTAACAACAAAACACGCAAAACTACAATGTTAGGCTGATCTGCCACCCCACAAAATAAGGGGTGTATATCTTGCAGCATGAGGCTGCAGCAGGTATGTCAAAGCATGGTGTTCCTCAAAGGACTGGTTGAAGGAGATCATGTCCATGGACTTACTGCTTCCCCTTCTGAACCCTTGGTGAAAACTCTGTGCAAGCACAAGTTTTTCTCTTCTAAGTAAACAAGAAGAGAAACCTTTGCTGAAGCACTGTAGAAGGTATCTTCTCTCTGGAAGCACAAATCTTCAGGGAGTTCTGAACATATCTGAGTGCAGATATGCCAAAATTAGCAGGATCTACTAGAAGAAACAGATTTTGGAGTCCTTATATAATTTTTCCACAAATGATCCCAATTAACTATTGGCTACTTTAACCATTTTAAATAGAATGATTTACATATGGAACATAGTGAATGTAAAATAGATGCCTGAAATAACACAGTAAGTAAACACACACATACAAGTAAATTTTAGTTCTGATTGCTGAGTACTCACTCATAGAGTAAGTGTAATTTTCTCCTGCTTCTTGGAAGCAGAAGCAGAAGCAAATGCTCCAAGATATTATTTATAAAGCTTAGAACTGAATTTTAACAATTTCAAAGTTGAATAAAAGAAGATAAGATCTGCCATTTCGAAATAAACAATAATCCACCCAATTTAATACATCATAATGCTTCAGGATAAAGTGCAGGATGCTATGATTAGAACAAATAAGGCATTAACTGTTCTGAAATTCTAAAAATAGATAACTAATAATTATGTGATTTATGTATTAAGGTATAAAATTTCTCTATAATTTTATATGATTTCAAAGGTCTTCAAAATTATTTGGCATTATCATATTTCTCTTACATACATTGGTAACATAATTCCAGTAAAATCTTATCTTTTAACTACAATTTGTCAGCCTAATTAGCACAGTAAAAATGGGAAGTATATATTTTTCTTTTAATGGTTTTAATTTTCAAATTTATTAATAACAACTTTTATTTTAGTTCTTACAGTAAGTTTTCACTGGCATTTATAAACTCTTCCTCTTTTCAATATCTTCTGAGTTTTGTACGTGACAGTAGAGAAATAAGAATGCCTATCTGATCCCAAATACATTGAAGTAACTTATCTTTCCACTATGTGTTTTTTCCACTGGATGTTTTAACATCTTCTTGGAAACATCAGTCTTCTCAGACTTTTCTCAAAGATAAAGGCTCTCTTTATACTTTGATTTCCATTTCTCTTCTATGCAGACATTCTTTATCTGCTATTGTCTAATTTAGAATGGAACAAAATGGAATATGACCAAAATGGAACGCGCTTTTCAAGGTGAGGATAGATCATTATTTGCTAATTGACTTGAATTTTACTGTTTACTGCCCAGTGCTATAACTAATTTACAGGAAAAAAAAAAAAAGGCTTTAATTGGCTAGCAATAATAGTTCATCAGAAAATCAGAAACTATTTGAGATTTTCCATAGAAGTGGCTGAAAAGGGAAACTGATGGTGAGCTAGAAATAGAAAAAAAATTTGGAGGTATTAATTAGCTGTCCTTCTTTTTGTACTCTTATTTCCAGAGGGAAATGTCAGTCAGCCAGAAGAGAAAGAAACTGTCAAATAAACATAGAAAGGGCACCTACGTGCAAGTTAGCTGAACTTGTAATCTTCAATTTCTTGTTGACGCCAGATCTGAGCTTATTAGGCAAACTATTTGTCTGATTATGAATTTAATCTTACTATCTTTTTTCTTTCTACTATCTACTAATCTTCAGTTTTCTACACAGAAAAGCTTATATCTCAAATCTAAAGAAGAAAGTTGTGGCAAATAGAAAGCATTTGGGAAACCATCAGGAGTAATTAATTTACACAGATCCATTTCAGAACATTTGAAAGAATTTTTATTGGGTAAAAGAATTCATATTTTTTGAATATAACACTTCCTGCATAGGCTGCTACACATAAACACACAATACTGTGTAATTCACAAAATGCTTAGAGAAATGAGACTAATATATGAAATCACTTTGTTCAGTGCTGCAGCTACTGAAGTTGCAAAATATCACACCAGCAGAATACTTACATTACCAAAATTGCAGAAAAACTTTCTCTAGGTAGAAGAGCAGAGTGTAATTGCAGAGTGTAATTACCCAAGATGAAATTTGTCAGACTTCATATATCATCTTTAATATTTATACTAAGTGTCCTAGATCTTTAATGACTGTAAGTGGATATAGGCTGAGGGAAAAAAAATCTACACCTGTACAGGCAGATTTCATTGGTTTGTAATCAAGGGAGAAAATATGATATCCAAGCTTTTGAATGTTTGGTTTCATTCTTAGAAGTAAATTGCACTGAAATAATATTGTGGTTGTAGACATCTAAAGTTGATTTCCTCATTTTAGTAGTCTTGTTTTAGGTTACGGAATGGGATTTTACTACTTTTTATTTTTTTTTCTTTGTTTTCAACTTCCAACTCTCTCTTGCTTCTAGAAGCTTTTGTTCTTACTTTGATCTAAATCAAAAGACTGCTGCCATTACTGATCTGAAAACAAGAGCCAAAAAGAATCCCATAAGGCAACCATTACCAACTCCCTCCCATGACATAACAGCTACAGGTGGTTTCATTTTTTTCTATAAAATTAATTGACATAGCATGTTATACAATTATGCCTAAAATAGGTAGTATGCAAGTGGATTGTAAATTAAACAGAATGGCCATGGGAGTAACTGCAGCATTTTAATTTATAAAGCATTAGCAAAGCACTAGAGAGAGACTCTTTCCTAAACAAGGTTAAATCACATTTAGTAACAGTAGGTAATCAAATGCTGCTTTGTTTTACGGTAAAGCCCACTGGCTTGCTTGGTAAATTAAATTATCTCTAAATTGTATGACTATGTCCGCAGCCCACAGATCTTTCTTTTTATGTCCACTTGATCTTGCAGTAGCAGCAATTGCCACTACCAAGTTTGTAAGCATAAATTTATGTCCATACTGGAGAACTTCAGTGTAATTTAGCTACTTATGGTCAGTTGGAACCAATTGCTTTATTACCTGTAATGCAGCTGTGTTATTCTAAGGCTCAGACTGGGTTAACACACACAACAGAGAATTGGTAAAGGAAAACTTACCCCACAAAAAGCTTGTTATATGTTGGTTCTAAAATTAAATGATTGCTGCTTCTCCAGTCATTGGAATCCCTGAATGGGAATGCAAACAACTTTTATAAAAAAGTACAAGCCTGAGGCATGTCTCATGTTCAACTACCAATATTATCTGAATGCCTTTTTGAACTTCCTTTCTTTTACTAACCTTACAAGTAAAACATCCTTTCCAAGCCTATAATAAGATGGTGTGGGTTTTTTGTTGTTATATGTTTGCTTTCCTGCACAACCCTTCT
This sequence comes from Heteronetta atricapilla, assembly GCA_011075105.1. NCBI lineage: Eukaryota > Metazoa > Chordata > Aves > Anseriformes > Anatidae > Heteronetta > Heteronetta atricapilla. The sequence continues at coordinate 78,887,094 of CM021734.1, read as the reverse complement.
CTTCAGTCTTTGCTCATTTGGAAAGAACATAGTAAAAGCTGGGTCTGACCTGCAGATTTTCTTCTTTCACTGATACTTTTGCAATTACACACTGGATCAGATGACACCTTTATCAACCTTTTTACTTCTGCAAACAGGACCTACTGGGAGGCCTCAGATCAAGCTGTTAGAAATGATGGGACAGAGTAGCAGCTTTCACAGTTCCACATTCCATTATTTTCTGTTAGGCAAATTAGGAATATATCTACTTATGCTTGTCCATACATATAAAAAACTACATTTTTTTATGGCCTGTAGAGCTGTTAGATGACTTCAGTTGAGTTCTTACACAAAATTACAGGCATTTTCTGCTGTAATGATTAAGAAAAAAATGATCCATGTATTTTATTTTCAAAACCTAATATTCTAGTAATCAACGGGAATATTCATCATCCAAACCTCAAAGCCAACTATCATTTTAAAATCCTGAAGCTACCCTGAGCAACACCTTTATTTCAAAACTGGTATGGCTGGCTCCTTATCGTTCAAGGTATGGGTAGAAACTAAACTGAAGAAAAAATATTTTATTAAAGACAACCATATGTATGCTACTACCGTGGAGCATACTGTGGAGCATCTTGCAATGAACTTGTCTTTCTCTGGTTTAAAATATATGTACAGTAAATGTTCTGTTTCTCTTATTGACTTTTAGAAAGGTGAAGTACTGTATTTTCCCATACCAACAGGAAGGTATTATAAAAGTCTGAGGAGGCTGACATATTTCTACATTTAATGTACTTGTTAAAAGATCTGTCCTGTAAAGATGAGATGAAAAAAAATAAATAAATAAACTATATTACACAGCTGCAGCATTTTCAAGAAATACAAATCAAAAAGCCTAAAGTCCCAGTCTTGTCCCCATGTTGTGTTTAAGGCTTGGACTATATATGAAATGTGTAGATTTGACTAAAGATCTGTAGCATGTGGTAACCATTCAGAATGATGCAATATTCAGAATTAGTCCACGCCATTTGCTTAAGTACTACTGTTTGATTTATTAATGGCTTCTGAAATTTGTCTATTTATTTTTTTATTTTTTTCTGCAATCAGTGACAAAACATCATTTACGTGCATCAACCCATGAGGCCATACTTGGAGTGTTGTGTACAGTTCTGGAGTCCCAGTAAAAAAAAGACATAGGGATACTGAACAGAGTCAAATGTAGGGCCACCAAGACGATGAAGGGACAGGAGCACCTCTCCTATGAGGAGTGGCTGGGAGAAGAGGAGGCTCAGGGGGAATCTAATAAGTATCTATAAATACTTGAGGGGAGTTTGCAGAGAAGATGGAACCAGGCTCTTTCTGTGGTGCCTCTTGTCCTGGTGCCCAAACAGGCACAAACTGGAAAACAGGAGGTTCCCCCTGAACATAGGAAGCACTTCTGTGCTGTGCAGATGACTGAGCATGGCACAGGTTGCCAGAGAGACTGTGAAGTTTTCCTCAATGGATATCTTCAGAAGCCACCCAGATGTGGTCTTGGGCAGCCTGCTCTCTCTGGGTGCCCCTGCTTGGGGGTTTAGACAAGATGGCTTCCAGAGGTCCCTTCCAGCCTCAGCCATTCTGTAAAAATAAACTTGAAAATAAACTTGTTAGGGCCATTTCTTTTCTTGCTTTTAGCCAGTAAAGGCCTTTTTTCAGTGTGTGGGTCCCTACGTAAAAATGATTGTGTTTACTGCAATGAAATGGTAGTGGTAACAAAGGGAAATGAACAAGAATATAGGGATAAAAGTGCATGTAAAACCTACATTGAAGGGAGTAGGGGTATTGCTTTTTTGTTTGTTTTGTTTGTTTTCTTCAGAACTTTCTCTCTATTAGGAATCTCAGAGCCTTTTGAATTCCCCCATCAGAAGTATGAGTTTTGGCAGAGTACTTATGATTCAGAAAAATTATTTTTGCAGAAAATGTAAAGGTTTAGTGACTAGACTCCTGTTCATTCACAGACAGAAGAAGAAAAAAACACCACCAACAACAAAAACAACAACAACAACAACAACAACAACAACAAACATTATGGAGAAGGAGTTGGAAGAAATAACATAATGTGGTGGTGTTTTGAAGTTCCTAATGAATGTTTTTCTTAGCTCCCACTTGTTCATACAGTGGTATTTGAGGATCCATGCAGCACAATGAAAAACAATCTGCCTCAGCAGTTTTGCTGTTCTAGCACTCTGGAAAGCAGCAACAGTATAAAACCTTGAAAGAAGTAATAAGTTTATAATGTCTTATTATCAATTAAGGAAAAGAGGGGTTTCAGCTCTTCCCTGAGGAAGCATTATGATGTCCAACAGACTGCATCATGAGTTTCTTGCACATACTGAAACAAGGGAAGCAACAAAATACAGAATCACACTATTCTGTACTTCCAACAAAACCTTAAACACCACTTTTGATTGTGCTATGCCACTGCAGGAACTAGCTCTTTTCTTCTTTAGTAGTTTTGCAGGGTTTATCACAGCTTCTGTATTCCATGCTGACAGTTTAGATAAGCAGATACTCCATTATGCACAGCAGTCTTATGGGTCATGAGTTCATTTCATGTGCTTGTTGACATGCAAATGGCTGTATCCCAGTCTCATAAAGGAGACACCTGCATGCCTTCCTCCCTGTTACACCAATAGCTTTAAAACATGGATCAGAGATTGCTGGATTTTTAAGCCTATTCAATCATTTCTAAGGCCAAGAATACTTTTGCTGCCATTAATACTCCAGGATTCATTTCCCTCCAATATTCATGAGTGGACCAGGCTATGAATTTTAATTTCTTTAATCTCCTCAAAAGTAATTTCCCTAGCTTCCCAGTCATGCTGCTCTTTTCTGAACTCACTCCAATTAGGTAGAACTGTTATATAGAAAAAAATGTAGTTAACTAGTTTTTAGGTGGAAATAAATTAGTAATGAGCAGGATTGACCAATGCAACTGCCAGACATAGCCTTTACAATTCATTAATGTCCCCCTCTAACCAAAATAGTATTAAATATTTAATAACATTTTGTCTTATTACTTAAAAGCAAATAAAACTCAGTACTCCTACCCCCTAACATCAGACACCTATGTACACCCTAAGTTTATTCCAGTCTTAAGAGTGTGCCAGGAATTCAGCCTGTTCCCTCAATGCAACTGATGTTTGTTTTCATAACGTTTCTTTTTGAACTTATTCTTAGAGATATTTCTTGCTAACAGTGACAGTAACACACACTGTCTCTTACTGAAGCAGCTCTGAAACACACTGGAGAATAATCAGACTCTCCCAATACAGCCTGAGCAGGTTAAACATAAGATTGTTAAAAAAAAAAAAAAAAGGAGAAAAATAATTTGTCAAAAAAAGAAAAAAAGGACATGGAGCCTTGAGGATGTGTCCTCAAGACACTTTGTAGACAGTAACTCATCTGCCTTTGTACTCATCTCATGGTTGCAGTCCAAGACTAGTAATCTTGTGCAAGCTCAGGAGAAGACAAGAGACAGACTCTAACTGTGTAATAACAGGTTTTGACAAACATTGCCCACACAAGAATTTTGCAATACGTCAAGATTTTCTGTACTACCAGATCTATGTGAAGAAAAGCAGTAGCCAAGTGTTCCTTACTGTGTGGGACTCAACACAGCCCATATGCAAGCACATGGTAACAGAAAATAAAGTTTTGTCCAGCTTTGTGTATTCATCCTTATTTACACTGTTTAACATATGTACAGAGGACATGACTACATCATTAATACCAGTGAAAAGTATTCCTTAAAAGTTTCTCATTTGGATCCTGGCTAGAGGAAGAAGTTAAATCTATATTGTAAGGTGAATTCACCAGCCAGCTGTGATTTCGAGTACACGTTTTATTCCTAATGAGTTACACTGTCAAGCATACCAAAGTAGATATATATGATACCTTCTCAGAGATAAAAGCTAACAGAATGCAATGGCTGTCTCACTACTTTGCTGATTGTTTTGTTTCCTTTTTAATTGTTTTGGGGGAAAGGGAATGCAACTGCAGTAAAGGTTAAGCAATACTTGCTGCATTATTTGTTGAACAGATGCTCCCATTTTGCAGACTGAGGGAATTTCTGATCCCCAAAGAAGCTTCTCAGAAATATTAATAAGTGAAGAGTCACAAAATATTTTAGTATAGATGGAGAAAAATGCCAAAAATAAACAGTTTGAACAAATGCAATAATTTTTCTCCCATCCCAAACCTCTGAACATGATAGATAGAGTATTGGAAGTACTTTATGTATCATAAAATTAAAACAAACAAACAAGCAAACAAAAATACCTATCTAAATTTTTCTTAAAAAATTAATTTCTTAAAGAATACATATATATTTTTTTCTTTCAAGATTCTACTTATACAGGTTGTCTCTTAAGGAGGCTAGAAATTAAAAGATGCACTGACACAAAACTAAGGTGGTTTTATGGTCTTCAAGAATATGTATCAGCAAAAGGCAAGTTTCAAAAATCCAGATGCAAAAGTTAAGGAATAGTTCCAACTATTGGAGCTGTCATACTCCAATGGAAACAAAATGAATATATACTAGGCATGTAGGAGTGATGTTCAGCTGACTTTTATATTTTAAGGCTTTCTGTTAGTTAAATTAGCATTTTGCAGAGTTATGTCCTGTGCTGAGAAGCAGTTAAGGGGGAGAAGTTCTGAGACACTATTTGACAGAAGGGTTTTGGACACTCAGGTAATGAGACCCAGTAGCTGCACCCCCATCCACAGTCTTAATGATTGGTTCAATGCTCTGGGCAATCCAGCTTTTCCAAAGAAAAAGAAGAAAAAGAAGGTACCACCACTGACTACACATGATAAATGCTTAATGTTCTGGGGGTAGCTGTGGCATTTTAAAGTACACCAGAGCTATTTTGCAAAGAATAACGAGACTGAAGCTGAATGCGTGGTCCTAGACATGGTCCTGGGTCCTAGCTTCAAAGAGCCGAACACCCTTTGAAGCAGTTGGTGACCCTAGTGCACCCTAGTGATTTGGTGCAGTGCAGTCTTTTTTAGTTCAAAAGTGACTCATACCAATTTTCCATTAAACTTTCACCTTATCATTATTTCCATTTTGTGTCCTGAGCTATCAACTGCCCAGCAGTAAAATAAATGTTGAAAATCATTTTATTCAGCTGAAATCATGACCTGATGTACAAAAAGACAGAAAACCAACAGTAAGAGAAATATTAACACTAAGATTATTATTATTATTAATTATTATTATTAAAGGAGACTGTCTTAGGAATTTCTTTGTTCACATTTGAAGTTCTCCTGTTGTGTATCTTTTTCTCACCTTTGCAAAACAAATAATATTACTGTGCAAGTGTATGAATTTTAACATATAGAAATATTGATCTTAGACACTGCGTCTATACATAAATATATCACTAAATATACTTCAGGAAATTCAGACACTGTATATACACAGCTCAAAGAAAAATGTCTAGTGAAGAGTTTGCTGCAAATTTTGCACCAGATTTTCATGGAGTGGCAGTCTATGATGATCTGAGAAATATCCCATTAATGTTATGAACTATGATTGATGTTATTCATTTATTAGTTGTTCCTGTGAAAACAGATGTGTTTTTAAAATTTTTGTCAATGATTTTCTCCCATTTTCTCATCTAAATGGTTTTGACACACATTCAACAGACATGTTTCTCTGTTGCTCCTGAATTGCACAGTGGTGGAAATAGTGGTAACTATAAAGAGTAGGGGAAAGAAGGGAAATATCCAATGAGATGTCAGAAAGACAGTGACGGAAAAGTACTCATGGGAGACAGGCAAAATGCACAGGAAACTTACACAAGGAGGAAAGGATCAGTGGCTGAGCACATTTTTGCTGCAGGGTAGCCTGTGTCAGCAGCAACATGGGCTGAGGACTAGAAAGACAAATGAAAGGGAAAGAAAGCTTATGTGATGGCTAAGCAAAATGCTCTCTTTGCTAGAATTGTGTCCCAAAGCATGCCTAAGGAAACTGAAGGCATCAAGACAGATAAAGAAATCCTGCCTTCCTACCCAGATGCAGACAGATACCATAAGACAGGAGAAACTAGGCTGGGTATCTTCTGCACTCAAAGTTTTAATGTTCTGTATTAAACTTTGTCCTCCAAATAAAACTAATGATATTTCAGAAATGCTGAAAAATCAAGGTGATCTGCCTACATCTGTCTGCTCATTTTCACTGCATGGCTTCTGATGACCTAAAGGGGAAGAGAAGCATCCTCTGGGGTAGGGCTCTGAGAATTGGTACTGCAGAGAGGAGGGGAGGGAGGGGGTCAAGCATTCTGCAGGGACAGCCACCAGGGGAAGAAGCTCTGTTTTCTCCAGGATATGGGCAAAGGAAGGCTGCCTCCCTTTGTGTGGAGACACCAGGACCAGCAAGGTACCTGGACTCTCTTTGAAATGCAAAGGATTAAAAGCACAGTGAGGAGCTTAGCTTTGTTACAGCAATGTCAGGATTTCCTTCCAAACAGTGTAGCAGAACACCATTTTTCCTTTAAAAAGATGCAGGTTACTGGGGGGAAAAGGCTACAAGTAGTTTCACAAATCATTGAAAATAAGATGCTGTTAGAGCATCATTTAAAACCTTACCAAATTTAGAATGTACAAGTAATTCTGATTTTCCTTTTTTTTTTTTTTTTTTGTCAAATACTGATTGTAATCAGCCCCAGCAATCAATTAAGTTTTCAATAACTTAAAGTATCAGATATATATATATATATTTAAAAACAAGGGCTCTTTTAGTCTTGTGAAATATGTTCATTTGATTCGTGTGGTGTATGGAATAATGCTAGGGCTGCATGGTGAAATGTAACTTTCTATCTAAGAAAAATAGAGTGATTAGTTCTTGTACTGTGTGAAATAGAGTGATTAGTTCTTATACTGTGCAAAACAAGGGTCTAGCTGTTCATGTAAATAGAAGGCTTGAAGGACGAACACTGAGACTCGAGTCTGGGAGATAAGAGGACCAAGAAGTTTTTTTTTGGAAACTGCTGACTTCTGCCCAAGCCTCTGATGTCTGGTAAAGGGATCCACCAAATAAGGAGAAAGGGGGGAGTTGAAGGACGACCGAAGGACAAAGCCTGGGAGGAAGACTACGAGCCTTCAGCACAAGAGACCCCCAGGAAGACCACCAGAGACTGATACGCATGCGCCCGGAGAGGGTCCGGATTCTGGGAACTAATTATAATAACCCTGCCTTTTCTAGGAATAGTGATAAATATGTATTAGTATAGTAATATAAAAATATATAGTAATATAAATGTAACAGGTGTGCATCCTGGTGGAGCAGAGACTCCCGGCGCACCCAGCGCTGTTTGCTTGCTTTTATTTACTTAATAAATCACAAACTTTGATTAAGAGCCTATTTGGGATTTAATCATTTATCACAGTCTACTCAATTGCACTCTCCACAAAAATTTACCAGAATGTTAGAATGGAAATATCAATCATCCGTATATATAACTAGTTATGACATGCACTTCATTGGTAAAATCAGTGATTTTATTAGAAGATACAGAAATATTTATGTACTTTTGCTTCTTTTTTTATTATTTTTTAAGGTGTACTTAGCTAAACCAGCTTCTTACCCTTGGACAAAATTAGTAATACCTTTAACTTAAACAATAGTACTGTACTATAGCATTAGAATTTAGAAGTTAAAGCTTGAAAATATTATCTTTAGACAGATGGAGGGAAAGATTATGCAAATTTTATTATTGCTTTAAAAGAAAAACAAACAAACAAACAAACAAAAAACATTAACAAACTGCAAAATGTAACATAGTTAAGACAGAAAAAATCCCAAACTGTTAATGCATCTTTATTTTTGACCCCTTTTGACAAGGATAAACTAGGTAACCTCTGTTGGCCCTTTGCATTTCCTTCTTTAATCCCATACTTCAACCGAAACCATCCAGGATATTTATAAGCTATAATTTATTTCATGGAGATACCAGTGGAATCACATATTAAAGATGCAGACTGACAGCAGTAAATATACACTTGGTATCTGAAGCCCACTTTTAGGTGTTCAGGAAGAACATTTATAAAATTCATACTCACCTATGCTAAAGTACTTTAGAAATAAATAAACAAAAGCTTGAAAAAAAAAAAGATTTAATATTGAATAACAATATCATAGCAAACAGATAAACCACTTAGCTGTTGCAGAAGCAAGGAAAAACTTGTCTTGAGTTGGACACTTAAAAATCTGTGGAAGATGACACTGGATTTGGCCCTTAATACTTTCAGTTCAAGTATGCAGTGTCAAAGGCTGAAGTGTTTCTCCCACTCCTGGAGTGAAACTGTCTGTGATCAAGGCCAGCTCCCTGGGAAGCAAGAGGTGTTTTAGAAGCTGCAATTGGCCATGAAGCTGCTTGATAAAGAGCAGGAAGAAATCTCTCTCATTTCTCTCTTGAGCTGTATTAACTCTGAGTTTCTTGCTTTTGCTCCCTTCCTGGGCTATATTGCAGTCATATGAGCTGGGCTCATACCCGCCCCATTGCTCTACACCCTGAACCTGACTTGCAGATCTGACTTCCCAGCTTGACATTCATCATTCCCTCACAAGGGAATTTATCCTTACTGCTGCCTGAGAGTACAGTGCACTTGCAGTATCTTCTGTGTTTACCAACACAGAAAAAAATCATCTTTCTACACTAGTAGCAAGAATACAGAAAGTAATAAGAAAAACAAGGAGGAGATTGAATCCTAGAAAGAAGAGTAAAGTGACAACAGCAAAGAAACAACTTGAACCTGCCAAATAAGAGGGAAGATGGACAGAAATAAAAAGCAGTGATCCAAGGCTGGATAGATAGCAAGGCAACAGTGGTTCTGAGAAGAGATTTGGAGAAAAAAAACACAGCAAATACAAAGAGGAGAGGTGTGGAATAGGAGAGCAGGAAAGACTGGGAGTTGTTCAAGGATGGTGAAAGGTGCAATGAGACTAAGACCAAGAAGAAGAGAGAACAGGATGAGAACTGTGGGAATTCAGAACATTTCAAGTTCTCTTCCACTCTTATTAAGAGGTTTATTTTTTTCATAAAATAGAAAGAACCTAAAAGTAAAAAAGTAAAAAAAATAAAACATCTACATCAGATGACATCTAAATCAAATTTGCACATGGACTACTGATAAATTTAATAAGTCAAGGAAAAGATTTTCTGTTTCACAGTAGCATTATTTTTTACTACACAAAAAATATGCCATGTGTGTTAGAGAAGAGATATCTAAACCATGCTCACTAACAACTATGCACACATAAGAGGAACAAAAAAATACTTGTGCTTCACTGGCAACTCATTTGTATGCACCATAACAGACAGGAGCTAATATATTTTTCTTTTTTGGAATGCTACCAAATTGCAAAATAAATAACAAATAAGATTTATAGTGTTATTATGCCACTTTCATGTCTGCAATCGTTTATCGGCAGTTTGCATTCTCCTTTAAAACTAATAGCAGCCTTCTTCATACAGCTGTAATCATTGTAGCTGTGCCTCCAGCACTCCAAAAGAGTGACTTGCTACATCTGTTAACTCTCTTTATCCTCCCGAATGGCAAACCAATATAAATTGGTTTGAATAGAAAATACTAATCTTCTTCTGAAGTCAATAGAAGAGAGATCATGGTTATGGATGGCTGATCAGCTACTTCCCCCAACTTCCTCCACTGCCACTGTATTTTCATCTGTTAGCAGATCATGATCCACACAAAGTTGTTTCTGTTTTGTTTTGTTTTTCTGCTAACACATAAACCCACTCTGGTTTCCAGTTCTCAGGTCTGTGGACACATTGGTCTGACCAGATGCCACTGCTGACACTGTCAACAGTTCTGCTTGTGCTTTGTTTAATTCAATTGTTCAGCTGTGCTGCTTAGCAAAGACCCTTTACAAAACTGCACTGAAGGGAAGGAAAAGAAAAATGACAGAAGTGAGGCAGAAAGCCAGATTCAGAGATAAGAAAACCTTGCTTGTAAGTTACCAGTTCCTGCTCCAGACACCTAGCCCAACAAGACTCCTAAAACAAATAATTAATTAATCAGTCTAATTAAACTCCAGAGGCATATATAGAGCCAACAATGAGTCAACAATGTTTCTAGCAGTGCAGACATAGGGGCAAAACCCTCAGTGAAATTTTTTATAAGGACCTTTATAAGGAGGGTCATCTCCACCTTCTCCATCTTCCTCCCCTTCACCTGAAATACTGTGCTGCCATTTTTTGTCTGAATAAACTCTGACTTCAGAATGTGCCATTTGCCAATGATAACTCTTGATGCTCCCATAACATTAAGCAATTTTTTTCTTAAGATGTCTTTGCAGCAAAGAATGGTTGAAAAGGAAGACTGGTTCAATCTGCCTAAAAAGAAATCAAAAATCTGTTAGTTTTTCAGCCATATCTTATCTGTAATCATTGTGATTTGTGTTCATAGCTCTGTGAACATAAAACATTAGTACAGAGCCTGAAATACATACCTCACATAGAAATATCCCTATATGAAGTAGAATTAGGTAAGCTTTTTCTTTGCTTGATTCTTAATGTCTTTAAAAAAAGTTAAAGAATTCTAAGCAGATTTGTCCCAGTCTAGTGTATGTCAAATTAACAAGGCAAACTAAGTAAAACCAAAGTGTGGTTTTACATCTTACTCTGTACATCTTAATTTCTGGCAAGGTAATTATGATAATTGTGTCATAATATTATGCTGTTTCTATTCCATGTATTCTGCTAGATAAGTACTGCAACTGCAAATTAGTTTTGATCAGTACTGCCACCTGCTAATAAGGAAAGCAACTTTTGTACTTAGCAAGCTGTTGTGCTAAACACTAGTACTGAGAACAGTATTTCTGCTCATAATCACCAAGATCAATGATAGGAAAACTAAGAACATTTATTACTTTCTCTTTTATTCTTGCATGCAGAATATCTTAGTGAAGTTACAGCAAATGGATTATTTGAAGCTCTGCTGTTTTGAGAATTAAATACAAATTAGGAAACCCTACCTTTGGGTTTGCAATTCTATTGCTAACATGGGGGAGGAGGAGGGTGAATCAGGCAGTCAGTAAGAGATGGTTGAAGGCAGATAGATAATACAAAAAGAAAAGAGGAAAAAATAAATAAATGAGGTCCTAAGAAGGAAAAGACAAAATGCAGCAGCAGTAGGAGCAATTGTCTGACTTCTGGTATGATTTGGACATTGCAAAGTTGTAAGTAGCTTAAATAGTATATTAAAAGTCAATTATCTTTTACTCAGTTTAACAGTTCAAGTATACTCTAACAGTTAACACTCAATACAGCAAAAAACAATGTTATACACAGTCAAGGGAGATAGCAAAGGGTGTAACATTCACAGAGAAAAAATGTTTGTTGCAAGCATGAATGTAATGACTGGCACCACATCATTTCTGGAGTCGAAGTTATTCATATTGGAATAACTGAAAACCAGGCTCACTTTCCAGGTACGAGTCATAAAAATGACCAAGACAAAGAGTACCAGTGTCAAGTGTTTATGAACAGATGTTTTCTTACAATCTATTTAGCTTATTTCATTTCTATTCTACAAATTAATATGAAATATAACCCAAAATATATTAAGAAAAATATGAATAAATTTGAAGGAAAAAAAAATCTCTCTTTGCATGACGTATTTTTGATTTTAATTATACTTTTTAAATCTTTGTACATTTAGAATACAAAAGTAATAAATTTCTACTGATGCTAGAGGGGACATCCATCTAAATGCTTTTAATGTTAGGATTTTATGTTAAGATTTTATTGGTAAAGTAGTACAAATCAGACGGATACGCTAGGTCAAGACACTATCAGGTACTGACTGGTGCACAGAAACTCACATTATCTTGTTCTTGATGTAAATGCTTAAATGCAAGTTATTAGAATGCACTGTAAATCAGGTAGGTAGAGCATACTGATATCTATCCCTTTCCAGTAATTTCCTAAATTCAAAATGTTGAGCAGTAACAGCTAGAATAAGCAGATTTGCATTTACTTTTTTTTTTTTTTTTAAAAAAAAAAAAAAGTAAATAATTAAAAAATTGCTAGGTGACAGAAGTCCTTCTACCTTGGGTGTTTTGTTTGTTTTAGGACTTTGATTTTTTCAGATACTATGTGACCAAATAACTATGGACTTCAGTGCTTTTGATAGTCCACCTTGCAATATTGCTGTAGTTTTAGTAGTAGAACTGCATAGACAGGTGATGCTAACAGTGATTAATATGTACTCTATAAATCTCTCATCCCCACTGATTTACTATTATACTAATGAAATTATTGTGTATTAACACTATTAGACATAAAAGTTCACATACTGTTTTTTGATTAGAGTATTTAATACTCATCATTCTACTGAGAATAAAAGAGTAATGTTGCTTCACGACATCATCATTAGACAGGAAAGCACTGAAGTATCGTATCCTCAAGATGCACTGAAAACAATGAAACTTGGACCGGGACATAAAGTTACCAGGAGTTAAATTTCCATATTCATTGCTTGCATAAGCAGTAGGTGGCACTGATATTACAGAAGGAGGTAGAATTAAAGGGCACTGTTAATTGATTTGGAAAAGCGAAAAACTGCACTTCATTCTTCTGACATTCAAGAGTAGGATTTCTTGATTCAGAAAGAAAAATCAACAACAAATCTCACCAGCTGTGACATTAACTTGATATTTTCTGCATATTTTAAGAATTGTAATTAAAGTTTTAAAGAAGAAAAAAAATAAATTGATCTCATTTTTGTCATCATTAGAAATTAAAATAATTAGTGAATATTAATACTTTATATTCCACTGTAGAGCACAGAAGGTTTGAGAGGTACTTTTTTCTTTTTTAATAGAATGTGCAAAAAGGTGCAAAAAGCCACACTCACTGGTGTAAGTGACATGACATACACCAGGAGCAGAATCTGGGACTGAGCTACATCCATTATGAGATACTGCTAATGAAAAGACAGAAGCTGCACGTTGACAGGAATTCTGTTGGTTACAGATTCTACTTTATTTTATTCAAATGTATTAACAACATTAATTTCATACTAATAATGAAAAGAGAAGAGTTGAAGAATACTCTTACATTGGCAGGTTGCAATAGCTCTGAACATGGTACCAGAAAAAAAATGATGCAGCCTCCTTCTATACAGGATAATTCCTTTATTTTATGAATTTTATGCTACAATAAGCATTCCAAGACAAAGGATGTAAAGCACTGAAAGATAAATGCTGTTGTAAAATGAGTTTCAAATGCTACATCTTCTGTCCTTACTTTGCAGATTTTTGGACTGGCCACACTCAATCAGCAGCATAATAGGGATAACATAAGTATGAAAATTTTAATGCTGATCAAATAATATTTGCTGTTTACAGAGATTCTGTGTACATTAAAAACCCACATTAAGTCCTTGTTCAAATTCTGTGTGGCCTGGGAGTGAGAGCAGGAACCCTCTCTTGTGTTCAGAAAACCAAAACCCACCTCTGCCAAAATAACATTATGTTGAGCTGTGAAATAACATTCAATTGTAAGGTTTACTTTGTTAATATCTAAAAAAATGATTTCTGAACCCTTTATTAGAGCCACTAAACAGTAATTTACTGCTGTATTGTCATGCACATTACTACCTGTTAATGCTTGCAGTTGCATCACCAGTATCTAATGCCACTTTTACAGAATTTTACTTTTTTATCTCAGTTCATATTTTTCTCTCTTAATCTGCTCAACCCATTGCTGTGTAGATAAATTAAATAAAAGCATAGTATTTAATTTAAAAGATTTGTCTCTGTATGTTTAATCATATTAAATAGATCATCAAGTTAATAATTAAAGCAAGTGGAGAAACTATATGAAGAATATTGGTCTCTGTGGCAGCATACACATTTTCACTGTAAAATTAAACATTCAAAACATATTAATACAATTGTGCCACACACATACAATAGTGCAGACAAATACCTACTACCTTTGCGTGTTGTGTGTCAAATTTTATCTCATATGTGTATGCATGCATTGAAATGCAGACATGCTATTTGTACAAGTGTGCTTAAACTAGTTGGAGGAAAATAAAACCTCACATATTTTTAAGCAGGAAGTTATGAACTGCATACATGAGTATTGCATGGTATGTTATTGTGACGTGTTACCTTGGCTATAAAAGCCATTTCTTTCCTTTTCATTTATATGCATTAATTGGATTTGATGTCCCCAGTAAATTATTCTGTATTTACCTTATTCAAAACAACCATACTGCTACAGACCTCTAAGAAAATCCTCTTAGCTGTCTCTTTTTCAGAGTATGCAGTACATTCTCTTTGATCAAGACTTAAAAGAAGACTTGCAGCACATTTGGATGTTCTTGTTGCCTTTCTCTTACTTTCACCAATTCTGCTCCTCTGAGAGGACAAAACTCACAGAGCATAGTAGAGGCAGCAGAAATCTTAGAGACACTGAAAGAGGTCACATTGGAGCATAATTTCCTTTGGGAAACTGTATATACATAGACATATGTATATTGGAGGTGGAAGTGTTTTCTGACCTCAACGGCTATAAGCAGTGTTACTGAAGAGTTCTAGCACAAGGGTGCAATTCTAGCTACAGATAAGCTGGTATTTTGATTTGGATGGGAAGAGCAGTTTTAAAAGACACCCCATGATTATCCCACCTTGGCTAAGAGTACAATAATTTTGTCTTATGTCAGCTAAATTCCTTCTGGAATCCACTTAACCTCGAAGCTCTATCCAGGCACAGACCAAATGCCATCAAAACCCTAAGGAGGTCCTTAAGCTCCAAAACAACATTTGGTCCTTTGGAGATTTTCAAATCATGTGCAGTGAGGCCGTTTAGGCCATGTACCCAGGCTAAATTTACTTTGAAGTTGAAATCCCTGAACAACACATAGTATAAAGATAGAGGCTACACCACTGAATGCTTAAATCTACCAAGCTGTAATATTGATACAGTCTCTCTTTCACTCTGATTAAAACAAAGTTGGATTCAATACTAAAAAAGACTCTTGGCTTTCAACCAACAACATTCTTGCAGAGGTCTGGAACAGCTCTTACGTACAAAAGCATATTCAGGAGACAATTGTCTAATCAGCTGGAATTTTGAGTCATTATGATTCGATATACTAGCACATTTACAAAAACAAAACAACCTGGCATGTTTTATTAAGCTGTTATTTCTTTTCTCTAGTATGGATATTTACGCATAGAAACCAGCAGAATCAATATACTGGGAAAGATTACTTGCTGCATTTTTTTTCTCCAACCCTTTCATGCATTCTAGTGACCATGTTGTCAATCTGCCTTAAATTTCATGAGGCGTTTAATTGAACAAATGCAGAACAGAAACTTGATCGTAGTGATGTGGAGAAAAATCCTGCCCTGACCACCCACTGTGGAAATATTGAACTGATTGGGAACTGTGCAAAGCTTCATATATCCATTTTCATTTCTCAAGATTCCTATTACTATTATAATTATAGGGCACATTCAAATATTATTAATTCACATACATTTAGAGTTCAGTAACCCCAGCTGTTTTAGCAGTAGCATCTTTTCCATATGCAATTGCAGGCTTTCCTGCTGCTGCAAAATAAAGGTGTTTCTTACATATAATAATAGACTTTTAAATATTTTTCACTGTCATATGCGGTGGAAAAAAGACAGTTTAAGATGAATTTATACAAGAATATATTCATAATGTATTCTATACATACATATTATATCTTAGATATCAAAATCAATTACCAATGAACAAAACATCCCGGTACTAGACAATACATTTTATCAGCAGAAAAATCACGGGGTTTAATAAATTATGTTTGAAAACTTTTTGCAGCTGTTTATCTGCATTATACCATTAAATTCCTTTGATCCAAGACAGTTGATTAGTGTCTCATTGTAAGCTGACATACATGTATTAATAAAGAATAAATATCTTCTATTCGTATCTCCGACACATCCTGCCTGTGTGGATGATCCTTGTTGTGCTAAGTTTCATGCTGGGCAGAGAAGCAGGACCACTGTTAGCAGAGCTGTTTTGAAAGCAGTAATTGCACGTTCAACATGCTGATCTTTAGAACAATCAAAGTTTTCAAACATGTCATTTTCTTCAAAGGCTTTTCCAGTGTTCTCATTGTGAATATCTCCTTTACAACTTCACGACTCATCTGCTCAAATCCTCAAAACTGAAGAGGGCACTAAGATAAAAATTTCATTAAATGGCACAAGATAAAGACCAAAAGTTATTTCAATTTAAAACACAAAGTGTGAGCAATCCATCTCTGTGAGCATTTGTTTCCTTATTTCAATTTTCTGAATATCTCAAGAAAATCTTTGAAGTGGATGGTTTCCTTGCCACAGAAATAACAATAACTTCACTGTTGTTTTAACTAAAATCATGTTTTTGCTTACCTGGCAACAAAGCTTTAAAATAATTAGGAAAAAAATAAGTTTTATTGCATACTCATGAGTTGTGTGAATCAGCTTTTGAATATCAATGGAAGTTTGATGTCTAGTTCATTTAAATACAATGAATTTGTAAGCTTCCCCCTCAAGTCTGATATACATCTCCAAACACGGACAAGTGTGAAATAAAATATAATATTGGTACCATCTACTTAGTGACTTCCAACATGAAATTATTTATTTAAATAGCAACACAGAAGTAAATCTGCTGTATCTTGAATATTGTTATAGAATAGAACATATTAATATTGTATATAAAGAATTGAATATGTACTATTATTAATTAATTACACTGTTTATTAGTCCTATTTTCTAGCCCTTGTTTTCACCCTGAAGTTTTGCCTGCACGCTGGGGTAAGCAACTTAAATTCTGATTTTCATGTTGGTTGAGAATAGTTTCCTTTTGACATATTGCATAATTTATATACTTTATAAAAACAATTGTAAAAAGAAAGTCAGTTATCTGACTGACTAAATAACTATCTGTTATAGATGTTCTGTCTGTGAGAAACACAAGATTAACGAAACACAGACAGAATTTGTAGAGAGGACTAGCAGCTTTGTAAGGAGGTGGAAAAAATCTTTTTCCCCACAGGAACAAGAAAAAACAACAACAATAACCACATATAATTGTTCTAGTGTTAATTTGGTTCAGTAATCAATTCAATTACATTGTTTTCTGAGGCTGCATCTTTGGTTAATACTGCATAGGAGTTATGATCAGTGTGAAGTCAATTGAAACTGTAATTATTATTTAAACAGAAAGAATTTATGTATTTTTTTTCTCCCCAAAGAAAACATTTTGGAAATGCTGTCATTTACATCCAATCCATTAGCACTACCACAATGTGGTAAGGCAAACCTGCCATGCAAAAGAGCTTCAGGTATCAGTATCAAAGTATCTTGTGAGTACAGTGGTTTGTTGCAAAGTCAGTGTGGTGGAAACTCTCCACAAGCTGAAAAGAGGGAAAAGCAGTATCCAAGACCATATGGTTAACTCTAACTTTGATTAAAAAAAAAAAAAAAAAAAAAAAAAAGGTATGGAGGTCTGGTCAGTGATAATTAAAGTTGCAGATAAAGCTAATGGATTAGCACACTTGAGTTTCATTATCTATATAAAACAATCTGCCTTAAAGGATGAGCACAGTATGTCAAATTAAAACAAGTGTGGAAATTATTGTAAGAAACTGCAAATAATATGCACCACAACTGCCTCTGTGTTCTGGGAAAGGAAAGAGTCTTCTGTTGCCTACTGGCAACTGTGCCTACTTCTGTTGCCTACTGGCAACTTTCTTTCAACTGGTGTGAAAGAAATGGTTAACGTTTGTTATGAGGTGTTAATGATAACAAATCTCTCTTGATCTTTACATGTTAGGAGAAAAATCATGTCAAAAATACAGACTTTCAGTGAACTTAAATGACAAGCCAGGTACTAAAAATATAAAGTATTCCTCATAACTCTAATTCTGAGATTTACTGTGATTTGTGATTAAAAATGAACAAATAAAAAAGTTTTCTGTCAGGAAGAAACCATGCACTGTGCAAGAACTATCTAGGCACAGGCAAAAGTTAAAGGATTGCTTCTATGACTTAAGATTTGAGTAACCTCTTTGAGCCACTCTAATCCATCATGAGGTCCCATGAGCACTCCATGAGTCTTCATAGAGGATACGACTTTTAGTAAGTACATTGCCGTAAAACTTGCAACAAATAAAAACTATGCTCGGCTATACTGACTTCACTTTCCTCTTCAGTAAATATTTGGTGAAAACAAGGGGAAAAATTACTGAATTACTTCCAGTAAGAGAGGCTGATTTCAAGAGCCTGTTAGTAATATGGATTTGATTAAACTTTATGCTGACACTTTAGATCCCAAAACATAGCACAGAATTTGAAAATTTTTGTGCTGTTTTGGGGGAGACAATAAAATTTCCCCTAATGAAAAATGTTTATTTTTTAGGTGCTAAAAATACGTCTTTAGGAAAAAAGAATAATGAGGACAGGTTTTGGTTGTTTAATAAGAACAGTGGTTTAAGTGTGCTCAAAGACTCATGCTCTTTCCATATTTGCACTCCACAATTTATGTATAACTTTGAACAAGACATTTCACTTTTGGCTTTAGTCTGTTAATCTGCCAATTGAAGCCATGGTGCCTTACAAAAAGAATACATATATATTATATATATATATATATATATATATATTATTATGAGGTCTAGATTTATCACAATATGAGAGAATTTTGCATTACTTTGATTTATATCTTTTTCCCAATGATTTAATATCTGTTCTCAGAGAATTCACTTTATCACCTTCAGTATTTGACGTTTATCACTGTAGGGCCTAAAGAAGGTACAGTAATGTATTATTGTACATTTTGATCAGATCTCAGAAGCATTTTTTCTAATGCTTACACGGCAGCTGCAACAAAACAATTATGTTTTCTTCCCACTACTCTTATGTGTTAACAGGCAAAGGAAAAACAAAATATTAATGTTTTTACTTCTTTCTAGGATATCAAAAAAGAGCACACCTTAAGTTTTCCCGCAATTAAATACACATCCAAAATGTTACAGTGAAATTAGCAGGAACATTGGCATTAAAGCAGCAATGATATCCCTAGGAATAAATATCTAGTTTTAGTAAGTTACTGTGGGTTTTGTTCTCCCAAGTTTGTAAACAATTTTTCAAACACAGTAGGTTATAGCTATGACAGCAAAGAGTAAAACTAATTTTGAAAAAGTGCTACATGAACTACTGCACACTAGCTTTTTTAATAAATCTCTTGAACAGTAAAGATGCAGAGGTCAGAGTAAGCCAGCATTCTGCAGATACAGATCTTTTTCCAAAGTAAATCAATAGAATTTTCCTTTTACCGTGTACTACAGTAGTCAGTCAGTCTAGCTAAAACAATGAAAATACACTGTATATGCTGCTTAGACATTTCAAAAAGCATCTACTAACTATATATACTATATATATAAGCATATATAGTATATATATATATCATGTTAAATGAATACTGGCTTCTCCATGAAAATTATCTTTACAGTAAAGTAGCATTTTAAGAGAGTAACCTATGAAGCAAGTTTTAATGATGTAGTGTTTTGTGTTTTTATTTCTTCTTTATATACCTTCTACTTCACCTAAAGAAGTTCACTGTTATAGTAACTATCAAGTTTAAAAAAAAAAAAAAAAAGAAAAAAGAAAAACTCCCAGAATTTATTAGGTTCTAATAAACTCCCCCTCAGTGCACATACACTTAGTATCTTTCATTAACATTAATGAGAATTATGCGTGCATCCTGAGGAGAACAGGCTCTGTTATTTCTCTTTTATTTCTTTTCCTTGTTTTCAGAATTAAATCAATTAGATCTCAATAGTCAGATCTAAGAGCCAAGATTATTTCTCAGCAGAGATTTATTTCTCAGCAGAGATAACAGTATAGGATTCGAGAGTGTATGATCTGTTTACATAATGTTTTCAGGCTATGGATTAAGGATCAAATTCACCACCAACAGGCAGAAATGAGAGAAGTTGCCTTGAAGTCTCAGACCCATTGTGAGGTAGAGTCCAGTGACACAAACACAGGCTCAGGAACACAAAGATCACAAAATGAATTGATAGAAAAAAACATAATTAGTGACCAGATCTGCTTTCCTTTCATGGGCTTTAATCACAAACCTATTTTTTCCATTCCTAGCGATTTATTGAATTTCCGGAATAAGAAAGGATTTACAGGACCCACTTCATCACAAGAAAGCAAGCAGTATTTGACTGACTACTCAAGACTCCATTCTTTGATGAGAAGAAAACATTCATACTGCTAATCTGATTTCCAGTAAAATTTCTCAGATGAAATCACTTTCAAAATGGGAACAATTTGAACAATTAATAACTTTTGTTCTTCCTAAGGATTCATCTATCACAGCACATCAGGAGAATTTTTTATTATTATATTCTCCTTAAAATCAAGCTTTTAAAGTAGATAGAAAAGTAGATAGAAGCAGGTATTTCCCTACCCATGTTTCCCAACACAAGCAAGAAAGACTGACATGGAAGAATATACTTTTCTATAAAGTATTTTGTCCAGCTAAACCTGGGTAAATCATTGGTCATAACGTTCATTTGACAACACAAATTATGCTAGAAGGAAATTAATCTCAGAGTCAACTTGAATATGTTTTTAAATTTCTTCTCTTGTTCAAGCCTCTGTGAAGTATTCTAAACTAGTTATCAGAGCCTGAAGAGCAGAACCAAAATTTGCTACAATTTTATTTGTTCCCTGTGTTAACATAGGAACAAATATAGCGTTGTATATTGTTCACATGAACTTTTTTTTTTTAACTTTACATACGTAAAGCTAGGACAAGGATGACTCACACAAGTTACCAAGCAGTCTAATGTACAGCTAAATAACAACATACTAAATACTCTAAAATGAGCCACTTTTTCACTGGATAATAGATTACATACCTACATGCCAGCATTCAGTACAAAGTATCTAATGGGCCATAAATCTTCTCCCTGTGTTATCTGTATTAATTTACAAGTGCAGAATAAATAGTATACGCTGCTTACAAAGGGCCAGATAAAGCAATGTCAAGCGTCATCCTCAAATAATGCAAGTAAGGCTGAGTAGAATATCCTGGTTCCTCTTCAGTACTCCTTCACCCAATGCAACACAACTTGTACTAATACATTTCATGCAAACCAGAATGCATGTAGTATTTACACAGCCAATACTAGCCAGGAAGTAGGAAACTAAGAACTGATTAGAGATATTTTTTATCTAATTTCTCAAAACAGTGTATTTTGAATTTACCTATTATATTTAAACTGGACTTCCATTTGTTCTTAACAAATGCTAATAGAAGTATTGCAATTTCCTGTTGCCTTTTTCCTCAAAAAAAAAAAAAAGGTAAGCTCAGATAATATTTACCAAAAACATTTTAAACGAACTCAAGAAATGCCAAATATTATTTCCATCTTACGCTGAAAACAAGAGGATTTCTAGAAACAAGAAAGTGTTTCTAACTAACATCACAAATGGGAAGGTGTTAAATGCAGTTTTGAGGATATATTTGAAAAAAGATTTTCAAGGAGACAAATGTATTTTCCTGTTACCACAGGCTGCCACAAATAATCACGCTTGTTATATTATACCACAGCACCTATCACAAACTTATTTGAGAATAAAAAGGTATTTTCACTAAACCCTGAAAAGTGTTATAGATATTCAGCACTTTGATATGGTTCATTTACAGATATTATAAACTACCTATACAACATACCAGAAAAAAAAATAATGTACCTGCTATGCTTGCTGTAGTAGTAGGTACCAAAACAAAACCACCAACAACCAAAAAAACAAACTCACCTACAAAATACCCACAAGTGGGGAAAGAAGCAAATGTGCATTGTCACTTTTTTTTTTTAATTCCCCAAAAAATAAAGTTAAATTAATTCATTACAGCCCAAAACTCAAGAGAATTAATGGTGATTTCTCCTACATTACACAACACAGAGAAAAAAAATAAATAATCTCTTGAGAAGCTTAGGAGAATAAACAAATTGCATTCTATAAATATTTTCCACAGGAGTACTATCTATCTCAGTAGAACATCCTGCTCACTTGGCATTGAAAAGCTTCTTTGACTTTGCTTTACCAGTGTCCCAACAAAAAAAGTATTTGAAGTGTCCTTGAACATTCACCATTTTAAAAGTGTTATAACAGAAAAGAGAATGCTGAAATCTCACTGGCCAAGGGCAATTACAGTAAGGCCAAGGGCAATTACAGTTCAATGACAGTAATATTTTCTGTAGAAATTTGATTATTTTTAACTTCAGATTTCAGAAGCTCATTTACCATGTTAATTGCAATTAATTACATTTTTAAAAAAACTTTTAAATAAGCTTGTTCTAATTCAGTAACAATGCATTCTTCACATGCACTGGATAAAAACTACAACAAAATTCCTGTCCTCCCAAAGTATTAATATAGAAAGACAAGCTCACCCAGATTAGCGACTTCAGAATATCCCTGAAATTTTTCCTTGTTAGACAGGCAAGCAGTTCTCTAGCTATGATGAAATATTACACTTCAGAGGCTCTTTTGAACCTATTCATTTGGGATTCAAGAGCCTGCATTCCTGAGCCTGAAATGTAGGCTCATTCACCTCTGAGAAGCAAATGACAGCCACTGATACTTTCAAACGTATATGGAAAAATAATGCTAATGGTCTGTGATCAAGTCAAAATGGTGCACAGTATGTTGTTTTTAGCAGGTGACAGAATCCTTCACAGCTGAAAGCTGTCTGCTCTGATGTTACAAAATAGATCATAACTTTGCAAAAAGCTTTTCACCTACTAACATGACTTTAAATATGCTTTTTAATCTCTCTACTCTGTGGTTACTCAGACTGCCTCAGTCCTTTCTACAGCTATTTCTATGTTTACCTTCTCAGTTAATGAAGAGCTACATGACACTAAATCACATTTCACAGAATCACAGATTTTCTAGGTTGGAAGAGACCTCAAGATCACTGAGTCCAACCTCTGACCTAACACTAACAGTCCCCACTAAACCATATCCCTAAGCTCTACATCTAAACGTCTTTTAAAGACCTCCAGGGATGGTGACTCCACCACTTCCCTGGGCAGCCCGTTCCAATGTCTAACAACCCTTTCGGTAAAGAAGTTCTTCCTAACATCCAACCTAAAACTCCCCTGGCACAACTTAAGCCCATTCCCCCTCATCCTGTCACCAGGCACGTGGGAGAACAGACCAACCCCCACCTCGCTACAGCCTCTTTTGAGGTACCTGTAGAGAGCGATAAGGTCACCCCTGAGCCTCCTTTTCTCCAGGCTGAACAAGCCCAGCTCCCTCAGCCACTCCTCATAGGACTTGTTCTCCAGGCCCCTCACCAGCTTCGTTGCCCTTCTCTGGGCTCGCTCAAGCACCTCGATGTCCTTCTTGTAGCGAGGGGCCCAAAACTGAACACAGTATTCGAGGTGCGGCCTCACAAGAGCTGAGTACAGGGGGACAATCACCTCCCTAGCCCTGCTGGCCACACTGTTTCTGATACAAGCCAGGCCTTCTTGGCCACCTGGGCACACTGCTGGCTCATTCAGCCGACTATCAACCATCACTCCCAGGTCCTTCTCTGCCTGGCAGCTCTCCAACCACTCATCTCCCAGCCTGTAGTTCTGCTTGGGGTTATTGCGCCCCAGGTGCAGGACCTGGCACTTGACCTTGTTGAACTTCATGCAGTTGACCTCAGCCCATCGGTGCAGCCTATCCAGATCCTCCTGTGGAGCCTTCCTACCCTCGAGCAGATTGACACACGCACCTAACTTGGTGTCATCTGCAAACTTACTGAGGGTGCACTCAATGCCCTCATCCAGATCATTGATGAAGATATTAAAGAGGACCGGCCCCAGCACCGAGCCCTGGGGGACGCCACTAGTGACTGGCCTCCAACTGGACTTGACTCCATTCACCACGACTCTTTGGGCCTGGCTATCCAGCCAGTTTCTGACCCAAGGAAGCGTGCGCCAGTCCAAGCCAAGAGCAGCCAGTTTCTTGAGGAGAATGCTGTGGGAAACGGTGTCAAAAGCCTTGCTGAAGTCAAGGTAGACCACATCCACAGCCTTTCCCTCATCCACCCAGCGCGTCACTTGTCATAGAAGGAGATCAGGTTCGTCAAGCAGGACCTGCCCTTTATAAACCCATGCTGACTGGGCCTGATGACCTGCTTGCCCTGCAAGTGCTGCGTGATGACTCTCAAGATAATCTGCTCCATGAGCTTCCCTGGCACTGAGGTCAAACTGACAGGCCTGTAGTTTCCCAGGTCAGTCCTCCGGCCCTTCTTGTAGATGGGTGTCACATTTGCTAGCCGCCAGTCAGCTGGGACCTCCCCCGGTAGCCAGGACTGTTGATAAATGATGGTAAGCGGCTTGGCCAGCTCCTCTGCCAGTTCTCTCGGTACCCTTGGGTGGATCCCATCCAGCCCCATTGACTTGTGCACATCCAAGTGCCGTACCAGGTCACCAACCATTTCTTCGTGGATAGTGAGGGCCACATCTCTCTCCCCATCCCCTTCCACCAGTTCAGGGTACTGGGTATCCAGAGAACAACTGGTATTGCCGCTAAAGACTGAGGCGAAGAAGGCATTAAGCACCTCCACCTTTTCCTCATCTCTTGTAACTAAGTTTCCCCCTGCATCCAGTAAAGGATGGAGATTCTCCTTAGTCCTCCTTTTTGTGTTGATGTACTTATAAAAACATTTTTTGTTATCTTTAACGGCAGTAGCCAGATTGAGCTCCAGATGAGCTTTGGCTTTTCTAATTTTGTCCCTGCACAGCCTCACAACTTCCTTATAGTCCTCCCTAGTGGCCTGCCCACTTTTCCGAAGATTATAAACCCTCTTTTTTCTCCTAAGCTCAAGCCACCATTCTCTGTTCAGCCAGGCTGGTCTTCTTCCCCGCCAGCTCCTGCGCCATTAAGATTTCCCTCTTGAAGAGCGCCCAGCCTTCCTGGACTCCTCTGCCCTTCAGAACCGCCTCCCAAGGGACTCTACCAACCAGTGTCCTCAGCAGCACAAAGTCAGCCCTCCGGAAGTCCAATACAGCAGTTTTACTGGTCCCCTTCCTGGCCTCGCCAAGAATAGAGAACTCCACCATTTTGTGGTCACCCTGCCCAAGACAGCTCCCGACAATCACATCCTCCACCAGTCCTTCTCTGTTTGTGAAGAGAAGGTCTAGTGGGGCGCCACCCCTGGTAGGCTCACTAACCAGCTGCGTCAGGAAGCTATCTTCCACACTCTCCAGAAACCTCCTAGACTGCTTTCTCTGGGCTGTGTTGTGCTTCCAGGATATGTCAGGGAAATTGAAGTCCGCCATGAGAACAAGCGCTGAAGATTTTGCAACTTCTGTCAGCTGCCTGTAGAACTCCTCATCCATCTCCTCATCCTGGTGGCGGTCTATAACAGACCCCGACCAGGACGCTGGCCTTGTTGGCCCCGCCGATCCTAACCCAAAGGGACTCGACCTTGTCATTCCCAGCCTCGAGTTCTACAACATCGAAAGACTCTAATATAGAGAGCCACTCCACCACCCCTTCTGTGCTGCCTGTCCCTTCTGAAGAGTTTATAGCCAGTCATTGCAGCACTCCAGTCATGAGAGTGGTCCCACCACGTCTCCGTGATGGCAACCAAGTCGTAGCCTGCCTGCTGCACGATGGCTTCCAGCTCCTCCTGTTTGTTACCCATGCTGCATGCATTGGTGTAGATGCACTTCAGCTGGGCCACTGCCTTATCCCCCGGCCTTGCTATTGTTCCCCCTGGCACAGCTCCAACAATCCTTGCTTCAGCCCCATCCCCCTTCTTACCTAGTTTAAAGCCCTCTCAATGAGCCCTGCCAGCTCCTGGCCCTGGATCCGTTTTCCCCTAAAAGATAGGGACCCATCTGCGGCCATCAGGCCGGGTGTCAAGTAAAGTGCCCCATGGTCGAAAAACCCAAGATTTCTGTGTTGGCACCAGCCCCTGAGCCACGTGTTTAACAGGTGGGCTTTCCGTGTCCTCTCTGTACCCCTCCCTGCCACCACAGGGATGGACAAAAACACCACCTGCACTCCTGCTCCACCCACTAACCGTCCCAGTCCCCTAAAGTCTCATTTGATAGCCCTCAGGCTTCTCTCTTCAATGTCATCACTTCCTGCCTGGACTATCAAAAGAGGGGCGAACCAGGTTGGGAAGCTTCCTGGCAACGTCCCTGACCCTGGCGCCAGGGAGGCGGCAGACTTCCCTATGGGTAGGGTCAGGCCGACAAATAGGGCCCTCTGTTCCCCTGAGGAGAGAGTCTCCCACAACAATAACCCTTCTGTCTTTCTTGGTGGAGGTGGTCCTGAGGCGTGGAGTCGACCTCCTTGCCCTAGGCATCCTCCTGGGTACACTTGCTACCTCTTCCTCACCCACCCGTCTCTCAAGCTCCACGGCCTCAAACCTGTTGTGTAAAGGCACCTGAGAAGGTGGGGCCGGAAGGGGAGGGCATCGCCTGCGATGTCAAGCAGGGACCTATTTCCATTCCTCCTCAACTCCCAGATCCCCTCCTTCTGCCTGACAGTGACAGGTCAGGGGGTCCACCCCCATTTGGGGTGTCTCACCCCGGTACCTCTCCTTGAGGCCCTGCAGGGAGTTGCTCCACCAGTCTATCTCCCGCTCACACTCCCTGATATCCCTCAGCTTCTCCACCTCCTCCTTGAGCTCTGCCACCATGGGGACCAGATCATCCACCTGCTCACACCTCACGCACACAGCGTCTCTGCCTCACGCCGATGGCAGCAACAGGCTCTGACACTCCCTGCATCTGGTGACCTGAACTGCTGAATTTTTGAACGGGTAGTCGGTCTGGGTGTGTACCGACTTACTGGAGAGCGCACCGTGCCTGGTTGAGACCATTATTGGCTCGCTAACGGCTGTCGTTACAGAAGGTGTTATGTATGGACGGGGGAGAGCGCTCTGCCCTCCCTGCTCGAACTGCCGCGCCACTCCCTTCTGACGCGCCACGCCCTGTTTGCCCGCCCTGGTCGCCGCGCTCCCTAGGGGCTGCTTTTGAACGGCTCTGGGGGGGGCGCTGCTGGCTCCGCCTACGCCTCGTCAGCCTCCCTCACGAGGGCTGCCGGGTCCTGGCGGCTCCCTCGAGTAGGCTCGATGCCAGAAAAATTAGCCCTGCCTGGCCCGATCCCCCGCTCCGCTGCGGAACGCGTCTGCCCCGGAGCCGATCGCCTCGGCAAATTTCTAATATGCTAATGGAGAACTGAATAATAAAGCCTCATTAAAAATAAATAAATAAACACTATACCTCAAAAAAACAACAACAACAAGAAACAAACAAAAACACACAAAAAACCTTCACACACATCACAGAAAAGATGCTGAGAAAAAGAAAGGCCCTTGACAATTCAAATGCAATGTGAAATGTTTCATTTGAGAAAATGAGGTAGATTTTTCATAAAAGAAGTATGAGAGGAACAAAGAAGTTATTACACATTATTAAAGCCCAAAAGTAGAAACTAGAGCTAGTGCAATTCTTCCTCTGATGTGTACATTGCTGAGAGAGACATATTTATATATCTAAGTAATTTTTAATTGAAATTGTAAATCACAAATCTTCCTGGAAAATTTAAAACACTACCTGAGTCACCCAATGAAAACTTGACCAAGTAACCTAGTGAGATTTTGGAGTAGCAGAACAACTGAGCCAATTTATTCAGTTGTAAATCCTACCTGATATATATTACAAGAACGAAGACACGCTCAGCAAAGACAACAATGAAGCTGTGAACTGAAGCTGAAATAATCTACATATATATTTCTACACAGAGAAAAAGGAATAACCATCTGGATGGTTGACAACTCCTGCCATCAGCATTTCTGCCCTGCTCAGACCCAGTGGGACCACATCCTGGTCAGTTAGGGCACTCACTGACTGTGCTGAGGTCAATGTCAGCTCCTGGCTTATCACCTCTATTGATAAAATCCTGCTGCTATTCTCATCCTTGATGAGTGTTTAAATCATGGTATTTACATTTGATTGGTCATTTCTTCCCCTTACTCCCACAACTGATTTTCCCTTTTTATTATTATTTATTGATTCATTGGAAGTGCTCAAATGAAAAAAATCTGTTTGTAAGTCCACTTCTGATAACTAGTACAAAGGCAGTAGTTCCTGCAGTCACACAGCAATTAAGTGAACCTTTTTTTTTTTTTTTTTTTTTTTTTTTTTACCTTTCCGGATAGGAATATGACACATTGAAACATCTCTGAAAATGTGCAGAAAAAGAGGAGGCTTAAAAGCACATATGCAGATATACTGTTATGTGATTGTCCTGCTCTATTCTGTGCTGCTGCAGCCTCAACTCGACTACTGCGTGCAGCTTCAGGATGCTGCAATGCAAGAAGGTCATAAAACTATTGGAGAGTGCCCAAAGGAGGGTAATGAGTGTGAGGAGTGACTTAGGTCCCTTGGTTTGTTCAGCCCAGAGCAGAGCAGGCTGAGGGGACGCCTCATGGCGGCCTGCAGCTCCCTCAAGGGGAGCAGAGAGGCAGGTGCTGAGCTCTGTTCTCTGGGGACAGCAACAGGATTTGAGGGAATGGCATGGAGCTGGGACAGGGGAGGGTCAGGCTGGGTGTTAGGAAAAGGTTCTTCAACCAGAAGGCGGTTGGCACTGGGACAGGCTCCCCAGGGAAGTGGTCATAGCCTCATTGCTCCTGGAGTCCAAGAAGTGTTTGGACGATGCTCTCAGGTACGTGGTCTGATTTTTGTGGAGCCAGGAGTTAGATACCATGATCCTTGTGGATCCTTTCCAACTAGGGATATTCTATGATTATTATACAGAGGTGAGACAAAGGAGCATTAAGTGCGCATCAAACCTCTTTATGCTATGAATTTATGCCACAGAAATGAACACTTGTATGGTCAATGTCATTAATTGCCTTCAAGAGCTACTAGCACACTTAGAAAAAACAGAACACTCCACACAAAATCCTTCTCACATTTATAAATAGGTGGCTAACAGTTAACACAATATCTTCTTCTCTTCAGTTTACTGGTATTCTCCACCCCCTACATCCCATTCTTTCTACTCTTCTAATAAGACAAAGCTGCTTCTGCCTATGCCTCTTCTCCCACATAGTTCTTAACTCACACTCAGTATCAAATCAAAGCACATTAACAGCTGCATGCACTCAAGTTGCAGGAATACATATTCACGTGCTCCAAAGTACATACTACATTGCCTGAGAGAAGAAAGGGGTATTGAATATGGCTTCTGCTGTCTCCTTTCACATCAGGCTTTCATTATATATATATATATATATATATATATATATATATATATATATTTCCCTTTCAGCTAAAAATCACAGGATAATTTGGGATGGAAGGGACTTCAGGAAGTGTCTAGTCCAACCTCTTGCTCAAAGGCAGGGCAGCCTTGAGATAAGACAAGGACACTCAAGGTGACCCACTCACATTCTGAAAACTTTTAAAGAAGGTCCCACTTAAGCCAAGTCCTACTTGACTTTTTAAAAAGTCTGAGGCTCTCATTTCGATTTGTGACTTATCTCTTGTCTTTCTGATATGGTCTACTATGAAGAGCTAACTCTTTTTCTGATGATCTTGTAGAAGCTGGGGAGCTGCTATTATGCACTTCCTCCATCACTACCCAAGGTCATCTCTTCTCCAGGGTGAACAAACCCAGCTCCTTCATGCCCCCCTCCTACCTCCTCCTCACTGGACATGTGCTCCAGCCCCTGGCCAGCTTGGGGACCCCTAGTGAATTCACCTCCTCTTATCAATACTTCACATTAGAGCATCCAAAACTGGATGCTCCAAAACTAGATGCAACAGCCTAGATTATTCACCTCATTAGCCTGCATCACTTCCCTCAGTCTACTGTCTGTGATTGCTCCTGTTAATACACCCCAAGATGCTGTTAACCTTATTCAAACTAGCAATATACCAGGCAACACATTCACATTGTTGTCTATCAGGACGCCCAGTTTGGGTTGGAAGGGATGCCACAGCATGATACACTTGGTGCTGGATTGGCCACAACAGCTCACTTTAAGTTCATAATGATCAAGGTGAAAGGACATTACTATTTTATAAAGGAGTTAACTGCATAACACTTCCCTTATTTCCTTCATTTCAAGAGCTAAAATAACACTAAAAAGAAATAGGGAAGCATGATTACTCAGACAATGACCACAGTTGACATGCCTACAGACTGAAATCTGCTACTAGTTAGTATTTTATATAAAAATCAAAGTTAAGGTTTGTAAAACAGACTACTATTTTTTTTTTTTTTTTTTTTTTTGTTATTAATATTTATCTTTGTTTTTTCAAAAATATTTTAATAAAAAAAAAAAAAAAAAAAAAAAGTTAAAACTAAATGAAAATTTTCAAAAATATTTGGCAAAGCATTATTTTAAGAGAGAAGTGAAATTCAGAAAGAAATGAAGAGATCATTGGGAGAACAGGAGTCCTGCATTCTCCACAAAAAAGTCAGTTTAAGGAGCTCAATATCTTCTATGCCATTAAATCCCCTGGAATTAAAAGATTCAAAGCTAGTTGCAAAGAGATCGACTTCCACAGAAACACTTGCTTTTAGTGCTGCGTTCTCCATCATCACCCTATCTTCAACAATCCTCTTAATTCATGAAACACCTTCTTAAAACATTGAGATATTTTTTCCTCTTCCTCCTCCTATTGGAGAAATGTCTCACTGACTCACACTTAGCTTAACCTGTCACTCATGCCAACTTTACCATTTACTTTGCATACTATTTTTTCTTCCTCTTGATCATATCTTGCTCCTGCTTTCTGTGTCGCTATACTTCTTTCAGGAATCAACTTCTTTCAGTCTCCTCCTGTATGAGAGGCTTTGTCTCCCCTGTTGCCCTAGATCATTCATTACACCTGCACCACTCTGAATTCATCTCTCAACAGCGAACCCAGCAGGAAACAAACCAGTCTTGTGTCACAGTGCATGCCAGGCACTGTGGCTTCCCCATCTTGGGACCACGGGGAGAGGAGTGACAAAGATTTGCATGCCTGTGCTTACAACTACTGGGTCACTCACATTGCAGACATCCTGGCTATACCAGTATGTGTTTCAAATTCACCTCTATTTTGAGATTTTAAAAGGCAAACAAAATCCCAACACATAAATATCATACATGTATTTGAAATGTTAAAGGTACTTTTTGACTTTTGCAAAATAATCTGTTCTCATAAAGATTGTGGTGCTACACTTTTGAAACTCTCCTCTCAGTCTGTATTGGTGCAGCTGAAGACGTTCCCCTAAGAGAGAACTGCATTCAAACCCCTCCTGCACACAAGGAACTTCAGAGCATCCAATGCACTGACAAGTAAGGAGTTTTAGATTGTCTGGTTGGTGTGTTGGTTCTTTCTGCACTTGAAAAATAAAAATCAATCCAAAATACAGAAAACCTCTCAAAATGTATTAGGGCAGAAGAAAAGAAAGTGTGAGCATAAATTCATAGGTATAGACTAAGATATCACATATAGTGGATTGGATGTGAAATTTGGACTTCTGCCTTGGGCTGTGCACAACATTAATTTCAATATAAAAATAGATTTCAGAAACTGCTAAAGAGGTAAAATCATTTTCAGATACCTGATAATCAGATAGAGTGGCAAACATATGAGAAAGCTGTGTAAAATTAAGCTGTTTTTGCTTTTTCAATACAATATTTCACTGGTTTTGAGCATGACTGTAATAGTGAGCAGATGTATTCCAACTGTAGTATCTCCTACTCATGCTGAGAGCAGATGGAGCCTCAGTAATCCTCAGCGTATCTTATTGAACCATGTTTTGGAACAACATCAAAATTGAAATACATGATATTTCATTGAGGAAGGGGAAAAAACAACAATAACAACAACAAAAACAAGCTAATTTACTGGCAAAACCAGAAGGACAAGCCACAGAAGACTCCAGCATTAAAAGAACTCCTTATTTTTCTGTAGAATTATATTGATTGAGGTTTAAAATTGTATTGAAAGATTTTTGTTGTTATGAACACAAATATTTGAATTGAAAGTTTTGCTTCTTGGATGTTTTTATGTTGAAGCAATAAAGCAGCAGGCAAAGCAACTAACCACATTTAAAGCATGATACTATTTTAAAATTGCTGGTTAACTATAGAAGAGAATAATCACTTTTATAATAATCACTGTACATTTAAGCATTTCAGTTTCTGTCATTTACTTGTGAGAACAGCAAAGACTTTTTCAAGCACCTTAGATGTAAGGTACAACACAGTCATTCAATTCAAAGAGCAGTTCAGGGAATGACATGCAATACAGTGTTCATCTGAACTTTGCAGACTCCTTTCTTGTTCATAGCACATCAAAGTTTGCTGTGAGGCATGACTATACACATTCACCTTCATTTTTTATTTTTATTTTTCTTGGTAGAAACCATTACTCCCAGCAGTTTCATCTCCTGCATGAAATAGCAATTTAATGAGCTATGCAAAGGAGAAAGTGCTTCTTCCCTCAAGTTCTCTATACAGGTGCACCAGGTTGCTGACTTACTGTCTGGCCCAGTGCAAATTCTATGTTTTCTATGCAAGAAAAACATCCAGCCACATGTGGCACCTAGAGTTTAGCTAAATAAATCAGCATTCTGCCACTGCATAGCAGCAAACCTTCCAGCAGAGCTTATTGACTGTGTCTGATTGCATGTTCTTAAGAGCCTTGTTACAGTCAATAAAAAGAGTGACACTGTTAGGAGAAAAATACATTTCCACATAGGGAAATTTATACGTTACGGTCACTAAAATTTCAACATAGCATTTATGGTAATCTGTACAGGTAACCTAGATATCATTTTCCTATACAGTTGCAAGTGTGAAGGTAAACACATACTAGATGAAGTATTTCAAAAAACCCTGAGCCTTACTGAGTTTTCTACTTTGTGAAGCTGTATAGGGTAAACAGTACATAATTTGAGAACCACAATTAAAATAACTACTGTCACTTCTGGCAGTTCTGTTACTGTTCCTGGTGCAGTAGATTAAAAGACAGATTGGCTTGCCTATGGAAAACAGGTTGCTAAAGTAAAAAGGTCTTTATAAGACAGAAAGATAGAGCCACAAAAGAAGATAACACTAGAGAGAAGCATAAGAAAAATAAACATTTTGTTTAACTAATGGAGTGTATTTCAAGATACTTCCCTCAAAAGTATTTCATATTATAGATGAAAACCTAATCATAAACTTGGATGTCACTTCACATGAATACAGCATTGTAGTCCAAGACCGTATTCTCTTGGAACTGAAAATCTGGAGATCCAAAACAACTGTGACAGCTGCCCATCTCTTTTTGCCCTTTACTGAAAGTACTGGAAAAGTGTATACTGACAGAATGTCATCTGTTGCTTTGATGTTTTCCTCCCATCCCTTACTTTATCCCTATTCCAATATTAAAAGATCTAAATCTTTTGAAATCTCTTACTCTATCAAACTACTCCAGATGACTCAACCATTTCTGTGTAGATGAGCAGGCTTTAGTACCCAGTGTTGTATCCCTTTTATGGAACTCTGTCCCTTTTGTTCACCAGCAATAATAACAGCTCCTTAAGACCTCCATCTACTGCATTTCCCAAATCTTCCGCCTCTCTTCTGTTTTGCTCAGGTCACGTTCCTGAGTTTTTGAAAAGAATTATATGCACAGAATTTGCTGATTGTAACCCAGTTAATAATTCCCATTTTATAACACAATAGTTAAAATGGATTTTGTAATTTTCAGAGTTCCCTGCCTGTTTGAATATATTGAAACCTTTTTAGCACTAGCTGTGGGGTGTACTAAAAAGTTTGTTATTAACACACAAATAACAATTCCTTGAAAAGATTGAGTGCTAACCTACTTTTACTTCTGAGCCTTAAAGCAACTTCAAAAAATGGGAAGGAGCATATAGAAAAAAGTGTTACAAAACTACCCAAGAAAATATTAGGTTTTGAAGTTTAGATGCCAATTCTGTTTCTAAATGCTTACTGGTTGCTTCATGATATGTTCTATCTTGATTGAAGATATGATCTAAAACCACCATGAAGGAGCATTTGCATGTGATATTCAGCTTTATGGCCATTTCTAGAAAGTTATTTTTGTACAGTGAGAAAAGCTCTTACTGCAGTAAGCAGTTAAGATGATGTTAAGATAGTAGGACAGTTAAGATAATAGGACATAGAATTTAAGGTAAATAATATTTTCATGAATTTCCATATTTTCAGGCTACTGAACTAAATAAAATATCAATGACTAGCTGCAGTTAGCAATAGTTGCTGTAACAACTGCTCACACAAGAACAGCAAATATAATCTTATAGAAATACATTCAGAAAGCAAAATGTATTTCAGTCTGCCACATAATTATATGACAATAGAGCTTAACAATTATTACTCTCTAATAGCTTTTCAATCTTTTTGAAGCTTGCATATCTAAATGTAGTTATTAATTGATAACCATCCGGTTTTAAACACACACAACAACAAAACCACACTAATCAAATCAGGATGAATGAGTCTGGAGGCATAATTACCATCTTACTCCAACCCAAACCTGGGTCCATTAAACTGTCATGCATCTCTCTTTTGTCTTCAACAGATGTTAAATCAGATTATGATTGCTCCTTAATATCAGAACTGGCCTGCTCTAGAAAGGTCTGTGAAAAAAAGCACGTTTTTCCTCACTCCACCCCCCTATTGTACTTTAACTTTTCAGAAAATGAACAGATTTCAATTAGATCCTGGATTCCTTAGAAAGAGGTAATCTCAAATATGTAACTAAGCTGCAAATAAATTAACCTAGCTTCCGTCAGCATTTATTGTGCTTCTTTCACATTCTGGTATTTATTTAAAACCAGTGACTGCTGGGTTGCCACAGTGCAATCTGGAATTTTAGATTTATTCCCAAGCACAATCAATAATCTTGTGATTGGAGCCTGAAAGCACACAATAATTACAATAGCTTTATTGAAAAAAAAGACTCCATATCCCCCCAGTATTCTACCATGTAGTATAGATTTGCATACTACTATGATTTAAAACTTCATTTCTAGAAAGTATTTGGAGTTACTCTAAGCTCTCTTCACCAAATACAGACATCATTAAGGAGCTAGTTCTCAGAAGTGCTAAGCATTCAGGTCTGAACAATCAGACTGCTTTAAAAGGGATTTAATTTTAGAATAAGTAAAGGGAAAGCACTTTAAAATATTGGACCTTTGTTTGCACATGTACAGGCTATCTAGTAGTCCTCATTAATACCATTTACAAGTCATGTGACTATACAACTCATGAATACTCAGATGAAAAAAACTGCTCCAGTTATCCAGAGAATTCACTATGAAATTAAAGACTACAATTTTTAAAACCACTTAAGTACAAGAAATTGTAATTTCCTCATTTTCAGAGCCATTTTCAAATAGAGTATTGACTCTGTAGCTATGCACTTTCTATAGAACAGATCCGAACAGAGAAAAAGAAAACAAACAGAAAATATTTAGTAGGGCTTCATCCTGACTAAAAAAAAAAAAAAAAAAAAAAAAAAAAAAGTCCTCAAATATTTAACATTTTGGAAACAACACTTACAGAAACCAACCAAGTACATGTTGGTTAGCAAAGCTGAAAGAAGGCAGTTGAAGTTGTTTGCCTCCCTAAAGCAAACACTTTGTTTTTGTTTTGGTTCCTATTCTTACAAAAGAAAAAAGTCTAGATGGAAACACATTGTTACACATGCACACACACGTGGTCTTTTAATTCTTCCCCGTTCTTCATCCAGAAAACTTGCATTTTTCCACATTTCTTCGTTACCTCCCTTAACAACACAGTGTGACGCTGGAGCCCTTCAGCCTCCCACTGCCCTTTAAAATACTCTTTTAAGTTGGCCATGGCATTCTCTGCAACAGTCTGCATTTTTTATTGACAAATATATAGATTCTAATAGATAACAATAGATGATAAATAAATTCTAATTGGAAATACTTAGTTCTAAACAAAGTCATATAAAATAGCTCTTGTATTGTTGGACTTCCCAAAGCATGTGTCCAAATAAGAATATAGGAATAAGGCAAATGCTTCAGCGTTCCCCAAACTGAAATACAATCAACTTTTTAATAACCTGAAAGTATTACACCTTCTTGAATCTCACTGCAATAATCTCAAATTTAAATTTTAGTCATTTGCTGTTGTTCCAAGTGAATACTATCTCTTTACTACTACAGAATGAATGAGATCCATGTACTCTTCATTGTTATAATCAAATGTCATTAACCTAAACTAGGAAGGTGTGAAATTAATATTGCATAAGCCACAAATTTCAGCATTTGTTGAGGGATAAAGATTTTTTTTTTTTTTGAAGCAGCAGAGTATAGGTTAATAGCTTCAAGAGAGCAGAAGAGTGTATTTTTCCAGATTACTCAATGATCTTTAAATTTACTGCTTTTAAACAAGTGTGTTGTTTAATCCAGTTATTCAACTTATGCCAGAAATTCAGTTTAGCATAACATTTGCAACTTAATTAAATGCTAATAAAATATATCACTCATAGCACCTGCGGACCAGAATGTTGGTGGCTCAATTATTTCAGTGTTTACAGCTCATTGACTTGTGAAGGGCAAATGGAAACTTTTTCACATTACTAAACAGCAGTTATTTGTGAACTAACACCAAAGGAAGATATGAATGTATTGTCTCAGATTCCAAAAATTGAATGGATATATCAGTGTTCCCTGATGATAAATGGAAACAAAACCAGCAAATCTATTAGGATCAATAATTAAGACATTTTAAAACAAAGAGAGGTAGCACTTCAAGGGGACCTGTTTTTTTTATTGTTGTTTTGTTTTGTGTGCACTATTAATCAGTCCATATCTGTACCAGTCTTAGTCTTGTGTTGGCTCTGATTTTTAGATATATATTTTATTACAACCCTTAGGTGGTTTTGCTATAACTATTAATTGTTATTTTTTCCCTACCTTTTTACAAGTCCTTAAAATATACAATAGCTCATTAAGGCCTGGTGATATTTGCTGGTATTCTTGGTATTTTCCACCAAGTTCTGAGCAGGCGAAAGAAAAAAAATCTATCCCAAATGACATTTAATGTCCATTACACTAAGGAAAAAAACAGGCAGGCCTCAGTCAGTGCAAGACTCATAGTTCCCCATCTAATCTTCCCTCAGACTGATACTAATATATGTATTATAGCTACAGATACCAATGGAAAGCTGTTATCCTTTGGAAAGTTGTATTAGAGTCTTTAGACATAAGTGGTTTTTTTCCCCCAATAATTAGAAAATAAACTGTCATTACATAAGGTAAAAAAAAAAAAAAAAAAAAGATTATTATTAGTTTTTTTAAGACTGATATTAAAAAGACCATTTAACAGTAAGTAACCAAGGAAGATCACTTTGCAAAATTTACTGCTCCTGCAGCTGATTTGGATTCAGTAGGTACTCTTTAGATTGACGGCAATACAAGTCATATTTTCAGTATGTGATGTAGAAGTCATAAATTAAACCTTTTCCCTTGAGAAAGAAAACAGTCCTGTAAATGAACTTCAAATAATCAAATAAATGAAATATGAGACTAAGAAAGTGGCCACTGAAAAACTCATGGGAAAACCAAGTAAAAATATTTTATGCATGATCACAGCTAATAATAGATATATTAGAGAAGAAATGAGTACATTAATTAGTAAATTAAGCACTCATAAATGGGAATTGTTTCCATTCAAGAGAATGGAAACCAGAATAGGACATTGTAGGGGAATCATTGAAAAAATAAACAAACAAAAAACAGAAACAGAACTAAAGACGAGAAATTCACAGAAGAGAATAAAACAGCAATATAGCAAAAACAGATACAAAATATATAGAGTACTAAATTCTCTCTAAACCCTATAGTATTGACAGGAATTTTATGTTTGCATTTCAAGTAGTCTAGTTATTTACATCTAGTTATTTACAATATATATATATTCTTTTCATTTTTTTACAGGCTTTCATATAGTTTGTGAAAACTGGGAAACATGGACTGGCAGAACCTAATCTAACTCTTAAGAAAGAAACATCAGAAAAAAATATATTTCATTATTAAAAGTAAAGTATAATTGTGCCCCTCTCTCCCCCATTATTTTTTCTAACTGCATTTTCCAGTTTTAAGGTCAAACATTATTTGCAGGCACCACATTTTTAATGTCATGCTGCACAAGTCTTGTCACCATACAAACACAGCCTAGGACATCCCATAATACCAATGCTCATCATAGCATAGGACATGAAAATGGATGACAAAGAACAGATGAGAAAGGAGAAAACCGAACACAGAGGGTGATGCTTCCCATTCAGGAGCAAATTCCAGTAAGTAAACTCAATCTGAAACAACTCAAACATAAGGAAAAAAATGGATTATGATAAAGGAAACACCTTGATTTTACTCTCTGTGTTACCATTAATATAAACCATGATTCAGACAGCCAAATACTTGCAAAATAAGTTATGTCTAAGGTATTACTCTGTTTGCAACATCCCAAAAAACTTAGACCATCAACTATGCATGAACTTGACAGTGGCTCATAATACACTCATAAATATGCTTCTGTTAGCTAACAGAGCTCACCACCAGGGAGAAAATATTAAAGTATGATAGAAACTACAGTATAGGAAATTAAAGGCAGAGTGGAAAATGTTATAGCTAAGTATCCAAACATTTTCAGAAAGACTAGTTACTTACCTGAAAAAAAAAAAAAAAAAAAAAAAAGGAATTAGTGAGGTTAAAAATTAAGTAAAATCCTTTGCCTTCAGGAGTTCTTACTGTTGTAGAGTCATTAAGCCCGAAGATAAAGCTTGCAAGACTTACAAGAGAAATTTTGTGGACTGTGTAAGGTAGTAAGGAGGTCAGACAATCATCTCTGAATAAGGTTAAACTAGGATATTTCTGTGACGTAAAAAATTATACCCCACTAATCTCTTGAATACTTTGAATGAGTCTATAAAATAGTTGCACAGAACCATAAAAAAGATAATTGAACTCACATCACTGTTGTGTGGAGGCTAAGATTTTAGATGAAACAAAGAGTTGAGAGGATTTCTCTACCATCAAGTTCAAGATTTTTGCATATAACACTACAGAAATTAGTATATTGGGAGTACATCTGATTTTACTATATTCTTAACATCAGTTAAATTAAAATGTCTTATTTACAAGTGGGAAGAGGCTAAAGGGAGGTGTTGATCTTTCATTGTTATTTTCCTGTTAAAACAATCCAATCCAAAAACAATCTAACTGAACCTTTTGAGGTCAATTAGAATTTTCTTCAATTTACTGTGTTAAATTCTTAAAGTTACTGACCTATCATGCAAGCAGCAGTAATAAATCAGTTTTGTCTTAATGTATTTTCTGAGAATTAATGAGCAAATATCAACATTAAACAAAGCTACTATAAAAATGATTACAAACTAATCAAAATTGAATAATACAGATCCCAAAGGGAGAATTACTGGATGAATCAATACATTAAAAATATTTATTTTACATCCCAAATTAACAAAATACATTATCAAATCAATCTTTGGCTCATCTGAA
Source organism: Heteronetta atricapilla (assembly GCA_011075105.1). Taxonomy (NCBI): domain Eukaryota; kingdom Metazoa; phylum Chordata; class Aves; order Anseriformes; family Anatidae; genus Heteronetta; species Heteronetta atricapilla. Next base: position 78,847,421 of record CM021734.1, on the reverse strand, counting down.
GAATAAATTACATAACCTTAATTCATAATCTGAAAGCTGAAGGATTATATTTTTTTTCCTTTGAAAATTTCAAATTATATTCCAGCCACAACTGCAATCCCGGGCTAGTGGTGAAGAACCCAAATATCCTTTCTAGTTCTGTTGCTCAAGAACTTTCCCAGGACAAGCAGCAAAATTGATTTAGCTGATCTTAAAGCACCAAAAATAACTATTCCAGCTCAATACTTCAGCACTTCCTCATCAAATTTCTTCTTAGGAGTGATTATTTTCTTCTTGCTTCCCCTTGTACACAGTAACACAAAATATGTACAAGGACCTTGCCTGGAGTGACAAATGAACTACTCGTGCAGTTCTATACATCAGAAACCAATAACCCTCCTTTAACCTTCACGACAATTAATGACTTTCAGATGTTTGCCAGTGAGATTTCAGAGAGGTATTCAAGGTTCAACATAAATTGTTTTTCTGTATTTTCAGATTTTGCTGTATTGGGGAGACATTTCACCCATAAAAAAACACTAAACGATCCACGTGGCAGGCTCGATGGCTCCCTGTCCTGACACACATACGAGTTACAGTAGTTCTGAATAAGCCCAAGGTTAACTGCATAGCAAGTACTATTTACTTCTCAGTAGTTTCCTCAAAGGCTGCTTCATTTTTGCACTGTCAGGAAAAAAAAAAAAAAAAAAAAAAACTAGCCACAGCACATCATCAATATTTAACTTTGCAGCAATGCTAAGTGTGTTACTCTGGGTAAGGATCCCATTTTCACTGGAGTCTTGACTTCTGCCATTCATCAACAGTAAAAGTAGTAGTTTAAATAGGAGAGTGCATTAAAAGATGCCATTTCATCTAGTTCACATTCTCATGTTTGATCTCTGGAACATTAGTGGCAGTGAGAGGTAAATTTTACAGGGAAAACTGAGAGAAAAAATAACAATAATAAAAAATATATGTTTAGACAAATGGGGAAAGGACAATATAGATATGATTTTCAGTCCAGAACTTACAATTACATGCTAGACTTGATCTACCAAAACAGTTTTGTTCATGCAGCAGTGCTGACAAAGTGCTGCTAACCAAGCCACAGCCAGCCAGCTGCAAAGCTTCAGTTTTGCCAGAGCAGGCAATCCCAGCCACACAGATCACTTCCTAAGTGAAACAATACTTTTTTCTTTTATTTTCTTCATCCCCCTTCCCCCCCCCGCCCCCCAAATTATGCAAAAGATGTGTCTTCCTAAAGGGTAGTTTTGAAAACTTTTGTAGGGCATCTTCAAAGCAGGAATTAAAATATCCAGTAAAGTGGGGAATACATAGAAAATTATTTTCCTAGACTTAACTTCATTTTTCAAGAAAACTTGCATATAGCCGTTTTAGCTATTGCGTGTTTGCACTGTCTGCAATGCCTATGACTTTTAAGAAAACAAAACAAAAACATTCTAGATATTTTCTCTGAACATGAAATATGTTATTTCTTTATGACCTAGACTGTGGAGAGCACTTTGAGACTCAAAAGGAAGTGTTTGAAACTGTTGGCTTTTCCCTAGAATCTTCTGTGCTCATTAAAAGTAAAGAACTGTCAGAACAAAGACTTCTAAGCACAGTTTTAAAGAAATAATTTCTTGGCAGTTTGTAACCCCCTGGTTACAAACTGTACAAACTGGTTACAAACTGGTAACAGACTGTACATGTATCATTCTAAGGAGTAATATATACCTAAAACTTACATTTCATTATAGTGATTATAATACTTGTCAGAAACAGATGGTGGACTTATACTCCTGGCAGTCATATAGGGTGGGTTTCATGCAAATAAGTACTTTTTAACAAGTTCATAGTACAAATGCTTCCTCTAGATATTTTTTTAAATGAACATCCTTCCTATTGGAAACACGTTGGGTTGGGAATCAAAGATACATCATCAGCAGTATTTTTTTGTTATTGTTGTTGATTTTTTTTAAAGAAATTGAAAAAGTGACAAAATGTGGAAAACTACAGAGCCACCAGTTTCATGTGGAGCTTTGTCAAGTAAAATATCTCAAATTTTAATTTGTTTTCACATACCTTTGAAATTAAGCACTCAGTGTGCTTGATGACTGATTAATGAAGCCTGTGAAACTGGTTATGAAGCTTTCTGTGTTAAGTCAGATGGTTATGATGTGGAGATCCTTGCTAAATGACAATTTTTCATATTAAAAAAAAAAATCTACAAGACAAAGAACAAAAGGAAGAAAATCCTTCCAGGCAAGTTAAAAATAGAGAAATGACTTTTGAGGTCTGCAAAATACACAGCGTCTGGGACTGGAACACTGGGAAAGCATCAGTAACATTATCTTTTTGTTCTTTCATAACTGCTTTTACCATTATAAAGGCCACTCGCATAGATTGGTTTCAAAGTGAGATGATCTGTTGATGTTAATACCTACAATACCCTCCCCACCCATACGCTTTAATCAAAGCAAAGTTAATACCATAAAACCAGGACTATTTTCTATTCAACAACCATTTATATAAATTATGTGCACAAATAGGGTGGGTGAAAAACTTGGAGAAAAAAAAAAAAAATGAAATTTCCTTTACTAATCTTGCAATAGATTGCCCTGAGAAAGAAATGAGCATATCATTGAGACGTTATGGTCAATTGGAAATTTAAGAACTATTGACACAAATTTGATATACTCATTCTACTGTTAAATATAATAATAATGCACATCCAAAGCAAAGAGCTATATTCCAAATGTAGACTGCTCAAATAACTTGATATAAGGAAACAGAAGAAATAACCTGCATAACCTAAGTAAGCCTTGAACTGCTGACATGCAACTTAAGTTATATTTTTAGGTTTACTGTAAATTATTTTCTTTGCAATTTTCTCTCTCGATATATAAATTTATTACCTGTGCGTAATTTGAAGTGAGGCAAAATCTCATTCACCACTGTGTGGGAACTCTTTATAATGTGAGAATTTTTATAACATTCCATTACGTATCATGTAATGAAATCAACATTTTATGATTTTATTCATTCTATCCTTATATAAAAAACATAAGAAAGCAGTAAAAAAAAAAAAAAAAAAAAACATTTCTTTGAAATCCCTACTAGCTTTTTCTGTCATGTTGCTAGTACAAAAAAGTTCAAAAAGTGATTTTAGAGATTCTTACAAAAATAATTTGAAAAAGCAGGAAAAACAAATCAGTTTCCTGTGAAAATTAACATGCACTTATGGAAAAAGAAAGATAACGCTTACAGTCTGGTAATATTTTTAATCTCATTCTGCCCTCTTTGTTTTTAACTGCTTCCTTGTGATTCTTAATTTTATGTTGCCACCAAATATGCATATTGGTGGTCTCCTCTACCAAAGAAATTAAAGAAATTCAAACTCCTTATGAAAGAGAACAGTGAGTAGAAAACCAGCTCCCACTTTAATTTATCTTTCTACTCTGATCTTCTCCCTTGAAATTATGAAAAAAATACATATATTTTTAGGGCTTAAGCAATTTTTGAAACACAAAAGACTTCCTCCTTATAGTCAGGAATAGATATGCCATGTCAAAAATAAGATTGAATGAAAATGCACTATAGAGCTATAAAATAGTATTAAGCCTGCCTAGTTTAGTTGTCATGACAAATTTGACATCCAAATTCAATACATTAACTGGAATCTATCTATATTGCAAAGAGAGATGATTAAGTGGTTCACTGTTGCAGAAAGGATAATTCCATTCCTCCTCCTCTTCTCACCTTGTGACCTGCGTGCTCCCTTTTATTAGACCTGTTACTTGCCTTGTTGCATGGTAAACTTATTTAACTATCAACACAACGGGGGAAAAATCATTTTCTATGACAAGGTAGTTTTCTACAGGTTACTGAACAGAATTTGTTTAGCATATGCTCAGACAAGGAATAAAACTAGCACATAAAAAGTGATGGGATTATACACGCAGAAACAGGACAGATAGGACACTTATCCTTAGCAGTCTCTCCCTAGCTCTACAAATGACAGGAAAAAAAAAATAATACTGAGAAGCTGAAGTTTGTCACTGATTCTGGTAGTCAGAACATGTTTACTCTATGCATTTTAGATCATGCAGCATAATATAGGCAACAGATATAAAAGATCTCCTCCGATATAAATTGTTTTAAATTACATACATAAAAGGCAGCTAAAGTTATTATAAAACTTACTTCAACTATATTTTGAAGATGAATCCACTATAGATCACATTTTATGGAAGTTTGAGCATTACATTCTGCAGAGAGAGTAGGTTTTGCAGCTTTGCTTGGGTTCAGAAACGAGGGCTTATATATGACTGACAGAGGAGCTTAGCTATATACAGTGAGAAAAGTGTACAGTCACTGGGATAATCAATGACTAAATTTCCTGGAAACAAATATAACGAAACTTGTAAATATATGCCTTTATGATCTATTGAACAATATTCTTACCTTTTTTTTTTTTTTTTGCAAATACCTATAAGAGAATGATTATTAAAATAAATTAAAAACTAACCATTACCTTATTAACTAGGCAAGCATATTGATATTATTTGGGATAACTTTTTTCTCAGATTATTTTAGATTTAATAATGGGATATTTAATTTTAGTTTTCTAACCTGTTTTTGTTTTTATGCATATGAATATATGTAATAAAATGTTTAATATTGCTTTTTTTTTCCAAAAAAAATGTTCTTAATAACCGTTACTTTCAATTTTAGTGATTCACCTAAAGATCTTTTATAAAACCATTTTATACTTAGCACTTTGAATGCAGTGTCAACAGAAATCCTGCAAAAGCAGATCACACATTTAAGGGAAGAAAAAAATAAAATAAAATAAAATAAAAATATCTAACTAGCGGTACTGCTTAGAAAACTAATAAACTTAGAAACTAAGATCTGTGAGAAAGGGCTGTACTTAAGGAGAATAAAAGGGGAAAGATATGTGGAAATTGTATTAAAGTATGTGAAATATAAAAAGAATGAAAAATTACAATGGTTTCATGTCAAAGGCAGTATAAAAGTAATTAGCTTATATTTTAATAATGGAGACTTAGGCACTGAGAAACTACTATTTGGTTAATCTAGCATAGGGAAAACACTGATGTATATAATAATAAACAACTGTGAGCAAGGAAGGTTCTGAAGTACAGTTGTTCTTGTATGAGCACTGTCCATCAGCATTGAAACAAACAAAAAAGTCTCCTATATGGCTTTCTTGACACTGTCTCCAACCACACACTTCTGATGTTCTAAAGAAGACCAAAGTATAGTTATAGCTGCAATAATCAGAGTTGCAAGAAAGCTGGAAGTTTTTTTTTAAAGAAAATAATAATAATCCCACGTGTTTCATACAGAAAAATGTACTTTATGAACAGGAAAGTAGAATAAAAGTATATATTGTTCTCTACATTAAAGAAATTGCATTCCTAGGTAGTAACAAAAAAAGTCTGGATTCTCCTGGTCTCATGTGGGAATCTAGGCTGTCTATACACTGCGTGGAGAGAAATTGTTTTTGTACTATATTTTCAAAATAAAATACATTATGTCTTTGCTCTCTCAAAAAGAGAATCAACAAAATACAGCCTCTTTCTATTATTATTATTCTTTATCATGCTGTTCACCAGGCTGCTATTCTCTCCTTTTCAATTTAAGCAGCAAAGCAGACTTCCAGTTAAACTAGATTGAGGAAAGATCAACAAAAACATCACATATACTTGCCCACAATAATAGTATATATTCTATGGTCATGCCGAGAGTAAGTTCAGCTATGATCTCTAGAACTCTACTCTTAAAATAGAGCAAGAGTTGTAGTGACAGAAAATAGCTGTCTTCTTATTGTCTACAGAGCTACACAAACTTGTCACTCTGGGAGAAGATAAAGAGTCAGAAAATTTCTTCCATCAGGCTTTGCAGTTGGGAGTGATAAATATATATGACAAAAGTCATAGGACAAAATAAATAAAATCAGGGAGGTACTATGGACTCCTCTAACTGAAGTTTGCAGCAGACTCTTCAAGAAAAGGTTTCATACGAAAACTTTCTTCTCACACTCCTCCTTTTTTAATCACAGCTTGGAGGAAATACAAGGTTTCGTTAAGTTGATTCCAAATGACTAAAACATGCCAATTTTCAAGGAAGTCTGGAAATTTATGTTGCTGTAGGAGCCAAGGAGTAAGCAAATACAGACAAAAGTAAAACTGTGAAAGTATATAACGAGGTTACTCTTTACACAGAATATATTATCAAAGTTTGGAAAACAACCCACACCTTGTTGAATATTGCCAGGCTTGTTGGTGTCAAAGTACTGAGTGACCGTTAATCATTAGAGAATTGCTGAGAGGAGCTTGAGCAGCAATGTCAGTTGATTAACATGCATATCTTGCTCGGCCAAAGTACGGAACAGATGTTGGGGGGGGGTTGGACAATAGGCCTGTCCACCACAGCAAATGGTGGATGTCTGGGGTGAGGCAGAAGTGTCACACCCCTATGTTGTTTCAAGTAAAGCCAGGAAAGCAACCTGCCTCTGTACAGAACATTAGCCTCACCCCCTCCTCCCCTTTTCTTTTTGACCAAACAAGGTATTTGGCTCTCAACAAGGCCTATCAATGCACAATAAATGACTGAGTCCTGCCAGAAGTATAAATAGGGTGTTCAGAAACCTTTATTTTGAGGATGAGAACCCCAGTTATCAGATGGGTCAATGGGTCTGGACTTCTCTTCTTCTCAAGCAGGAACAACTGTTGGTAAGACTCTTGCCTTCAACTCTGTCACCCAGAAAAGTATTGATAACTAAAACACTGAACTATTAACTCCAGTTGGGTCATTGAAGTAAGCAGATTTACCAATGGCAATTCCAAATCTGTTATATCTGTTGCCTTAATAAATTACCCATCTTTGCAAAACTGTCTCAGTGAATATCATTTGCATGTTTGAGATCTCTGCCAAGATTTGGTAAGTGGCAATAGACGTAATCCTTTAGACAATAAACTGTGGACTAGGGGTGGTTCCAGCTACACCTAGGCTCCTTTTGGAGGAGGAGTTTAGAAAGAGGTCTTTTCTGGATCTTGTAACTCAATAGGAGGGCCTCAGCCACATACCCTTAAGGCAACATACCTCACCAGAAGAAACTTTGCGTAATAGTTATTCTGAAAAAAAGTGTCAGAGTTTTTCAGAGGAAAAAAAAAAAAAAAAAAAAAAAAATCATCATCTTGTTATAGATTCTGAATGATTTCTATAGATCTCAAAATCTTTGTAGGACTCTTTTTTGTCTGCCCTAATCCAGTCTGTAGCTATGCATTAAATGCTAGAATAAAATATTAGTAAGTTTTAAGATCTCTGCAACTGTAACTACTTATTTCAACTATTCTTTCTATTATTTCCACATTCTTAGAAGTTTAAAATACCATACTGCTTCTGTAGATGTTAATTTTTAATGGCTGATGGATTTGGGCATATTTGACAAGAAAAAAAAAAAAAAAAAAAAGAGTCAAATCTAAAGAGCAAGATTATTCTTACCCCTCTGTGGATATCCAGGAAGATTAAATGGGTTTATTCAGAAGCAAGACACAGCTGTATTCCCCGGCTGAGCCAGGGGAAGAGAGGGAGATCAGAAAAAAGTGTACCATTTATCCTCCCCATCTATATGCATCATTGCCCTCACATTCAAGTCTACAAGTGTATATGCATCCTTCCAATTTCTGACATAATATCTGTATTTTTCCAAGTATTATGCAGCAGGGTTACTGTCCAATTTTTCCTACGGACACTATATAGCTCCAAAACTAACATTAAGTTTGGATGCTGCAGATTATTTTCCTCACTGATAATTTGGGGATTTTGTGAAACAAAATGATTACACAGAAATCATAACTGTGAAGGAGAAAGAGAAGAGTTGCACACTTCAGCACAGAATTACAGAACCACAACACCCTTCGCTGATAGCACACAATGTGAATTTTGAAATTCTGAGAGATTATTAGTTTTGAAATACTTAGGGTTTGTTTGTTTGTTTTGCAATAGTGTGTCCAAGCTTTTAATAACTAGTTACAGCAAAATAATAAGAAAAAAAAAATAACAAAATAAGCACCTTGGTATAATCAGGACATAGCAGAGTTAAGTGACTAAAATGAATTGTATTGAATCTGAAGCCATTTGACGTTGAACAAAACACTGATCACCATTTTCTCGATGTTTAGGATGCAGTCTATTATTCTCTGTGTACCTAGAATGTCAAAGAAGTCTTTAAAAAGCAGAGATCTTTAAAAAAAAAAATTTGCTTTCTTCTCCCCAGACATTCTCTATGCCACAATATGCCTAACTTACTTCCCTGGATTATATTTTTGAGAATATTTCTTTCCAAGCCTGATGTCCTGAGGTTTATGTTTCCCTTCAGCATCCACTTTACTTTGGCACCAGGGAAGGTTTCTGAGACAAATTCAATTGTCATTGCATCCATCAGGACACCTCTGAACTTCCCACAAAACAAAAGCATCACAATAATCATTTAAATGATAAGTATGCTAAACTGAGTCTGGATTTACCTCAGGAGTCCAAAACCAAGCACTGAGAAGAAAAATATTACCAATCCTGACCTTCCTCAGGCCTCATGGCACTAGAGGGATCCCATACTAAGTAACGCAGCCTAAATGGCTAAGCAATACGCCTTTGCTTTGGCAAGTGACACAGAAATCCCTTATTTTATTTCCCACAGGAATCTTTTTCCTACACTCACCTAATGCATGTTAACTTAACTAAATCTTAACTAATTAGGAAGCAGGTGCCTATGATCTGCCCATTAATGTATCTGTTGGTTCTCTAGGTTTGTTGTTTCAGAGAGTCTGGAGAAAATTATTTTTTGAGCAACAGATGCTTTTTTTTCAGAAATTCATTCATAAAACAAGAATTATTAGATTAAAAAAGCAAAAGTTAGATTAATAGAGAAAAAAAGGCACGAATCTTTTCATCTTTCATTCCATTTTTTGCAGCATTGTTATTTCTTGTTTTCAGCACCTTTTTTTCCATGTGTGTTCAACATTAGTTTTAATAGATTCTCACTCACATCTTTGACTTAAAGAAATTAATTGTTAGGCCAAGAAAGTTTTTCTCCTTTGTTTATGCAGGTTACAACTTCACAAACTTTGTTTTAGCTTCCATCCTCTTTCTTGGGAAATGCATTCCTATATAATCATATGGGAAATATGTAGAAGCTCTTCAAATCCTCTGAACTTTCCTGTAGTCCTTTTTCCCCTATCCTATCTGTAAGATGGAAGTTCTTTTTTAAAACAAAAAAGTATTATTGCTTTATTGTCTTTATTTTTCAGTTTTATAAACAGAACTATACATTAGAATTCTGTGGTGCGCTTTAACAAGTAATACAGGCTTAATAATTTCATCCAGTCATTTTTTATAAAACTCAAAATTCCCATTCAGCTCTTCTAGAAAGGAATAAAATATCAATTTATAAAGTTAAGTCTGACATTGTTACCCTTTTTGATATTTAATTAGTGCAAACTGGGGTTCCTTCTCTTGTTGTTTAAACTGAAAGCTTATTGCTTTTATATTGCCATTTTGCTAATACTTTCTGTTACTCTTTGCTGACTTTTTCTTTTCCTGCTATAAGATCATAGTTTTGCTATTTTTACCAGGTATCTTTTTGTAACATTCTAACAAAGCCATATGAAAACGATGCCTGTACTCTGGGGAACAAGTTCAGATTCTCATCAAGTTTCAGATTCTCATTATCCTCCCTTCAATCAATATTTACCAGATGAGTAAGAAAGAAATTTGAAAATGAAATTCTGTTACAATTTAGTTTCAATCATATTTTATTTGTAGAATTAATGTTTATTAAAGAAGCATAGATTTGCCTCTGCTTAAATTTGACCTTCAAGTGAGAGATTTAATAGGCTAAAGATTAAAGTAAATCACTGTGGTTTTCTCATTCTTTTTGTTAGGAAGAGCTGCAGGGAGGAAATAAAACATGAACTTAAAACAGAAGTCAGATTAAGAAAAAGCATGAGCATTAAAAAGAGTAGGTTAGAAGCTATTTAAAAAGAAAACAATTATAGTATTTTTTTTTTTGAAAAAAAAAAAAAAATTATATACTGCTCATCGGTTATTAGTGAAATGTAATCTAAAAAGAACAGTTTTAGTGGGGCTATCCTGTGGAGAGCACAAAAATTCCAAGCAGTTTACTTACAGTATTATAGCTGTATTTAATAATATATAATAAGAAGCATATAATCTATCAATAATTATATCTAACAATTGTATACAATATATTCAATATAATAAAAGGTACAGTATGTGCATAATGTCTTTCAAAAAGTTATTCATTAACATTACAGAGACCTTTCCTGTAATGCAGTGTCACTGTGTGGATAACGGAGATACTGGTGCTTTTTCATGTTAAATAAAACAGACACAAACACACAGACGCACAAAAAAAAAGTATTTACATGAAAAATCCAAATCTAAATTTGCATATTGATTCTTGACCAAAAATAACAGGATTTCTGACTCTTTCTTCGCATAAACTTAATTTATCAGAACCTAGATTTGGACAAGGAATATTTTTTAAAACCAAACTCAGATATGTATTTGGACCACAAAGACATTTCAGGTCAGGAAAGAAAAAAAGGTATGAAAATCTCGTTAGAGAACTCTGATATGTTTCAATTGCTTCAGAACATCTGCAAGCAGGGATCACACACACCCTTATTGTAGCTTGACATTTCCCTCTCTGGCTAGACCAACAATTGTCCATCTGGATGACAAAGCAAACAAACCGGTAAAAGATGGGAGTGTTGGGTGCAGTCATGGCCTTGGCCATGTATGGGGAAAAGAGAAAGTTTATTTAAGGTCCTGTACAATTTCTTATTTCAACCATCCTGATTAACTCACAGCTTACCACACAAAGTGCTGCACTCTGCTTGTGCCCACCAGTTTCTCTCTGCCTTTCATCTCCTCACCAGGCTCATTCTATCAAATTATCAATCAACATAAACAACTCCCAAAATTGCTCTGACTGAAAGGTGTGGGGTGGTGGATTTTCAAATTAGTATGAAACAAACACTAGTGACGTCTCCACAAGACAACTGTCACTGCTGGGTGTACAGGGTAGCAGAGTGTCTGTCTATGGAACCAGTCAAAGGCACAGTCAGAGCATCCAGCCTTTGTGCTTGGACAGACCAGTAAAGCAGAAACTGAAATGATACAGGCAAAAGCCCTACGTGTTTAAACAATGCCCAAGAAACAGGAAAATCGAGAAATAAGGTGAAAGGGCTTTCATTTTTAACCATTCTCTCATCTCCTTGTCTGTATAACAGCGTGTGTGTACAGGCAGAATCTTGAATGAGAGGACAACTGTAACAAATGTGTGCATTTTAATTTCATCTTTCTTTTTAAGTGGACTTTGTTTTTACACTCTTTATTAATGAATTTGAAATCAAACGTTAATCAAGGCTTGACAGATCAAGAAAGTAATGCAAAGATTACACAGAAAATTATAGAAGATGCTGAAGAAAAACCTTTTCCCTGTAACGCCAATTCTGTTTGTGATTGGAGCTATCTGCTCCCATTCTCTCATTCATTCTCTGTCTGGTGTCCCGCCATACTCTTCTCCCTGTACCCGACATTTAATTTTCACATCTTTGTACAATTTTTTTCTTCTTTAAATTCTGTACAGCTAAGCCTATCTGCACAAGGCTCCAACAAGAAATATAAATACTTCAATAAGATGAAAATCACTATCAAAATTAACATGACATTTGCATGCACCTCATGTTTTCAGTTAGACTCCATATTGAATGTCTCCATTTCTGCTATTTTTCTTTGCTACTTGTAAGGCAAAAACCTGTCCTAGTTTGTGACTGTATCTCATTCTATCAATCTATTATGCCTAGCAAAGTAAGAATCTAATATTGTTTCAATACAAATACTGCTGTGACAATAATGAAAGTGACAGTCATGAATATCTTTATATTGAATAAAATGATAAGATCAATGAATGACTGATTCATGAAATGGATCTTGTAGGGTTTTTTTAATAACCATCCAAATAATTGAAGCAAATTAAATAATTAAAGGGTGAGAATTATTATTTAATCAAAATTAAATCTGTTCCTTTCCTAATTTGAGTGCACTGCAGTAAAGCAATTTGTTAAAAGAATATTAGTGAGGCTGCAGTATCAATCATTCATGTGATGAAATGCTGGAACAAAATTTCTCACAGAACTCTAAGCCAGGTGGTTATAGACATATGAATACTGATACAATCTTTAATTATGTGATCTCATTATTTTCCTTCAAGACCTTTTTTTCATTACATTTGCAAAAAGGATAGTATTGATTTAACGAAGAAGTATTTAATGTTTTCCTTCCTCCTGTTTATCCAGTTTGTGGTCTCATGGCTAATTTGTTGTGCGCTATTCAAGACCTGAAGTGAAGGAAGAGAGTAATATTTTCCTCATTAGCTTTTTTACAGAGGTCAACATGAGGATGTCAGTGCTTCATAAGCATGTGCAAGTTTAGTTCTCTAAAATCTACTATTGCTCATATTTTACAGTAGAAACACTGAAACAAAGCAAACTAAATGCAAGTTATGTCAACACTGAAAAAAAAAAAAAAGGAAAAAAAAAAAAAAGAGGAGACCTTGTTCAATTCATGTTGGATTTAGAATACAAGAAATTCATAAGACTCCAGGACTGCTCAAGCCTAGTGTAACCTTAAATCAAACAGCAATTCTAGTTTGGACCTCAGAGTTTCCTACACACTCAGGCATTTCCTACACAGTTCAGGCATTCACACAGAAGGGTGTCATTGTAAGGAGATAAATTCTAGTTTCCGCTATTCTAGTTTTTTGAAATTTGTAACCATGAGACAGCCTGAACTCCTTTAAACTGAGGGCCTGAGCGTGGTGCAGTAAGGGCAGATCTGAATGGCAGAATACTTGGTTCCAAGGACAAGCTGTTCATGCATACACAAATATTCATATATTTCTCCGGGTTTTTACTTTGAACTGTGTGAAGGAAGTCCCAGGCCAAATATGCATTAGTATCTGGTATTGGTTATATATCATCTGAAAATAATTCAGTTTGCAGATTCAGAGACTGCTGTAATGGTCTATCAGGAAAAGAAGATTCACCCTAGAACCACTGTCCTGATTTAAACTACAATACTCATATGACAACATATAGGTCAACATGCCATAACCTCACTCTTTCCAAAAGTGGCAACACATTGGCATTGTTAACACTTCTTTCCTATGGTGCAAACTAGTCCCACCAGGAAGTGGGATGTGAAATTGCATATATTTTTATTTTTTTCAATTTTCAGGTTTAACCAACAGGCCTGAGAACAAACAATGATTTTCACCTATTCTAAAGGACCACTGCACAACCAAGCATGAAAGAGCCACACAGTCAGAAAGGACAAGAACGGGGAATACAGATCCATATTGGTTGGATTCTCTAGAAGGGGCAAAACTGAGGTGATTATCCTTCTTGTGCAGAGCCTATAACATTGCACAAATATCCTTGTGACTGAACAGCAAAACCAGAAAATAAGCACTTCTAGAATTATTATTTTTTTATCGTGTAAGATTAAGTTTTTGTTTTGTTTTGTTTTTGTGGCTACCATAAATGACTTGGTCATTTGGGTTTAAACTTCAAAACAAAAGAACAACATCCTCTCCCTCCTCCCTCCCCTGGCCCTGATCAAAATGCAAAGGCAGACATTCACCATGTGACACTTAAGCTCAAATGGTTAAAATGATGAAGTTATCTGAAAACAGAATCTTATATAGGGCACCCAAATGCCTATATTATCAGTCTCCTTATAATGAACTCTTAATATATACAACATAAGAATGGTGAAATCCTGGCTCTATGTAAGTCGGGAAAAATTACTGACTGAAATTTTACTGTATCAACTGAAATGCAGAGGCTGTCCAATAAAAACACAGACAGTCCACAGTAAGTTTTCAGATTAATGTGAACATAACCATTAATTAAGGATAAGTACAACTTAGAAATTGTTCAGGCTAAATAAAAATAAATCTTTGTACATTTTATACAGACAAATAAGAAGTCAAATAGAAAGTATTTTAATTTTAAAGGTCTTATAAATTAATACAATTAAAAAGGAGCATATTTTGCCTGCTCATGTTTTAATTTTTAACACATTTTTCCCCATAAATACATATTGAAGATAATCATACACAGTGTTACCCAACTCTCATGCCAGTGTAGAACTACAATAGTTTTTGCAGTTATTTGCACAGTTAAGTCATTATAAAGTATTTCTTTGCTGCTCTCTGCTGGTCAAAGAGATTATTACTTTATTTTAAACATTGCAGAGAAAACTCAGAAGAATTTGCAGGAAGCATATTAAATATCAGTTGAATAGGAAGTTCTTTTAAATCACTATCTCAGTCACCTCTAAGATTTTCTGTAGAAAGTATATACTCCTCAGAGCACCAAAATTAATAATAAATATTGGAGGTGAAATCAAAAGGTGAAACTCCACCTTCACAGGTCATGGCATTCCAATTTATAGATGTACACAAAGTCACTTTTGATTCTAATACTCAAATTTTGAAAGAACAAGGAAAATGATGTAAAGTTCCTCATTAATCAACTATGAAAATGTGACACACTGAGTTTAGCCAGGCATGATGGGATGGTGCAATACTAGCACTGAAGATCATTTCAAAGATTAAAGAAAATAACTTCCATCTGCAGTTCACAGTATCCCTCAAAGTGAGAAGTGTGAGAACAGCATATGTTGGTGTATATTAGAATAATATAGACCTTGAGTTTTTTAACTGTAATAAATTAGCAAAAGTTGCTGTCAGAAATTACCCTGGTAAAAGCTTTTATTTCTTTTTTGTATCATAAAAAACAACAGTTACTATGTTTATGTTTGCAGTGGATATAGTTTCTGTTGTCAGTAGTTATACTGACAACAGTCAGTAGTTATGGATTTGTATTTCACAGTGTCAATTTTTTTCCAGGTGGCCAAGTCACACTGCCAAACTTTCTTTTCATTCTGCACTGTAAATTTATTATCTTTTCAAATATGTATTTACAAAATAATAATAAAAGAAATAACCAACCAAGCAAACAAACAAAAACTGGGTAATCTGTTCAGTATGGAATTGAACGGTGAAACACACAGATGTGCATTTCTTCATTTACCTTGGGTCGTGTCTGTTGGTTCCCAAAGAGGGACAAGCTGGGACTGAGAATCTTTGGTCCAGTTCTAAATTCAGAAATGTAAAAGTCCAGACATTCAGAATTTAAAGTTGTAAGTCACGGTTTTGCAGGAGTGTGAAGAATATTCCAATTTATGCATGATAGATGAACCATATGGCACAGAAAGAGTAAAGTTAGAATGAGGTGAGACAAATGAAGCGCATAGTGCTTCTGCAAAACTGAGATATAAGAAATTTGGACTTGATGTACTGCAAAGCAACAGGGTTGATGGAGGTAGTTTTAGATATATCCAATATATAGGCTATAGCAAAAGCAGATTTTGGTTCCATTCATTTTCTAACAGCACCTCAAAGAATCTACTTGAAGCTGTATATTAGTGCAATCACAGGACGTACAAACTTCAATAGATCTCATTTATAATGTTCCCCGTGTTAATATTCAGATTTTCATAAGTATGAATTACCTGGCAAAAGTACCCTCTGAGCTAACAAGATGGCTGCTGTGTGACTATCCACTTTCCCCAATCTGCCTTTACTCATTACTCTAGAAGTTCATGCCCATTTAGTAAAATATATTAACCATCATGTACCTAACAAATGAGAAATTGTTTGATCAACATTATATTGTCAAAACCTGCTTTGAACCTTTGCCTTAGCTACATTCTATCATATAAACACATTTCCTACAATTTCTAGTTTCATGAATCTTTAAGATCTTGCTGGATGCCTTAATTTCTATTTGAATTCTGATATGAATAGAAGTTTCATTTGTAGAGCTCTGAGCTGGACAACTCTTAATTAAGTGGCCCCACTGGGTAAGTGGCCCCA
Source organism: Heteronetta atricapilla (assembly GCA_011075105.1). NCBI lineage: Eukaryota > Metazoa > Chordata > Aves > Anseriformes > Anatidae > Heteronetta > Heteronetta atricapilla. The sequence goes on along the minus strand of CM021734.1, from coordinate 78,831,379 downwards.
CTTATTGCTCAGTAAAATCACCTCCAAAATAAACATAAAATTACCATAAGAGAAAGTTCATGGCAGACTAAGCTGATTTTAAAATTCACTAAACTGTGAGATGAAAATTACATCCAATCAGTATATAAAATGTAAGACTCTTTCCACAGATCATTTCAAATAATGTATTATTGGCATGTAGCAGAAAACACAACTCAGATTTTTTTGTGGCTTTTTTTTTTTTTTTTGGTTAGTCAAACAATTTATTTAGATAAGTACAGCAATATAAATAATTTATTTTTATTCCAAATTCATATTTTCCTTAAAGAAATATCTCAGCACTTGCATGTAGATACCTTTAGCCCTAGTCTAAATCCATGAATTGGCTTTGAGCATGGAACATTAAAAGAAATTGCCAGCTGAAGAATATATTCCCAAATGGCTCAGAAAGCTTTACTTGAGGTCAATGTACTTCATTTTATGGCAACATAAATTACATGCAGAAAAAAAAAAAAAAAAAAAAAAAAAGTGATTGTTTTCTAAAACTCTACGTTGGATTAAGTAGCTTAAATAAGATAGTGAAGCAACAATCCAATATATTGTTATCAAAAGAATGTTCTGGGATTTCTTAATATAAATAACACTGCATAATAGATAAACTTATTTATTTTACAAACATTACTAATGGATTAAAAAATACATAACTAGAACAAATAAAAGATTATATTTTACTTCATTTTTTTCTTTCATTTTCATTCTTATTTTGTCACTGCAAGTTATAAAGACATTTATTTGAAATTGATTCTTTTTAAATTTTTAATGGTAAAATTCAATAAAATATCCATATACCAATATTCTTTAATGACAACTGTGTGGTTTAAAAATCTAAGACTCATAGGTGTATAAACTTTTTGGCCAATTTAATTTCTTTCTTTCAAACACAAAAAAGCTTTAGATCATTCATAGCTTTATCAAAAATGCAAAGGTTTATAGCCAGGTATCCACCTGTATTAAACATAAATGCTTTTTCATCTGGTTCTGTAAAAGTTCAGATAATTTCCTCTTGGCTCATGTAGTGTAACCAGAGAATGTTTCTATGCAAGCTATGTGAAAAGAAGCTAATTCTAAACCAAGTTGATGTGTAAAGCTTATTTGTCACTCAAGCTTTTCACCTTCCTTCTTTGAGCATAGCTTCTTATAAGGCATTTTCTGTATTTTAGTCTGCTGAAAACAAAGGACAAGTAAGAATAGCAAAATGTATAACACAAAGAAATGTGTACTTTGAAAGAATTCACAATAATCAATATCCTGATGTCCAAATGCAAAATAAAGAAACGAAGGAAGAAACTGTGCTCAGAATTTTCAAAACTGCTCAGTAATGTTTAGTGATATTTTGAAATAATTTGGACATAATTCTAAGCATACAAACAGCATTGTGTTGCATCTGGCCATTTTCTAGCTACAATTGAGAAAATGGGGCTCAAATTTGGAAAATGAGGTTCAGCTGGACACTTCTGTCTCACTGGAAGCAGAGTTTTGTTAGATCATACGAATATGGCATCAGGTACTTAAACCTTGATTCAGCTTCTGCGGGTGGTTTTGTGATGGATAATTAATTGCGATATTGTGACTCACATTCGCTTGCTTCACCTCTCTCCCACTGTCTGACTAAAGAATGCATTTAGATGGAGAACTCAGGTTCAGCCTAGGAGAAATTTTTAGCAACTAATTTAGGCTGTTATTTGAAATTCAGAGATTTTCTTTCTTCTAATGCATTCTTTCCAAATGCATCTCTTTACTGGATTCCCAAACACAGCAGCAGAAAATCTGCCTTCTCTCTGTTTCACCACCTTTTCACCGCCATGATCAAAGAGATTTCATATCCAGTCCACAGTTTTTTGACTTGATATCCTTACCACAATGTGCTTGTTCACAGCAATAGCAAAAGTGTAAGCATCTAGACGTGGCAGAACTGGTAGATTATGGTATACTGAAAAGGTATAGCACATATCTTAAAATGTACTTCTTACCTCTTCACTGGAGGATATAAAAAAAAAAAATCAAGACTTTCTGAAGATGTCTCTAAAGATATAAGTAATCTGAGACCTGTATCCAAAGAGATGGTGTCCGTCTCTATAACCTCATTGCTGAAAGTGAGTTGGGACAGGTAAATTCATCTCTCTCTCTCATCATCAACCAACACATAATTTTAACTTAACATCCAACTATTAAACGTGTGATAATATTGCCTTACCAATCATTTCTCCTCGTGACATTTACCATTCTACTTTTCACCTCATCTTGATAAACCATTTTTTGTCACTGATGTCTGATCTCAGAAGGAAACGGGAGGAGGCACAGATTGCACTGTGCTCTGGGTTAGGCTCAGTGGTTTTAAATGAATACCCCAGGAGACATAATGAAAAAACTCAAATGAGTGCTTTTCCCATTATCATTTTCTATAATGACTTCTGTCAAGACTGATTAGCTCCATCTTATTAAGAGATATGGTAACCGTTTCAAACTTCTGTCTGGAGAGAATGAGAGTACGCTCAAACCAGAAAAATGTAACTAAAGGAAAATGAAAAAAAGAGGGAAAACTTGCTGTCATACTGCTAAGTGTTATTTATCAGGTGTGCTCATGATGTCTTTATGATAAAAGCATGGACTTCACAGTGGAAATCCATTTCCTACAAACTTTATAAAAACTTAAAACTTAAGGCAGGGTTCTAAGGGTTCCTGGACACCTTCAAGATCCTGCCTGTTCCTCCACACCTAGGTCATTGCTGGTGGGGAAGACTGACACTGACTGAGGATGGTCTTCCCTCAGATGTTTCTAGGGGCCAAGCAATTGTCCAGGGTAAAACACACACTGTAATGCTGGGTAAAGGCAGCCTGGAATCTCCCAGCACCACTGCTGAGTTAAGTTTTGAAGCACAAGTTTTGAAGGCCTCAGTAGACCACAGTGAGTCTGTGAACTTGTGATACTCAATACCTGTCATGAAAGAACACACAACCAAAGATCCAAGGGCTCTGTGTGGACCTTCATTGCCTCCTAACCAAGCATGAACATAAGAAGCAAGGTCCACTATGCTTACAAGTCTACTGATGTCACCAGTCCTTATGATCCTTACACAGGAAGACAGGTTATCTGGAGGAAAGCAGGTAAGTTACAAAAAAGTAATCAAATGGCTATTATAAATAGTAATCCTGTGACTATAAAAGATGTGAATACAAATTGTCTCTTACAAGCTGTAAAAATATGAACACAAGCCATACCGTATCACTTGACCTCACTGCTGAGCCCATCAAGACTGTCTAAACACAGCATGAAACTGCTGAACTGTTTTATCATATCCTGTTATTATTAACAGGACTTCCTACTTTGCCTAACTTAACAACTATAAACAATTCAATAAGTTAAATGTCAAGTGTTCTGCTTAAAGAAACCAAAATGCAGAAAGTGGAATATTTCACACTAGATAGTGTGAGCCATATAAATCTAGCAAAAAAACAAAACATCATATGGCTCAATACAAGTTCCCAAAGTGCTTGCTTTACCTCATGCTCTGGCACTACAAACAATCAAATGAACACAAATAAAATACCATTTTATTCTTGTCTGCATTTGTTTCTGGCTTCTTTCCACGATAATAAACAGAACTATGCAGCTCCTTTAGGCCTGGGTTGAAGACTTGGAAATACTCTAGCACCCTGTAACTCTACATCAAAGTTTCTTTAATGAGTCTTATCCAGAGCAAAGAAATGGCATGCTGCAAGTTTGGTCTCCACCTCTGTCCTTACTACAGTTCAGACATTAAGTTCTCTCAGACATCTCCTACCTTTCAACGCTACTTGGGTTCAACACATTCAAAAATTTTAACTTTGGAACACTTTGAGCTAAGAGTTTTTCTCCAATTTCTCTTTGAAGACAGGTTTCTTTGCTTAATATCCTGATAAACATGGACTTGCTACCATTGGAGTTAAGGAAAAAAAAATGGAAATGGTGGTTCTTTGTCCCACTGCATTACATAGACCAAGAATGCAATCTACACATCATCTCTTTCATTAAGAAAAAAAGACTTTGACAGCAGACTATAACATCTGTTCTTTATTCTGCTGGTATAATAAACCACCAAAGAAGCCCTGAAGATGGAAGAGGAGGAAAGCGAGTATCTGCTTCATAGAAGGGGACAGAAAACTGTTTCTCTTTTAACAGAAAATGCCCAAGAAACCAAGAGATGACTGAGAAAATTTAAGAGCTATTGGTGCATGGCAGATGGTGGGTTACATTGATGTGTTAAAAGCTCACTGGAGGTGGTCTGACTTTCACCAGCAAAAGTAATGTTGGAGCCAGTACTTAAAAGGTGAGGTCAATGAGAATATTTTAAACAGCTCCATGTATAATCATCTGAAAAGCTAACAGATAGTGTAAAATCAGTTAGTTTAAAAATCAATGTAGATTATACTAAGTTAAGTAACTAGAGTGGTCTTGAATTACATGTATTCATTCCAACACACAAATGGATAATTAACCAAATTTGCCATCAGACTGACTACTTTTTCAATTATTTATCACTGATGTTTTCCGTAGTGGGCTTTGTAAGATTCAGTGAAGCAAATGAAGCACTTTTCCCTTATTTTTTTCTTTGAAACTTCTTAGCATATCACAGATAATGAGGAGGTTATTTGTATTGTTTCTACATCTTCAGTTTCCTTGATTTCACCTCTTTTATGGTGTAACATTAAAGCGAAAATGGCACTGAGTAGAGAAACAAACAAAAACACAAAGGATTAAGGAGACATCTGGCATAAGTAACTTCCAGAAAGTTATGCTACTACTGGTAAATGTTGGGGGCTGTTGCAGCTTCGAAGTAATAGGATGAAGCTGTGCATTCACACAACATTATGTGATGCAGGCCCCAGCTGGTGTTAATAGAAGAGCTAAAGCTGCCTTATCCTTCTCTTGCTCTATAAATCAGTGCCTGAGTTAGACTAATAAAAAGGAAAAAGCTATTTTCCAGGCAACAGGCAGAGTTACACAGCAGGTTTGCCAAGTCTTCAAGTTTGTAAGGCATAAACAATGAAAAGGCCTTTCCCAAGAACATTTTTTAACCCTTTTTATCTGATTGTATAGCAGCACAAAACTTAAAATAGATCTATTCCAGTCATTTACTTCCTTTGCATTCATGTTAGAGCATGTGCTTGTAAACTGAGCAAGCTGTGTTTTAAAGAGTACCAACTTCTGCTGTACATCAGGTTCTCAATATTCACCTTAAAAAATAAAAGTGCATTAAAACATGGATAATCATTTCCACACCACTCTCCACTGTTCCACATGATTTGTAATTACAAGAAAATCTGAGGTCACATCCATCTATAAAGAGGCCTGCTTTTACATAACTTTGTGTGATTATTATTTTGGTTTGAGCATATGCTCTTGAGAGCCTTATGTCAGATAGAGCTTTCCCCTTCCTCCTCCCCTCCCAGTAAAAGAGGTGCAAAAGCACTAAAAATGTGTGGGATCCCCCCCACCCCCTACTGTTTAGGAAAATAAGGGCCTGCCAAGGACACACCCAGTCCAGGAGAGCGAAGCAGTGGGACTGCACCCTTGAAAAAAGAGAAATGGACCGACCCTAACTGAAGGGCATGTTCAGGGAAGTGCAAAGGGCCACTTGACCCACGCTTATGCACAAATATAAGAAATGTCCTGTCCCTGCACTGTGGAAAAGGTTTTCCTATTTTCTAACACTTTGTTCCAATGGGAAGACTTTACTCATCAGCTAGCACTCCAGTAATATAGACCCTAAACTCATTAGGAAACAAAAGATCATGACTAGGCCTATAATGAAATGTTTACAACTACCACTGTCAAGTTTTCATTAGAGTCACAGTCAAAATGCTTTAACTGGAGATCCACCAGGCTTTCCACTACAGGCCATAACTTACCAGGTATTAATATATTGTCTTTTAAATCTGCTACAACTGCACAGGGGGAGTTAAGTGCAGTTTTGTATAGTCTCCTAAGACAAGTCTAAAAGTGCATCACATTGTGGTATTATTGTTCACATGAAAGACTCTAAATAAACCAGAGCTGAATCCTGCAATTCAGCACAATCCCACAAATTCAGAAAATTTGTCATTTGTACCTGTTGAGAAGACAACCTCAATCATGGGGATCCATGAAGATCCTGGGAGCACAGTGGTATAAAATACACTTTAATACATCACCAGACTCAAAAAAAAAATAAGCTGATTGTATAGGAAGATTTGTGTTTAGTTTGAGAAGATTAATTTTCCAATGAAAATACTTTTGAATATGGCATTATTATTATTTTTAAAATAAAAAAAATATCACTGAATATGTATATTTAAAAAAAAAAATAATTGACAACTCACCTTGTTTCTTTAAAATCAGTTCTGAAGATGTCATTGATCCCACAACTCATTCCATTGCTTTGAGTCAAACGAACTCTACATGGAATTTCTTGGAATCTCAGGACTTTCTACTAGGTTAGGCTTCTACAGTCATCCGTAGGTTCATGAATATGAACAGAAGTCATTTAGACATGACTTCAAAGACCAGGCCCTTTTTCTGGTCTTCTGAGGCTTACAAATAATTTATATTGAATTTTTAAACTGTTAGTTATGAATGTAAGGCACTAATATTTTCAGCACCAATTATTTTTTCCCTTTTTTTCTTCTAATTTTTAATGCAATAACTTTAAGAATTTTCCTGAACCTAACAGATGTAAAAATGGACTCATGAAACAAACGTGATTCAGGAGAAATTATACTAAAATTAGTATGTTAGAAACAGAATCCCGAGTATCTTTCACAGAATGGATTAATCTTAAGTTATTTCATCTTGGGGATCCTGAACCTGATCTCCTTCTATGACAAAGTGACGCGCTGGGTGGATGAGGGAAAGGCTGTGGATGTGGTCTACCTTGACTTCAGCAAGGCTTTTGACACCATTTCCCACAGCATTCTCCTCAAGAAACTGGCTGCTCTTGGCTTGGACTGGCACACACTTCGTTGGGTCAGAAACTGGCTGGATAGCCGGGCCCAAAGAGTTGTGGTAAATGAGTCAAATCCAGTTGGAGGCCAGTCACTAGTGGCGTTCCCCAGGGCTCGGTGCTGGGGCCGGTCCTCTTTAATATCTTCATTGATGATCTGGACGAGAGCATTGAGTGCCCCCTCAGTAAGTTTGCAGATGACACCAAGTTAGGTGCGTGTGTCGATCTGCTCGAGGGTTGGAAGGCTCTACAGGAGGATCTGGATAGGCTGCACTGATGGGCTGAGGTCAACTGCATGAAGTTCAACAAGGTCAAGTGCCAGGTCCTGCACCTGGGGCGCAATAACTCCAAGCAGAGCTACAGGCTGGGAGATGAGTGGCTGGAGAGCTGCCAGGCAGAGAAGGACCTGGGAGTACTGGTTGATAGTCGGCTGAATATGAGCCAGCAGTGTGCTCAGGTGGCCAAGAAGGCCAACAGCATCCTGGCCTGTGTAAGAAACAGTGTGACCAGCAGGGCTAGGGAGGTGACTGTCCCCCTGTACTCGGCTCTGGTGAGGCCGCACCTCAAATACTGTGTTCAGTTTTGGGCCCCTCGCTACAAGAAGGACATCGAGGTGCTTGAGCGGGTCCAGAGAAGGGAGACGGAGCTGGTGAGGGGCCTGGAGAACAAGTCCTATGAGGAGCGGCTGAGGGAGCTGGGCTTGTTCAGCCTGGAGAAAAGGAGGCTCAGGGGTGACCTTATCGCTCTCTACAGGTACCTCAAAAAAGGCTGTAGCGAGGTGGGGGTTGGTCTGTTCTCCCATGTGCCTGGTGACAGGACGAGGGGGAATGGGCTTAAGTTGCGCCGGGGGAGTTTTAGGTTGGATGTTAGGAAGAACTTCTTTACCGAAAGGGTTGTTAAAACATTGAAACGGGCTGCCCAGGGAAGTGGTGGAGTCACCATCCCTGGAGGTCTTTAAAAGACATTTAGATGTAGAGCTTAGGGATATGGTTTAGTGGGGACTGTTAAGTGTTAGGTCAGAGGTTGGACTCGATGATCTTGAGGTCTCTTCCAACCTAGAAATTCTGTGATTCCGTAATTCTGTGATCAGTTGGAACAATGAAAGTGAGAGTATTTGATTTTCATTTCCATTCAGTTCTTGGGCACTGTGCTGAAGATGACAAGATTTCCATTTAGGGACTGATGCCCATTTAAAGTTGGACTGATAATGCCAACTATTTTCATATGGTATTTCATGTGTTTTTATTTAAACACTTTACATGGAAAAACTGATGCAAATCCCATGCTTTGCATTCACCTGAGGGAAGAAGGGCAGGATCTATATAGCAGATCTATGTGCTCTCCAAAAAAAATAATTAAAAAAAAAAAAAAAGAAAAAAAAGAAGTGTATCACTTTCTGTAATACTCCTTAGGTCCATATGTTTAGCTCAGGGCATTAGGAATATTTTCTTTTATTTCAGCTTCCTCTCTGCACAATGGCAAACAGTAACTCATTTATTTTGTAAAGCTCCAAGGGACAGCTCTGCCAAGACCAATAAAAAAGCATACTTACAGTTTATACATTTCTTTCTATACTATCTATAAATGTTTTCTATATTACAGCACTTGCAGTGCCATAAATTAATGATTCTATACTAAAATCACATTCTGCCAGACCATGATCCTTCTAAGTAAAAGAAAGAAAAATCTCAGAAAATCCTAAAACATCAGACTGAACACAAGACTATATGAAGATAATAGCCCCAATATCAACTAGATAAAATGATTTTATTTTATTTTTCCTGAAGACAACGTATTAAAGATATGTGATAAATTTGCCATGGTTACAAAGTCTTGTCCCTAATGAAGAGTGATATGGATTAATTTATAATCTAAAGAACTAAACACTGCTCTAATTACGCAGAAATGAGCAAGATTAATTTAAAAATATACCTCGAGGTCATGGTCAAAAATATACCCATTCAGTTATGGTCTCATAAAATCAATCTTACCCACAAACCCAGAAATTTTAGTAACATTTCACACTCCATCAAAACACTGAATTTATGTGAAAAGAGGTAACAGTTTATTATCATTCAGTGTTTTTAAATTCAACTCTGCCTCAGGAAGGAAATACACTACAGAAAAGCTAAGCCACATAATCACTAGAAGGTTTTAAAGAATATGAAGAGTCACGTTCTAGAGAAATTACTCTGAAAGACTTTTAATTGCTATGAAAAATGCAGATTTATTCAAGGCTATTGACTTTAAGTTCACCTTTAACCAAATCATATCCCTCCCTTGTGATCAGGAATATTGCATATTGTTTTCTTACCATGAACTCTTTCTTATAACTGTTACAAACGTGATGCCTCATTCACATGATCTGTATAAATACTTACTACATTTATTATTCTGCTGTTCAGTAGTTGGGCTGACTATCAGAATGACATTCCGCAGGAATAATGGGTGCAATCTGGAAATGCACATAGCAAAAACATGTTGTGTCCAGAAGACACAAAACCAAATTCTTGCCTTTACAATATTTATTAAGGATGAATTTGGTGTATAATTTTTAATATTCAAAGATAATTTTTTTTCTCTATTTTATTTTTTTAAGATTAGGCAGGTCCACACAGTGGTATCTGAAAATAAAACACAAGAAGTAGATATTTTTTTCTATGTTCTTTTGAAAATCATAAGCTCAATGGCTTTTAGCAAGGGAGATACTTATTTATATTCTTTTCCACCCACACTAATCCCATGCAAATTAAAAATGTAATTATAGAGATTTTTTTTTCTACTAAATTCAGCTTTGTTTGAAATGTTTTATGTAAGATATGTTAATGAAAAAATAAATGTTCAGACAAGCAGTGTTGGGGTTTTGTCACCAGAAATCCTTCCCTAGACAGAAAGAAGATTAGATATTGGCATAAATGAGAATCATGGTTTATGAATATAGCAAAATGTGCAGTCATTCAATCTTCAAAGATTGCCAGCGTAAGTCATCCTTGTACACATCCCTTTGTCATTTAGTATACTCAGATGCAAAACTGCTCTACAGGGAACATCATAAAACAAGTGGAAAGATATAATATGCAGAGAAATATATGATAGTGTGCAGATATGGGAGTATGAACATTGACAAGTATTTGTTAATCAGCTTAATTTTAGGGGCTTATATAACTGTGACTTCTGCCTGGTTTTGTAAGGCAAAAGAACAACTGATTTTTTTAAAATTGGAAATTTATTTAAAATGTTCCAAATTGAAAATTTTATATTCGCTCCTCACTAAATCTCCTCCATTCCTGCACTTCAGTAGGGATCACAGACGAATACGAGACAGGAAAAGTGGTTCCTATTGATAGACATAGTTAGGCATAGGTGCTGAAGCATTTTACATCTTTGTAAAACAGTGCAGTCAGATTCATGGTCCAAGAGGGCTTGTTTCCCTGTTAAATATCTTATTTTTATTGCCAGATTTCATACAATGAATGGCAGGTCAGAGATGCATTTTCACACTGATGCAGATTTGGCATTTGATTTCAAGCACAGGAGCAGGTGAACATTAGAAAGACAGTTCTTCATATTGAAAAGATTTCATCTAATTGTCACAGCCTTCTTGTGTTTCACAGGAAACACTCAATAGGAAGAAAAGACTGGAAATAGGTACAGTCAGTGTGGGTCTGGTGCTTGAGGAACATGGAAGGGTGTGGACAGTACTCAGCTACCACTTCATTCTCCTTTTTACCACAATTGTCAGAGAAGAAAAACAGTTTAATAGACCAAGAAAGCAAATTAGTTGTTTATTTCAGCTCCACTGATCTTTTATTTGATGTCCCTACATATATTACTAACTTGAATAAGAATTTTTAATATATTTACTTATTAGAGACAATAAATGCTACAGTTACTGTGATACTGTGATAATCCTGGCTAATGAAGGAACAATATTTTGTTCACAGAATCCCAGGAAATATAGCTGTAAAATAATTTGATGGGTTTTGATGGGTCAGAGAGCTTTTCCCCTTAATGAAAAAAAATAAATCAACTTACACTTTGGTAATTGCTGACAAATATTTGTCTATTTTGTTTTTTTCTTTAAAGTCCACTTTAAGCAATGGAACAAATTGTCTATGTGCAAGATGCATGAAACAGTCTCTCTAATAAACATTAATAAGTCTTTAACTGAAGTATTAATTCTAAGACAGGTGCAGAAAACTTGGAGGAAGATTGGAAGACAGCAAGAAGATATAAAACTAGAAGATCTGAGGACTTGAAAGCTTGACCTAACAGGAAAGATTGAAAGAATCGGCGTTATTTAAAATAGATAATAGCCTGAAGGGACTGAAGGGTTGAGTATGATAACAATTTTCATGACAAAAGTATGCTGTATGAACCAGAAGCACTCTTTAGATCCATAGCACCTAGTAAAGGAAACACTTGAACTAAAACTGGAAGTGTACATACTCAACTTTCATACAAAGAAAATCTTTTTAAAGTCAAATGTAGTGAGTCGCTAGAACTGTCATATTTCTACCCAAATATTTTGTGGGGAAAAAAAAAAAAAAAAAAAAAAAAAAGAGTAGCAGTAGCAGTAGCTTTTATGGAAAACAAGATGGACTAAGCTCTGAAGTTCCCTCCAGTTCTGTTTTTCTAAGACTTTGTACTTTTGCTAGGAACTTTCTTCTAATACCTAATAAATCTCTTTTTATCACATTTCCTACCCTAGCCTTCCCTGGTGGCACTTAGAACAGTTTCTCTTTTTCCACTTTTCATCAATATTTCACTTGCTTGAAATTCTTACTGTGTTTCTCTTCAGTCTGCTTTTTTATAAATTAAATCACAAACACTTTCAAATTTTCTTAATAGCCTCTAAACCTAAAATAAATATTACATATACTACCCTGCGATTCCCTTTATTCTCACCTTTCCCTTTATTTTCAATAGATAATGTAACTTGTCTGTTACATAATAAAAATATTAGTACAACTACAAGTAGGGCTACTTTCGAGATACTAAGGAAATTCTGGTATTTTGCAGATAAATATATATGCAATCAAATTTTCAAAAAGACCATGATACCTAATAGTCAACAGAAGTCTGCAAAAGAATGGTGCTGGTATAAAACCTTTATGCCCATAATTGCTTAAAAAAATAAAATAAAATAAATTAAAAAAATAGCCTGCAGTGGTTGTCACCATCAAGGAGGTTCAAATTAACAAAAGCATAATCATATATATATATTTTTTTCTCCTGGAATGTTACATGACCAGGCATGTTTCTCCACCTCAGCAGGGGATGCAAGTAGTAAAATATGGTCCTATTTAAAATGAGTGAGAATACACATAAACACATAACATGGGATTTACCATAATTCTGCTACGCATTGCAGCTTGTTCACAGTATGAGGTTGATAACATCAGTATATGCTATAGCATAACTACTAAAAAAAAAAAAAAAACTTATGGTTGGATTGTAGACACTACAGACAACAAAACAAAATAAGAAGCCACATTTCATAGTGATGGTCACGATTCACACTGTTTACTGAATTCTTTATATATACTAGTTACTGTATTTTCACAGTGTGCAGTAATCTAGAACCTTATAAATTATTTTGTACTGTAAAAGATATGCATAAAAATAGGAGTAAAAAGTCTGCTACCATAACATGCAGAAGTTTTATCTGTGACAAACAAATCCAGTCACCAGAAAGTAATACAGAGCTATTTCAGGTATGTACATATATAAATATATATGTATAGGAAAAGAAATTATAATTTCCTGTTCATCAACAAAAAAACTTTTCAATTATTATATTGACACTAGTGCAATCCAGTGTGTCAATACTGCTTTATAAATCCATTTGTTAATTGCTTGTTATTAGATAATTTAGGTAGTTTTAATAACCCTTCCCCCCTCTTTTTTTGGGTGTAATACAGCTGGAATCACAAGCCAAGAAAGGTTGTCCTGAAATTCCAAAACATTACATGAAATATCTAATGACTTTGTCAGTAGCATGCTTTGAATGGCATTTTCTCTAAGTAGTATTTATGTGCAGCTTGGCAAAGACTACTAAAACAGTAAGAGAAGCCATCATGACTCTTGTAGATGATTACCTTTTGACAGATGCAATCATTCACTGTTGGTTGCTTTTTTGGGGGGCTATGCCAATTACCACTGCACCATTTTTCCACAACCAAATATCTCTGTACACCACTGTCCTGTGCATCGCAGATATCTGCTTGTTCAAAACTACATTGGGTATGTTCAACACCATGAAAAGACTTACGATACTAAACAGTACTTCATCAGGTTAATTTTCATAGTGGATACGACAAGAAGAGAAGAACAGTTTAACATGTACATAATTTGACTGGTAACACAAGATAGCTTTCTAATATGTCCATTTTTTTTTGCATGATTTCACCCACATTACTGTATATATAACAGCTTCAGTCATTGTAAAGAATCATACAACTTTTAGTAGAGAGCTCAGTAAGCAGCAGTTCAACCTGAGCTTTGGATTTACTTGAGGTTTTTAACATCAACTAGTATTTCATTGGTCCAAAGCATATTGCTGTAGTTCAGAGTGTGCTGTTGAATTACTGCCTTACATCTAGCTGGAGTAATTAGCAGAAAACTGTTTGAAGAGTGGAGTGTAAGGAATAGCTTACGCTAGAAGTAACTAGTGTAGTAACACAGGCAGCAATAGATGGTAATGGGGCAGTAAGGACAGGTAAAAGTGAGGAAGGCAGGGAACAGAGATGCTTTCAGATTCACAGGTTAACTGTGAGACTGCAAATTTATTACTAGAAGATTTTGACACTGGGAGTGGGACTGAAATAGAATTTGTCAGAGAAGTTTTTCAGTGATTGTTAGGTTTGAAAATTGCCTTTTGGTCTGAAAGCAGCAAGGCAAGCCAAGAAAATAGTCAAGAAACAGGACAAGTCCTGGGGATTCTTTAGAACATCCATATCACAGTTTTTAACAAGTGCCCATGGAACAATCTAGCAACTACAATTTTATTTCAAATAATGAACAGATTTTGGAAATATTATTTTCTCTCATGCCATTTTGTGTTAGCATTTACTCTTAAAGTAGATATTTCATGGTTGTGTAGTGTAGTTCAAGATGAATATACATTTGTATGAATGTGTGCTTAATAAGCATATAGCTGTGTGATTTCACAGAGCAGATACAGCTTTGTAAACACATAGTAAAATCACTCCTGAAAATCTGTCAGGCAACCTTTTTTCCTACAGTATACAGACAAATTAGAAATGATATATAATCCAAGAATTAAATTATTTTAAAGTGGTTGGAAAATGAACTGTGTTCTGGGAAGTATATTTAATTAAGCACAAAGACAATTATAAGTATTTTTAACTGTCAAAATCACCTCTATTCAGAATGTTTCTCATTTTTCTGATTATTTTGCTTAAACAACATATTCTTAAATCACAGGAGTCTAGAAGATATAAGAGAGGCCCATAATGCTGCACATTGAACTTTCTGGAATCTTACCAACTTGTGACTACTTTTAGTTTGTCCTGGTGAGCAGGTGCCTTTAAGCAAAGCACCAATCCTGAAAATGCCAGATCTCAGCAACTTCATCCCTGAAGCCAGCAGCTGATATATATGAAAAACACTCCAAAAACACAAAGACAATACATGCCAGATAGTGGCAGAGTGGGGATCAAACACTCGATGATTTAATCATTATTTCATACCAGACAACTATTCAAGCATCCACAGTGATAATACCTGCTGCAGCTTCAGTGTTATAATTCAGTAGAATTATATCTCCAGAAAGAATGGAGTGCAAGAGATTAACGTAATTTTGTCAAAGAACATTAGTTGCTAAAGCAATCCTTTTGAAATAAAATCCCCTTAAGTGATATGATAGTCAAAGACTCAGATGGTGCAAATCAGTGCAGCTGTACTTTACAAAAGCTGTGATGAAACAACTAATTCAAGACCTTTTGACATAAAGAGTTGCCACAAATACAACTGTGTTGGAAATGTGACATTTCAGGCCAATGTTGTAACTGGGAACTGCTTACTCAGTGCAGGTTCACTCTTTCATTAGTGGCTTTAGAGAAAAAAAAAAAAAAGAAAGAGAGAAAGAAAAATAAAACCACATTTGCAACACTGCAATATTCTTTCATTTGTGTGACCTTCCCTCTTTTGGCAGTGCAAGTCTAAATGACCAACAATTGGGTGTGAATACACACAAAGTGTTCTATGACATGTTTTCATGAATTTCTTGAAATCGCTGTATGACATTAGAATTTTTACTTGTGTCAGAATTCATTATCTTTACATTAGAAACTGATTTAAGTGCTGATTCTTCCTCTGTTAAACTACACGGAAATTTATTGATGAACAAGACTGTTGAGAAAGAAGGATGGGTTTCTAAATATTGTCTTCATTTGGGAACTTGATTTGTATTATTTTACTTTTCTGTGTTTTCTATGTACTGATCTAAATTAGTATTTCCACATTCACTTCACACGTGTTGTAACACATAATTATGTCCATAAAGTAAATTGACAACATCATTATTGATTTTAAGCATAAAATTGATCTTTATGGTAATCCTGAAATCTTGTGAGATGATCCACATGACTGAAAACCTGTAAGCCTTTCTTTTTCATGGATAATTTAGATGTAGCAAGGAGAGGGGAGTAGCATTACCTACCTCAAAGTTATTGGCAGCTTGGAAGGCAACGACTTCTGATGCTCTCAATCAGTCTTCCGAAAGACATACAAGCTTGGGCCAGTCCTAGACCTTTAAGCTTTTTTGTGTTCAGAAAACAAACAAAAATCCCAACAAGTTACCTGACCATAATTTTTTTTTTTTCACTCCCTATCATTTTCACTTTCCACAACAATGGTCTGTCTTATTGTTTTGTCCCTCTCCTTTTTAAAATCAGATTCCTTTTTTCAGTTTCTCAATTTTCTACATTTTTTTTGTTGTGGTGGTTGTTTTTGTTTTTCATAGCAACAGAAGCTTACCCTATTTTACTTCACTCATAAGGGATTTATACAAATATGTAAACATTCTCCGATGAAATTTACTGTTATAAAACAAAACAAAACAAAACAAAAACACAACCTTTTTCTAGGCCAAACTCCATTGTTTGGGACCTTATATACATGTGTATTTGTTCTTGTATCCATTCTGATCTTCCATAAGGTTGCAATGTCTGTCATACATAAACAAAAGAGCAAATCATGGTGCTTTGCTTCTTTGAGAGACCTAAGAGTAACAATAATTGTCTTTTTAATCTGCTCTTTCAGTGTTGTAAGAGGTGAAACCACCTCCTTTCCAATCAACAAGAGGCCAGGATCACCAGCAGTACCCATCACCTACACCAGACTCTTGATCTTCATGCATACTACCACTAAAACAAAAGTTGTCAAATTGAAAACCTGCTATTTTATAGCAGAGGAGATAACCTGGGAATGAAAAGAGGTGGAGAACATAGTGTCAAAGAACTTGGAAAATCTGAGGTACTCTCACCTTCCCGGTCTTGTCCATTCCCAGCCATGTCTGCTCAGTAGCCTCTCTGGTCCCTAGTGCCAGTGCAAAAGGGAAGCACAGCTCATGGCAGAGAATGGATAGTGCCAAGGTGCACTTGCATTCCAGTCCATAGAACTTGTACACTAGTCCATGGAACTGGTGGGATGTTTCCAAAGCTGAGCCAAGGAGTGCTGCTTTTTCTTACTAAAGAATGAAGGGGAATTTAACCAATGCCTTCCATTACCTAGTGGATTTCTGGAGAGAAGATGGAGGCAGACTCTTCTTGGAGGCATACAAATAACAAGGGACAACAAAAAACGTGTAGCAAGGAAAATTATGTTCACATTTAAGGAAAAAAATGTCCAAAATGTCAGCTGTGAGGCTGGTCAGACCCCGAGACAGAACGCTGAAAGAGGTACTCAGACCTTGACTGAAATGCTTAGAAAGTTGGCTCAGTTTGGAGTAGCAGACTGGACTAGGTGATCTCGAGAGGCTTCTTCCAACAGAAGTTATCCTATGATTCTCTGATTTTATGGAATTCCAGCCTAGCTACAGCCTCATTTGTCTAGAACAAAAGGTTAGATAAAAATTCTTTTTTTTTTTTTTTTTCCGTGATATATTGGCTTCAGTTGAATTGCAGTTGTGCCTTCTGTGTAAAAATTCATACGCAAAAGTTCAGTTTGTGAAGCTTTTAATTCACCTCTATTTTAAAACAGTAGGTCAGAGAGTTCTGCTCCTGAAGCACTGCACATGTGGTCAATTGTTTCAATATTCAAAAGAATGTGATCAATTTCAAAGCTTGTTTTTATTATTCACACTGTCTTCACACAGAATGTACATATATAAATAAATAGAAGAAGCCAAGTTCTGGTAGGGGCAAGTAAAAGATCTGATGAAAACAGGAAGCAGTTAATAAATTTAGAAAATATATATATCTCTGAAAGAATCAGCT
Organism: Heteronetta atricapilla; assembly: GCA_011075105.1. NCBI lineage: Eukaryota > Metazoa > Chordata > Aves > Anseriformes > Anatidae > Heteronetta > Heteronetta atricapilla. The sequence continues at coordinate 78,813,918 of CM021734.1, read as the reverse complement.
GTCACAATGCACTCATTCATAATGGGAAGAGGAAAATAACATCTGGTAACTATATAGCATATCTACTTAAAGACACTGGATAGTTCAATTGCCAGATGAAGTGGGCTCTGACAGCTTAAGGACCAAGAGAATGTGCAGCAGTGTAAATGGATGATGGATGTGATCATCTTGGAGGTTTGAAATAATGTTGTACTCTGATACTGCAGAAAAGATCTCAGTCACTCATTTTATCCTTCCATTGAAGTGACCATGGCAGTTTAGTATCTTGGTTCTTCAGTCTGTTGGATACGCTACAGTCCTGCACAGTGCATTGACTTGTGTCAGCTCAGCAGAGAACTTGCAATGGTTCACTGCTTTATAAAAATGTGGATGACAGAGAACATGCATGTAAAGTTATTTCTGGAAGAGCTCAGATAGAAATGTAGACCTTGTTCTTTCACTTAACTAACATTTTTCTACATGCTTCTTTTTGGGATACTATATCAGCTCTGTCAAGAGGTGCGAAAATATACTTGGAACTGACCAATCAATATAATATCATCTCTGGAGAGCATGGAAAATATGATAGAAATTAAAGAACTAGTAAGTAGTAATAAAATGATTGCAAAGAGTTTGAAGGGGAAGGTGAATCAATCCAGGAAGATGTTTACAAAATTAAGTCCAGATCTCTTTGGTCAAATAAATTTTTGGTGCAAAAACTGGTAAGAATATTAAAATCTAATGCCAGGCCTGTTGATGTTGCACAAACATGTCACAAATCAAATATATAAAAGGTCATAATACTACAAGAGCACTTCCCTTTTTGTTTTTAAAGCACTAACAATCACGTGTGAAAAGTAAATTAATCAGTGCTCAGAAATACCCTCCCAAGGTTTGAACTGCCAAAAATAGAAGTTCCAGAATACCATAACATTCCACATAAATTTAAGGAGTGGCTGAGACAAAGCATTATGGAATGACCACAACCCCCACTCCTCACTCCGCTGAACCTCTTTGGTGGGGAGGAGGTAGTGGATGGTGGATGAGTGGACGGGTGAAAGGTCTTTTTACTTTGCTTTAGCTGTGCTAGTCTGTTACTAGCAGTTGGCAATAAATTACATGAATCTCCCTATTCTGAGTCCATTTTGCCCATGACAGTAATTGGTGAGTGATCTCCCTGTCCAAGCCTTTTTTTTTTTTATTTTTTCCATCATATTTTCTCCCCCTGCTCTTTTGAGGAGGCAGAATGAGAGAGCAGCATGGTGGAGTCTAGCTAGCCATCAGTGTGAAACCACCATAATATTATGGTGCCATATTTTAATATTGTGAAGTCAGTATAAATATAGAAAAGTGGAGGGGTCTCAAAGCACTCAGGTATTCACTGATGTCTACATACACTTCATACAGATCATACGGGCATATGTGTGTTTTTTTACTTGTAAGTAAAAGGGGGGATTTTATCTAAACTTCACAAGAACAAAGTGAATACTTGAACAGTATGAAGAAGAAATGAATGTTAACCTGCAATTAAATTCCAGGAAAAAGAAAGAAAAGGGAAAAGAAAGAAAAGGGAAAAGAAAGAAAAGG
>CM021734.1:78728395-78812342 GCA_011075105.1 Heteronetta atricapilla | reverse complement strand
AAAGAAAAGGGAAAAGAAAGAAAAGGGAAAAGAAAGAAAAGGGAAAAAAAAAGAAAAGGGAAAAGAAAAGAAAAGAAAAGACACAGGTCAATGTCTGAACAAATGTAGTAACATACTTGATTTAGACTCTATTGAAAAGACCCCCAGTCACAACCGGTTTTGAGCAATTGAGCAATTACAGCAATTCTTCCTCTAATGGAGGTCGGCCACCCAGCTAGCTAATTTTTTAAATTATTTTTGCCACTAAGATAAAGTCTCTACAACATCTAACATGCTTTAAGCAAATGTTTATGTATGTCAATTTTAAGGCGATCTGGACAGCTGAAAGCCGAAGTGCGAAAGGTGGAGGATCTGGGTGGAGGAACTATATGGAATGAAAAATCTCTCTGAACTGAGACCAGTCATTCTCCTGCTGGATATACTACAAAGTAAATATAATAAAGATGAGCAATGTGATAACAGGTATATATAACTGGAAGGATTTAAAAGTTTTAACATTCTCTTTAAATTAAAGAGAACGCTTAGTGTGAAAGCGCTCACTGTTGCAAACACATGGGCAATTTTAAAGTTTGGAGCATGAAACAAAAGAAGTTGTAAGGGGTATGAGCAATAGGGAATAGAATGAATATAGGAAGACATGAGATGAGTAAAGCAGATAGCTGCAATACGAGCAGATGTTACAAAACAGGAAAATACCTGATAAAAAGTATACCAATTACACTTTTTTTTTTTTTTTTTTACAAAAAGGCAATTATCCATAAGATGTCACGTGTAAAATTACAAGAATGAACTGAGACTATGAAATGAAATACATTCTATTTGTGTCCCAAAATACAAATAAAGGGTGGACTCCTATACCAATTCCTTTGGGGAAAGCAACCAACAGAAACAACTCAGATGAAGCAAGACAAACTCAAAAGTTTCAATATGTGATTTCTTGCTTCGGAGCACTCACATGAGAGGATGACACTTGATGTGGCGTTTAAAAAAAACAGGACAAAACCAGGCTGCACTCTGATAATCAGACCTGCCAAGACCTTTATCTGTCTTCTTCATTTATATAAATATAATCAACTGATATCTCACCGTGTGATTTTCTCTCTTCTGACTCATCAGAAGGGTGAGTCACATGGCAGGTGTGTGACTTTCCACCAGCTCTAGAGGAGGCAGACGTATTCCATAAGCACTGGTGTATCTGCTTCTCAAGTTTAATGATTAGTGTGTCTGCAATTACTTATAGAAGAGAAATCACTGGTGACAAAACTACTCAGACCTACATTCCTTATCCAGACAACTGAAATGCAAAGTATTCAAAAAATAAGTAAGGACAAGGGATGGGTCAAGGAACAAAATTACATTCTTAAGTCAAACACTTCGGGAAGACTTACTATTTATGCTTAATCCTTAGCTTCAATTCAGTTTCATGCTAATACTGATCCTAAAGAATTAAAAAAAAAAAAAGCACAACATTTTCTTTAAAGAAAAACTGAGATAATACTATGGGCTTTCAATAGTGTTATCTTCCTCTCAGAAATTACATTAATGGAAGAAGCATACACTCTACAGTTAAAAATATGAGACTGCAGGATGGGAGAGCTGTTCCTAGAGGCTTTTGGGGCTGTAGTATCTGTCTTCAAAATGAAAAACTCCTGACTGGCTTGCAGTTGGAATAATGAGAAAAAAATAATAAAAGAATTAATAATGCTAAAATGGACTATATGCAGCAAAATATTAAACACAAACTTTAAGTTATGGGTCCTAACACTGTACAATGTCTGTCATTCCTCCTCCCCCCCCGAATGGTGAAATACTCAGTTTGTAATCTATTCTTGCAGTAAGTGAATCAATGCAATTCGTTGTTTATTCAATTTGAGATAACTGCTGTTACCTCAAAATTATCTGTAAATTTTTACGTTTTTGTTTCAAATCCATAAACTGTGAATGTGCTTTAGTAATAGGATCTCCAGATTACTTGGAATTAAGGTAATTAGCTTTTAAATGTGACATCAATTTATCACACATTTTGGTATTTGACTTCACAGTTTTATTTCCTGTATACTGTAAGGGACACACTGTATAAGTGCAATTGCTATATTTTGTTATATTAATAATAAAAATAAAACTAATAAAATGAATTTATTATATTAATATTTTGTATATTTTTGAAATAAAATATAAAAATAAAAACCAGCAAGATAATAAAATTGGTACAATACCATATTGAAACCAAGTCCCCAGTAGCTTGTATTTTAAAATCAAAGGTGAAATGCAAGTCATGATGAATATGAGCATTTTTCCTCATCTTCCTGATAGTCAATAAGCACACTTCAAATATATGTTTTAAGGCAGTGGTCTGATTTCATAAAGGATTTTGCATTTTGGTAGTTGTTGTTTTGTATTCATATGAACTTCTTCAGCCGTTGCCCCTGGAAACACATGCTGCAAAGCTGACCACTGGTCATAGTGCATGCATCTGATGAAGCTCTGAGGAGGCAATATTATTTATTAATACGTTCTCCAAAATTAATTTTGTTTTAAAATTAAACTTGCCTACAAGAAGATATGCTTACTTAAAATTAAGGCTTAGAAATATAAACGTATCTCCAAAAGCAGACCAGATCTCTGAACATCCTCATTACACTGACTAGGTAGGCAGTCCCAACAGCAGCAAATTCTCTTGAGTTTTGAGAAAGTTTGGTTCAGATGAAAGCTAACTGAGATGATGCTTTAGAAGATATTGTGCATGGAAATAAGTTTTTGACAGTGAGGAAGATACAGCCTATACATTTCTTGATAATTTTGCCCAGATACACTAAAATACACTACAATCACTTCAGTTCCATTGATTTTCTTTAAAGAGACTCTGGCTAATAGCTCTGCCTAATGAGCTACTGCCAAAAATGCTGTGGGTGAGGGACACAGTTGTAAAGACTTTCTAGGCTAGAACCATATGGCTTTATCTATTCATTTATTCTAAGGCACGTCAGGTCAGTAACATTTTGCTAACATATTTAAAAATTATCCACGAAACAAGTATAACCACAGGATGTGAAAAACCTTTAAACAGATGGTTAGCAATGAATTGCTGGTCAACAAATCCAATAGCTTGACAGATAACAGACTGCTTAAGCACTGCCAATTTGGCAATATTACCTGGACCAGTGCCGACATTGTTCACAGCTCAAGATTTTTTATTTCTTTTGGTTTGCTTTGTCATTACTTTTCACATGGAAACTAAACAAAATTATTGATGTAGAACAAACAAAAGCACAAGTAAAATAGCAGCATAAACCAATGCAAAATCATTATATTGTCAAAAGTACTCATCCATTAAACGCATGATCATCAGGGCAAGTGAGGTGATTCTCCCCCTTTACTCTGCTCTCATGAGATCCCATCTGGAGTGCTGCATTCAGCTCTGCGGCCCCCAGCACAAGAAGGATGTGGACCTGTTAGGAGTCCAGAGAAGGGCCACGAAGATGATCAAGGGGCTGGAACACTTCTCCTGTGAAGACACGCTGAGGGAGGTGGGGTTGTTCAGCCTGGAGAAAGGAAGGCTTAAGGAAGACCTTACAATGGCCTTCCGGTACTTAAAGGGGCTATAGGGAAGCTGGAGAGGGACTCTGCCAGAGAGGGTAGTGATAGGACAAGAGATAGTGGCTTAAAACTAAAAAAGGGTAGATTTATATTACATATTCAGATGACATTCTTTTCTATGAGGGTGGTGAGACACTGGAACAGGTTGCCCATCACTGGAGGTGTTCAAGGCCAGGCTGGATGGAGCTCTGAGAAGCCTAGTCTACTGGAAGACATCCCTGCCCCGGGCAGTGGAGTTGCAATTAGGTGGTCTTTAAAGTCCCTTCCAATCCAAAGTATCCTATTATTCCATGATTTACAAGAAATGTAGTAATCCCAGTTTTCCTTTTACACTATGAGGAAAAGTTTCACTATCAAAGGTAAGCAGGTGGATTGGAGAAGTGGGCTACTAATGTGGTGATTTCTGAAAATATAGAGATTTTTTTCTTTTTTGATGACTTCTTAAATTTAGTTGTTGATGTTAAAGAGCAGCAGGAAACATTATTCCATTCTAATATTTTTTTATTTTTCTTTTGCATAGCTTTTAATTTCCTGTTCATCCTATAAAAGTTTAGCCCACATTTCAGATATGAGGATTTTAAGTTTCTATAGGCTTTCACTATTGCATACCACTAATGCTGCTGTCACTGCCCCTACAAAATACTAATTTTCTTACAAGGAGTAAAGAACTAGACTCACCTTTTTTTTTTTTTTTTTAAGTAGACATAAAATATGGATTTTAGTTATACAGTTTGAATTTCAAATGAAAACCATTGTACAGTGCAGTGATAATTATCGCTTTCACAGTTATCCCAAAAGTGAGAAAAAAGTATAACAGCCTGTCAGTTTTGAGAGAAACTGGGGGAGATCCAACTTCAGTTTACAAAAGAGCAAAAGGAAATCTTATTCACCCATACAATTTGTGTCGGATTTATAACATAATCTTAATTAGTCCATCATACTAGGGCATATTTGACTATATTTTCTCGGGTACTCCATCTCTCACTAGGCACTTCATGATTTCTGTAATGAGTAAAAGTAAAAGAAATTAAAAATTAAACACTTGCTGTTACTGACTGCAAAATAAGGCTCTGCATAAGCAGCAAAATCAATCCTGTACAGGTAGAAATGTCTTTACAGTTCAGCTGTCTAGCATTTGAGCTCGGGAATTCTAATTCTACCTTAGCATTGACAGTCTGATTCTAAAAATAGCCCTTTTCATGTGTCAGGCTCAGGTTTATTGGCACTGATTTACAAATAATCTACCTTCAGCACAAATGCTTGATTAAAACTCACATTCGAAGTTGGATGTGGAGAGCTGAATGTTCACTCATGTCATTAGATTCTAGATGTTACAAACCAAATGCTGTAGTTGATAGATAATGCATACATACACATCTGATGCTGTTTCTGTAAAGTGAGTTCAACATTCAAATGAGTGGTAGTAGTGCAAAAACCTTTAATGGAAAACTGTGCCTCAGAAATTGGTGCATTGTAGGAAAACCATACCAAAACAAACGTAATTCACTCATTTGGTACATTTTTAATTTATGGCTAGCCTTACAGGGAGAATAAAAACTGATTCTTTCCTAGTTCTTTCAAGAATTTATTTCTTTCCCTCATGTGTGCACAATTTCACACACTTTTCAATAAAGACGACAGGGAAAAAAAGATTAAAAAAATGATACATTTTTGAATAAACTAAATTCTAAACCATTTATTGTTAGGATGCTATTTTAAAGCCTTCGTTTTGAACATATATAGGAAACTAAACTCCATAGGTTTTTCTTTTATTACTTCACTGCATTTTCTTTGTTTTATATTACCCCCCACTGCATAAAATTACATGAAATTTACTTCACCACCAGAAATTCTGTAAGAAAAGGACCAAAAGCTATCAACAAATAATTATGCATTCTGTTACTGAACTTTACTGTAGATCCCATACTTGGCTGACTGGACCCATATTTTATTTATAGAAATAATAATAATAATAATAAGATCCATCTATTGACTTTTGGCCTGCTGGCTCTTATCTCTCTGTTCTGCAAAAACTACCCTAAATTAGATACCAATTATGAAAATATAATAAGCCATCCCACCTTCAATGGTAATATTTGGCATTCAAGAAACATTACTTCAAATAGTTCAATAAAAGTTGGGTTTGTTGGGACCATCTATGTACATCTTCACTGAGAGCTTCCTGCTGAACTACCCTGCTCTCTGCTACCTCAAAGCAGATAGCCTGTCAGCAAGACATTTTTAGCTCTTTTTCACTTCTTTCTAGATTTGTAACTTATTAATTGAAAATGTGAATCACACAAAACTATGCCAGGGGAAGTTCAGACTAGACTCAGACTAGACAGTAGGAGAAATTTCTTTAAAACTAGGGTGGTCAAACTGCAGACTTCCAAGGGAGGTGGCTGATACCCCATGCCTGTCAGTGTTCAAGAGGCAGTGTTCAAAGACCTCGTTAATATGCTTTAACTTTTGTATATCCTTGGTGGCTTGGAATGATCTAGATGATCTTTGAAGGTCCCTTCTAGGTGAACTATTCTATACTATTCTGAAAGGGCACTATGAGCATCGTGTTTCTGTAATCACCTTTCTCTTTCCTCCTTTTCCCTCCTTATGAGAGTATTGATGCTTCCTTTCCAAACCAACAAATTTATTCAAATGAAAGATGATCCTTCCCTTTTATTTGGATGTTTCCAATCTGTAGCAACAATTTCCTACAGCTTTTTTTTTTCCAAACCCATATGAAAGATACACTGGATTAAGATTTAAACTGCACATTCTGATGGATTTACAGAATACATTTTACATTCAATATCCCACATAAAAAGCCCATGGAGAACTGCACCACAACAATTAATGATACAATTTTTTTTTCTTGATATATGACTCAGCAAACCCTGAGACTTATTTTTTTCTAGACTCAGTAGAGCCATTTCTGCTTCAGACTATAGCTCCAAAATAGCAACTTGCATAGTTTCTATGTTAACATATCACAAAATGTCAAACTGACACAAACTACAATCATTTTTTATTCTGTATTTTAAATAAACATATTTAATTTAGCAAATACTGGCATAGTAAATATACATTATAAACATATGTGGTGGTTTGACCCACAGAGTGAGAGAGCGGTTGTGGTGTTCAGTTGCCTAATACGGTCAAACCACCACAACATATTATTAGACAATGATGTATGAAGATCTCAATTTGACAAGTATTTAACAGCTTTAACAATATGTACCTCCTACCAAATAACTTAAATGTCTGTAATGTTTGAAATGCCATGTTTTTCCTCATGCAAACATTGAAAACCTTTATAGATAAAGCTTTAACAGAAGGAATCCTTTAGGATCATATTGAATTCCCCTCCCCTCCCCCCCCCCCCCCCCCATGGAAATGTGTTATTCTATAGTTCACCATTGAATGCAAAAGATCAAGAATCAGAAGAAAATATCTGTAATATCTAGAAATTTTGCTATCCTGAGAAAAGTGACAAACTATGAGTTAACATGAATGAATTCAAAATATAGGAGTTTTATATATGTGTGTATATATGTGTATATACACATATCTTTATATGTATGTATATACACACAAATCTTTATATGATTGAGTCTCTACTTTCCAGAGTTCTGTTCTGACAACGCAGGTACAAACATTTTAGCTTATCAAAGTATGACTTCGATATGCATTTTACCACTACAATATTTCATGCCATCATGTTAAATCACTTTTTTCCCTTTCACATTAAATCTTGAGCTGAATATAAAGCTCTTTATTTCAAAATTAGAGTCATCAATAAAGCACAGCAAGGAAATAATCACAGGCTGTACTGAGTATCAGACTAAATTTGCCAAAGGATTTAGGCAAACTTTGCTTTTTATTATAGAAAATATGCATTTATTTACAGAAAATTCAAGATACTGAAATGTCTGCTTTTTTGGTTCTTACTTTCCCCTCTCCAACCGGTCCTCTCGAAATACACAAAGTAACTCCAGGTTGACAATAACTAATACTAAAATAATTTACAGTTTTAAAATGCTGCTATTACTGCTACTGAGAACAGAGTGACTTTTCCTGCAGCCTAGAATTGAAATACTTAAGAAGAAAATATGCGATGCTTGTTTAAATCACATGTAATAAAGCCATTAAAAAAATACATTTTCCTGAAGATACTCATTGATGTATTGTTTAGAACCAAAACTGTGCTGCATTTCAGAAAACACTCATGGGAGGATCTTTTCTGCAAGATAAATGCAACTGAAGAAACATGCTAGAAAAACAGAGATGTATTTTCACAATTATAATGATTAGGAAAATAAGAGACGGATTACAACATGGTTTATTCTGTAAGCTTTCTGAATCTTGTGGGGAAAAAAAAAAAAAAAAAGCTAATTATCAGTTAGAGTAACTTGGAGGAAAAAAATGATATGTGCTTTAGGGTGGAAAACAGCCCAAAATGAGATGATGGGCACAAGAGATATAATGATTGTACTGAAAGAAGGCAGAAGAAAATTAGCAATTAAAAACCAAATGTGATTGTTATGTAACAGAGGAAGACTGAAACACGAAGTCCAGCAATTGCATTTCAATTCCTGTAATGGATAATTATGTGTTAGGCTCTAATGTGAAGGACACTCCTTTATAATGTACTTTTATCATGCATTATTCATCACTTGCACACCAGGCACACCAGGAAAAAAATATAAAAATCTTTTTTCTTGTAAACACTAGGCAGTTACTTCTAAATAGATATACTGGAAATAAATTACTGCTGCACACAATGGAGCCTTTAGAAGTTCTTACTAAAAACAAACAAACAACAAACTTTATGATGAAATATTAAGAAAATTGCATAAGCTTTATAAGACAATTGCATGCCCTGAAATTTTGTTAGAATGCTGTATTTTGGAGTTAAACTAGTAACTCCAGAGTTATGGTATAATTAGTTATTGCTAATTTTTTTGTTGCCTTTTCATGTTTTCCATACACATTCTTTCTTTCTGAAATAGACCTGTCAGCAACAGACCATCAGTTGAGATCTTTCTGTTTCTCAGAAAATCCACTTAGAAGGTATGAAATTTTAGGAGAAGTCCTAGTATTATTATTATTATTATATTTTACTGGTGGTAGTAAACTAGAGTTTCTGTATATTGGCAGTTCCCAAGACCACCTTACTCCACAAACATTCTTCCTAAGATCTCCAGATGTGCTCTATTCATTTGCTTAATGCAAAACCATGCCTTTGAGTATGTTAAACTGGCCAATTAGCTAAAGGGTTCTAAGGAGGTAGAAATATAAAAAGGGAAATTTTCCAAAGCGTATCACTTGTTACACACAAGACCTTGAGGGTTGGTTTGTTTGTTTGTTTCCCCCTCTTCCCAGCCCCCACTTCCCCCATCCTCACTGTCATACTCTGTTATCATCTGGCAATAAATTAATCTTCCACAAACTGAGTCTGTTTTGACTGTGACAGTTCTATTTTGGGAATACTTTCAATATCCAAAGGACATTTGAGCTTTAACAGGAAAAAAAAGAAAAGAGAAAAACCCTAAGAAAGAACAGGTAAGTTTGTTTACTGTATAGTATTTACACATCATTTCTTATATAGCTCTTGACACCAGTATCTGTACAGAGATAGCAGAAGTGAAGTTCAGAGGACTTGACCCTTGAGTACAACTGCAAATGCCTTCACTACATGCTTTCAGATGTCATGAGGCTTTCAGGGAAAATGAATAAATAAATAAATAAATAAGTTTGATAAGAGTTTGATCCTTCAGAGCTTAGGAGCAAGGTGGACAAGAGTAGAAAGTAGGACTCAATTTTTACATTACCACTGTTGAGTAATGTCTGACTCTACAAAGCCTTCTTCAATTGCAGGGGAACACTGTTTCAGCTTCTCTTGAGACAGGCAAGTTCCAGCATTTTTATAGGTGCTAAAATATTTGTAGATAAGATGAGGATTTAACTCCTAAGAGGTTACGACATGGACAAATACGAAAGCCTATGCTTTTCTGCCATGGCACTGTTGCGTTACTGCACATCCTTCCATACCTTCAACCAAGATGTCACATGACTAGAAAATAAACCTGCTTCCATTAGCACTAGCACTCAATAACAGTGATCAGTCCTTAAGATTTTGACACTAGAAAATACAGTTGCAAACCAGATTGATTCACCACCAGTTGATTTCCACCATTCTCTCAGATAACCAGGCACAGCTGTGTCTGCTGGAGTCCACACCTGGTCAGGACAAACCTATAGTTGACTCAGAGAGAAGTAATCATTGTGTTTATTTGTAATCATTGAGATTACTAATTGAGATTGAGACGTAATCATAGAGTTTATTAAATAATCATAGTGATTATTTGAGAGAAGACAGTGACAAGCTATCCAATGGATGAGTGAGGATGTTTTTTCACCTTGTATCTGCCTGACAAGGACAGTGCAAAAGGAATTGAATTTCTTGGAAGTGCGCTGTAATGGGCAAGTAACAGGCTGAGGTCAAGACTATGATCAGCTTCAACTGAGTAATCCTCTATTTGATTACTGAAACCCACATATTTCAAACAATTGAAAGCATATAACACTATGATAACAGAAAGTTAAAGTTTCAGAAATGATCTTCAATTATAATGTAAAAAGATATTTTCACAGGAAAAAAAAAAAAAAAAAGAAATCTGCTTGAATCAGGTAGCAGCATCACTCGTTTAGCATAGTACTTGGAACTATCCTTCCTGATTCTAATCTTCCACGTAACATAGTAATTTCTAAAATGTTAATGAATATGCAAAATATACCACTATTAAATTTGTTACTTCTACAGTGCAAGTCATTACAGAACTCAATACAAACAAAACAATAATAAAAAAATCTATGCATGAAAAGTGTTACATTTTATCATTTTTCCTGTCTGCCACAATCTATCTGTAAATTAGTAGTGATGCTATAGCATCCTAATAACAGAAAATTCTGAAAGATTTACTACTCTGAGAAGGAAAGATAAAGATAGAAATAGGAGGAAAGGGGATCTTTCCAAAGAGGACAAAAAAATATAAAAAAAATATAAAATTTTTATACTCACATGCATTCATAAAAATAAAAGATAAGTAACTACAGTTTTTTTTTTTCCTAAAGTTAGCTTCATAACCTAGTAACAAATGGAAGAGTTCTGAAGCAGCACTCCTAATTCAATGTTTTATTTCACTTTTGATAGTATGTTAATTTAAAATGAAGAAAACACAGGAAGTGGTACACTTGTAGTAATCCACGTCAGGCTTCACAACAGAAGGTTCCATCTTTAACACGGTTATTTCAAAGGAAAAAATAAATTTAACAAAGATTTTTCTCATGAGTTCTTCTAACAAATAAAAAAGGGGGGCGGAGAGGGAGCAGGATTTATAATTGTCTTTAGTCCTATGTAGAAACATTCATGTGAATATCTCTATATTACATGAAAATATAAGTTGAGCTAGCTAATGCTCAGATGCATCAGCGGTATGAGCAACACATGGATATTTTCTCTTTCCTCTGGCCTGTCTGTGACCAGTTTTGAATCCTGTGTCAATCCTGTATCCAAAAACTGAGTATGTCAGTTCTTTATAAATTCCAAGAAATTTATAAAAACTGAAACACATTCAGATAAGAACCACAGAAAATATTTTGAATCTGGAAAGCAAATGCTACAAGAGCTAAAAGAGTTTTACTTATTTAGCCTCTAAAAGAAACAGATTAAGGTATCTGATGCTACGTACTATCTAGCAAAGATTAGGCAAAGTTATTACATAGGTAGACCTTGAGCAACAGAAGCCAAAAGCAGATATATCATTTCCAGCATTTGAAGTAATTAAACACTGGACCAGCTTGTCCAAAAAATGTCATAATGACCTAATGGCATAAAAACCCAATAACTTGGGTTTTTGTAGATAAATTACTTTTCAAATAGGTATGATTTAGGTCTATTAATTATTAGCTCAATCAAAAGAATTCTAACATTCATGAATGAAGTAGCATATAATTTGTCCTGATAGAGATCAGTAAGGATGCAAAGAGAAAAATGTATGCATTTAATGTATGACTTTAAGCAGAATATCGCATTTGGGGTTGGGGAATGATAATCTAAACACCTGAGCAGAATTCCTTCCTGTTTCAATGACATTTTTGTTATTATTGAACTATTAGAGCAATTTTGATTGTTGGGAAATTTACTGCATTTGATTATATCTCAGCTTGCTAAACAACAATTTCAACACAACATTCTGCCTTCTTTACTGTTTACTTATTTATTGTTGAAGATATTACTATACTGGTAACTTGATTCAACTCAAAGCTCTTATCTGGCCTTAAAATGGACTGGAATGTCATGATAAATAGGAGGGAAAGAGTTCTAACTTTTGGCATTTTGGCATGGCATTTTCTTTGCCACATTTGGGTAAGAGCAGAACTTTTATTTGTAAAATAAGTCTTAGAATTCTTCAACTCAAAACTAATTTAAACAATCAATTGATGTTGCATGAAATATACATAATGAGCATACTATTTTTGTTCACTTAAATATATTAAAAATTTAGAAAATTCAAGCTGTGTAAAATGCCTTTTATATTACCAGCTGTAAGTCAAAAATGAAGCAAGCCAGACCCCCAATACAGCTGTTATCCCTCAGATCTTGCTAGGTGGTCACTGGCAAACTTGTTTCTGAGAGCACAAATACTTTTTTTTTTTTTTTTGTCTTATGAACATAAGTTTAAATCTCAAACTTCAAAGGAGGTAGCTCAGATGGCATGGTAATACATTTAAAATATTTAACATGCATAACCTACAGCTAAATAAAATTTGACACACACTGAGAAAAATTTCCTCTTAACAAGAAAATACTCAAGGACCTACTTCAGATTATTGATTTTTTTTTCCAGGTGGGCACACTACACATTTTCTTGAAGTGGCAGAATTTGGTCTTATCCTCCAAGTGAACAAAATTACACATGGACATTATGGATTATCTGCACAAATTGGGCTTTCCAGAAATATCAGGCTCACTGTACATGCAGTATAAGATTGATCTCTGCCTGCTTTTCAAGCATAGTAGTTAAGCATGGTTTCCACCACCAGAGAAATTTAGGCAGGCCGTTTCTTGGTTCTGTTGATCCTGAAAGCTTCTGAGACATGGGCAAGTGCATGTATGTAGAGGTTTTGTTCTGCTAGCAGCAGTTGTCTTTCCTAGTGACCTACAGGCACTCCACCAATCAGTAAGGGCAAAGTCAGAAATACTGCTGATTGAGCAGGAGCTTCTGATGCTAAAAGAACATACCAGCCTGTAGATGACTTGTTCTCTGCATTTGGAATCCTAACAAATTTCCTAAGAAAATGGGCCTGGTAAGCAAGAAATAACATGAGCTGCAGGATGAATGACTGATCTTCTGAAAAGACTTTTTGAAAAGAAGGGTGAGAGGGGAGAAGAGTTCACTTTTGGGCCACATTGAAGTGACATTCTGTCCTCTCTTATCAAAGTGCTAAAGAAATTTTGGAAAAAAAATGTTGCAATATTACTAAAGCATAAAGCAGATTTAAATAGATACTTATATAATAATTAATCTTCTATACAAGAGAGAGCAGGTTTTCTAAATGGAGATAATAGTAGCAATTAACCTTGAAATGTATTACATTAGCTTTGAAATATTTGTAAACTAAGCTAGTTACAACTACGTTGTAAGCTAACTAAAGGAAAAAACTCTCCTATTAGGAACAACACTACAACCACAAGATCTTCCTTATTCTCTTAAGAAGATAGAAAACTGCTTGTAACTTAATGAAGAAAAGGTTTAGTTGGTATAGTAGATTTAGTTGGTCTTTCTGACTGACACAGAGCTAATGGCTAGAAAATTTAGATTACCTACTTAAAATGGAGTGTAAATCTGGGAGTGATTCAGAGAAAAAAAATGAATCAGTAGGTGAAGATATGGGGAAAATTGGCATTGGACACTGGTTTTAGCAATGTCAAAAAGGGAGAAGTTGTGAAAAAAAGTGATTAATCCTTTGTGATTAAAAAAAAAAGTGATTAAAAAATTAAAAAGTGATTAGTCCTTTGTCATCTTCAGAGCACATATAGGTTCTGGATTCACCCCAGCTAGTCTTAGAAAAACCCTGTGACTCTCTTAATTTGAGAATATCATTGACCCAGATGAATGGATCCCAAATAAAGAAAGTCACTTATGCTCACTTGCTTTCTCCCTTCATCAAATGTATTTCCTGATTTTCTCTCCTATAAGGAAAGGCTGAGAGAACTGGGGATGTTCAGCTTGGAGAAGAGATGGCTCTGGGAAGACTTCATTGTGACCTTTCAATACTTAAAGAGGTCTCATAAAAAAACAATGGAACAATGGAAGACTCTTTACTCGGGTGGATAATGATAGGACAGGGGTCTTAAACTAAAAGAGGATAGATTTAGACTAGACATTAGGAGGAAATTCTTCACTGTAAGGGTAGTGAGGCCCTGGAACAGGTTGCCAACAGAAGTGGTGTATGCTCCATCCCTGGAGGTGTTCAAGGCCAGGCTAGATGGGGGCTTGGCCAACCTGATTTAGTGGGTAGCATCACTGTCTATGGCAGGGGGGTTGGAATTAGATGATCTTTAAGATCCCTTCCAACCCGAGTCATTCTATGAATCTATGATTAGTCTAAACTAATGGTGGTCATCATAAAAGTAAATACATGGATGTTATCATCCTGTAGTACACAGGCATTAAGAGCACATGATCTGATCGTTCCTTTTCACTTCATGGATCAACCCATTAAATTTTGTAGTCTCTGTCATAATTTTCCTCATGTATTTCCACATATCAGGAAATAATTTGATTTACTGTTGCAAAGCATTTTAAATTCTATGGGGAAAAAAAAAAAAAAGTACTTGAAGTCTTACTAGCATTAGTATATTTTGTTAAGAGTGGGTAGACCTGATCTCACTACTCAGATTATTTATTTCTGCCTACAAAATTAGCTATGCCATTTTTCCCCCTACTTACTGACAAAACTATATTCTTATAAGATGCTTACTTTTCTACTCAGTAGCCCATTAAAATAATCAGTTACTAATAGCTGGGGGAAAAAACAAATCCACAACATTAATTTAATTTCTATTGTTTGTAAAACTAAAAAAACAACCAAACAAACAAAAAAACTGGGGGGACTATTTTAGCCTTAAGTACTGAAAGGTAATCAATGTTCTCAAAACTTGGTATAAATTGTACATGTCTCATTTTTTACCACCTACATTTACTCTTAGCTAATATACAGGCCAGAAAAGAGTGAGAGTCAGTCAATAACTGTTTCTAGAGGGCATCTATAGATTTTCATTAAAAGGGAATTGAACCTTGTAGAGAATAAGTAAAAATCAAGGAATTTATAGTGACAGGCAATCACTGTGCTGTATATACTTTTCTTTTGCTTATGGTGGCTCTTTGACAGTAGGAATGTCAAATTTACTTATTTAAATAAAATAAATAAAACAGATACTTTCATAATATAAATTCTATATTGAGTAGACAGTAGGAAATAGGGAAAGTAAATATCAGAAGTTGTCTCCTTGGGGGAGATAAAACAGATCAAAATCACAGGACTTTCTCATACCCACATTAATCCCATAAATTCTAGGGAGTTATTACCTAAAATTGCAAAAGAGTAAAAATGAGCAATAAGGTTTTAGTAGTCTTCCATTCTATAGTAAATGAGGCAATTTACATTTTTGCAAAGTCCCATTCTATATGAGATAATAACAAAACTGAAACAGGAGTGAAACCCTTGTGTTCATAAAATGCATCAGAACTACTCATCACAGGAAAGTTCAGAGTACTCTGATCAACTCTTTGCTTGGGTCTAGTATTTCTGATTTTTTTTTAAAGGTTAATTATAAACTCACAAGTTTGCAAAGTGTATTATATTGTAATGTGGAGCATAATGTTCTTTATTCACTTATTCTTTTGACATCTCTTTTTCACTTGCAGTTACAGTATTTGTTTACTTTTGACCTCTGTGGATATAAAGCACTAAACAACCTCATGAGTGACAATTAGTCTTGAGAAAAGCATCTCTTCAGTAGATACTGACCTGGGAACACTCAGAACACTTTTCAGCCTTCAGAAGATGATTCAAAGACATTGGACTGCTTTAAAGCAGACACTGCTTTAAAGGCGGCACCTACTACAAACTGCTTTGGCTAGCAAGCTTGCTTGCCCAGTTGTTTTTTGATGCTGCAACCAGAACTTGAGGCTTCTCGTATGGAAGACAGCTTGCCACCATCTACAAATGCCTTAGTAGTGATCTTTGAGCAGAAATATTTTATCAAGGAAAATTTCACTGGAGTTCTATGTTGAAGATTTCTACCTACTGCTCACCAATCCACACCTGAGTAGTTGTTTTAACAGCTGTCTTAATTCAATTTATCTTTTTATATATGGAGACTTAATTGAACTGATTACTTCTAAGGAATGCCTGAAATTCCTAATATTAAAGTTTCTATCATCTTTTTTCATTTGCACACTGTCAGCTCTGTCTAATCTTTTCAGATATTGGTCCATGGTTGGTTTCAAATTTCATAATTTTGTACATAACTCTCTTTGACATCAAGAAGAGTCACACACAGATCTTTGCATGACCCTATATGCTTACTACAAACTGTTTCTGGTATGAAGTACTACTAGTGATAATGAATGCTCTGAAATTAATATTCCTCCATTTCCATCCACAAATATTGCTGTGGACGGTGACATCACTGTGGAAGCACTGAAATTCACAGCAAATCATGAACTGGATCAAAAACCAACTTAACTGGCTGCTAGTTTCAGAGTAATCACAAGTAACTTCAGTTTTATTTCCACTCACATACAGTCTGTCAAAACTAGTTGTAAATATCACAAGTGACTCCCTGTGTCTCTGTGGCTTTCCTCTTTTTCCCAGATGCTAAACTCAAAGTTTTTAGTAGCCATCACAATTAAAATGGGATTAGAAGCTGCTTTGACATTTTGAGGAATCAAGTTTTTCAGTAATTTAACTAAATTATTATGATTTTATCTGAAGAGTTCTACTACTGCTACTCTTAGGGCTCCTAAGAAAGTTTTTTAGACACTAATTTTGATATTATCATATTAGTGATGTTCATATTAGATATGAGCAACATAGACACTCAAAACCCACATTTCACAGAAACATGCACGACTACCACTACTATGGCTTTTTTTTTTTTCCTGTTAGAGGTACGACTTGCTATGAAAGTATTTCTTAACAAACAATATTTTTACATGAATATTCTGGATCACTTATATTCTTTACATTTCTTCTCTGAACCCTATCCCCAGTGGTACTGGTTTCAATGTTTACACTGAGGAAGAGTAGCTTGGTAGATTACTTCAGTCAGTCTATTTGGCTTTTGCAAGGTCACACAGTCCCACATGATCTTTAGATCACAGAAAGAACGATTTGAAGGGTGGAATATTTGGTGAATAAAGAATTGGCTGTGTGGCCACACCCAGAGAGTTGCGGTCAATAGCTCAACGTCCAGGTGGTGGTTGATGATGAGTGCTGTCCTTCAGGGATCTGTCTTGCAAAAAGTGCTGTTTAATATCTGTATCAGTGACATAGACAGTGGGATCGAGTGTACCCTCAGTAAGTTTGCAAATGACACCAAGCTGAGTGTTGCAGTCAATACACCAGAAGGAAGGGATGCTATCCAACAGGATCTGGACAAGCTAGAGAAGTGGGCCCATGTGAACCCAATGAGGTTCAACAAAGCCTAGTGCAAGGTGCTGCACCTGGCTCAAGGCAATCCTAGACATGAGCACAGACTGGGAGAAGATCTCATTGAGAGCAGTACTGCAGAGAAGAACTTGTAGGTTCTGGTGGATGACATGAGCTAATAGTAGGCGTTTGCAGACCAGAAAGCTAGCCACATCAACAGAGGAGTGGGTCAAGGGAGAGGATTGTCCCCTTTTGCTCTGCCCTTGTGAGGTTCTACTTGGAGTACTGCAGCCAGGTCTGGAACCCCCAGCACAAGAAAGATCTAATTTTAATTGTGAATGATTTTTGGAAAAACTTTTCATACAAGAAGTGTAATTGATTTTAAATTTCCATCTACAAACTCTTCTTGCTAGGTATCCTCTTTACATCTAATAAGGTTACATTTAAAACAATATAAAGTTTATTAAGGAGGACATAATTTGCTAAGAGTTAAAGAGAAAGTCTGCACAATCCACAACCAATGACAGCAAATAAATCTTTTCTGCTACTTATCACTTTAGAAGCTGTCATACAATATTAAAAACATCTATTGGAAAACACTTTTATAGCAACAGTAGAACCACTCAGCATCTAAAGGCAACTGAGCAAAACCACAGAAAGCACAATTACCTAAGTGATGGCAATATATCATAAAATAATACTTAATCTACAGATAAAGTCCCTGCAACCTACAACCTACAGAAGTGTATAAATCCATTCTGCTACTTATCACTTTAGCAGCTGTCACACAATATTAAAAGCATCTATTTCAAAATACTTCCACTACAACAACAGAATCACTCAGTGCTTGAAGGCAACTGGGCAAAACTACAGAAAACATACTGTTACCTAAGTGAATGCAGTGCATCAGGAACTAAATATTAGCAAATATATATAATATTTATTCTGAAGATACTTTCATCATTGTCTTTGCATACTGTTATTATACATATAGATTATATTAAACATTGTGAAGCAAGCAGAATATTATTCATGGTAGTTATTAAAAGACTACAATGAGGAAAATGTGGTTTTGCTATTGATTTATATAAATTGCACCTGAGTTTTTCAAATTAAATGTGGAGGTGGTTCACAATGGTCAGAATCATGACAAACCAATGTGGAAAAGAAGAAAGGGTAGCTTCAAGCTTTTAGTAAGGATTTAGACAGAGACAATTCTGAAACTCAGATCTCTACCTAAGCTTATGTATACTTTAGGGAGTTCAGAATACTGTTTTGGGTGCACTGAATTACAGATCATTACTGAATCTACAGATGATTTTTAGATAGATATACCATGTGTTTCATATGCCACAAGTATGTAAAACCATTCATTTGTATGAAACATGCAACAACATTTAATTGGGATACACTAACCTTTGAGAGGAGGGGAAAAAAAAAAAGATGAGATATCCTAAACCAGACAGCAACAAACGTTCTTATAACAAAGAACATTTTCAAGAAACTGTCACCATCTTCTTTACGGATATCCAGAAAAGTGTATAGATATTCTGAGCACACTTGTAAACTTCATTTTTTTTTATTAACATTTTACTTGAAAGCATAATATTTGCACAATTTTATGATGCACGTACTTTTCATTATGTATGGGTGGAATTGAATGGACACGATACTTCTTAAAACAATTTTTTTCCCCAGTAAAAATGTATAAATCCATTTTTTTTTCTATTGTGAATAGTTCAGATCTTTAATTCACAAGATTAAGAAATACCTGGGGAATAAACCTGCACTGTTCCTATCTGAGCAAATGAATCCATAAGTTTGCACTAGGTATCTAATGCCCACTTTCAAACATTATTGTTTATATCTATTACTGGATTTTGACACAGTATACCTTTATCTCCTTTATACCATTTGAATATCACAGAAGAATATACACCTTCTTGTGATTTCCTTTGGCTGGCATGCTGGAAAACTGTACTGCACTAGGAAGAAACTTTTTTTTTCATATACGTGTATACTAACAGGTTTTTATTATTATTATTTTCCTACTGAGGCAGACAAAATAGGCAGCTGCGTGATAAACTTATTTCTTACAGGACTCTTACAATCACTTACAGACAGCTTCACTATATTTCTAATTGCCTTCCCATTATCACCTTCCCCAGCCATAAAAACAAGTATAGACAACAATCAAGTGCTAAATTTTACCAAGGAACTGGACTGCATGTGACAATCAGGCTCAAAAGAACACAGAGACCTGCCAACCAACCTAAGAAGTAATTTTTTTTTTTTTTTTTTTTTTTGGCAGAATCCCCACAACCTCTAATGCTGCAGGTAACTTATCACATTTCTCAGGTTGATTGACATTTCTATTTACAACTGAACAAAAACAAAAAGAAAAGCAGAAGTTAATGCATTCAAAGGGTCTCTCTGTTGTCATTTCAACTCATCATAATGCACTCCAAAGTATATATACATTCTTTGTAAAAAATGCACTAGATAACACATTTTTGTGAGTGCCTGCAAGGTTTTCAGATTCTGTAATTAACACTAGCAAGTCCATCCGACACAGTAACACAGAGGAACCTTTAAGTGAACTTCCCTATTTCAAATCACTTGAACAAATGATTGCATTTCTTGAAAGGGTTACACAAATAGCATTTTCAGACCTTTTCATAAGAGCAAATTTTGCTTATATTCTCACTCGTTAACACATGAAACCACAATCTCTCAGTCAACAAAGTTCCCCTTTTCACAAGCATAAGTATATACACTGTACTCAAATGCTATCTTACAGGAAGATTTGAACATACATATTTCTTCAATATTTGAGACAGAACATTTAACTCTGAAACCTGATAAAACACTGGCATGCAATGAATATCACTACATTATCAACTATGCTGCAATCAGTGCTTTCTTTTTTGTGAAAGTAATCAATACTCCACTAGCTTTTGCAAATAAAAAGCACATTGAAAATAACATAAGCTTCTTATTTCTTATTTTTACTGCTTTATACACAAACCATATTGATAAGGGAGAAGGTGATCTGAGATAAAGCATCAAGCAATAAAACTTGCACTTAATTCCTTAAGTGAATGCTAGAGTTCCTTATTTTGAATCTGAGCATTGCACTTCTTCTTCCTCAACAACAATTTTAAGTTTTAACATCACATTAAATATTCAACAGGTTTTTAAATACTACAAAATACAAATCTTGAATTTACAACAATTCCCGTCTAAACGATACTTGCATGAATAGGTTAGAAAAAATAATAATAATAATAAGGCAATGTAGCAGTATTTGCACATTAACATTCGAAAAGCTCCTTTGACACCTGCTGTTTTAGAACTGCAGATTTACAACAGGAACAAGATGTTCACGTACTATTCACGTTACCTCTGCTCAACGCCTAAGTTTCTGCTCGCGGTATTCGGGACACCGGTGTATTTTTCCTGCGGAAGAAAAGCGCCGCAGCCCTAAGACCGCCCGCTCGCAGCCTCCAGGGCTAGAGGTGACCCAGGCAGCGCCGCACGCCCACCCTACAGGTGCCCCGGCCTCGCCGCAGCAGCAGAGCCAGAACAGAAAGAAGGACGAGCCACCAAAAAACACTCCCTTACCTTCTAAACCCGCTTCAATCAGCCCAAACTGTTCCAACACTTTAACAAAAAGCACAATCACGATCAAAACTGCTATCATTTCGAGCCCTTCCAAGTTCATGATGAGTTAGGTCATGGTCTGACCACAGCCACTGAGGAAAGTGCTCTCCTGCCCGGCTTTCTTTGCAAAGCCATTAAACTACGCGCAGAAGGCTCCTGCGAGGGAAGGGGGAGAGCGGGAAGGGAGGGAGCGGGGGGGGCGGCATCCCAGCCACTCGAGCTGGGTCCGGCAGCGGCTGGGCGGCTCCGCTCCGGCCTGCTGGGCTCCGCCACCGGTCCCCGAGCGCGCTCCTGCAGCCGGGCGGCCCGGCGTGGAGCTGAGGCCGAGGGGTCCTCCCACCCCACCCCACCCCGGGTCGGGTCACTCGGCAAACGTCCGCGGGAAAAACGACGCCGGGGGCCGGCGAAGCTGGCGGCGGCAGCGTCGTTGCGGGCAGTGCGCTGCCATGGAAACCCGGGGAGCGGGCCCGGCGCTGGGCACCGAGGGACGCAAAGGGCCTGAGGGCGAAGACGGAGCCAAGGGGGGGAACCGCGGCGCCGGCAGGGATCGGCTCTCCGCCGGCCTGGGCAGCGCGCGGGGATTTGCCCGGTGTGTCCGGCCAGCTCCTTATCTAGTTTCCCCGGGTCCCAAAAAACAGCCCACAAAACTGTTGTGTACAGCTGGTAACACTGAGTTTTGCACGTCAAGAATCATCTCTCATAATTAACTGCCACGGACTCCTTTGATTCTGCTGTCTCACACACACTGAGGTTTATTTAGTGTTTAGGCTAATTTTGGAAAGGAAAAAATTAAATAATGGGTTGAGAAGGAAAAGCGACCTCATTGTTTTTGATGGTCTCTCACTTCAGTAGGATGCGTTGACCAAAGTATTTTCCAAGTGAAACATTAGCAGCAAAATAACACAAATACTAACCATATGTCTGAATTGGTGTCTTCCACCAGTATGGGCTGCTGGCCTACCTGCAGAGGTTTGCAGTTGTCTTACACAGCACAAAACGCTATTCACTGTTAAGGCATTAGTATTTAAATCCCTTAATAATTTAGCATATAAGAAGGAATTTACATCAGAAAAATAGCACCTTTATTACAGCAAAAAACGAGCAAGGAAGCAATTGCAAAAAAAAAAAAATAAAAAAAAAAAATTATCTTCTCTGGTAAAGTACTGTCATCCACATGGTTGAAATCCATTACCGTCCATTTCTTTCTTTGGATAAGATTCAAAAAAAAACCAATCTGTGTCATGCAAGAACTGGCAGCAACTTCTAAATCCCCCAGGTATACTCACATTATGATGGGTGTTACCATTACTGAAAACAATGGAAAGAAGTGGGAATATGAGGACTGATACAATAAATAGGAAAAAAAAAAAAAAAAAAAAAAAAAAAAAAAAAAAAGACTTCTACTGTGAATATGTAAATCCATACAGCTTATTGTTGTGCATGTCGCTAGTCTCTGCTTCGTTTGCTCAGGATTGAAATCTCTGAAACTACTTATGCTTCTTCTGTCAGAAAACCTGAAGTTTAATGCTCCATCTTAAACATACTAACACAGGCTTTCTCTGTCTGTGCTCAAGATATACTGCAAATCTCTAAGTTTGTTTTCTTTTCATTTCTGTAGGCCATTTTTCCTTAGGTAACCGTGCTTTTATTTACTTAAAACTTTCTCCTTCCATTCTTCCATCTCTTATTTAATCTTTGTTTCAAACGAGATCAAATACCCTCCCTTCTAACATCCTAACTTATCAATAACTTTAAGGATACACCTTTCTTTAAGGTGGAACTAAAATGGGATAATTTACCATTATCAGCAGCATAACCTCTGCAACCTGTGTGCTTGTTAACCAAATGATTGATACAAGCTGTGTCT
This sequence comes from Heteronetta atricapilla, assembly GCA_011075105.1. Taxonomy (NCBI): domain Eukaryota; kingdom Metazoa; phylum Chordata; class Aves; order Anseriformes; family Anatidae; genus Heteronetta; species Heteronetta atricapilla. Next base: position 78,789,493 of record CM021734.1, on the reverse strand, counting down.
CGTGTACATGTAACATTGCCACCTGAACTGACATATTCAATTGCATTAATAACATTCCTTAATACTTGTCTGCTGCAAATGATGACATGAACAGAAAAGTAAATGCTTTTTTTTTTTATAAGACCCAATATTAACTACTTCTGTGACAGCAGCAGTTATTACTGTCAAAGCAGCCACACCAACCTCAACCAGTGAAGTGCTGTGTGGGAAGGGAAGGATGTGGCTGCAGCTTTCTGCAGGTGGTGAAACAGCTGCTTTGGGACGTAGAAGGTAAAAGCACAAAGAAGTCTGGAGGTTTGGAGAAAATTTTGAGGAGATAGATGAATTAGGAAGCTCTTCTCCCTCTATTCTGGCAGCATCATCCACCTCCATAACCATGAGGGAGAGAATGGGCCTAGGACTGCTCTTGAGGCTGACAGCAGCTGAGCTCAAGCCAGAGCCAAGAAGAGGAAAATGGCAAGTAGAGGTTGTGGTGGAGGTTCGGCAAATAAGGCAGCTGTAATTGCTCCCCAAACCTGGACTCCCACTGCTGGCAGTGAGTAAATAAGAAGTACATAGTGGGAGATCTGCTGTCTGGAGTCTGCCATACCAACTATGAGCCGGGCAAAGTAAAGAGTTTTTTTTTTTTTTCCAGAGGTGTTGGTCCGTTGCACCTATGTCTAATGCTGAGTATTCTTTCAAGACATAGCATAGAATATACAGAAGAAAAAAAGGAAGCACTATTCTTCCAGTTTTACAGATGGATGCCAAAATGCAGTAAGAATAATAATCTCCAGGCTAGGAGCTTGCAAGAAAGCTGTAACCAAACCCAGTAAAATTGGCTGAGTAGTCACTCCCAGAGAGTTGTGATAAGCAGTGACAAAGTCAATTTGGAGGCTAGTGACTAGCAGCATACCTCAGGGATCAATATTGAGTCCAGTTCTTTTTAGCATCTTCATTCATGATCTGGATGATGGGAGCAAGTTTGCAGATGGCACAAAAATTGGAGACTTGGCTGATGCTCCAGAGGGTTGTGGGACCTGGAGGGACCTCAACATGCTGGAGAAATGGTCTGACAGGAATATCATGAAGTTCAACAAGAACAGAATTGCAAAGTTCTACATCTGGGGATGAACAACCCCAGGCACCAGGACATGCTGAGGACCATCCAGCTGGAAAGCAGCTTGGCAAGAGTTGGGTCTTGGTGGACACTAAGCTAAAAAGAGCCAGCTGTGTGCCCTTGCCAAAAGAAGGTCAATGGTGTCCTCTGCAGCATTAAGCAAAGTATTTCCACTAGCTCAAGGGAGGAGGTCCTTCACCTCTACTCATCACTGCTGAAACCACGCCTGGAGTGCTGGATCCAGGTCTGGGCTCCTGAGTACAAGAGAAACGCGGATGCACTGAAGAAAGCCCAACAAAAGGCCACAAAGATGATGAAGGGACTGGAGCATCTCTGCTATGAGGAAAGACTGAGAACTGGGTCTGTTCAGCATATCCTGGAGGAGACACAGTGGGGATCTTATCAATGTCTATAAATATCTGAAGGGTATTTATATACAAAAGACAATGGAGCAGGCTCTTTTCAGCAGCGTCCAGTGACAGGATAAGAAACTGGGACAATCTAAAACACAAGAGATTCCAACTGAGCACATCAGGAAGCACTTCTGATGCTTCCTTGCCACACATACTGTGCGGGTGACTGAGCATGGCACAGGCTGCCCAGAGAGGCTGTGGAGTGTCCTTCCTTGGAGATCTTCAAAAGCCACCTGGACATGGTCCTGGTCATCCTGCTGTGGGTGGCCCTGCTTGAGCAGGGGGATTAGATCAGATGGTCTCCAGAGGTTCCTTCCAAGCTCAGCAGTTCTGTGATTCTCTTTCTGTGAATCAGCCATGACAATCTCCTCTATATTTTGTTCTCTTTTTTTTTTTTTTTTTTTTATATATATATATATATATACTTAAAGATTCTTTTCCTCATTAGGTCATTGCTTTTTAGCAAAACCTTACAAAAATATATTTCTCTTGTAGGAAGGCAAAATACCCCCAGAGCTCTCTGCTCCTTACATTTCTACCTGCTTAAAAATGGAGTTGACTCTATTGAAAACTAACGTTACAAACTGCATGGAATGATTATTTCTCTCTCCAAATAGCTATAGCTTGTCAAAAATGAAGAGACTGATTTCTTCTTTTCCTTACATTTATGGAAAAAAAAAAAAAAAAAAAAAATCACGCTCATTTACCCATACGGTTTTGTCAGAATACAAGAGGAAGAATATAGCTAACACATCTGCAAATATTGAAACTCTATTTTCTCTCTTGTCTAACCACCCAAAACTTAATATATTGTGGAATTAAACTTAAAAAAGGTCTACAAGATAGTTAGGAATGGAGGAAATAGGAATGTGAGGAAAAGACATTAATGCATAAATTATCATTACGTATCAATGTTTTATAAAGAACTGCATGTAGCTGTGTTTTTCTTATTTTGTAACTACAGATAGAAAGTTCCAGCCTAGAAAGTTTTATAGATTCTGTAAAATAAAAAAAAAAAAAAAAAAAAAAAAAAAAAAAAAACATTTACTACATTCTTACCTTTTATCATGAGAGTAAATATATTAAATTGAAATCACTGGTCATATTTCAAGCTAGCGGCATATCTAAATGCTCACTTGCCGTATTGTGATGGAGGTCTAAACCACAATACAGTTAATATGTTTACATTATTATGACTAGGATCCTGGGTACTACAAATCACATTGCTACTGCTTAATGTTGTATGTCACGAAATGTTAATGTTAAAAAAAGACCCAATCAATTTAGACTGAGAAGTGATAAGCAGGTCTACAGATGGAGTCCCAGGAATACTTACTTTCTTCTTTACACTTCCTCTTCTTATTCACTCACATTCATCAGGCTGCCATTGAGCCACTCTCAGGATTTTGTCATGACTCCAATTAGGATTTTTAGAATTCTAAGAATTAATTTATATATAGAATTAATATACATATATAAGAATATATATATATGTAAACAGCAAATCTTATAGCTCATTAAATCACTGAGTGTAAGCAGCAAAGGGATACAAACTATTCTTTTAGCTTTAGTCCTTTGAATGTAATCCTCTTTCTCAGTAAATATTTAATGAATCAAAAGATACAAAATGCAATGGTGTTATCAGCCATTATATTAAGTCTTATAATGGACCACACCTTTCAACTTTCCTATAGGCAGTAAGCCAGAGTGGCTTGACTTCCACAGAATCTTTCCCAGATTAAGTACTGGGGAAAATAATAATAATTACAACAATATGACATCAGAATACATTATTTCTACCTCTTTACATCTTTTACCTGTGTTCACATCCCAAACTGTGCTCAACTTTTTTTCACTTGTCACTACTCAAGTAGTGACTAGGAGTTGTCACAGTTCAGACATGATGATGCTTAAGTGATGTCAGAAGATAATTTCCTAGTCCCATCCAAAAAGTCAGACTACTGATATGCATGGTGATGCCCTCAACGTGCATTCTAGCTCTATATCAGCAGGCAGCAATAATTTTATGGGCTAGCATGCATGATGTAACTCACCCAAAGAATCTTCAGTCTTGGACAGGGGCAAGGTATAGTCATGAAGCCAAAGTTCTGGCTCTTCACACTTAACATTGGATTTAAATAGCAATCAATACCTTACATCTTGTGCTTTTACAGAAGTGACTAAAATAGAAAACGTTATATACTACAATATTCATAAACAGGTTTTTTGAAGACTTCTTGATGTAAAACATCCTCACCAGCCAACTGATTTGTAGTCCTGGTTGAAAAGCATACCTGAAGCTCTCATATCATAACACTGCTCTTGAGAAATTCTGATCTGCTGTAAAAAGTCAGAAGCAGCATACAGTCATTTTGCCAGTTATTCTAAGTAGTCATTTGAATAGTTTTTGGATGTTCTTTCATCCTTAAAATTGAATTATATTTTGAGTTTATCCCCATCCATACTGTGGAAATGTGGATCCCTGAATCTGTTAGTGTATTTTTCTGGAAGTTGATGCAGATATTATACTAACGGTGGCTACTAATTGTATGTCATTTGAAGACAGAAATTTCCTCAGCATGTTGAAAAATGCCATTCAGATAACTCCATCTTTACTGGAAATTCTTAAACCACATTAAAAAGCAAAAATCATCAGAAAAGTCCAATGTAAAAAATGTCAGACAACTACACTTTCAAATGCTCTGTGGAAACTGAAGCTGAAAAATTATTGGCTGTTGCAATTCCATTGATGAAGCTCAACTCTCCATGATTCGTTTGTGCTACTTACTTATTAGCAAGGATTCTGTGTGCCTGAGCTAATGCTTGTAAGACAAGTAATTTCACTGAAATTTTTCTAGCCATGTCAGTCCTGTAGCCCTTTAACCTGGGTATCTCTTATTTATTTCTCCCTTTGTGTTCTTGAATCAGGGATATATGTAATACCACCAGTGCAACTGCTCTAAGATTCAGTGTTTTTCCTGTCACAGAACTAAAATCTTAATTTAAGACTTCCCTATTTTTGCTTCTCAACTATCATGACTTTCTCTTTGCTGTCCTGAGCAAGTGCTATCTTTCTTTTCTTTTTATCCACTGAGGATTGTGCTGCTAAAATCATCATTCTGGGTTGTCAGACCAACTTTCTTATCCCTTTAAATTTCCCTAATGGATCCATTTCAACATATACAAATATATTTGCCATCACCTTCAAGGCCATTCTTAACATATTACTGCCATACTTGGACACTTCTGACTTTCAAGGAATATTGAGTTGTCAACTCCCTCAATCAATAATGATAGCCTTACTCATTCATAAATTAAACTTTATTCATAAGAAATGTTGCTGGCTCTAATACAGCTCTTTAATATTCTGAAATATTAATACATCTGTTCTCCCTCGAGTTTCTCCTTAAACTGGGGTAATAGGAAGTCCACAATGTCCTTCCAAAACCTCAGAAGTTACAGTGATGTGTCCACCATAAAACTTCCTATTTATAATTGTGTTTGTTTGCTCTCCCATCCCTGTCACTACACCTGAGCTCTTATTTTATTCTTAAATATTAGATGTCTTGGAGCAATTTCTGTTAACTTTACAAAATACCATGGTACTTTGCTTACGCAAGTCCAACAGCATCTTGATAATATAGGAATATGGTCAATGATTTGTAAAAAAAATGATATTTTAGCCTATATGTGGGATACAAAAACTGATCCATTGCTATTCTTCACTGTGCTCCCAAGTTAATTAGCATAGTAAATTTTTTGTGCCGTATTAGGGGAATTATTTTAATAAGCCACTTTCTATGAGACTCATATCTAGGAGAAACATCTGCAAGGAGCTATTTGCATACTTACTGTTTGTTACATGTGTCTGAAAGACATTTGCTTTTGCAGAACAAGGCTAAGTGAACATAAGCAGAGATGATAAAAGCTCCGAGGACCTCAATAGAATATCTGCATCTGACCCCCTTGTGTCTTTTTGAAAATACTTACCCCTAGAAAATAAAGCTGGGTCTAAATTATTAAATTAAGTATATAATTCTCTGCTACTTTTATTGACATATAGAACATTTTATAGAACAGCCTACATCCATACATTGATCCATCTCTTGTCCTCTAAAACAGTATGGCTATAGAAAAAAAGGTTGAAATAGAAATACTAGAATTATTTTCTGGTCTATGATAGCTCTTAAACCATGCATAGGGGTTATTTAGGAGAGTGTTAGCTAGCACAGGCCAAGAGTATTACAGACCCTCTTCTAATACTTTAATAAAGCTGATGACAGTGTCTCAATGTGCAAGAATGTTTCCTGGAAGTGTTTAATTAACTAGTCTAGACACAGTCTAAACTTATCAGCTGCATTTTAAGTGATTCAGTTTAATAATTTGAGAGCTGACATTAAAAAGAGAATATCTTCGACTTCCAGAAAACCTGCTCCAATTTGAGAACATAGGTTCAAAAGGGTAACCAGGGTTGCCTTGAAAAGTTACAAAACACAGAAATCTAACAATTGAGACAAATTTACATGAATTCACAATAAATAAATAACAACAACAACAAAAAATAATAGTATTTTAAATGACCACAGTTCTGATGAAATTTTGCTAGAGGTATTCCCTAAATTTTCCCAAGTTCAAATTCTCTGAACATGTCAATCACCTTGTACCAGGGCATTTGTGACAGTACTGGGTGTAAGGCAAAACAGTCTAAGCAGACCTAGAATGCCACACCTGTTGCAAAAGACTGCTACGTTAAAAAGACAACCAATGCTTCAAAACATTATTAACTTATTGAGATATCAACAGCTCAACAGTGAGCAAGTTTAGTAAACTCTGTGGAAAAATAAAATTGGAGAGGCCTATGGTTGAGTGAGGTAATTTTGAAACATTTATCAAGAGATCTCTGGGAATGTGAGAAAACACACAGAAGTGCAAGGATGTGGACAGTAGATTTCATCATTATCAGAACACTGTTAATAACTCAATTACTTCTGCAGTCTTAGCATACACTTTTTTACATGGTCATGACAACTTGATGACAACAAAGATAATGGGAGAAAAATAGCTTTAAACAGAATAAAGAGTTTGTAAAAGCTGTCCAGAACATCTTTTTACAGCTGGAATTGTTTGTTAAGTAAAGCTCTAGTAAACTAAAAGTAGTTTCAAAACCTAAAAGAACAACAAATAACTTGGCAATTTCCTTTTCAAAGTCATAGGTATCCTCTCATGGACTATTTCCTAATGTAACTATTGACTTTCCTCCCCCCCCAAAAATAAACAAACCAATACATACCTTTGATAGTTGCATATAGGAAGTATGGGAGGTGGAATATTTTAGAGCTATCTTCCGAAGTTGTATGATGAAACTTTAACATTTCTCTTTGTTTCTAATTAGGCACTGCCTCTTTACTCTTAAATAAGATCTTTTCTCAGTTTTTTTTCTCTCAAAAATAAAAGTTGCTTTTGTCATAAGATGAAGCCATTTTAGGAACAGCAGATTTAGGAATAACAGACTTGAATGAAAACTGCACAAAATGCACAAAAACATTTCCTCAACTTATCTGGATTCAGCTGTAGATCACTATTTTCTGTCTTCCAGAACAGCATTCTACACATAAGTCTGGAATTTCATTTTCATTTGTTCCTCTGAGAGATGCAATGACTCTGGAAAGGATCTTCACAATGATCAACAGAGAAATTTCAAAAACTTAGAAACTATTACCAACCCATATTTTCTCTGGAACTATATAGCTCTGCAAGATAAAGAGCATGCAGTGGGAAAGCATACAGTATGTTGTTGCATTTGTAAAACCATGTGCTAACACTGTACTAACCATGTACTAAACTAACTAGATATCTTGGTAATAAGTTTCGCTAACAAATCTTAATAAAACTATATTAGGGCTTTCTAAAATCACAACAATGCCAAACACAGCTATTCAAACCCTTGTCCACAATTATAATCCCATCAAGAAACTAAATCAAGAGATTACAATGAAAAACAAGTATTATGTAAATCTGTTTGATCACTTGCTATGCTTTCTGACAAACCAGGCAGATGTGCAGTTTCTGTGGTATGTAGCATGTAGATAACTACATTTTTAAACCTATAGCTACTGATAGAAGGTGAGAATTGAATCACACGATACGGTAACATTTTCATTCAAATAAAAAAAGGTAGAAGATATGCTTTTAATAATTAGAGGTATAATTAAGAATTAGAATAACACTCTTTTTTGCTACATCTTTTGCTGTGTATTATAGGAAAACTGTCAAGCTTCCTGTGGGCTTTAGCTGTGTTAAGTGAACTTTACCATAAATATGTTTAGGAAACTTATCTACAGTCTCAAAATAAAAGACTGACAGAAGGGTTCCTTCAGTTCAGCTGATGGAGCATGTGGATGTTTGCCAGGCTTTTCCTCCTAATCCCTTGTTGGTTCATTAGCAGCTCACTGCAGACGACAAGGGATTATTATGCCAATCAACAGTAAAAAGTCACAGAGAAGCCTAGCTTGCATGCCTATGGAAAACAGCTTGAGAGACTGCAACAAGGCAGCATTTTTCAAAGTTATGCTTAAAATAAAATAAAATAAAATAAAAATAAAAAGCACAAAATAGAACCAAAAAGCCAGGGAAATCAGAAAGCCAGTGACTGCTGAACCTTTCAGTCTGACTTAAGCAGTAGTGTACTGCTAGAGTGTACTTCTAGTCCAAATGTGAGCTTCTACTTTTCCCAGAAGTTATTACTAAGACAAATGGCAGAACAAAACAGTGAGAAGTTGAATGTCTTTTTTTTTTTTTTTTTTTTTTTTCCAGGCTGGTTATATAAAGCTAACCATTATGTTGATACATAATGTCATGAAGTAAATAAGAAAGCTGACATTGTTTTCAAGTCCACCCAATTAATAATCTACTTGGATGAAGAAGCCCCCAAGTTTTTCTTAACATTTTGACAGTCTCTCTCCTTTCCCCCCCCCCCCCCCCTTTTTTTTTGATTCTACACATCTGTACCATGTAAGAGCCCAATGCTCTCAGGAGTTTTGTGTTGGTAGGTGGGTGATGCTAAGTCATCTTAGAGAAACTCACTGAAGGGTGAGCTAGGTTTTCTAAAGAATCTAGTATTGTGCCAATTTTCTCACAGTGAAAAAAATCTTACAAATAACTTAAATCAACAATATATTCAATAATAACGTGTATCTCAATGATACCCTATCATCATTAAGAAACAAGGTTGTTTTAAACCAGATGACAAGGATAATTGGCCATTCTATGTGAACAACTAGTCCTACTTAGTCAAGTTGCATATGTAGTCTTTATAGCATAGGTTTGAAGAATGTGTTTGCAACAGTACAGAGACATAAAGTGATAACATTTGCTACTTCAGTGCAAAGATTTCTGTGCATGAAGCACTTAGACTTAGAGACTTTCAATAGTGCTAAGCTCAGCAGAGCTACTCAAACTAACAGGCAGAAAATTCTTCTTGTTATCTAAATTCTCTCCCTCCTGTCTCTGTGCAATATAAAGGTCTGCATTACCCCTTCCTTCCCCTACTATTGCATTCTTTGTTATCTGTTGATATATTTTTCTTCATAAAAATCATTTACATACCAGAAATATGACTCCATTTTCTAACACATTATTAGTTCTACATGTTTCTTTAGTCCTCATCACTCTATGCTTTTTGAAGGCTGCTTTTATTTAAATTCAGATTTCCTGCACTGGAAAGACTGTGTCTTGATTTATATCTTCTCCATTTGATTCTGGAACACAAAGGTGTTTCTGTGTGATCTGGTAACCTTCCAAAAGGGTGTGGAAATTTCAGGAGCAAAATGAGGTCCAGTGGATACTCACAGAACAGAGAGGACACTGAGACTCAGTTACACATTAGTCTTTTAAAAGTGCCAAAAGAGCGTTGCTGTTTCATTTTAACATCTTATAAGAAGTTTGAAGAGAGGCCAGACAATATTTGGTTTGCTTTTATATTCACTGGCAATATAGGATGATGAAGAGAGCTCAGAATGTTCCAGGGAACTCAGAAATGTGAAACAATAGGAAATATGACATTTAATGCTCCTCACTTGTCAAAAGAAAAAACAATGTGATGCCTGAAAAGCTTTGCTGGTGTTAGGTATTATTTTTTTATTATTTTGTGTGTTCTATTGCTTTCTCTGAATATCTGATGAGTTTTTTGATTGATGTTCAATCCCCATATTCTCTTCCATCATGAAAATGACACCATCCATGCAAATTCTTTATTTCATTGTGGATAAGCTAGACTGATAGGCAACCATAGGTCTGTTTTTGTGCAATGTACATAGGACAGAAGAGATAAGGGGTGAGAAGAAGACTGTGAGAAGTTGTCTGTTCATCAGGAATTAAAAAACTACAAAAAACAAACCAACAAAAAACAACAAAAAAAAAATTACCAATAGCAACAACAACAAAACATCCAGTAACTGAAAGGGAGACAGATATAAAACCAGAGAGCAGACATGGATATTTATGGTGTGGTCACTCTGGGGCTCTGAATAGCACAGGTCTGCCACATTTAAAGTATGAACTAGCATGAAACAAATTACTAACACTGAAATCGGGCTAGATGAGTTAAAAAGAGGTCACTTAAAGACCTTCAGATCAGTATTTTGAGATCTCGCATGAGAACAATGAAGTCTAAAACTGAACAGAGCTAAATAAAGAGCAGTATGGAGGAAAGAAAAGATTTGGGAAGACTCTTTTTCCCCAAGTGGGAACAGAGGGTTCAAATGGCATCTTGAGACTTGCTATTCTCAAAATTAATTTTAGAATGTAATTTAGACTCAGCCATGAATATAGCCTTGTCAGAGTACAAGAGAACTGTGAAATTAAGTATAAACGTAACATGTACACAACATGGGAGTGGCTGGTGGTAACAGCGATTCACGTCTTACATTACTCTTCGGCATTATTAATATGCTTCAAATGTAAAATTCTTCATTCATAACTTCAGCCATTATTTATTTGTTTATTTACTTTTTCCCTGAGGAATATCCCTCTGAAGGAGTTGCAGGGTTTTGCATCAGAAGAGGAAAAAACTCAAGCTCTGTATTTGAAGATAATGGCAGGCTCTGGCAGAGGGAGCCCACGGGAGTGGAGATGGTCACGAGTAGAGAGCGTTCCCACAGAAATGCAATACAGCAGAACTAACTGATGGCTGGAGCAATTCTACACCTGTCAGTCTGAGGAAGATATCCCATAGGAAGACAGAAACATGAGTTTGCTTGTAGCTTCTCCTTCCCAATATGCACTACAGGCCCTACCGTTTCCTCAGTGAAAGGATCCTGAGGAACTGAGCTGTGGTACACATCCATCCAGACTCAGCACCTTCCACAGTGCAGTCCTACTGCTTATCTTCCACCATCTAGAAACAGAAGCAGGCTCAGGAATTTTCCCATAATTTTACTTCTAGAAACCCTACAAACCATAAAGCAGTGACTTTTTGATGCCTGAGGTTTTGCTCTCTGCCTGTCATGGCCTGTTGGCTTGGCTATTTCCATTCTTACTGACTTCTCTGTGACTTTAATTCTGAAGTAATATTTTCATTTAATTGGTTGCAGCACTTTTCATTTCAGTATCATTTTTCTTCTAGTTTTCTGGCTCCTTTTTGTCTTTGTAGAATGTCCTGCTTACTTGATCACTAACAACAAGAGTCAGCCTGTAGTTTCCACTTTTGGACAAAGTTCTTATTTTAATCCTTTGTCCTGGGTGCTAATCACTTGAAATATGAACATGAAATTAAAAGGTGAAAGTTTGCCTGCAAAGTTTTTCAGTTCTATTCTAAACTGTTATTGCAGTAGAGACTACCTTTGGGTACATCTCATAATTCAAAATCATCATTTTCCTGTTAAATTATTTAGGTAGCTATAAATCTTTCTGCAACCAGATTTTTCTCTTTGCATCTTAGGCTTTGAAACTTACTTTTTTTTAAAAAAAAAACATAAACAACAACAAAAAACTTTTCTACTTTATGCAGCTATAATATCAGTTTTGATTTTACAGGTAGAAATGAAAGCTAGTCAAAGCTAGTCCATTTCATATACAAATGAGGCTAATGCTTTCAGCAGTAGAACAATTCAATTGATGGAACAGTTTATTTAATGCTTTCATTCCATTACATCCTGTGAAAGACACAGTCTAGTTCAGGGCTCAGGTCAAAAATCACTATTCTGGATTATTTAACTTTCTTAATTAGAACAGCTCACTCTTAAAAAGTCACTGGCCAAATTTCTATAGCTTCATGACTGCCCAGGGAAACCCACAGTGCCCTCTAAATCAGCCAGGAATTGTGAGTTCAAATCTGCTCTTGTTGCAGCTGAGCAACATTTTGACAACTGAGTTGTGTGCCAGATTATACTGATCTCAGACCAATTCTTTATCTGCATACACATTAACCATCTCTTTCTATCTGGTGTTTCACCATGAAAGTGCCAAGCAATAGATGGATCAGACATACTGGTACTTTAAGACAAAGCATCCTCTTTGCATTTATCAAAATACAGAACCACACATGTAATCCTCTGTAAATAACATATTAGGTTGAACTGCATGTGATATTTTACCAATTCAATATTAGCATTCTATTCTACTATCTGCACTCAATTAAAGCTGCATATACCTCCTTCAGTATATTGCCAATGATACCCTAAGAAACATCATTGCTGTGGCTTTTCACCATGATCTTTTGGATAGTTTTGTCATTTCAACACATGGAGTTTCTTCCTATTTTCAAAATAAAAACAAAACAAAAAAAAAGAAACAAACAAAAACATAAAACAACAACATACAGATGGATATAATATGCTAGTGTTGACTAGAGGGATGAGCACATGCTTTCATCACATTTTTTCACAGATCCATTTACATTGTATCCTTGCTTAATTATTCTTAAGTAATACATTGGTTAACTAATAGTCTAGCAAGTACAGAATAAAAAGCCAGAAAAGAATGCCTGAAATGTAGCTTTCATGCTTATTAACAGATTTAACCAAACTACTAGAAATTACTAGTCTCTAAAAATAATGGAACACCTTATTTTGATATATGCTGGGAAAATAACAAAATCTATTTGATAGAGTATCCACAATGCTTTTTACAAGTATGTTATAGTCCCTATAACAGGTAATCTATGAATTGAAGGTACAAAAGTCTATGGAGTCAAGGAGTATGATGATATGCACCTAAGCTGAATATTTATGTGCCAGATGTAACAATTTAAGTCAGAATAAAGCTCATCCATCTTCTCAACGAGATGTTAACAAATGAGTTTAGTAAAAGAAACAAACATGGCATATTACTACATGATACTTAAGTAAGTGTGAAAGCTTCTGAGATATTCCTGTAATCAAAAAATGCTAGAAGCAGGGAAGGTTAGCAGACTGTGGCTTTGACTTTTTTTTTTTTTTTTTTCTCTCACATGGGGACAATTTTCAGTGATCCAGAATAAATTCAGAAGACATTTTGAAAAACTGCACAATTTACAAGGAGTCATTCCTCATTCTGATGACTTACATTGGTGAAACTTGTTCTACGCATGAAGCTTTGAAATCTGTCCAATTCCCAATTCACTACTTCATATTGTTGCAAAAGTAGTAAAAGTGTTAAGGTAAAAATTTAATATAATAATTATCTGAAACTAGAGCAATATTTTAGTGATCACCATAAATGATGCACCCACCTCTGCTGATAATTAAATGTATATAGGCCTTACATTTCAAGTTTCAAATGGGATCACTGAAGTTGAATGAAACCCTAGAAAACACAGTCTATGAAAGAAGACTTAAAATATAGCTTGTAAAAAACAGCTATGAGAGAAGCACCTAATAAATATATTATTTTTTAAAAAATAATCCTGCAGATTCAGAATGATAAAGTATGATTTTAAGGAATCTCATGAAGCCACCTAGTCTCTTAGACCATAACTCTCTCTAGACCATAGTCTCTTGCATTATACTTACATCACTCGTAACAGAATTTTAAAAGAAATATTAAAAGAATTAGAGGCCCTGCAAAAAAACTGAAGTATTTTTCCACTCTTTAGAAAAAGTGTATCCGGTCCCTCACCCAGTATTTACCCCAAATTCCCCAGTCTCTATTTGAACCCATTTCTTCTCGTCTTAGTCATGCAGCTCTGTAGATCTGTCTCTCAGCAAAAGCAGGTCTGGTCTACAAAAATGAACTGAAGCAACTGAAATTCTATGAAGTAGTAATATAATTTTCATATGTCCTTCATACAAATACATCTTACTTATGATCCTTTGGTGTATTTTTTTAATCAGAAAATTGAATATCTGAAATATTCAAGCTATTTTTAAAAAGTTTTCCAAAAAAAAAAAGGGAAAAAAGTATTGCAAAACACATTTTTTTCCATAAGTACAGAAAATTCAAAATCATTCAGAATAATTCTAAATTATTTCATAGCCTTTGGAAAATATAACCCATATTAAAACTGGACTACTGACTACTTCACTTTTACAATGTAATCTTTCCTGTACTTTTCCCCATTTAGATAATAAGTTTCCCTAGGCATTGACTGTGTTGTATACATTCAGAAAATCATCCCAGATGATTTTCTAAATAATAAATTATTTAATAGATTATTTATATAATAGATTATTTAATCTAAATAATAAATTCCAGTAAAATCACAGAATTTCTAGGTTGGAAGAGACCTCAAGATCATCGAGTCCAACCTCTGACCTAACACTAACAGTCCCCACTAAACCATATCCCTAAGCTCTACATCTAAACGTCTTTTAGAGACCTCCAGGGATGGTGACTCAACCACTTCCCTGGGCAGCCCGTTCCAATGTTTAAAAACCCTTTCGGTAAAGAAGTTCTTCCTAACATCCAACCTAAAACACCCCCGGCGCAACATAAGCCCATTCCCCCTCGTCCTGTCACCAGGCACATGGGAGAACAGACCAACCCCCACCTCGCTACAGCCTCCTTTGAGGTACCTATAGAGAGCCATAAGGTCACCCCTGAGCCTCCTCTTCTCCAGGCTGAACAAGCCCAGCTCCCTCAGCTGCTCCTCATAGGACTTGTTCTCCAGGCCCCTCACCAGCTTCGTCGCCCTTCTCTGGACTCGCTCAAGCACCTCGATGTCCTTCTTGTGGCAAGGGGCCCAAAACTGAACACAGTACTTGAGGTGCGGCCTCACCAGAGCCGAGTACAGGGGGACAGTCACCTCCCTAGCCCTGCTGGTCACACTGTTTCTTACACAGGCCAGGATGCTGTTGGCCTTCTTGGCCACCTGAGCACACTGCTGGCTCATATTCAGCCGACTATCAACCAGTACTCCCAGGTCCTTCTCTGCCTGGCAGCTCTCCAACCACTCATCTCCCAGCCTGTAGTTCTGCTTGGGGTTATTGCGCCCCAGGTGCAGGACCTGGCACTTGACCTTGTTGAACTTCATGCAGTTGACCTCAGCCCATCCGTGCAGCCTATCCAGATCCTCCTGTGGAGCCTTCCTACCCTCGAGCAGATCGACACACGCACCTAACTTGGTGTCATCTGCATACTTACTGAGGGTGCACTCAATGCCCTCGTCCAAATCATCAATGAAGATATTGAAGAGGACCGGCCCCAGCACCAAGCCCTGGGGAACGCCACTGGTGACCGGCCTCCAACTGGATTTGACTCCATTCACCACGACTCTTTGGGTCTGGCTACCCAGCCAGTTTCTAACCCAACGAAGCATGCTCCAGTTCAAGCCAAGAGCAGCCAGTTTATTGAGGAGAATGCTGTTCGAGACGGTGTCAAAAGCCTTGCTGAAGTCAAGGTAGACCACATCCACAGCCTTTCCCTCATCCACCCAGCGCGTCACTTGTCATAGAAGGAGATCAGGTTCATCAAGCAGGACCTGCCCTTCATAAACCCATGCTGACTGGGCCTGATGACCTGCTTGCCCTGCAAGTGTTGCGTGATGACTCTCAAGATAATCTGCTCCATGAGCTTCCTTGGCACTGAGGTCAAACTGACAGGCCTGTAGTTTCCCGGGTCAGTCCTCTGGCCCTTCTTGTAGATGGGCGTCACATTTGCTAGCCGCCAGTCAGCTGGGACCTCCCCCAGTAGCCAGGACTGTTGATAAATGATGGTAAGCGGCTTGGCCAGCTCCTCTGCCAGTTCTCTCAGTACCCTTGGGTGGATCCCATCCAGCCCCATCGACTTGTGCACATCCAAGTGCCGTACCAGGTCACCAACCATTTCTTCGTGGATAGTGAGGGCCACATCTCTCTCCCCATCCCCTTCCACCAGTTCAGGGTACTGGGTATCCAGAGATCAACTGGTATTGCCACTAAAGACTGAGGCGAAGAAGGCATTAAGCACCTCCACCTTTTCCTCGTCTCTTGTAACTAAGTTTCCCCCTGCATCCAGTAAAGGATGGAGATTCTCCTTAGTCCTCCTTTTTGTGTTGATGTACTTATAAAAACATTTTTTGTTATCTTTAACAGCAGTAGCCAGATTGAGCTCCAGATGAGCTTTGGCTTTTCTAATTTTGTCCCTGCACAGCCTCACAACTTCCTTATAGTCCTCCCTAGTGGCCTGCCCACTTTTCCAAAGCTTATAAACCCTCTTTTTTCTCCTAAGCTCAAGCCACCATTCTCTGTTCAGCCAGGCTGGTCTTCTTCCCCGCCAGCTCGTCTTTGGGCACGTGGGGACAAACCGTTCCTGCGCCATTAAGATTTCCCTCTTGAAGAGCGCCCAGCCTTCCTGGACTCATCTGCCCTTCAGAACTGCCTCCCAGGGGACTCTACCAACCAGTGTCCTCAGCAGCACAAAGTCAGCCCTCCAGAAGACCAATACAGTGGTTTTACTGGTCCCCTTCCTGGCCTCGCCAAGAATAGAGAACTCCACCATTTCGTGGTCACTCTGCCCAAGACAGCTCCCGACAATCGCATCCTCCACCAGTCCTTCTCTGTTTGTGAAGAGAAGGTCTAGTGGGGCACCACCCCTGGTAGGCTCACTGACCAGCTGTGTCAGGAAGCTATCTTCCACACTCTCCAGAAACCTCCTAGACTGCTTTCTCTGGGCTGTGTTGTGCTTCCAGGATATGTCAGGGAAGTTGAAGTTCCCCACGAGAACCAGTGCTGAAGATTTTGCAACTTCTGTCAGCTGCCTGTAGAACTCCTCATCCATCTCCTCATCCTGGTTTGGCGGTCTATAACAGACCCCGACCAGGACGCTAGCCTTGTTGGCCCTGCCGATCCTAACCCAAAGGGACTCGACCTTGTCATTCCCAGCCTCAAGTTCTACAACATTGAAAGACTCTCTAATATAGAGAGCCACTCCACCACCCCTTCTGTGCTGCCTGTCCCTTCTGAAGAGTTTATAGCCAGTCATTGCAGCACTCCAGTCATGAGAGTGGTCCCACCACGTCTCCGTGATGGCAACCAAGTCGTAGCATGCCTGCTGCACGATGGCTTCCAGCTCCTCCTGTTTGTTACCCATGCTGCGTGCATTGGCGTAGATGCACTTCAGCTGGCCCATTGCCTTATCCCCCGGCCTTGCTATTGTTCCCCCTGGCACAGCTCCAACAATCCTTGCTTCAGCCCCATCCCCCTTCTTACAGGTTATGAAATGAATTATGAAATGAAATGAAACAATTAATCCAAGCTTTCTTTTTAAGTGGAACATGACTAACTGAAAGTCCAATGGGGACATGCTTTCTATTTCATTTGGAAGTCAATGAAAACCACTGTTTCCATGGGTTTATCTGGACCTGTGACCTCAAATTGAGATCAGCTACAAACAGCATATTTATTTTAGGTCTAAAGTGTTTAGCAGAGGTCAGCATGACTCTTACAAGTCTGTACTGTCGCCAAGTTCACTGAAAACAAACAAACAAACAAACAAAACAGCACTTGGAGACTCTTATTCTGTTTGCCCATTACACTGGAAAAGAAAGTCCTACCAGAAATACTGCAAATACAGAGAATGTCTGTACACAGTGATTTTGCATTTTGACCACTCTATTAGTTGAAAGATAAATGATCTTAGGGGTAGCATAGAGTTCCTGACTTGCTAAAACAACTACATATCTTGTATACGTTATTTATTCAGAAAAAAATGTAATGTCAGTTTTATGAAATCAATTTAGTATTGATATGGCTGTTCTGGGTAGACAGATCACTTAATCTGTAACACATGTCTAAACCAGGACACAAAAATTCAGGGAATTTTGATCAGAATTACATATTTCTGACCTCATGAACTCTTCTGGAGGAATTCAGTATCCCAACAGAGAAACTGCTCTGTATTGAGGGAGCTGCTGCCAGATACTCAACATATATACAAAACATCCTTCTCTTGAATGTGTTATTTCTGGGCAGAATGATCCCTAAATAACTGTCTCATTGCACATTAACAGTTTATGTGGCTGGATTTCAATTCCACATAATTTATGGAACACTAGAAAGTTTTTTTACAAGGTTCAGGATAAATTAAAAGAAAATCAAGTACAAATGAAGTATGGATCATCCAAGAGCAGAATCCGTAGAGGTACTGGAAAGCAAAATAGCATCTGCTACAGCATCCAAAAAGACAGAGGGATTTCCAGTGCATATGTTTTCAGGAAATAAAGCAGTTCTGCTGAGGTTGAACCTTGTCATGTTAGACAGGGAAAGAGATGCCCCTTGTCAATGGGCTAAGAATCATCGAGAAACACTTTTGCCTCTGCTTTACTGTAGACCCAATCCCATTTTCAGTGCTGAGAAAGCATAACATGAGATTTCATAGAGGTCAGGGGAAAAATATGTGTGAGATAACGTCTCTCCTTCTTTTCCCAGTGGAAGGAGCTCAGCTAAAAAGAAACAAACAAGCAAAACCGAATTAAAACCCTATGCAATCTGTAACACAACCCATAAGCAACAAGACCTATTATAATAAACTGGTTGCTGGACTTAATTTAGTATTCGTTTGTAATATGTGGTCATTTCCAAAAGTACAAAATGGGTGCAAAGGTTTAGCAGTTTGAAAAGATAAATGTTTTATTCATCACTAGAGTAAATGCCAGCATGCCACTATGAGAAGGATGGTGATCAGGGTCAGCAGAAGGCTGCAGAGGAAGTCTTCTTTCTTTTTGAAACAGATGGCAACTTCTTTGAAGGTGGTGGAAACAGTTTTAAACTCAGATTTAACCAAAAATGAAAGTGGAAGGACATAAAGAACTCCAGATGTATTCTGGCCCTGTGGCGTGCTGGCTCTGCTTTTGGAGAGCCTGTGGTCACAAGGAACTTTTCTCTGTGGAGCACTCTTGCATTGCTGGAGCTTTAAGGTGGACTGTTTGGTTGTGTTACAATTACTATACATTCCACATCATGCAACTAGTTAGTAACTCGCACAGGGACAGAACTATGTCCTGCATGGAGGCATTCCTGTCTTCCTGTGAGCAGGACTGCTGACTACCATAACTGTGGGTCATACAAGTCCATTATGCAGAATTACTGGAGTTGCACTGCTTTGTAACCAATTTAATCTTTCACACTTGCATCAAATGCAAATAAAATGCTGCTATCTGACAGAACTCTCTGCTCATATTGGCGTATACTGTCATCTCTCAGTGGTAGACTTGGGCCCAGCATTTGCAATGAATGGTGAAAGAATACCATTCCTAGCTGCTAGTATCTGCATAGGGCAGAACCAAGCCTAATGGAAAGCCTGCTTAAATAACTTCTTTTTCTACAGAAACAGATAAACAAGGAACATACATTTAGGCCATTATTTGCTTTGAAAACAGGTACCTAGTATTTTGGATAAATGTAGTCAGAAAGACTCTCTTTTCAAGTATGATTCAATTCTTAAAGGAAAAAAAAAAAAGAAAAAAGAAGAAGAAGAGGAAAGAGAGAGAGTGAGAGAGAAAAGAAAGGAAAAAACAACTTTGAGTGAAAGCCAGTGCTTTATTTACACTGGGCTATTTTAATGGGACAGATAATACCAAATAAAGGATACTAACAAACAGAATTAAATTCTATATTGCTGCTTGCTTTAGCACAGGCTGAGGGAGTGTCTTAGAGTGCCTTTACATATTTTAAAATAGAAAGTAGATGAATAGACATGCACCTCTGTCTTTTCAGTGACATGAGTCACAGTTCTCCAATCATGCTTCTTTTCTTTGCTCCCTTATTTTTAATTTAAGACAATATTTGTACATTTTACTGTATTCTTATCAAAGTTCTGTGAACATAGTTAATCTCACTTCATGTGAACAGAATAAAAGCAACAATTACACTGTGAAAAGTAATAGATCTCATTGAAAATTAATTTTTTGAAACAGATCATGAGATCGGGTATTTTACCTTGAGAGGAATATTGGCAAGTAACACTTTTCTGGGTAAGCATCTTTGTCTATGAGTTGGATTCTATGTAAAGAAAAAAATCAATTTCTAGTATGAATTCACTTCACCAATCCATTCTTGGTGTATTCTTGAAATTGGTTCGTTTCTCTATATATACACACTTCACATACTGTAACCAATAATAGATAGGCCTTGACAGCTACCCCAAAATCTCAGAGTATTTCTCATAAGTGTTTTGCAGGAATATTTTTTCACCTTTAGAAAGGCAAACAAACTATAAGGTAATGAGCTGCTTCTCAAAACACAGCTATAGAGCCAAAAGTATGACCTATATATCCTTTTGTCTTTCTGGTATTCAGTCTGTCTGCTATACTACAGCTTAAAGTATCTGTAACAACACTCTAATTTTGTTGCTGCAATGTCTGTAATTGCTTTGAGTGTGTTAGTCTACTGTGAAAGGTTGAAACAGAGAAGGTAGAGTACAGCTCTTGCTGGGAAAAAAAAAAAAAAAAGTAATCTGGGAAAGGCAAAAGAAGGCTCTTACTTTATATAATATCTGGAGTTGGGATTAAAGAGACTCCAAAACTCTTTGAAATTTGTCACTGTAAAGTTAAAAGTTTATTCATAAGGAGTCCAAATTGTAATGGCTTAATCAACTGTTGAAGCTCACAATCTCCTTAAAATTGAACGTGTTAAAAAACTGCCTACATAGATTGATGATTGTGTATTTATTTCTACCTGCTGAGTTCTCTAGCATAATATTAATTATGTAAATAATTTAACATTTTGTTTTAAAACAATCTTCCATAAATTCTTTTCACTCTGAAAATGAGATCTGCACCTTCACTCCTCACTCCTTCATGTTTCTAATAGAGGATAGAGCAGAATAACAGGTTATTAAGTTCCCAGTTCTTATTGAAGAACATTTCTCTCTTAAAGAAAATGTTCTGGCTGAAATTGCATGGGATGCTACATGGCAGAGAGCAGTTAAAAATAATCAGGAATGCAAGAATTCAACTTAGCAATGCCTTAGTTCCAACCTCTTCCCAACGTGATCCAAGCACTATGAGGAACAACTGGAAGGACATGATTCAACTTATTGTTTGTTATTACTTACCTTTTTTCTCATTTTGCACTGCATTTATTGGGCTAGATAAAGCATTGGAGTTGACAAACTTCAAATTGTTACACTTTGTAATGGATAAACTCAAATTTAAGTGTTTAGCTCTCTAATGATACTGACTGAGAGAAATGTTGGGAGCACTTAGAAATAACAGGCTGATAAGCTTTTAAATTCATGCACACAGTCTACAGGTATGATGAGTTTTGATTTGAAATGTACAAGCTGTTGAAACACCTTCTGGCAAATGCATAGTACAATCCCCTAAAATTTTTATGACTAATTAAAAAAAAATGATTTTGCCGTATTCTAAAACAGACCCTATTCACTGCTACATTTACAGTGAATCCACTGAGCTGGGACATGTCCTACCAGCCATGCCTGTGCTGCCGTTGATCTGTACGGGTGCAGTAATTTCCAGGACAAGGAGAACCCTTTGGGCTTTTGCACTGAACTTCCCACAGCAAGCAATCACACAGTGAGGACTTGTTGTCAAAAAACCAACCTGAGAATGTTTGGTGGCCATTTATCCAGACGTTATCTTGACTGGAGCTACATCTTTAAATGGGCTACGCCGTGTTTAGAAGTTTAAAAATAAATAAATAAATAAATAAATAAATAAATAAATAAATAAAAGTATCATTTTTCTCATCATCACTAAAACTTCCAGATTACCTGTGGCACTCTGTAAGTTTAAGAGCTCCAAACAAATTACAAAATGTATGAAACTGTTTTCAGGCAAAGGTGTACTTCTTAATTCATGGAAGAAACAGATCTTCCAACAATCCATTTAATGCAGAGAAAAAAAAAGACCATTCTAGCTGGATCTGGAAGTCATACTTCAGTTAAAATTATGGCATGGTAATGAGCAGTAATAACTATGCCAAACTAAAACATTGAGATGGAAAGTGAATTTTCCATAGGCCCAAATTAAAATGGAAAAGACAGTTCTGAGATTGAAGCTACTGAAAAATTAAGTAGATTTGCTTCCCCACCCTTTTCCCAGGCAATAAATTGTGTTAGAGAGCAAGAGACTGAAATGTGGCAGAAGAAATTCCAAGGCAGAGAGACAGAATGTGATGGATTTCTCTGCATACTATCAGAGAGATCTAAGGGAATCTGATTGAAAATTTCAATTCTGCTATTTGGTTTACAGTCAACAAAAGTGAAGAGAAAAGGAATACTGCTTTGGGACTTGAGTATTGAGAAAAGAAGATAGATTATTTGCTCCAGAAATTAGACACTTTGAATATTGCTATTTACTTACATCATGTTTTTATCTTTAATCTGAGTCTTATGCAATAAAAGAACTGGAAAGAAGACAGTCTCACTGAGAGCAGAGACTAAAGCCTTTGTCAAACTTCTCTGTTACTTGGTTATGAAAACGGGAAGATAAAAAGGAGAAAGATTCCTAGCGCTACATCCACTCTGTGTGTCAACAGGTGGCAAAGTGAAAGGGAGCCTTAAAAGCCTTCTGTACCTCTCCCTTGCTATCTGTGAAGAGGAAAATATAGAATGCAATGTTCAGATGTGGAAAAAAGTGAGAAACAGTTTGTGGAAGAAGCTGTGGGATGGTTGCATTAAGCCAGAAGGTATTGAAATTGAATTCTCTACGTATATAGCTGAGGGAGAAAATCATACTGAAATGACAGAAAAGAAAAAAAAGTTCAGAGGTAAAAGGATACTACAGAGACTGGCTGAACTGAAGGGTGGGTGAGAAATGGAGTGCTTGTAGAACACAAAGAAAACAGCTGAAGAAATTGAATAACAGATTTCACATCCCCTCATTTTCTCTGCCTTGAATTTTTCCTTCCTTCTGCTTTACTCACCGGGGACCCTTCCCTTAATTTCTCACTGTAAGTACAATATTAAAATTTAGATAAATGAGCACTTATTTACATTTCAAGTTTGCATATCTACTGTTTTTTTTTGCCCTGGTAAATGTACCTGCATTCTCCTATTAGAATTTATGGAATATACACAGCTACCTAAATTATGTCTGACAGCTTCAGTTAATGTGGGCAGGTAGATTTTACACTATGAAATACACTTCATCCATAACAATTAAAGTGTACTGCACAAGTTACGTGACCAAGTGAGAAGAAGGGAGTATGAAGAGTTAAAGCTTCCATGGTAACCTTGGCAGTGAGGATGCAATTGGCTCGCTCGGTCCCTTCTGTCACATCTTGATTCCATGCCAACAAATCATGAACTGTCCATCATTTCACACATCTATTTTTAGAGCATCCTCAGCTGCTACCAATAAAATGATAAATGATATATACTCACAAAGGGCTATTGCTGGTCACAGAAAGGGCTGTTTCCATCTGAAATGTAAGCTGGAGCTTTGGAGTAAATCACCATGACAAAGGTACTGACCTTCAGCAAAGACAGACTGGAGGTTTCGGTCAACTGCCCTTTGCTTTTCTTAGCAGCAACCTGTTCCTAAGTAAAAGCAAACAAAATCTATGCCAAATATGACCAAATACATCTGTAGCTATTACAGGAATTGTTCCAAAGGGCCAGTACCTCTGCAGACTCACTCTCAAGTGAGAAGCATTTATATAGTGTCTCATCTACACTGAAGTACCTTCTCTTTTGTGCTTTAAATAGAAATGTGTGCTGGTATTTCAACAAGACCACTGCAAACATATCTTTAATAATGCATTTTTCTGGGAGACAGCTCTGTTCATACAGGATGCCCAATACTCAGACAATGAACAGAAATTGCTTATGATGTACCATTCATTGCTGTGTCTGCGCTCCAACAACAAATATATATATATATACATATATATATACACAAATGGGAGGAGACCATTTAATGGAAAGAGAAGCATGAAAATAACCTTTCCTCAGGTGATCAGATCTAAACCAGCAGAAGAAGTTGCATCATACTATGTCATACTATGACAGGGAAACTCAACATAAAACATTCAACTTAAAATGCTTTCAGTGCCTACTGATGGTAATGCCTCCAAGAGGTATAGGAATACCTCAGTGTCAGCAATCTTCATCATTCTGCTTCTCTCTTTTTGTTAGATGTTCTTCATTTTTAATCCATATTCTGAACGGTCTGCATTTAGTTTGCCTGGCTCCAGCATTACTTGCTAGACATGGTTCCAAAATTCCAGAATTCCAGACCTACTTTTATATACAAATCCGGCATGCTGAATTATTTCATACTATTTCCTGAAGACACATAGCTTCATCATTTCTAAGCACAGAAAATTATTTAATATTTTACAGGTTAATTAACCTTATCAGCAACTACTTTTGAACTACTGTTTATTCCTATTAACTTTATATGATTTAAAATAAGGAGAATAAAGTCTTTGGAGAAGGGACTGAAGATAATTAAAAATGTAATCAGTCCCCAGACTATTGGAATCTTACCTTTATTTGAAAGCATTTGTTGTTGTTGTTTTCTAAATAAAGTCATTTTCTTTTAGTGTTCAAACATTTTTGTACTTATTACACCTAGGATAGGAAACTGCAGTTCTCAGATGGTTTTCCTGACTGGCAGAATATATTCTGAAAAATCAGAGCTATATTATTATTATAATTCCTCTATTTCATTTGCTAATCTGCCCATTTATTTGACAGCAGAGAGCTTTTTCTTCCAACCAGTAAATTACTCTTTTAATGTATTATTCTTGACTTACCGCAGAATAAAGTTTATTTTTAATATATATAGTCTCTATATCTTTTTCCTATATACCTTCTCAGAAAGAAATAAAAACTAAAAAATATTGATGACTGAGGTATTATTATTATTATTATTTATTTTTTTTAAGGATAGATGAAAATGCACAACTGATTATGTCTGAAGTACCAAGAAAAATTTCGTCAAAGTCACTCACCAGTTCTTCTACAAAAGAAGAAGTCTTACTCAGCTACACACAGGGTTCATTTCGGCATTTAAGAAAATATTTCTGCTTCCATCCTACTGTGGAGTACTAGTATTAGAATTATGCTAATGGCATTGCACAAAATGGTTCACTTGCAGCTAACTTAACTGAGAGATATTGCATATACTTATTAATTAAAGTAATCCATAAACTTCTGGTTAGGCATTAAACAACAACAACAAAACAATTCCGCAAAACAAATCATAGAATATGCTACAAGAATCTAGCTAAATGATAATTATAAGTTAATCATAAGTGTATTCACCCCTTCAAATACAACATTCCTTTAGTATATAAATGAATTGAATTATGTCGAATTACTTTTCTCTGTCATTCCATATATTGCTTTGGCAGCAGCATGCATTAATTTTTAAAGCACTTTAAAAAGTTTACATTTTTTTTCAGTCTTGCAAAGTCACATAGGCCCTGATTATTAAGCTGACATAACGGCATAGCAGCTTAAGCTTCCTGTTCATCAATAGGATCAACAAGGACAGAAGGACTTTCACCACAGTTATAAGGCACCCAGTTTACACATTAGAGTCACCTCCACACCAATCCAGGTAGGTATACAGGGCCATTTCCTAGGAAACACCATTTCATGAAGAAGAAAATCAAATAAAAAATAGTGCCCCTGCAATCCTTTGTTAGAGTATGTCAAATTTCATTGACTGGATGCTTTGATTGCACATGTGCACAAAATTTTGGTTTGCTGTTCTTACTGTCTATTTCAAAAGTTATAAAGTGAAGAAAGTGAATGAAAGGAGGAAAGAAAAGAGCAGAGAGCTGTCCTCTACTCACAAAGCAAGAGGGAATAGCCATCCTGACCTGCTCACCTCTCTGATCCCTCCTGCTCTCCAGTAAGGTCCCTCACAGAATCACAGAACAGTTGAGGTGGGCAGGGCCCTCTGAAGGCCATCTGGTCGAACCCCCGCTCACACAGGGTCAGCCAGCGCAGGCTGCCCAGGACCATGTATATGTGGCTTTTGAAAATCTCCAAGGAGGAGACTCCACATCCTCTCTGGGGAAGCTGTGCCAGTACTTGGTCACCTGTACAGTAAGGAAGTGCTTCGTGCTGTTTAGATGACACCTCCTGGGTTCCAGTTTGTGCCCACTGCCTCTTGCCCTGGCATTGGGGACCACACAAAAGAGCCTGGCTCTATCCTCTCTGCACTCTCCCTCCAAGTATTTATAGACATTGATGAGATCCCCCCAAGTCTCCTCTTCTCCAGGCTGAACAGTCCTAGTTCTCTCAGTCTCTCCTCACAGAAGAGGTGCTTCAGTCCCTTTATTGGACTCACTCCAGTACTCACTTGTACTGGGGAGCCCAGACCTGGATCCAGTACTCCAGCTGTGGTCTCATCATTGCTAAATAGAGGGAGAAGTCCTCTTCCAGGAGGAGAGGGAAAGGAACTTCTGGCCACTTTCCAGTCCCTCACAGATGACCATTGAACACAGACAACTGAAATTACCAACCTTAGAATATATATTCTAAATGTTCCTTAGAATATACATTTCATATATTTATGACAATTTATTTACTCTTTAATATTCCTTTTCCATTTAATAAAAATAAAATCATTTGTAATTAAAAATAAATAAATAAATTATAACCATTCAGCTGCTTGCTGGCTATTCTGCCAGCACTGCGTATTTTGTGTGCCACTCCATATTATTTTCTGAAAATACTGATATGCAATTGATGGAAGAGTTCACTTATGTATTATTGATAAAGTACATATGTATAATTTAAATTCCCTAACATATCTACCTGCAACTCACAGGTAGAAGTAGTTCTTTTCTCCTCCAAAAAGCTAGATTTATTAACAGAAAAAGTTTCCATGTGAACAAGCGGTAATATGAGCTTTTTAGAAAAATATTTTCTTGATATAAATGGATAAACATGAGCCTACTGATGCTATCATTAATAATTTGGAATATTTGCATAAATGTGAGCAAAGATGGATGACTTTAAACAATGGTCACTAATTAAGAGACTCAAACAAAGAAAGGACTAATAATAGTTTGTAAACCAAGATAGGCATATTAGCATACTCTATCTCATATCATTGTGGTAATGTCAGAAAGACAAATAGTCCCGATTACATCTGAAGCAATACTATAACTAATGCAATCAGTCACAGCAAGGGACTTTTGTTTGCTGTTCATTTCTTACATAAACTCTGATTTTTAAATTAGGTCTGTTGTTGAAATATATGTATGAAAATGAATAACATTTGTTGTAATAATAAAATATGCTAACTGAAGGATCTCCTTGCAACTGAATTATTAGTAGCCATTTCCTAAAACTAGCTAATCATTATGCAGACTTCAGTCTAAGACATATTGTTAGAAGTGAATGGCAGATCATTAGGAAAGTCTGTTTTCCAGAATTCTTGCCAAAAATCTTCTCTGACTGAATATTTGCAAGACTATTTTGAATTAGCCAAAGGCTGAAAAATTAGTCACAAAGAGGTAATAAAATGTCATTTAACTTCAGATAGTGCTGCTTAGTGCTAATTAAAGTGTTTCACCTATTTTGAGTTACATGCTTTGGGACATGCAGCGTGTTAATTCCTGAAAACTAGCAGAGAGGCACAGGTGGTATGTAAATATTCTGATAATTTTTCTTTGGATGAGCCTCTGAAAAGCAGTGGTCCCACTTTCCAATGACTTCTCAAATATAAGGTTGTGCATCCTTGTATACTGAGAAATTATTAACAGGTTTTCTTCAGGGGATGAGACCTGTGAAGGGATAGACTGTCTCTTCCTCATAGCTTACCTGTGAAGGTAGTGAACAGCACTGTTACCACGTTTCCCATGCACAAATTAAGTCCATCAATGAATAATGCTAGCTACTGTTCTATAATAAATATAAATAACAGTAACAGAGGAAACAATTATTGAATTATCTGTACAATTACCTGTGCTTTTAATGAGAAGCCCTTGGAGGACAATATGGTACAATTAATCTTTTTTTTCTTTTTTATTTTTTTTGGAGACCAGTGAAATAACTGTGTTTTGTGGGGACTCAATGACAAACACTCCCAGAATGATGCTGTAGGCTTACAGCCTTGATGACAGCAAAGATCCACACTGCAAGTCCTGTCTGGAAAGTCTAGAAATAAAAATTGCTACGATTTCATTTCTTATTTTACTTATCCAGAGTCATGCAAAAACCAAGCCACCAAAACAAAACAAAACAAAAACCAACATACAGAACACAGATAAAGCATAGGAAACTCCTATGAAGAAGACCCAGAAATACTCTCTTGCTTCTGAAAACTGGATATCACACAGCTGTTAAACTGTTGAACAAAGAACTGGCAACAGGAATTTAAGTGAATAAATTACTACTGTTGCCTTACACTTATTCTGGTAGGAAAAAATGTGTATGAGAGCTCCATTTGACAACAGTGACCAGTAGTGGCATCTGGCACAATTACAGCAGTTCCAACTTATACCAGCTTTCACTGACTATGCTCATAGAAACCAACAACCAATCTGACTTTAAATCAAAGAATTTTTTTACTAGCTGATAGACTTGGGAAACTGAGTCATCTCTGGATCAGCTGAAATACCAGAATTCATACAAAGGATTATCATAACCCGACGTCAAAGAAATCACCTTTCCCTTGAGTATTTCTGCTCATTCTCAGCACTTCAGCACAAGAGCATACAATTACCCATGCTGCAGGCAATCTCAGGGCTCTTTGCATGTTTGTTAGCACCACACATTTAGAAATGCAGGGATCTGAGTGAAAAGCTTCCTCACTCTTAGATCAAATTGTTGGATGAAATCTGAATGCCCCGTTTCCTCCCCACTTTCTCCACAGATGTAGTTACCATTGGCTCTGACTTAAAAAAATTATATCAGGCTGTATCTCCTGCTGTCTCTCAATCACTGTCTGAATTGAAGGAAGGAGTGAGCTCTACAGCTCAGCATCTTGTTTCTTCACATCTATGTGACTTGTGCTCTGCTGGGTAGAGAAAGACTGATACTCTGTTCTCTTCCATTATTTATTTACCAAGTCCTATAGAAACAAACATAGTAGAGACAAAGTATCCTGCTCCAAATATAGTCTACCTTCTCAAAAATGTAATTATAAAACTCTCTTTTTCACACAGAGTGCACAAAGTTCAAAAGAGAATGGAGTCTTAGCTCTCCTCCCAAACACTGAATCAGTTTAAACAAGAAAATAAAAAAAATCTATGCCAGCTGTTCTGAGAGCAGGAAGGGAAACTCTTTGAAAACAAATAGTGATAATGAATCAATTTCTGCCTCAAATTAGTTTTGTTCTTCAGTCCTCAATTGGTACTGCCTCTGTTTCATCTTTACTCTTTCTTCTGTTAATGGCAATCTTTGCTTCCCTCTTTCCCAGGCCACATCAAATGTCAATGAAACTCTCAGAAGCTAAAAGGTCTATTGATTTAATAAACATTAATTGACAAACACTAATCTAAGCAATTGTGTTTTGACAAGATGGATAAGTGCATTTTATATATAATTATATATATATGTATATTTATTATTACTATTGCATAAATACCGATCTGTTACTTAAGTTTGGACTCCTCTTAGCTAGAGAGGTAATTTTTATTTTTTACTGTTAAACTAAGCAATACTGTATAGAACAAAAAGCAAAAATGCTATTGATAATCAAAGAGTTATAACACTACTTTCAACCTCTTCTCTCTGCTGTCTTTCAGCTAACTTCATCCATAAAACATCGATAGTCATTCTTTTTCTTTCAGGATCTGTCAGAATTTCAGCCATGATTTTCTTTTCTCTAAAGTGCTCTTCTCAGTCAAGCGCTATTCCACTTTCCCTCTACAATGGCAGGGGCAGTTTTAAACCAGGAGATTCAGACCAAGAACATTTTAAGAAGCCTTGCAATTATACATCAAGGACCAATGGAAAACTAGAATGGTAAAAATTCTAACACAATACTCTTCCTAATTTACATGCAATAGTAGAAGAAAACTTTTTACTAAGTTTGCTGTATTTCATAAATTTATGAACAATCCCTTAGACCCTCATTCTGCAAGAGACACTTTCTCTATACACTGTATTCTAGTGAGTATAGGAAATGTGTCCAAGTAATACCTGAGACAGTTATGACACCGCCATACTCTTGCAGCCCGGCCAACTTATTTGTGTTCTGACTTGTTCAAATTAATTAAAGTCAGAAGTTGCTTTAGATTTTACAAACTTTGTGTAGATGAATTATTCCTGATTATCTCATAAGCATTTAGCATCCCTTACTTAAATTTTGACTGATACCCAGAAAGTTTATTAATGAATAAGCAAGACAGTGAGATTCTTTCAGATATTTTTTTGCTTCTGAGTTGAATGTTTAATAATGTTTATACCCATGCAAGATCAAATCTTGTGGAGATATTCCCAGTCTAGGTAATCTATGGCATATGCAAGGTTAAACATATACTCAGAAACAAAAACAATTAGCATTTTAAATTAATTACTAAAATCAAAATATATATAGTAAAATAGTATGTTCCACTGTAAGAAAAGCATAAACTGCATGATTTATTTTATTTTATTTTACTTGCAAAGGTTTCTTAGCTGAGGATAGTAAAGTTGTCAGAGTTACATGGCCTTCTCAACTTTTTAGCTATGATCAGCTAATTAATACTGTAGAAAGTTTCTCAGAAAATTCTAAACTGATATTTCTGAGGATTAAAGGTTCAGGAGCTATGACAGTTTACTTGTTATCAGAGAAAATATGTAAAAATAACACTTCTGAAAAAAAATATTGAAAGAATAAGCATCAGAAATAAATGATTGCAGAATATGCAAGAACAGTGACTCCCAGGCAAGAAGCAAGTATAAACATAATGGAATGAGAAACTGTGTGCTGTGCACACATTTCTGTCCATCCAGCTCCAAGAAGAAAAAACAAAAACAAAAACAAAAAAAAAAAAAAAAAACAACAAAAAAGAGTCAGAACAGGTGAGAAAAAAAAAAAAAAGCATTAAATCATTTCACTGTTCTTTAAAATCCTGCTCTCTTCAATGAATGTTTTTAAGGGAAATCTAGGTTTATTTATGAAAGGATCTCTGTGCTTTGGCACCTACAAAGAGACTTGATAACCCTGATGGTTCCTTCTAGTCTTGTGTTCCTAAAGACTCATGATCTTAGTCATATTGCCTTTTTTTTTTTTTTTCCCTTCACTAGATTTGAGTCAGAGCTGCAGTTTTGCAGGCTTCCTGCCTTTGATTGATAGCTATTAGATTAGGTTTTACCCCTTTGGTTTTGTCCAGATTAAATACATTTATAGCACAGCATGGCACAATGAGACAAAGGAACCAGTGGCGATTACTTTGTCTATTTTTGTCTCCTTCATAGTTAACCATCATTTAAACATTGAAAAGGGAGTAAAGAGACCTGTATGAATTTGAAAAAAAGGCACACTTAAAAAGTAGGATCAGGAAAACTAACCCTGTTTAATCTATAATAACAAAGAAATTTTTCAGAAAATATTTATTTTTTCTAAATCCCAGGAATGATTTTTCAATGAAGAGCCAAATAAAGAAGTACTAAAAAGACCTTGCCAAACTAGAACACATCGATATCAAAAGAGCAATAAAGAGAATGAAAAGAGCTTGTTGTACATGACTTGAAGAGTGTTTTCTTATTTAAAGCATAGTTGTTTAATACTGATATGAGTTCAAAGTTCCTTCTTGTGGTAACAGAACAGAGAATAAAGAAAATAATGGTTTAAATAAAATTTCTGTTGTCACACAAAGCACAGAAGTCTCTTTTCTCCTTGTTAGCAACCATATCCCTTGTTGGCAGATACCAAGTAGGATGTATATGACAGGACCTATGGGCAGAATTCCTTGGGATAGACAGTTGTTTCCCATATATTACAAGTTTTTAGGAGATTGCAAAGTGTTTTTTTATTAATTCACATGCCAAATGATGAAAATGGCATATGAAAAGACAGAGGAATGTACATCTGTTTCTAGATACAAAACATAAACCTTTGGCCAGAAACCTCTTGTTCATACCCATCCTGTCAGCACCTTTACAAACAATACAACTCCAAAATAAATAGGCAGACTTTGAAAGTACGGCAATATACATACATGCTACTTCATGGTATTAGTGTTATAGAACTGATTAGATTAATTGAAAACCTAGTTTCTCTTTTCTCAGAGAGGAGAAGGCTGAGTATGGAAATGGTTATCTGAGGTGATGATGGGAAACATTTAAAAAGCACAATAGACCTGTAATCACATTCTTTCAGTTGCTCTTCTGTTTGGATCATCTGTTTTGTGAAGGGATCCAAAGCCTCGCTTGTTTGGTTAGAAAGTCTAAATGAGAATTTATTATATGTATAGTGTGATTTGTGGCACTGATGGTAGACCATAGGGGCCTACCTAACTCTCTGACTTGTTTCTACCTACCAAATCACATACAAAAGCTTCAAACAATATTTACAATGCTTTCCTGATGATTGCCCCATGTACATTGTTAGATTTTCTTGGAATCATAGGACAGCTTGGATTGGAAGGAACTTTAAAGATCGTCTAATTTCACCTTGCACTACACCAAATTACTCAAAGCCCCATCTAACCTGGTCTTAAACACTTCTTGCATGGCAGTGCTTTTATGGAGCTAGGTCTTAATGCTAGTTAACTTTCTGACACAAGCATCAGGAGAACATTTCTCTGTCACAGTAAAAACTGTGGTGATTTTAGGTGTTAGCAGTTGACAAGTCAGAATTACTTTTATTTTCAATCCTGAGGACATTGTTCACTTGAGATAAAAATCACAGGACAAGTCAAATCTTCATAGGGAACATGTTGTGAGTTGCTGTTGACAGTGTGTCACAACTACATCTATACTCTGTAATTTATAAGTTTGTTATTCTCCCACTTGCTCCACTGGCTTTCATAGTTACTGTTTTTAACAACAACGGCAGCTTTTGAATAGCTGGGAGAGTTCAGGGCACAGCAGGGTGTTCAAGAAATTGGATATACAAGTGGTTGCTGAAAGTGGGAATCATATCTTTTAAAGTTTAGGTGCAATGGGCATTATTTTGAGAGGAACTATCATAACAAAGCACAATTTCCACCTTAGTGAGCAGAGAGGATGATTTAATCAAAGAAGCAAAGGTTGTTTTTTATTTAGCTGGGAGTTTTGGCAGTCTTTCTCCTGCCAACTAAAATTATAGGCTGCTTACTGGGGCAATACGCCAGGAAAATTCACCCAGAAGAAAGGAGAAACATTTAACCTTCTCCTGCACAGTGGAATGGCACTGTTATCAATGCTAGTGCCCAACACCCCAGAGCCTCTTAGCTCCATATATTTAGATGTGCTAAGTGGCACAAAACCCACACCTGTCCCCAGTTACCTCTATTTAATAACTGAAATATTTTGAGGTTGAAACTCTTTGGTAAGCTGGGCATGTGCATCCTGTGCAGGAGCCTTTAATCCTTCCACTTATGTCCCAACACTGAATCACATGCTACAGAAGATGGAGGAAGGAGCTGAGGTTTAGCTCCCTAAATTTAAAAGTTCTATTTTTGGCATGACAGTGATACATATTATAAGACCCCTTCAGCACGGAGATTAGACCTTCAGTGGTGCATCAAGGTATTTGGTACCAAACATATTCAGTACAAAAGGCCAAAATAAAGCTTCCTTGTCCCTTTTTAAATGCTAATTTTGAACTCAAAATCTGACTTGCAACCAAAAAAATGAGACACGTAGTGTATCACTTCATTTCTTCAATTCCTAAAGTATTGCTTCGAATGACAATATTTCTGGGGGGAAAAGGACCTGCTAATAAGCCACATTTTTAAGCTATATAAAAAATGAGCCTGGTACGCTGATTATTAAACAAGAATCAAGTTCTATAGCAACATTCTAATCAAAAATGCAGTATTTAAGACCTTGTGTTTCCTCCCATTTTTCTGCAGATATATTTAGACAGATACGTGAATCAATACATCAATGCTGAAACAATATCAGAGTATCAAAAGCTACTAATTGATAGTTAAATATGAGCTTATTTTTCATGTGAAACCGTCATACTGTACTCATTGTTGAAATAATGGTAATCATTTTCTTTGTGACAATCTCTTGAGGAATTTTAAACAAAGCCTGCAGTAATTGCTTAGTTATTTCAAACCTGTCTAGTAATTTTCCACTGTATTAAAAGGCATTTGTTACTGTGAGTGATGGGAAAAAAATGTATGTATCTGTTAGATGGAGCTTTTACTTATTTTCAGTCAACATAATTACTTTTTATTAACATGCCTGGTATCTGAAAAATAGCCTATTTTTATTTATTTGACAAATACTTTTATAAGTTCATAACAGTAGGATATCTATATCTTTCAAACCACAGCAAGCAAACAAGATTGGTTATGTGGACAAGAATCATAGAATCATAGAATCATAGAATCACAGAATACCCTGAGTTGGAAGGGACCCTTAAGGATCATCAAGTCCAACTCTTGACACTGCACAGGTCCATCCAAAAGTTCAAACCATGTGACTAAGTGCACAGTCCAATCTCCTCTTAAATTCAGTCAGGCTCGGTGCAGTGACCACTTCCCTGGGGAGCCTGTTCCAGTGTGCAACCACCCTCTCTGTGAAGAATCTCCTCCTGATGTCAAGCCTAAATTTCCCCTGCCTCAGCTTAACCCCGTTCCCGCGGGTCCTGTCACTGGTGTTAATGGAGAAAAGGTCTCCTGCCTCTCGACACCCCCTTACGAGGAAGTTGTAGACTGTGATGAGGTCTCCTCTCAGCCTCCTCTTCTCCAGGCTGAACAGGCCCAGTGACCTCAGCCGTTCCTCGTACGTCTTCCCCTCCAGGCCTTTCACCATCTTCGTAGCCCTCCTCTGGACACTCTCCAACAGTTTCATGTCCTTTCTATACTGTGGTGCCCAGAACTGCACACAGTACTCGAGGTGAGGTCGCACCAGCGCAGAGTAGAACGGGACAATCACCTCCCTTGACCTACTAGCGATGCCGTGCTTGATGCACCCCAGGACACGGTTGGCCCTCCTGGCTGCCAGGGCACACTGCTGGCTCATATTCAACTTGCCGTCTACCACGACCCCCAGATCCCTCTCTTCTAGGCTGCTCTCCAGCGTCTCATCGCCCAGTCTGTACGTGCAGCCAGGGTTTCCTCGTCCCAGGTGCAGGACCCGGCACTTGCTCTTATTGAACTTCATGCGGTTGGTGATCGCCCAGCTCTCCAACCTGTCCAGATCCCTCTGCAAGGCCTTTCCACCCTCATTCGAGTCCACAACTCCTCCAAGTTTGGTGTCATCAGCAAACTTGCTCAAAATACCTTCTATTCCTACATCCAGATCGTTTATAAAAATATTGAAAAGTACCGGCCCTAAAATGGAGCCTTGAGGGACCCCACTGGTGACCGCCCGCCAGCCTGACGCAGCCCCATTAACCATAACCCTTTGGGCCCTGCCCGTTAGCCAATTGCTCACCCATCGGATGATGTTTTTATTTAGCTGTATGGTGGACATTTTGTCCAGTAGGATCCTATGGGAAACCGTGTCAAAAGCCTTGCTGAAGTCCAAAAAAATCACATCAGCTGGTTTCCCTTGGTCCACCATACAGGTGATCTTATCATAAAAGGAAATCAGGTTAGTTAGGCAGGACCTACCCTTCACAAACCCATGCTGGCTGCGACCAATGACTGCTTTGTCCCCCAGGTGCGCCTCAATAAGTTTGAGAACCATCTTCTCCATGATTTTACCAGGCACTGACGTAAGACTGACAGGCCTGTAATTGCTAGGGTCTTCTTTCTGACCCTTCTTGAAAATCGGCACAACATTTGCCAGCTTCCAGTCTACCGGGACCTCTCCAGATTCCCAGGATCATTGAAAAATAATTGAGAGAGGTTCCGCGATGACGTCCGCCAGCTCTTTCAGCACCCGGGGATGAATCCCATCTGGACCCATGGACTTGTAGGGATCCAGGTGGAGTAGCAAATCCCGCACACGTTCAGGGTCGGTTGGGAGTTTGTCATCCCCACCGTCCCGGTCCTCCAGCTCAGGGCACCCTGGGTCCCGAAGCCCATCATCGGCATTGAAGACAGAGGCAAAGAAGGCGTTAAGCGTCTCTGCTTTGCCTATGTCATTGTCTGTGAGGAGACCTTCCCTATCAAGGAGCGGCCCTATGTATTCTTTAGTTCTCCTTTTTCCATTCACATATCTAAAAAAAACCTTTTTGTTTTCTTTCACAGACACAGACAGCTTCAACTCTAGGTGTGCTTTGGCCCCACGAACTTTCTCCCTACAAACACGAACAGCATCCCTGTATTCTTTCCATGACACCTGGCCCTCCTTCCAGTAGCGAAACACTCTCTGTTTCCGCCTAATCTCCATTAGAATGTCCCTGGTCAGCCACGCCGGCCTCCTGCCCCGCTTGCCTGATTTGCGATATTTAGGAATTGCCTGATCTTGTGCTTCTAGGAGGCATCGCTTAAAGAATGACCAGCACTGGTGGACATCGAGGCCTTCAAGAGCAGCTTCCCAGGGGACCTTGCTGACTAGTTCCCTGAGCAGCCTGAAGTCCGCTTTCCCCATATCTAGGGATGAGGTTTTGGTGGCACTTTTCCTTCTGTCACCGTAAATTTTGAACTCAACCACTTCATGGTCGCTATGACCAAGGTGGCCACCAATCAGCACATCTCCCACCAGACCCTCTCTGTTTTCTAGCAACAGGTCTAGGAGGGCACCTTTCCTAGTTGGCTCCGTCAGCACCTGCACCAAGAAGTTATCATCTAGGTGCTTCATGAACCTCCTGGACTTGCTCGTGTCAGCCGTGTGGCACTCCCAGTTTACGTCTGGCAAGTTGAAGTCCCCCATAAGGACAAGGGGAGTTAATCTCGAGGCCTCTCTTAGTTCTGTAAAGAATAATTTATCAGCGCTATCGTCCTGGCCAGGCGGTCTGTAAAAGACTCCCACAACTACATCCCCTTTATTCGTTCGTCCCTTGATCCTTACCCAGAGGCTCTCAACTTTGCCATCGCCGACCTCAAGTTCCACACAGTCCAGCCCCTGCTTCACATACATCGCCACCCCACCACCTCGCCTACCCTGCCTGTCCCTCCTGAAGAGCCTGTAACCATCTATCGCAACACCCCAGTCACAGGACTCATCCCACCAGGTTTCGCTTATGCCGATGATGTCGTAGTTGCGGGACTGGGCCAGGACTTCTAGCTCATCCATTTTATTCCTCATGCTGCGTGCGTTCGTGTAGAAGCACTTCAGGTGCGTCTCCTTACACTCAGCACCTTGTGGATCTGACCGAAGGACCTCACTGGCACACAGCCCCTCTGATTCTAGCGTACCATCCTTTAGATCTTCACCGGTGTGCCTGGTTTTAGCCCCTTCCCCCTTCGACTCTAGTTTAAAGCCCTGTCTATCAGCCCTGCCAACTCCTGACCAAAGATCCTTACTCCTCTCCGAGAGAGGCGTGTCCCGTCCGGTGCCATCAGGCCCGGTGTAGCATAGACCTTCCCGTGATCAAAGAACCCAAAATTCTGCCGGTCACACCAGTCTCGAAGCCACGAGTTTATGTGAACAGCACGCCTTTCAGCTTCGATCCCCCCTATCGGAAGGACAGAGGCAAACACAACCTGTGCCCCTGATCCTCTAAGTAGGCGCCCCAAATCCCTAAAGTCTCTTTTGATCGCCTTCAGACTTCTCGTTGCTACTTCATCGCTACCAGCCTGAAAGACCAGTAGCGGGTAGTAGTCAGCGGGCCGTACCAGGCGCTTGACTTCCTTGGCAAAGTCTCTCACCCGAGCCCCAGGGAGGCAACAGACTTCTCTGAGGGTTGGGTCTGGTCGGCATATCGGTCCCTCTGTCCCTTTCAGAAGGGAGCCCCCCATAACAATAGCCCTTCTTTCTTTTTTGAAGGATGATGTGGCAATGCGATGTTTGGGTCGCCTTGTCTTAGGCGCCCCCTCCAACCGGGAGGGGTTTTTATCTACTTTGTCATTCAGATTGTCTTGTTCTAGTCCTTCATATCGATTATTTAAGGGTAGTTGAGAAGGTGAGGTGGGCAGAGTGAGGGCTTGCCTACCACCCTGAATGGGCACCTGCCTCCATTCCCCTCCTTGATCTAGGTCTCCTCCCGCTGCCTGGCAAGAGGAGGGAACCTCCGTCTTCTGCATAACAGGAGACGACTGTGCTGTGGCAGGCTCGTGAGCCTGCCTCAGAGAGGGTAGAGTGCACCTCCACCAGTCAATTTCCATCTCTGATTCCCTATCATAAAGAATATGTTTTGATTTTTTATGGAAGGAAAAAAAAAAGTTTAATCACAGTCACAATAAAATATTATATAAATAATATAAATAAATAAAACAATAATACAATAAAACAATTTTGATTATATTCAGTCTTAGAGCAAAACCTAATCCAACAGACTGACCTTTTAAGGAACATGTAGAAGAACAAAAATAACAGAATTAGTACTAGAAAAGCGATATTTTATAGCATATGTATTAGACTCCAGTGATTTTGTAAGGCTAACATTATTATTAAATGAATATATTATCTAGATAGTAAATGCTATCTAGAGTACTGCTGTGTTAAACTGCCCACAGCGTTGCTGTATTAAACAGGTATTACCTAAATAAAGGTCATCTAGATAACTAAACATTATGTGATGCAATTTATGCTGCTCATCAAACTAATTTTGTTTCTAATCCAACACTGTGATGAAAAATAGCACCCCTTCAAACCAATATCTTCAGCAACCTTCCTCCATGTAGGACAAAAGGGGAATTGTCTGTAAAGCTGCCAGGCTGCGTTCTTGCAGGCATGTGAAGTAGGTGGTGGGTATATAAACATCTTCAAGAAGATTTAGGTACCATAAGTATAAATACTATTCTCATACAGGTTTAGGCAAGAGCATATATTCCACCTCTAGCTGCCTATCTCAAACTGTTTCAGCCTTATCACCTCTCCTGCATGTTCCTTCAGCATCTTGTCATGGTTTAGCCCAAAGTTAAGGAACAACCTTATCTCCTTTGGTCAGCAGATATACTGCAGCTGAAACAATAAAGGGAACAGAATGAAATTGAATCATTTATTGAACACTCATACACTGCTCTCCTTATATATTACTTAGGGATATTACAGCACATTTCAAAT
The DNA here is from genome assembly GCA_011075105.1 of Heteronetta atricapilla. Classification (NCBI taxonomy): domain Eukaryota; kingdom Metazoa; phylum Chordata; class Aves; order Anseriformes; family Anatidae; genus Heteronetta; species Heteronetta atricapilla. The sequence goes on along the minus strand of CM021734.1, from coordinate 78,750,454 downwards.
GAAAAACAGTACTACAGGAACTCATACACAGAAAACGATTCAAATTATATTGTTAGACAATTTCTTTTGCTTGGTAAATTTAACTGAAAGAGCATACATTCATTGTATTCCTGAATTTTAATGTAATCTGTATGGGCTTGTTTACCATTTTTCTCTTAACTTTGAGGTAAGGTAACTTTTCTTTTGATTTTTTTCCAGGAAAAAAAAAAAAAAAGCAACAACCCACAGTTGAAAAAAAAAAAAAAGACCCAAACCAACAACCAACAAGGAACTTTTAAAGCCAATAGGACTAGAAGCAATTATTTACCACACGGTGCACTGTGTAACAAATGTGTGACACTTCTCATATTCACGATTTCATTAATGGTATTTATACTTTTTGAGGAGATACAAAATATATGCCAGGAAAAGTGATTATTTCATACTACTCAACAAATACTCCACCTGTGAGTTCAAATTTCTGTTGTTTGCCTTTTTTTTTTTTTTTTTTAACTTTTTTCAAGAAATTCCTGGATTATGGTTGTAAAATAGAAACTAGTGAACCAAGATTTCCAACAACTATTATTTTTGGTTAGTATCTCTTCCTCTATAATCTCTTTTTTTTTCCTCACTGTTATTTAATATGAACAAAAGTTTCCAGTAGCTGCAGTGAAAAGCAAGGTTATTTTTACTGCACAGTCCTTCTAAAGATATAGCAGCAGACAGTTCAAAACTAGTGGTATAGACCAGCATCAGAAGGGAAAGCAGAGATGACTGTAATCACATACAATCACATACAATCACATACAAAATGTTGCCTGAAGTTGCAAATACAGGATGTATAAAATATATAAATCAATCTGTAAAGTGCTAATTCTCTACAGCTGCCTTTTAGGCTAATCAATGGTGGTACGTTCAATCTACCTGGTGTGTTTAAGAATATATTCAATGATTTAGGAAAGACAGAAGAAGACAGTTTGAGCTGCTCAAGTAGGAAGCTGAAACAGAGGTGTATTGGTAAGGTCAGCACAGAAGGAGATCAGAAGCAGAGGGTGCACGCTGCTGACGAGTTACTCTCCTGTATTGCAGCATTTTATGAGATGTTTCTGAAAATCAATTGGATTGCCTGAACCAGGAGGCATTTAATCCACTGGATCCCTCATTTTGGACTGCAGGGGACCCAAGCAGGCTCAGTCACAGTGTGGCAGTGTGCAAGGAAGCCCTGACTCACTCACAGCCCACGTCAGCACCCAGCAAAGGACTTTCACCCCACTTTCTCTTGACATTCCAAAAACAGGATGAAGGGATAAGAAAAGGAGGCAGCTTGGTTTTGCGTCATGACTGAGTGGATCAAGCAGTGATTCAGGAAGGGAAGGAGCTGAAGATGCTTTCCAGCTGTCAGATGTTGACACGGACCCTGATTTAGGACAGCAAGAACCACTGTGTCGAAGACCAGAGAGCACAGTGTCCAAAAGAACCTGGCAGACTTCCCAGGCAGAGAAGACTTCGGGGTTGGATCTCTCTTCACAGCATTATTTATATGTTTTATTCAACAAGTCTTCAGTGACTCTCCAGGCCACGTTATTTTTCACTGGGCATGACTATAATGAAAACAGTATTATTTGACTGTATTCCAATAATCCTATTAGTGCTGATGTAAATATGTAGCAGGAAGATGACTCTGGATGTAGAAAAATACATTTCCAGGAACGTTCTCTCTACTAGCTTCACAATCATTATTTCTCAGTCACTTTATAATTTAAATCTTTCCACTAAAAATGGATATTAGTTTATATTTCTTCCTTAATAAAAGCATTTTTACTTCTAAGAGCTTCTTTGCTGCCCTCTTATGCACTTTGCTAGAACAGCAGAGATTAATAAAAAAGTTTATTATACTCAGCAAAGAGATGTTTTAAATAGTTTCTAGTTTGACTTTATTATTTTCTTTTTCACAGAAATATTTTTCTGATTATATACAATGAACTCCCAACCAGAAGTTTCTTAGCTTTTCAAACTGTGTGATAACCTTTCTAAAATTAGCTACTCTAAGTTAGAGGAAGGCAGAGTTGGAAAAAGAACTACATAAGCTAACAAAGAGACAAAAGAAGCAAATACAAGTAAGTTATTTTTGCAAGCTATATGTATATATAATCAAGATATCTGGTTTTTATTTCCTCACTCATTTATTTCTTAATATGTCTTCCTGCAGTAAAACAGATTCAAATAACATTTCTAACCTTTCTCAGAAAAGGCAAAAATCACTGATTCACTGACTTGACATTTTTAAATCCCATGAAAACCCATACACTTGCTAATGACACAGAGAGAAAGAATGCTGTAAATAGTAACTGTAAAAACTGTTTTTAACCTCAAAGTGAAATTTTTCACTAATTGAATCATATCCATTGCTTTCTCTATTATTAATAAAACCTCCTTTTGAGGATTTGATTGAGAAAGCAGAATTTGATGCAAAAGCAACTCATGGGACATACAATACAGTGAAGATCTGATCCATGTTTCCCCCAAAACTTAAAGCAAATGTATTACAATGAAAAGTGAATTCAGTTTTCTTAACCCATTTTCACAGGTAAAGAGTACCCAGCACACACATAAAAAAATAATTTTAATCAATTAAACAGGTGACACAGGTAGTATAAGATGATAGGTGAGCATTCTATGAGTCTGTAGGATAATTTTGATGTTCTCTTGTTTTGTGTGAATGATTTTGAATCAAGTAAAAATTATGTATCAGTCAAAATCCACTTTGCATGATAAAGATTAAACATTGACATAATGAAGGTTAGAGAAACAGGTGAAGGAACTGTGTTAGTACTAAAGAGATTTGTATGAAAGAGATGGGAAAAGAGAGTCCTTACTGACATGCCAGTAAATTCTATTATCATAGGGGTAAATAGACTCTAATCTGGATCAAGGTAAAGAAACACTAATGATCTGTTCTGGGAAGAGGAACTAAACCACACATGCTAGAATCATCAGCTGTGGAGGAAAGCCTATTCCTTAGAAGGAATACAAATGAAGAACTTCACAGGTGAGTTGCCTTAGATGCTACTAGTTTCCTTCATTATTTGAATGATTAATAGGGGATTTTTATCCCCTATTTTTGTAGACAGAATCCATCACTGGAACATATGAGATCTCTTTTAAACTGATAGGAAAATAAAGAAAAGCCCTTTAAGGAGAAGTTGTGTAGAATAAAAGTTTTTAAGATGGGAACAAAAGAGTGAATAAGATGTGGCCAACTTGATGGACCTCTACCAAAATTTCTGGAGATCCTGGTCAGTTTTCTTGGATGAGAGAAAATTTAAGTGGAGATCTTAAAAGCACTCCACTAGGGCCATCCAGAAACCCTGAAAACATATTTTAGTTCTATATTAATTCTAAACAACAGTTGACTTTCTCTAGTATTCTACTACCTAATCAATGTTACGATTTTATGCTTTTGCTGTTCAGTCAGAAATTTAAGAAAGAGATAGAACAAAAATGTATTTAAGTTATCATGCAATAGTTTTTGTGAAACTCAGTGCACATTTGATCCTTATACTTAAAGTTTTAGTTTTAATATCTTTAGAGACACTGTAAGATCACAAATTCTTACATGATTCACAAAGTCATGCATACATTTTACAGTGTAGTAGCTATGCTAAAATAATGTAGCTTAAGCTGTATTCTTTTATAACAAATAACTTTAAAGTTCTTAATTAAAATAGAACTACCAAATAAGATGAAAAATAATAAATTGATTTTATCTTTAAAGCGATTCAGTAGATTTAATCCAGTGTTTAAAATCACACTTGAGAGGATATGAAAATTATGTTCGCTGTTCTAGTCTTTAATATCACTCATTTATACCCTTTAATTAAAATGTAAATTCATCTATATAGCAGATGCAAAGACAAAAGCTTTGGTGAATATGGAATATCTGAGAAATCATTAGCCAATCTCACAGCACATTAGATTACTCCTACTGAATTGGAAATATAATGTTCACTCTTTCACTGCAATGAAGAGATTATAAATTAAATAAAATGGCAGTACCACCTAGTGTTTTAATTTCCACATACTTCACTTTGAAATGCTTTCTTCTCTGAATAATAACTTTCATCATCATCAGAGAGCTATTAAGTCCTTACTTTAAAACACTGACTCCTCTTTGCATGATTTTTCACCAAAAGTCTTTGTTATGTTCTGTCATGTGGCAACTGGTGTAATGCAATGCAGCTGTTTTGCCATGTGATTTATACTTATAAATTAATGACAGACACAGAAAACTAATGCTTGGCAATGTGAGAGCTCAGCAAAGGGACAAAGTGATGGACTTGGGATCCACCTGCTTTCAGTAAATTCTAAGAGAGCTACAGTTATGAATGAATAAGAGTGTTACAAACCAAACACATGCATATTTCTGTACAGACATTCAGACTAATCAGTACCTATTGCTACCCAGGGCTACCATAGTGCCAAAAGCCACATTTGTGCTGCTCAGACTGCACTCCCGAGCTAACGTGCTGAGATGCTTACGGTGACTTTCACTTTGTCACTGGTTACCTTTCCCTTTATTTTGTTCTCTAAACAGGCACCTTGCAGGGTAGTTAGATATGAATACACCCATCCCTTTCTCCGTATCCATAAGGACAAGATAAGTGGGTGATGTGACTGCTCTTCCACAGATGTTGTCCTAATGTCACCTCCCAACTCATTCTCAGTTAAAGGATCTACATTCAGCTGGAATGTAAATAAAGATTTACTAATCAGGGCAAATGCAGCTGTACTTACCAAAATATAAAGAATATACGCTGCTTGCTAGAGTTGCAATTCACAGCTGTCTCAACACACATAGGTTCAGATTTATTGATCCTGGCTTTTCCCTCTGCATGGCTACTAACAAGCTTCTTTTCTTCCCCCAGTCACATATCTTCATGAAGCAGGTGGGAAAGTAATACAGCAGGAATCTACCCTCCTTCAAACCTCAAAGAAATTAGATTTTTTCAAACCTTATCAAGTCACAGACAGGCCCCACACAATGCAAGCATGCATCCAATTAAACCCACATGGTGTAATAATACCATATCATTTGCATAGGAAACAAAGTTAATTTGATTCCACTTAAACGCTTGACCAGAGCTGGTAAGAATTATCACATGAGGTACAATCAGATAGCCTTCAGAACATGACAATTGCAAATTTCAAAGTTATTAACCTCTTATTTTACTGTCAATTTAAAGCATGAAGCCTGTTAAAATTGCCCTTTATAAATATGCTAAGGACTACAGGCTGTCTCTCTTTTTGCTTGCACACAGTTCCTGCAAAATTTGCTGAATTACTTTGTCTTACAAATTTACTACTTCTCTTTAAACTGACAGGCAGATGATGGAAAACATGTTGATGCTCCATATGGCTTGAAGGCTCATAAGAAATCTCATTCCTAAAATTGGCATATTTCAATGCCTTTAGAGCTGAAAGAGCTTTTATGTCTGCCAGTTTTCTACACCATTATTACAGTCCTGCAGCAGTGTTTATCACTGGAGTATGCCACCTAGCTCCAGGATGCTCTATGCTATTCTTTCACATTTCCTTCCATGGATTACCTGCCTATGAATCACCAAGGAAACTCATTACCAGAAGTATAAACTACATTGAACAGTACAACTGACTGCCAGCAGATAACCTTATTTGCTGGACCACTCAAGCCTCTTATTTCTTCAAATGTTGCACTTGTGTAACGTTAAACTGCTGCAGTACTGTTTCTCATTCTCATTCACTGTTTAATTTTAATCTCATCTGACTCACTGCTGTGGCTATGATGTTTGAGCTGCTGTCAGAAGTCTGTGTGAAGTTATTTTAACAGCTATTAAAACACAAAATGTAATTCTCATTCTTTTCATTTGCCTTTTCTTTCTTTCCTTTTTTTTTTTTTTCTTTTTTTGAATTTGCTTTTTTCATTACCTCTGCTTAGGCATGTCATGCTCTGGATGATTTAAGAGGAAAGTGAATCCTCCTTTCCCACTGTCTAACATTTGCCTCCACCTTATGTCAGGCTGTGAATTTACTATTTCCATGATGCCAGACTCAAAAAAGCTCAGGGACCACTACATACAAAATACAAAGATCATGACTCATCTAGACCTTATCCTAAGGGCTAAGTTGTAACCTTTATGCTTCACACCTTTTCAAGACTTCCAAATCCAACTTTTTGGTGTCTGCATCAGCTTCAACTTTTCCCACTTAATCTCCATAAACACATTTCAAGTACTGAATCAAATGAAAAATCTTGGATAACGTTTTGGTGTGAGAATGTTTTTCCATGAGTGCCTCCCATTCTACTTTCTCCCATTTCTACTTTGCATTGAAACGAACTATATAGGCTTCCTGTAAGGTTTCTCCTAGATGGTAGGGCAGCTACTATATACCCAATACAGAAGATGTACCATGCACCTCCCTTTGTCTCTTCCATTTCTAGTCCCTGTGCTTTGGATATATCAATCTGGTTCCCTGGTGAGTAAGGTGGATTCTGATATTCAGCAAGAGTTTAATGATTTATGCAGGTAATACAAGGAAAAATGGGGCAAAAGTGCTTGTTTTCTAATACCCTTCCTACCTCTGATCCTGAATGATCATCTCCTCTCTTACATGTCAGACACTCCTGCCCTCTCACCACACCTGGGAACTCAGCTGTGTGCCTGAAGCCACCCTGCTGCTAAGAGCTTTTGTGAAACAAGCTGGAAGGAGCCTCAGCCTGCCCTTGCACCTCCCCAGCACCTTGGCTCCTCTGCCCCCATCAAAACCTCAGAGCCTGCTCCTTCCTCCCCAGGGACTTCCTACTCCATACAGCACACCTGAAGCTATCAGTAGCCAGCACATGTGATAATTCAAGACATAGTTGAAAGCCATAAACTCTTGATGGGCTGCTTATGTTTACTCCAGTCCATTATCATTGGGTTTGATAAGGTGTTCAAGAGTGTTTGGATAAATCTCTTAGATAAATGGTTTAACTCTTAGGTTGACTTACGTGGAGTTAGGAGTTGGACTGCGATCCCCATGAGTCCCTTCCAATTCAAGATAATCTGAAATTCTGTGAGTCTCCTACGCTTGTCATGAAAACATTTACCTAAATATTTTCTTCAAGAATATGCAGGCAGGAAGGACCCCACACATTTGTGTGGATTTTCCCAGGGAATCTCTGCTGGGACAGCAGCTGTCAGCTCGGTGTCCTGGCCAGGTATCTGCACTGTCTCACTGTGGCTTATTTCTCTTTATAGAACTGGTAGAGTGAGGAACATCTCATTTACTCCTGGACACCCACTCACAGATTTACGGCAGAGACTTTCTCAGTAAAGGTTCTGTACCCATTAGCCAGTGTTCTGTTACTTGCACAAGTACACAGTTCATCAGTTCAAAGCTGATCCCACTGGCTATTTTAAGCTATTGAATGTCACCACTCCCTAACTTCATTGAGTAGAGTCCTCCATAGACAGCTTAGCTACCTTTCATCCTGATGAAGCTCCATGCTGATTTGGCAACTCTATTTATATGAAACCATTTATATGAATCCATCATATTATTAGAATAATTTAATACTGGCTACAGTTTCAGGCTTCAAACTCTAAATTAAAGACATTTTATTTTTTGTCATAGTTTTATTTTGGTTAGTCTAAAACCAACCATTACTTTTAGATCTCAAACTGAGATATTAATGGCTCTTGCTACATATTAATGGCTCTTGCTATTTTTCAGATTTTGTCTTATTTCACACCTACACTTATGTGGGGCATTTACTACATCCTTACTTAATGATGCCAACTATTATTTATTTAAAAAACAATCTCTAGCAGTCATAGTCACTGATGGAAACAGTTTAAGTGGGGATAAAATTGGAATGAGAAATAGAGGCTAAAATGGCCTAGGTATACTTTGACTAATCTGAGATACTCAGTGGCTTGAAAGGAAAGTATAGCAAAGTTACAGAGATAAAAATCTATTTAATAGATCAATAGATTGAATATTTAAATGACAGTTATCTAACCAAACACCATTGATTTTTAATAATTGCTAGGAAAAGATGGATTATTTTAGAATATGATGACATTAAAAATAACTATTCTGACTTGAAATGCACATTCTATGCTGACAACCTACATGATACAGAGATTCGGATGAAAGTCACATCATGTCATCATTGAAGACAATTTTATTCAGAGACTGTTCTTACTGAACAGTTAAGTCCAGGATAAAATTAAGCTTTTTTTTTTTATTATTATTAATAACAAAGCTAGTTAAGAAGCATGTTTAAATCTACTATGAATCAACCAGCAGTAGTATAACAATATGTAAGGCTTAGATTCCTTCTCAGTACAAGAATTGTTGGTAAATTTACTGCTTCCAGTTAAAAAATGAGAAATTACTTATTTTCTCTCTTCATTCAGGCACTGAGTTTAAAAGGTTGGGAACAATGGTCCTCCACTGCTCAGAACATTCTGGCTGCTGAGGGGTGGAATAAAGCCTTATAAAAGTAAATGGCAAAACTTTTACTGACTTCTGTGTAGCCACAGAGATCAGTCATAAAATACTGCCTTTCCACACATGTAGTCCCATTCATTTCTGTAGGTCTGTTCCGTTGTATAAATTTTGACTCAGCCATCTGGTTGCTAGAAATAATAATAGTGACAAATGAGCAGTGCAGCAGTGTCCCTGCTGAAGGCCAGATCCACAGTACTTAGCTGGAGAGGAACACCTACACATGAATTAAAGTTTTAAATTGCTTGTGAGAGGAGGAAGAATTGGCACATGCAAGAGACTGAAGACCTGGTGAAAGGGCTTGTTTGGAAAAAGAGCAGAAAGTTTTGACTACAAGATTGTGAACACTATACGAGATCTGTTAAATTGGAAGAGGTCAGGGATATTTTTGAATTGTTCTGTAGAACCGTAAGTTACTTTGAAGGTAACGTGTTGAGCAGAAGCAGTGTTATCCTTTAATCTTTATTATTTTCCTCTTTTTTTGAGAAAAAAAAAAAGAACCTTGTTACACTTTTTCCTCAGTGTTCTACTTTCTTTGCTCATAGATGTTTCGATAAGTTTTCATTGACTTAAGTATTTTATGACACTAAGAGTGATGCAAAACATGGTATAGTGTTGACAATCTTGACAATTGTCAAGACTGTCTTGACAATCCATTTTTTTGGTGAAAAAAAAAAAAAAACAAACCTGTCAGATTGAGTTTACACTAGCATCTGTGATGTTGGATTCTCAAAACTCTAGAGTTTTACCACAACTGAGAGTATTCATCTTCCTACAAGCAGCAGAACGATGACCAAGAAAACAGTACCAGGCTGAACCCAGACTGCCCCTCTGGCTAACCTGACATAAAGTGACAATGGACCCAAGCCTGCTCAAGATAACCTGGTACTGCTGAGTAACGTGAGGGTTGATGCTGTTAACACAGAACCATGTCTATCAGCAGCTGAGCTTAGAAGACAGAGACTTACAAGTCTTAGAAGACAGAGACTTTGGAAGTTGTATTTAATGTTCACATGCAAAGTTTAGTTTTAAATATAAAGTTTACATTATTATACATTACAAAGCTGGCAAATGCTCCTTTCCTACCCTTTACTTCTTTCCTTTTGCTTTCAGGCATGCATTTACAGGGTGTGGAATTTACAGAGAATTAAATGTCAGCTATTTTAGGATTCATTCCTTCAGTGTACATACACTATATAATGAAAATAGTTTCCTGTACTTCAATTATTCAAGCAAAGGTGTCTATACATAATTATTATTAAGAAACCTAATTTGGATTCGCATTCACATTTTGATGTTATTTATGTCATTGTGATGGCTTTCTTCTAACAAGACATTAGTGATTATTTCTGAAATACCAAGGCCTAAATGGCAGCAATGTTGTTTAGATCAGGAAAGAGAACATTCTGAGAGTTTGACTTTCATTTAACCTGTATTTTCCAGAAGTGAGTGATAGTGTAATCTAATTCATCACATCACATCCTTTTCATCTCTTAAGAAATTCTTCAAATGCTTTTGTAGTTTCCAATCCATTCAGCTGTACAGTAGCAAAAATTTAAAATGTGAGTAACTGTGGTAAGAAATAATACTGTAATAGAAGTGCTAAAAAGGACATAATTTTTTATAGCCTTCCTATTTTTAAGAAGACTGAGAGTTCTGGAAACACTATACCTGCTCTAAACTACCACTGATGGCACTACAGGCCATCACCCTCCTCAATAGAGGACACCACCACATATGGCCTTAATGCAGTTATGGTTGTACAGCTTTAGAAAACTTATGTTTCATATATTATTTACTCATTAAAAAATAAACATTTTGGGGAAAGCTATGTGTTTGGCAGGGAAAATCTAAAGCTAAACAGAATCTTTTTCAGTGACACCCAGTAATTCTGTGGAAGCTGCTGAGTTATGTGAAAAATAGCCAATTTCCTACAGGAAAATAACAAATGTCCTACATACTCTCCTCATGCTCTTGAGCACTTGTTCTTAAGACATTCTCTCTTTGGCTGCACACATCTATGCAAATATGCATACATGTTTGCAAAGGTATACATATCTATGATTTACACTTGGAAAATAATCAGTGTGTTTTGTCTGTAAAAATGTTGCTTAAATTACTTCATTTTAAGACTTTTCTTTCTTCTTTGTTTTACTTTGTGCCTTTTTAAATGAAAGCTTTGCTATTTTTCTGTAACATTAGAGCAACATTTACTGCTGTGGGTGTGATAAATAATCCAACCCAAACCGCTGGTCATCAAGCCCAGAATGTGACAAGGACATCTGATTGCCTGCAATCCAAGCCTTGGTAGTGCGACTGTCTGTAACCCCTGCTAGAGTGTCCTTGCTGAAGTCAGTTTTGCTTTTCTTCCCTATTAGTTATGACTTTATAAATGGTGAAGTCAAAACTGAAGAAATCTTTTTGTCCAATAAGAAATCCTAGACCAATAGTCACAGCTTCTTAAAACTACATTCACAAACAAAACAGCATCATGCAGTCAACTTTCACTATGGCAGAACTTGACTGACAGGAGAAAAAATGTTGTGAATAATTTACATATGCCACTGGTAGTTTTTGGTCTTTTAGTCTAAGTAGTTGGCATTTCAATTTCCTCCGTAGATAGTTTTTTCTATCCTAAAAATAATAAAAATGTCAACTTCAAAACAATAATTTCATTACAAATATTTAATTTGGTTCAATTAATGCCATAGACAATTTCAAAGTCTAACTCAATATAGAAATCACATATGCATACATAGTAAAAGAATCTGCAAAATTGCATACAATGCATACATGCTTACCTCTATGAAATAGAAACAAATCAATAACCTTACCTTTACTGCATTTTCCCTATTATATAAACAAGAAAAGAATCATAATTGTAATGATGACTTCACCTTCTGTCCCACATCTCGGTATCTTGATATTGATTTACTATATTAAGGATGTTCTATTGCACAACGACTGAAAAACAAACCAGGAATGTTACTACAAAAACAGAAAGCATTTACATGTCACCACCTGCCTTCTCTTAAGCACTTATCTCTTTATAATCTAAGTACTATTATGCTTGTCTCTCCAGATTTTCTGTCTTGAAATACATATCTTTATATACATATATAACATATATAGTTTCTATCTTGAAATATAGAATCCTAGAATGGTTTGGGTTGGAAGGGACCTTAAAGATCACCCAGTTCCAATCCCCTGCCATGGGCAGGGACACCTCCTACTACACCAGATTGCTCAAAGCCCCCATCCAGCCCAGCTTTAAACACTTCATTGTCCCTTGATACTTCTTAAAAAGAAAATACAGGAATTGCCATACACGTTTGGCTAGAACCTCAGTGGGACCAAGTGCTCACAACTCCACACTAAAAATAACCAAGCTCACTCATTTTTAGGGAGTAAACCCATTAGAAAGAGCAAGAAATGATAAAATGTTTAATAAAAGGTGTAAGCAGAGATAGAGTCCACAGGATACATTAGAAACTGGCTGTATCAGAAACAAATAATTTGTCTCTGACTGGCTGGGTTTGCTGCAGCTATCCCTGATGGAGCAAGCTTTTATTCAGATAAGTGTGAGACTGACAACAGAAGAATTAAGAAAAAAAAAATACCAGAACAGTTTCCTCCTCAGGAAAGTTTTTCAAATGCAGTAGTACAAGGGAATTTCTAAACATTTATGACTTTAACCTTTGATAGTACTGCTCTATAATATACATAATGGGTACAACTGTTCTGCAGAAAAATATTTCCACCTTCAAGACATAGAGCAGAGGAGCTAAATACCTGTTGATTTCTAACTGCTTTGGAGTACTATCAGACAACAGCTATTTTTAAAACAAAATAAATTACACCCCACAACTTCGAAGCTGCACCTTTACCTTGCTCACAGTGATGTTAAAGCTTTTGATTTAGAGATAGAGAACGTGTTTAATATGCTTCCTGTATGAAGCTGACATACAACTAGACTTCATATCACCCTCCCTTCTGCTAAAGAAACTTCAGTGTGAGGCTGGCCATGCATTGCAATCATATGAAATGCAAACAGACGAATGGAGAAACAGCTGTTTTCCCAATATAGTAAATTCTTTAGGGAAATTTGTGCTGGAGGAAGCAATAAATGCATCAGCAACCACTGACGCACTGATAATTACTGCAAAGCAAAAGAACATCTGCATGCAAGGAGGACTAAAAACAGCATTATAACTAGTGCAAAGAAAAATGATAAAAATAACACACTATGACAGGGAGTTGAACAGAAATGTCCGCTTTTGCGGAAGAGATCACGAGTATATTACTCAAGAATTTCATTTTGAGTCATGCTTTTGTTGCTTGATAGCTTGTGCTTTTCTTGACTGAAATAATTTATGCCTAATTTAATAACAGATGTTTCCCTACTCCTTCAAAAAATCTGACCAAGACCTGACAAACCAGCTCTGATTTAGTAGAGTTATCTACTCTCCAGAAGCTACGCTTGGGAAAACACATTCACCTTAGAGTTTATTTAAACCAAATGAGCACTCTAGATTCATGGATATGAAAATGCTGTGCAAAACAGCAAGATGAGACTTACTGCCACAATTTATCATCTGCCTAAACAAACTCAAATTTTCCCAGAAGAACAAAGAGCAATATACTAAAGTCCACTTTGGGAGGTTTAAATAAAGCAGATGACTGGAAATTTTGCAAGATTTTTCTCATAAGAATATTTAAACTTTCCAGTTGTGTTTGATTAGGGGGGGAACACCAAATTAGCTTATCTGACATATTTCTGTTGTGCTTTTCACAAAGAAAATGGAGCCATGGGATACAAACCAGGTTATTCTGGATGTGAGCTGCTGTTATGGTAACTCTCTTTCACAGTAACAGAGGCTCTTTCACAGGTTCTTCATCATTTCCAGCTGCTATTAGCCTCATCTCAGGGTTCACAAATTTGCTTACTACTCCACATAATACCAATGCATATGAACCAAAGAAAAGAAGCTGTAATACTGATGGGGAAAGCACGAAGAAGGAACACATGTTCTCTAAAACATGCAAATATGTGTTATAAAATGCATCACAATTTTGCAAAAGTAATAAAGTTACTTCCTGTTAATAAATCACCTACTGTGGTTTATAATTATTTTTCTGATAAAATTTTAGGATGACATTGTTTATTTAAAATTCTTATTTATTTTTATTTTTATTTTTATTCACTGTTGAAGTCATGGTAGCAGTGTCAATTTTTTCACATCACTGTGGCAGCACCAAGCTTTGCTGTCTGGGTATTACCCTTCTGTCCTTTTCACAGCCCCCTGCTACTGCCCAGAAACTGCACGAATGTTCCATTTCTGTACGGAAAACTAACATGTCCATGGTATTTTTGCTATAGCATACATATGATTTTTAAATCATTTTTTAATGGCATTTTGTTTAATGTTCTGAGCACAGTTTACTTTCAAGAAAGCAGAATGAGAAACTGAAGAGCTTTGATTACGTTAATAGAGATGGTGATTAATACCTTTCTTGCCACTCTCAAAATCAGTTCAAAACTACTTCTGATGCAAATTCAAGCTCTTTTGCCCATGCATCTTGTTGGAAGCTTTTAAATTCTCCCTAGCCATTTTCTCTTGTGCTTTAATGCTCCTTCCAAATAAAGTAATAGGTTGCAATGTAGTTTTCAGGACAAAAACAGGCAAGACAGTGATGTCAGATAAGAATGTATGCACAGAATATGGCCCAATACAATTGTTCCACATTAGAGATAAATGGTAGTCTCTTTGCGAAAGATAACCCCCAGATCCCTCAAATATTCTACTCCTTAGCTGCTAAATGCCTATAAAGTGAGTTTGCAGGTATTCAAGCAAACCCCGATTAGAACACAACTGATATCTTTGGCAACTCATTCTGGGAAAAAAAGGAACAGTCAGTCAAGAGCTTAAAATAATGCTGAAATAAGTAAAACATACAGGAAGAATGTGCAAACTGCTGCAACCATACAAGCACTCCTGGATAGCCTGCATTAAATATTGTCATTACATTAGCTGTTCTAAGCACTGAGGGCTTTAGGAAAAGAAAACTAATGCTGCTTTTTACATAATTTTCAGACAAATTTCATCAACACGTTTGGACTGAAGGACAAGCTTTTCCTGTGCTTCCTTTACTTCCTATTTATTCAATGTCAGTTAGAGGGTTTCAGGGAGTTTCTGTAACTACATTTTGTATAATTTGTTAATGGGGCTGTTCAGTGGAAATGCTCCTAATAGGCTAGATAATCTCTCTATTTCTTCCAAAACTAGACAAACATTAAAATAGTTAAGTCTAAATGACACTGACACTATTTGTATATTATACATAAACCACACAATTCAATACTAAATGAAAAAAAATGAATACAAATTAGACATGGACATATATTCTTGACAATTTAAAAGAGGTAATAGAAAACAAGAGTGAAAAGCGAATAACTGAAGTGTTTCAAGGACAGCAAAAAAAAAAAAATGTACAAGGAGGTGTTTCCACACATTTTCTTGGTGTTCTCTTCAGTGAAAGGATGCAATCCTAGATCCCAAAGCACCTAAGCACTGAAGCTAAGATTAAGCCCCGATGGAAAAAAGATAATTTACATGCAGCAAATTGAACAAGTGCGTAAGCAAGTAAACCAATGGAAAGGAACTGAGTGAACGGTCCTTGCTAGAACAGAGTAGCAGAACATGATCTCACACAAGCATGGAAACTGCTATTATCTCAGTCCTGGGATGTTCATTCCTTCAGCAACAGATGACAGTTTATTTAAAGAAGAACATCCTTTTTTCACCAGTCGGGGAGCACATTTGTTTACCCTCATCAGAAATTTGTGTGAAGACGTGTAAATGCTTAAGAGCATTTTATTTCCTCTGTCATCTCAGTGGGGAAGCTCTTTTAGTCCTGGCCAAGTATTAAAGAGATTCATTAGGAAAATCCAGCACAGATTTACCAATATTTACCAACCATCATTGACCAACCAGATCGCCTTCTATGATGAAATGACTGGCTTAGTTGATGTCAGTTGCTAAGACCCTAGCAAGATTTTTCACCGAGTGGTGGTGAGTAGTAGACAGACTGCTGTGCAGGGCTCCCATTGAGAGAGACCAATTCTAAAATTTGAAGAGACTCAAAAGTTCAGCCTTAACCAAGCTGTTTATTCATTTATTTGATTAAGAGAAAAAAGTGTAGACTCAGTACTGCTATATTGCTTTCCACAGTTCTGAGACATTTCAGCATTCTTCATTACAGGAAGGATATACTGGAGAACACTGGTGAAGGACAACACAGTCATTGTTCTCAAATTGGAAATTAATTACAGAGGATTACCTAAATGTTTCATAAAGGTTTGTAAATCGTCTTTACCCCTTACACCACTTATATAACTTTCTGTAGTGAGTTTCTAAAGAATTGTCTAATTCTTTAGACAAATTCTAATTAATTATAATTAAACAAATTCTTTTGAATTTGTTGTCTAAAGACAACAAATAAATACATCACGTTCTAACAACAAGGTTGCTATTTCTTCAATCATACACTTGTAGGTTTTATGACTTTACTGCAGCAATGTTGGGTAATAAGTGAGCAACTAATTTTTTTCCTTCCATATTATTAGAAAGATTTGAAAACATGGAAGAAAACTGAGTTTACGCAGAAAATCAATCTAGATTTCTAGATGTATTTTATCCATGTAAAATTTGTCTCAATTCCAGAAGTAATATTACTCATGACTTTGCAGGCAGAAGAATCCATTCTATACCTTACATTTTCTATCATACCACACTTTCTATCATTACCCTAGGAACTAGGCATGAGATAAAGAACCAAAAAATTTCATCAAAACACCAGCTGATTAACTGACAACTATCGAATGCTCTATCTAAAAAATATAACCTTGAGGGAAGTACATGGAAAGTGCACTTGCATTCTATTGTCTTGCACATGCTCACAATAAACCTCAATGAATGCTATTTTTTTTTTTTTTTTTAACTACTGAGAAGTGAGCTGAATCCCTCCAGTAGGTAAATTAATAAAACTTCATTTTTGGTCTTTTTTTGATTTTTAATGAGCTTACCTACTGAGATACCTAAATTACCATTTCAAATGCTTTCCTTAGTTTTTGCCTCTATTTTCTCTTCAAAAATTTGCATTTTAAAGGTTTTCTCATGAAGTTTTTCTTTATCATTAACAATATACTAGAAAGTAAGTAGATTTTATGTTTAGTGACACAGTGAATAGTTTTTCAGTATAAGTTTTATATAATATACATATGTTCCTGTAAACATATTCTATTCCTGTATAGTTAAACATATTTCATTTTTAGACATAGACACCTAGGAACTTTGTGAAAGCTCAGGGTAAAAGAAAAAAAAAAAAAGAAAAAATAGATAACATGGATATTTTGGCAGCAGGCATCATTTTCATTAGCTCTGAGATTGTTATTTTAGTGGTTAAAGTTGGTTCTAATATTTTCAATTTTAGAAACAAATTATTATTTAATTCTATGCAATACCAGTTGTTTTAATTGTATGCTTAGCTATTGGCATACCAAGGTGTTTCACACTGTGCTTAGACTTACCAGATTGGGGAATCTGGAAATTAATTTAATATTTTATAATCCAAAAACAAATTGCTATTTTGTTTGTTTTTGTTTGTTTTCCTTTTGTGTTTCATTTGTTCAATTCCACTACTAAGAACTCTTAGAATAGTGTAGATACCAATGTCCAGAAACTATCACAAGTTAATGCAATTCAGCTGTCAGCTTCAACTTCACTTTCACCTGTTTATTGTGGGTTAACCTATGATTAATGGAGCCAATCCTTGCTTGAAGCTTGAAAGCTACTCTTCATTAATTTCCACTTTCATGCCACACACTGATGAACATCATATAGCCTGGAGTGTCCTCTTGCTCTGCTCTTTTGCTTAGCCAGAAAGTTCAATTTAAACAACCATTATAAAATAAACTAGGAGGAGAGAAAATAATATCTGTAGAAACTAAAGAAATAACATCGTGTGAAATGGAAGATGTGAAAGGGTAATGAGTGCCAGCCATGTTTATTCCTAAGTTCTTTTTCAGGAAGGGGGTGCTGCACCACCCAAGTCCTGTAATATACTTTCCTTCATCACCATCCCAAGTAAGACACTAATAGGGCAAACGCCATATCCACACGCTGGACAGCTTCCACACATTTGTAACATTGGAACATCCTTATCTTTGTAGAATCACAGAATCATAGAACGGATTGTGTTGGAAAGGATCATCTAATTCCAACCCCCTGAATTGGGCACAGACGCCACCCACTAGACCAGGTTGTTCAAAGACCCATCCAACCTGACTTTAAACACTTCCAGGGATGGAGCATCCACATCATCTCTGGGCAACCTTTTCCCAGTGCCTCACTACCCTCCAAGTAAACAATTTCTTCCTAATACCTAACATAAGTCTATCCTCTTTTAGTTAAAAGCCATTACACTCTGTCCTATCACTCTACTCCCTGACAAAGAGTCCCTCCCCAGCTTTCCTGTAGCCCCCTTTAGGTACTGGAAGGCTGCCCTAAGGTCTTCCCAGAGCTTTTTCTTCTCCAGGCTGAACAACCCCAACTCCCGCTGTCTGTCTTCATAAGAGAGGTGTTCCAGTCCTCTGATCATCCTCATGGCCCTCCTCTGGACTGTCTCTAATACTTCTGTATCCTCCTGGGGGCCCCAGAGCTGAATGCAGCACTCCCAATGGCATCTCACGGGTGGCATCTCATGGGTGGGGTATCTTGATGTGAAGCAGCGTGTTCTCATTGAGTAGCTGCTTGACCACAGAATTGACGAATAAAATTGCTCACTTCTAGGAAAATCCTGCAAGTGTGCTCAAGGGTGGGATCTGGGCAGTGTGATGCCCATCAGTACATCTGATGCTGGTTGTCTCCACCTTCTGAAGGGATGTAAGACTATCTACATTGTGCTTTCTCCACGTATAGTGGTAAAATTGCCAATACATTATATTTTTATCAACACTTTATGAAGTCTGAGTAATATACATAACAAACAGTAGTGCTGGTGCCTTAAAGCCACGATAGCATTGTGGTCATTGAACTAGTGTTTTCAAAAATCAGAATGCAGAACATGAAATGAAACAAAATGAAAATGACAAAAACAGAAGAAAAAAAAAAGTGAATTCCTGACTTTTGGACATGACTTATATTGCTTATACAGATATCGGTGCCTTGGCTATTATAAGCAGAAATCAATCTGCTAGAAAGAAAATGGAAATAGGGATTCAAAGGTGACATAGCTGAAACACATATTGGTGATTTTGTTGTTGTTGTTTTTTAGTTTTACTTATTTTCTGTTTACTCTTAATATCTACATTTATATTGCCTTTGAATGTCTTCTCAGAAATATTTATTCTTTACCTGCCATCTGTGATTAGGATGAATCCTCCAACTGATTTCTATTGGTCCTCTGTTAAATTCATGGAGTGTATGCTGGGGATGAGAAAACTGAGGTTGTGTGTCATTTTTAACAATGTTCTACATGAAATAAATATTTTATCCACAGTGTGGCAGCAAAGCCTTTTCAGACAAAGAACTCTATCATCTCGAGAACTCTTTGCTAAGTAAGTCCATTGAAAGTTACCAATTGCTGAAGTCAGAGCCCATAGATTCCTCGTTCCCAGTGAATTGGATTCTGTTTGGAAGATACTCTCTACTCTAGAATTCTAAATCACTGCAGGGTCATCTTCTTACTTTACTACAAATATTTTTAATTTTGTATTTTTTTTTTTACATAATAAAGGTCTTGAAATAGTTCACAAAAATTTATAACGATATTTTGCTGTGCTATGTAACCATGCTGCCCACAGGCAAAATGTCAAAGAAACCTTCTGTAGCATTACATAGGAAGAATATCGGAACACTCAGGCAAGCAGTACATGTCCTGCAGTTCAGTTAAGTGTTGTGAATCAGATACAGAAATGATGCAGAACACTGCAGGTCAAATAGCTTCTATTTTTCCTTCCCTATGCCCAATATTTTGTTTTGTTTTATTCTAATTCTCTGCTAAATGCAAGAGAGAAGACAAAAGTAATGAAATCCAATTTCCAAATAATTACAACAGATGAAAACATTTAAAGCCCCAGACTCAAGATTCAATACTTCTAAAAAGCAAAAATTATAATAGCATTTCTGTGATCAATGGCTAAAACCTTCCTGATTGCAGCAATGTTCCAGCATGTGGTCTGACTCCTGTTTTCCATCTCTGTTAAAATAGAGTGCTTTTCATTCCTTCTGATTTTCACCCATATTTACTAGTTACACCTTCTAGGTACAGTACACTTACTAAGTAAACAGGTTGAAGCTGTCTGAATTTGAGCATGCCTATTTTGATCATCAGTTTACTTTTGACCTTCTCAAGAACACTGTTCTTTCGCATTTGAAGTCAAAGGGCAAAATTCTTTCTTATATATGTGATTCTCACTTTCTTAAAGGCTTAAGAGAAAATTGTTGTTACTCTGGAAAAGGTAAAAAAAAAAAAAACATTTTTTTCCAGGAAAATTAGTTATTTCATTCAGTATGTTTCAAAGCAATTCATCCAATAAAAGACTTTGTATAGTCATGAAATTTAATTATGGCTGTATCAAATAAGGAAACTAAACAGTAATGTTGATTTATTTTCTGAAATAGACAAAAGAAAATGATTAAATTTTAAGGAATAATATCTCGTGAAAATAAGTAAAAACCACAGTGTCTACATTAAAATCAGTTAATTAAATCAGTATTTTAGATATAGATCATCTTATCTGACATCTACAATATAGATTTTTAAGGCATCTGGCTGGACCTTTGTCTACAATGTAGTTGAATAATGAAATATTCTTTCTGGTTGGATGATGAAGTACACTGAACACTGAGTCTTAATCTTGAAACTACTCAGATCTCTCTTAAGATACATGTGCTCAATATGAACACACATGTATCTACTTGAATATGCTTCATTTGGTCTAAATATAAATCTAAACCTTATTATGTGAAATTTGGATTTATAGAAATTCAGAAAAACTACAATGGATATGATGTGTTAGAGAAGTTCATTTCTCATCTGGGACTTGCTGACTCATGATTTAAACACACTGATAAATTACTTCTGGGAAAGCGTCTAATGGTGTGTATCAAACAGAAGAAACTATTAAATTCTAATATTTAAAACTGTGGGAGGAAATAAATATTTGTCTACACTCAATCCAGTCTTGAAAAAAAAAGAGAGGATTTAAATAAATAAATAAAACACAGAAAAACAGCGATTTCCTTAAACTTTTAATATCAGCATTGGCATTGCATGTCAACACTGAAAGACCCACAATATAAATCTTTTAGAAATTATTCTATTACTGTCATATTCTGGTAAATCAATATTGACTTTGTCTAGTCACCCTCCTTTATCTTCAGTAATGGAACAGGGCTGTTTTAATGGTATAAATCAGATTTATCCGTGTTATGGATGACTTCAAGTCCATTTACTACAAACCTACTACTACAAAGTCATCCATAATCAGTTCTTAACTTCAATATATTATAAAACATTTCAAATTAATTTCAGAAAAGTTTAATGAAAGTAGTTAAAGGAACAGGGCACGTGTGCTGTCTATGTGTTGCCTTGAGGAACACCACTCCTTACTGACATTGAAGCATTGACCACAACTCTTTGAGTGCAACTATCCAGCTAATTCCTTACCCACTGAGTGGTACATCCATCATATCCATGTCTTTCCAGTTTAGAGGCAAGGATATCTCAGGTGACAACATCAAATGCTTTGCACAAGTCCAGGTAGATGACATCAGCTGTTCTTCCACTATCCACCAATGCTATAACACAGCTGTAGAAGGCCACCAGATTTGTCAGGCATAATCTGCCATTAGTGAAGCCATATTGGGTGTCACCAATCACTGTATTTTCCATGTACCTTAGTATAGTTTCCAGGAGGATCTGCTCCATGATCTTGCCAGGCACAGAGGTGAAACTGACTGGCCTGTATTTCCCTGGGTCTTCCTGTTTTCCCTTTTTAAAAATGGGGCTTATGTTTCCTCCTTCCAGTCAGTGGGAACTTCATCAGATTGCCATGACTTCTCAAATATGATGGACAATAATTTAGCAACCACTGTGGGGAAACTTCATTGGATTTTCTTGCATTTATTGAGCACTTAAAATAAGCATACTTAGAATAGACTTAAGTCAAAGTTAGATGTCAGTCTGTCTTAAAACCATATAATGGTAGTTCTTCTTGACATTGCTTTTAATGTCCACCCTCCAGCAAGGGAAACTCAAGCTCATATTCAAATAAACCCAAAACGGTAGGTACACAAAGCAATGCAGGCACAACAAGAAAGTCAGCTCATTTACCTCATTGAACTCCATGCTGCAATTGGTTTGTTTAAAGTTGAATCAGCTCTTTCTGAACAATATTGCAGTCATCAGGAAAAATATTCATAAAATATCCCTGCACTGTCTTCAATCAACGTGTCCCTTCTGTGCTCCACATGAGTTTCAGTG
>CM021734.1:78631804-78728385 GCA_011075105.1 Heteronetta atricapilla | reverse complement strand
AAATCTTTTAATATATATATAATGTATATATATGTATATTTGTGTGTGTGTTTGCACACAAACTCAGAATGCAATTTTCTTTTATGGGTTGATGCTACCTCCACAAACAAATATGCAATGAAACTACAGAGCTATGGTTTATTGAGTTCTTATAATTGTCTAACCAGTTTCACAATATCTAAAATAAACTAGAGAATGACATAAAAAGCAAGTCAAAAGGTTTTAAGAGAGTGTATTACAAGCATCTTTAAACAAAGGTAGAATTAAGTAATATTGCCTTGTTAGTCTAGGAATTTACATTATTATGCACAAATACATGTATACTATATAGTTTAACACTGCAATAATTTTTACGTTATATGGGTTTCGAAAATACAGTGACACCACATTCTGTTCTCTTAGGTACTGTCTCTACTTATTGTCTCTCAGTGCATAGTTAGGCCACCCTCACAGAAGAAATGAGACTGCTATTTTAACCCTATTTAACTACTTATCCCCACTTTATTTTCTATACCCTCTCAAGGTGCAACATGATGTGAGCTTTTCCAAGGTCATCAGCACCACCATGCCCAAGTATTTCACAGAAACAGCTGAATATATCTTTATACATTTATAGGGAGAGAACGGTGCCTTTCCCTGTCAATAGAATGTATGAGGGTTTTAAAAAATAAAACAAAATAGGCATCAGGATCTCTATATTATATCAAAGAACTAACTGTGCATGAGTGCATGATTTACCAATAGTTAACCACCAGTAAGGGGACGGGGAAATAGTGAGTAGAGGAACTTTTAAAAAAGACAAAGATTTTCTTTTCTATTTCTCCATAACTGAAGGAAGGGATAGGCATTTTACAAGATCTTGCAAAACATTACTTGAGGTTTATTCCTGATCAGTTTATTCACTATTGAGTTGTCCTTTTCAATCAGTGCTGTTTTAAAATATTTTACATTCAATGATTTCAAATCGACTGCACAAAAAAATATGAAAAACTCTCAGCATCTATAGAGATGTGCAGGCACAAAGGTTTCTAGAGCCTTACTTTCCCTTTTCCCAGCTATAGTGAAAAATAAAAGAGTTGTTCTGATGAAGCAGCTGTTAAATTCAACAGAAATTTTCAGTCCTGAAGAAAAAATAAGAAGTCAAGTCTGAACTGTCAGAGGCATTGGTCAGATTCAACATTTTTAGCTCCAGCTCACTGCTCTGGGTGCTTATGCTACCTGCCACTTCAGAAAAGTGGGTCTGACAGGGCCTATCTGAGTGTTACTAGACATGAAAGTATACCATGTCTCGTATTTTTGTCATACTTTATTCATGGAAAAGTTAAAAAGCTCTAAGTAATTATCCTGAAAGAAGTTATTCAAAATTAGGGGGCAGCTTTAGAAATGTAGGGCCAAAAATGTACTTTGACTTATCCAGAAAAATTAATACTATTACTGCGAAATAAAAAATATTCATATACATCTGTAGTTACAAAGATGCGACTGTGTAGGAAACTAGAAAGTTACCTTTGAATGCATCAGTTTATTCATGGTAGCTTTTTTGACTACATGGTTAAAAACATTCTGCTTTCTCAGGTAGTTCAATCACACATGTATCAAGGGGATAAGAGCAAAAATAGAAAATTACTACATTTACTAA
Organism: Heteronetta atricapilla; assembly: GCA_011075105.1. Taxonomy (NCBI): domain Eukaryota; kingdom Metazoa; phylum Chordata; class Aves; order Anseriformes; family Anatidae; genus Heteronetta; species Heteronetta atricapilla. The sequence goes on along the minus strand of CM021734.1, from coordinate 78,726,746 downwards.
TTTTACAGTATCCTACCTTTTACTAATACTTAATGAGCCCTGCCCTTGTTTTTGTAACAGCAAATGAACAGTAAACAGTTCAGAAGATAAAGGCATATGTTCATCCTTAATAAAATAATTAAGTTAACAGAAGCCAGGAATATGCATATTTTTGCAGATTTGGAATGTAAAAAATACTGTACCAAAAAAAAAAAAAAAAAAAAAAAAACACATAAGTATGCCAAGCATTAATACCTTCACACTTTAACAGCAAAGGAAGTATACAAGAAATTAAGCAGCATGCTGTAGATACGCCTCAGCTTCTAAAGGATTCCCAGTGCCACTGATATTTGGAAAAATCCAGTTTTGACAGAAGACAATATTGGGTACAATAAATTTTCTGTATCATGTTATACGACAATTTCAGACTTGCAGGTTTTTAATATAAAACAGGTATCCATCCCAACGTGGCCTGAGACACACAAACACCCAGAATCCCATCACCATTTCCCCTGAAGCCCATCCACCTCATTCACCAGAGGGCCATACTGACATCCAGAGAGACCTCAACAGTCTAGAGAAGTGGGCTGACAACAAAAATTGCAGAGTCCTGCACCTGGAGGGGAACAATTCCAGGCATCAGGACATGCTGGGGGCAACTAAGCTGGAAAGCAGCTCTGCAGAAAAGGACCTGGAAATCCTGGTGGACACCAAGTTGAACATGAGTCAGCAATGTTCCCTTGCTACTAAGAAGTTTTAACAGTGACTACATTAGACAAAGTATTGAGCGAAGAGCGGTGAAGAGCGGTGATCCTTACAATTTACTCAGCATTCTTGAGGCCACACCTGGAGTAATGCATCCAGTTCTTGGCTCCTCAGTACTAGGGAGACCTGGATCTACTGGAAAGAGTCCAACATAGGGACATGCAGATGATGAAGGGACTGGAGCAGCTCTCATATGAGGAAAGACTGAGCAAATCTGTCAAAGACAACCCATCTGTCTTCTATCAAATGTAATAGGCAAGCAGCTTTTATTCTGTATTAAGAAATAATATCAAAGGAGGAGTACCTTTATAAAGGGCTTGTGGCTCCAATAGCAGAAATGTTTCACAAAAAGTAGCATATTTATTTATTCAATTTTTATTATAGTTTAAAAGGGTTTACTTCCTGGATGCCTTTACGAATACTAGAGCATATCTGTGAAAATAACTGATTCAGTAAGCGGGGAACAATTTTTCCCTCTCAGAAAACCATATTTTGCTGCAGAATCTCATAGCTAACCCACATTTACTTTCTTTCTTCCCAACTTCTACGTATGCTTAGAGTAGAAGACAATTTGACAAGGGCTCCTGAAAGTGCTGCACCAGTCATGCTGCATCCTGTTGAGGCAAGCAGTGCAGATCACTCAACTGTTTTACAGCATTGTTGTCTAGCACTGATCACAGTGCTGTCACTAAAATGCTTTATTTATAGCCTACTGTTGAGTCTGACTGAAATTATTTGTATCTCATAATTATGTTCCATAAAAATGACTGGCTTTGTTATGGGAAAACATGTCTGCATAATTGATAGCAGAAGACAGGAAGGTGCTAGCAACTATCAATTTCTGTTGTCAAAAAGCAGCTGAGGCTGAAATGTGCTTGCTGCTTAATGTACCAGAAAGATTATCTGATACATATATAAAATTGTCTAAAATCCTATCATTTGGAACAAATTTTATAGATTTTTAAAAAAAATATGGAACAAAAAACAATTTATAATATACATTGGACTTTCCTCCAAAGTTTCAGAAATTGGTTCTAATTCTCTGCTTAGAGAAAGGGAAGATATAAGATTTTCCCAATGTAAAACATTTATCAAACAAAGGATACAGTTAGAAATATAATTATATGTAAGTGGTAGAAGATATTAAAATAAAAGTATCTATGTTCTCTTTTTTGCTGCAATGATTCTTTAAATACTAAGTATCTCAAAATCAATCTTTCACATATTGAATACTTCTTTAATAGTAGGGACTAACCAGTAACTCCATCTTTCACTGAGAAGATACAAGGAAACTTCCTTTTTGAATTATTAAACACCCTTTGAACATGGCTAGGGTTCACAGATCTGACAGTCTGATGAATCTCAGGACTATTTTGCATTAACTAAAAGACTAAAGATCCTTGGCAGCTTCATAAAAAATGAATTGGTCTTTCTACCAAGCAGAAGGATAAAATCTACCAAAAATTAATCATATTTGTTAATGTTCCTTTTTTTTTTTTTTTTTTTTTTTTTCACATGGACTTTTAAATATTCTGCAAGAACTATCAACTTCTAATGTAAAAATTGTAAGCTAAAAACTGTCTTACTCTCTGGATTATGAATTTCAAACCTAATCTACATTAATTACTGTATATTATTTCTAAAATTACATAAATTGCATATGATTTAAAAGCCTCAATTTAATAATTTCAACAATTTTAAAAATGTTTTGACATCTAATATCAGAGAGGAATTTTCTGATAATTTTTACTGAGAAAATTACTGTTCTTCCAAAAATATCAGTAATATGTTTTAGTATAAGTATTATAAATGTACTTTCTACAATGTAGATAAATTTGCCAGTATGGCCATGAAGTGCTCAAAACATTGTGATATGAAATCTGGAATTGCCTTGTCATCAAATACGCACTTTGTTTCTTTTGAAATAAAATTATGTTTAATGGTTTCCAGAAACTTCAGTGATGTGTGTGTCCTTGACTGCAATCTCCAAACATGTAGGTCTGTCTGCGATTTTGCAGCACAATCTAAGACCCACTTACTATTTAAACTTGCAACCTACAGTAGAAGAGGTTCTATTGCAGAGGGTTCTAGCCTCAGTATTCTGGTCCCTTTAGGGTTTCTTATCTGCCATAAGATGGAGAAGAGCAGCTGACTCCTCTGCCCCTGTGCTGGATTGCAGCTGCTCCTTTTCACTTCACTTTTCACTTGCTAGGTAGAGTTTTTTATTTAACTGAAATATACATATATATATATATATTTGTGCATTTAGTTAGTCTTAACATAGCAGTCTTATTTACCAAAACATTTTTCAAGAGGCAAAAACAATGTTAAGGTGGATGATGACCAGTTCAGCAGCCCAGAAATATAGGGACATTAGCATGAATTAAATTGTGCATGAAAACACAAGTCAATATAGTATAAAAATCAATTATAGCAACATTGAACAAAAGCAACCGCAATAAAAAGGCACATTTGAAACACAGAGTTTACTGTCCAGGTTTTATCTACATTGAGTATTAGATACATTTTTACCTATTTGTGACAGAAGTTCATGGGATTAGTACCATGATAGCTTCTTGCTCTTATCAAAAATATGTACTGACTGTGAGAAACAAAGTTGTGTTTTTGGAATAGAATGTGTTTTTGCAGTGGAAAATTCCACTAACCTTGCATATTCAAAAGTGATTGTGCAGGCATGACTGTGGCATAGCAGAAGGGAGTATATTAAGCATACAAAAGGACAAAACAGCTGAGGAAACATTTCTAGATGTCTTAGGGCTTTGGATGGAGTCTATAAATAGTATACACTGGAAGTGACACCAATAATTTCAAAATTACTACTCCTAGGAACACTGCTGCCACCTTAAGGGAACACCAAAATAACTCTGAGGAGGTCAGAGTGTTTACTTGTGCAAGAAGTAGAAAAACAGAAAAGGGAACAAACCAACCAAACAGCTGACTGTTTGATCATAGACCCAAAAGACTTAAGCAAGCACGTGAGAAATGAGAAATTTCTTCCTCTACACAGGGAAACCGTGTTGGCAGGACACCAAAAGAAGAGTTGCAGATCCATCCAGAGTTCTGGCAGCTTCCAGAACAAGTCTGTATACATTTGATATTCCCTTTGGTAGAGAGTTTCTTCAGATCATTATTTAAGGTCTGTATAGTCTTCAAAATTTCACATTTACAGGAAACTTCAAGTTTTTGATCCATGAAAGGTTACAAAGATATACAAATATGACTTTTTGATCAGGAAATAAAAGTTGAAAAGCACAACTGGAGGCTGTGATCAGGAGCAAGCCATAGTTCTTAGATAGTTCATATGCTAGAGCTAAAGGCACACAAAAATTATACTGTGTGCAACAGAAAAAGCTACGCTGCAAAAAGTTAATTTCCCAAGTAACAGCTAAGCTGGAACTGTCACCAACAGGACAGGCAGAACAAAGATCCTAACTTAACTTAATTAGATGCCTACATCAATAACCTGATAGTAGCACAGAGATCTCCTGATAGCTGCAAAGCTTATCAAAGACTCTGAAAGTATTTAACTTGAACGGGTCACAGTTCAAAACCACAATGACTAAGTTTCCTTGGGCACACAGAGAGAATGGCAGTGCATCTTGATGAACATGAAAGGAACCTATACATGCTATGACCACAGCAGAAAGAAAGAAAAATAATGAGATATTAGCTAACAAGTGAAGATATAACTGGCCTCACAGAGCTTTGTGAGATAAATCACAGGACTGGAGTATTGGTGTGGAACAAATCACTTATTAAGCAACCTCTCACAAAGGAATAAAAGTGAGAAAGTGCTTAGTTTCAAGAACACATACATGCCATAACACAGAGAAACAGACATAAAATAGTATTTTTGAAAATCTTGGGAAGTGGGGGCAAACATAAGAAAGTAAAAGAGCAGATGCTATAGAAACTCTGGTACACTCAGACAGAAAGTGAGGAAGACTTTTGTGTGTATCTGTGGTGGGAGAGGGGTTTAGGCTTTTGTTAATGAAATACTCTAAAATCATCTAAAGGAAATATGACAGAGAATTTGCATAATTAGGTACCACGTGAGAAAACTAAGACAGTTAGCTTGTCAGCATGCTGCACTGGAGACATATTTTCATTTCAGAGTGAAGAAGCTACCATGGGAGTGTTTATTTTAGGTTTGGTGCTGTCTAACAGCAAAGAATGGATTAAATAATATGAAGGAGGTCTTCAGGGGAAAGCAATCACAAACTGAGGTAGGAAAAATGAGACACAACAGCTGCAAAACTAAAACAGAAACACCCACCAATGGCACCACCACCATCAAAAACAAGAGACCTCAGCAAACTCCAGAAACTTTTAAAATGTCTTTTTATAAGATGACTTGAAGATAAATGTGTGCAGGTATGCTAGCACTTACTGAAGAAGATTAAATTAAATGCATGAATTCCAAAGAAAGGAAACGGACACTGTAGTACACCTGCATCTGGAAATTCCCAACGACTGGCTGTGAAAAAGTCATCAAACAAAAAAGGAAAACAATGTCAGGTAAAGTGGAATAATATAGAAGAAAAGCATATACAACAGAAAAAAAAAAAAAAAAAAAAAAAAGCTGAAGAATAAAATGAGTTTCAAATTGCAAAGGGCAAAATAAAAAAAAAAAAAAAGAGGATTTTTAAAATATCTGATTAAAAAAATAAACAAGAAAGTCAGTGGTGATATAAAAGGTGAGAAAGCAGTGTAAGGAAAAGTAAAACTGAATTATGTAATAACTCCTTAACTCTAGCTCTCCCAAAATGATGAATCTTGACAAGACATTCAAGGTAATTTAAAAAAAAAAAAAAAAAAAAGAATAGGATCACAAACCGAAGTATGTTAACAGTACGTTAATAATACATTAAAGACTTCATTAGATAAGATAGATGTGTTAAAATTGACTGGGACTGATTAGATTCATCTTACAGAAAATAGAACAATTTCTGAGTCATTAACAATTTTCTCTACAAGCTTCTGAAAGACAGAGGACACCCCAGAGGACTGCACAGGGGCAAATATAGCACCTGTCTCTTTGGGAACAGAAAAGGAAAGACTGAGGGAGTGATAGACCCATCACTTGGAATTTTATTCCTGGAAAGATGCCAGGATAAACTATTGCTATGCCAATAGCCACATAATTTTCTGAATAGATTTTATTTTTACTGCAAAAAGAAACACTAAAAAAATAAAAATCCACACAAAACAAAAACCCACAAATTTTTGTTTGTCAAACTAGTGAAAAATTATGATTTTTTTTAATAGGGTAGGACAGAAGATTTTGCAGATCACAAAATATAAAAGTAAAATGTGTATTCCTGGCATTCATGTGCCAACAGTGTCAAAATTCTTCAATAGATAATATATCTTCAGGAATATAGTACAAATTAAGGTAAAGTCACTTTAAAACTGACCCAGAAGAATTACATGAACTGCTAAAGAGATGCAGTACTTAGAGAATAATGCATTTTTTCCCCCAATAATAGAAAAAGATTTGCAACTGGATTCCAAGTCCAAGAGTAACATGGCAGTTGCATATTATCTGCAGGCTACGCAGAGCTACACTACATAAGGTCACACACTTAAAAAGTTCATACAGAAACCTTTTGAAATGATCTGGTCCAACCTGCTTCTAAGAGCAGGGCCAACTTCAAAGTGAGACCCAATTTAAAAATCAGGTCAAGTTGCTCAGGACTTGGCCAGCCAAGCTCCAAAAACTTCTCAGGACGGAGATTTCATTCTCTCTGGGCAACCTGCTCCAGAGTATGATCACCATCAGAGTTGAGAAATTTTTCTTATGTCTGCGCATAGATTCCCTTGCTGCACTTTGTGCATAAGCCCAAGAGTAGCTCCATTCAGCTATAATCTGCCCTTAGGTAGTGCATGTTCATTTTTGGCCTTCTCTTGTTCAGGCTGAAAAAGTCCATCCCTCTCAGACACTGCTCAGTGCCTTATAATCCATCCCTTTAAACATCTTGATGGCCTCAGTATTTATGCCAGCTTGACAAACTCTCTCTTGTACTGCAAAACCCAAAGTTGAACACAGTTGTCTAGGACACTCATCCTCTGCTCTCATAGAGCACTGCTACAGGACAAAGAACACAAAACAGAAAAAGCAAAATCTTTCTTCCCTCTTATTAAATCTGTCTGCATCTGCTCTAGGCATGGACTTTCTTGATTCCTATGCAGTATTCACAGATAGGCTACAAGGTGGGAAACGGCTCTTTCACTTCTGCTAAAAGTTCCCCTGAGTTAGCTGAGGGAAATGATTGTTGCATCACAGATGTTCTCCAATTTAACCAAGGATTTTTAACTGGTGAAGGAAATCAGTATGACTTTAATTACTTTTTCTCTTCCTATGTTTCTCCAGACTAGTATAGGAGAAGCCATGTCAGATAAACTGGTAATTCTATTTTTTCCTTTTCACGTTCAGAAAAAAGAACTACAAAAGAAAAAAAACACCACCAACAGCAAACACAAAATAAAAATAGCTGATCTCTTTGTACTGCCTCAAACAACCCTCAGACAAAACAGTACAGAACAGTAAAGAAAACATCCAGCAAATTCCCAGGTCAGCGCAAAGATGTCAAGCAAGATGAGTTCCACTTGCTAAGCTTCTCCCCCAGTAGGTCTGCTCAGAGGCAATGAGCCTTCAGTTGCTAAAGGACTGAATTCACAGCAACCTTTGTAGATATATGATTGAAGTTTTAAAGTCCACAGTGTGTGATTAAAGGAAAACCACCTAAGCTCTATTTTTAGACTGTCTCAGAGGCCCGGTCTACATTCTTCTACATTCTACTATATTTTAACTCCTTTTGGCTCTAAAATGCATGATACTTAGCAGGAAAACAAGCCAAGGCAGAAAAAATTGTACATGTTAGCCAGTCATACATGTTCATATGTCACAATCCATGTCACTCAATACTACAGAAACCTTAGAAACAAGCTATGTGCAGTCCCTTTGTAAAAGCCAAGAATTGTTCTAGAAAAACTGTAAGGATTTGAACCTGCATTGTTTGAAAAACCATGATCAAAGGCATGATCAAGGATAGCAGTCAGCTTTCACTTTTCTCTAAGATAATTTCAAGCTGGAGCATTCATTGCAGTGGTTTTTTATAGAGGAAAAGAAAAATAAATTCTCTGTGTTCACCTCCTAGCACAGACTACACAAGTTGTATTCTGGATTATGTCCAGAAACTTGTATGGCTTCAGAGCCAGCAAAGGCCAACTCCATACTCAGCTTTTGTACAGAGGCAGGGAAATTGCACCTCTGACATACCGTCCTGTCTCCAGTAGTGACCCGAGGTAGAAGACTGGGAAAGACTACAAAGACCAACAGCACAGTTGTCCAACAACGTAGTGGACCAAAAACATTCCTTCACAATATCCTTGATGTTGCCTTTTTGGATTTATTTTCCATGAATCTATAAAATTGCCTTCAAAACAAAAAAAATCCTAAGCATTGGCCCAAATCAGTATCTGTTAGCAAAGAGTTCTATAATTTGACTATGTGCAGTGAAATAGGTACAACTCCAGTACATTCTGAATCTGCCATATGATAATCTCATTCCTCATACTTTAATCATGAGAAATAATGAACCTTCCTTCATGCTACTCACTTTTAAAACTTCCTCTCCCACTTTCTTCCTCATTAGTCATTTTTTTTTCTAAGGCTGAGGAGCCCTGATGTACTTAGACATGTCCTTGTACTAAAACCCTTCTACATCTTTGATCATCCATGCTGTCTTTCTCTGTACTGTTTCTAGCTTTATTTTGTCCTTTTTGAGAAACCAGAACAGCATACAGGATTCAAGTTGAAGGCAAGAGTTTCATACTGGTATGATGTTTGCTTTCGTTCTCTAGTCTGTTCCTAATATTTTTTAATGTCATATTTGCTTTCTTGATAGCTACTCAGCAATGAGGTGACATTTTCAGAGCACAACCTATTATAATTCAAAGATGTCATTCTTGAGCAATAAAACCACAAACGCGGCACACCACTGTGGATGCCACTGGAGGACTACTTTTAACATGTACATTACTTTACATTTATGAGTACTGACAGGTTATCACCCATTCATTCAACATTCTTCTGCCATTCTTTCTGCTGACCTTTTGCCAATCCCTATGAGCAACTTCTCCCTCCTCTGCTGTCCCCTTTTTCCAGGACTGTGATAGCAGCAATAAGGATAAGACAGATTTAAGGAGGTCACTGTAAAAAAACAGTAGTCATCCTTACCAATGAAGCCTGAAAATTACCTTAGCTTTTCTGATAACATGAGCTATCTTTCAACATTTGCAGTTATGAACTGAATGATTAAAAACAGTGTTTTAATAAAGGCAAAAAGATAACTGAAAAAGTGGCTAAGTGGGGTAACAGAGACATTCCTTAAGTACAACTTTGGTAATAGTGTTTGATGGTCTATTCCTTTGGAGAGTCAATTTCTATCTGAATTGTTTTCTACTCATGTAGAATGCTCTAATGAATATTTAAGATTAAGTCACACTGGGTAGCAAAGCCCTTTAAAGATCACTGAGCCATTAGTTTAACTTTGTGCTAGCTTGTCCCTCTGACAGCTACTCCTTGGAGCTGTGCCTTTGCACTTCTCTCTCCTCCACCAATCTCTCCTGCTAGTCGTGTTTTGACCTGCCATTTGCTTTGGTAACCTCCCCCATATAGTTAACTCCAGCACCTTTGCCAAGAGTTGCCATTTCAGTTCTTTCAACACTGCATGCAACGGAAAGAATCGAATATATTTTCAGTTCACAGGAGGCATTAAGATGGTTTGAATGTTTCTCTGGAGAAGACTACCCTCCAGGTCTCTTCACCTTCTCACTCTCATGCTAGAGGATATTGCTTAGGTTTAAGGGGACCACTCACCTAAGAAATACTGATACAAACTTTTGTATCCCACTGTGACTACATAATTCCTCAATTATATAACTTCATTGTTTTAGGAGTAAAAAACTCTGTGTGTTGAGGCCACATACAAAATTGTTTCAGGCCTGTCACTGACAGTATCCATCTTTTTTCTTTTTTACTTCAGAAAAAATCAAATAGATTTCTGAGGCATGATTTCCCCTTAGGAAAGCTTTGTAAACTTCACTTAGCCATATACCTACAGACCTAACAGTCTAACACTTGAGAAACTGTCATTTTTCATTTGACTGATTTATTCTTCTCCTTGCCCTGTAATCTGAAATACATCTTCTCACACGCAGTGTGACTATACTGAGAGTTTCCTTACATAGGGAGATATCCTGAACTCTTCCCTCATGCTGCACGTGGACATAAAAACATGGACTCATTCAGCCTTTCCTTTGTAAGGCTTTCTACTAGTTATTGCTAACAATTTTTAAAATACTTTCTATGCCTTTATCATAATATTTAAGTATATAAGCACACTGTATAGATTTTTGTTATTTCTTGGACCTTCTGAATATTGATTCCTAAGTTACGCATTTCTTTGATTCTTCTATTTGATGACACTTCCCCCTCCTCCCCCCCCACAAAAATCTATTTTGATAAAGTGGTGTGGACTTTTACTGAGCCTGTAATATATTTTAAAAACATCCCCATTACATCTGAACACACTTAACCCTTTTGAATGGTCCTTTCAATTTCCTTTCAATGAACTCTTCAATTTACATCGACCTTATTTTTAAGTTAAGCAGCAGTATAATGGATTCTGCTGTTCCTGACAGGAGATTGCATCTAATTGCATTATAACGACCTAAAAGGGTTGGAGAGTAGTTCTTTGACAGTCAGGTTCTGAACTGTGTCCTATACTATTTGAAATAAACTTAAACTTTTCTTCTTTTCTTGTGGTTCCCTGAATAGCTATTACATGGATGGTCATTTCCAGGTCTTAAAATTTTACATTTGGAATCCCATTTAACCTGTCTTTAAAGGGATAATGGAATGTTTCCATTATGCTTTTTTTTTTTTTTAAGTGGCATTTTTCTATGGCACACTTCACTAAATATCTGCCTTAACTTTAGATACAAAATTCTTATGTCTATGTCTGAATACCAAGAATAAAAAATTGACCCTGAATTACATTTAAAATTGTTCTGCAATGTGAAATGTATCCCTTAAAAGCAGGTGGAAGGGGAAAAAAAGGCACAATGAAATAGTGGCAATACTGCTTCCATTAAGTTCAAAAAAATCTCTTACAGCTTTCATGGTAGAGTTCTATGTTTTTACTCCTTCTATATTTCCTTCCTTTATCTCATTATGTTCCTACCTTTTTCAGCCACCATTATACTTCAAATTGTGTATTAGTCTTGAAGCTTGATTTTCATATTCCCATTCATTAAATCATGACTAAAGAAAATAATAATAATAATAATAATAGAAAGACCAAAGCACTAAGCAGCCTACATCTACAAACAGCTAGTACCACTAGGAGTGGCCATAATGACTTAAAAGGAAATTCTATAAAAACACCTGGTTTGAAAGACAGTCTTCAACTGATGTGCTGGTATTGGTCTATGTAGAACATTCTTTGAGAGCCTGATACTTTACTATAAAAAGGATACCTACAGGATAAAACTACAGTTTTTAAAGGGACATGGAAGACTTCTTTGAGTTCTTTATTCTTCATTATGGCTACAGCCATAATTTTATCTGGGTTTATTATCACTGAATTTACAACACATTGAGAACCACTGCATCAGTAAAGTGTCTGTAAAAAAGATCATCCCAGAACCTGATTCCTATTCAACATTTTTAATACACTCAGAAAGGGTAAGTCTGATTGACCAATTACATTACTAATTGAAAATTACTTAATCTAAATGAAAGAATTTAATGTTTAGTAACTTAGATCTGCCTATCTAGTATATCTACCTCTGACACCTTAAAAGAACATAGCACAGCGCTTCATTACACTCCAAAAATCCATAGTTGCAGTTGTTTACAGTAACTGTGTTATAGCCACGGAACAGACATGGCTTATAGACACTGTAGCTTCTTTAAAAATGAAGCAAATTCCCTAAGCTTACACAAACAGTTCAGCACCAGCTTTAAAAAAAAAAAAAAGATCACAAATGGAATGTCCAGGGGAGGGTCAGGCTGGGGGTTAGGAAAAGGTTCTGCACCCAGAGGGTGATTGGGCACTGGGACAGGCTCCCCAGGGCAGTGATCATGGCACCGAGCCTGCTGGAGTTCAGTAAGTGTTTGGACAACACTCTCAGACATATGGCTTGGTTTTTGGACAGTCCTGTGTGGAGCCAGGAGTTGGACTAGATGATCCTTGTGGGTCCCTTCCAACTTGGGATGATTCAATGATTCTAGGTTTTACCCAACACAGAGCCTTCCAGATGACTTTAGTCCCTTTGTTACATTAAAGTTGTTCAAAATTACAGTTATGAATTCTGGGTAAGATTTCATAGCACAACTCTCACAATAAATGGTTTTCTAACTACCAACTTTTTTCCTTCATCAAGCAGTTTTAAAAACACTCAAAAAAAAAAAAAACCACACACAAAAAAAAACACATCAAGATGAAATACGTCAGAAAGTCTCTACATCTAACAGGTATGAGCCTGTGAAAACAGCACACTCCAAACTCCTTTTCATTAAGGGCAAAGGGCTTCCTACCAAGTGATTGTAGCTCCTTTGCCAGCAGCTACCTCTTTGAGCTTTCTTTCAGTTATGTGTAATTTTACAAAGGTAAAGTTAACACCTATATTTTTTTTTCTATATTGAACTATTTCATGGCATTTTCTTTGACTGCTCTTCCAATCATGCATCACTTCTAGCACATTTACTGTTATATTTTGTCCTCACTGGACACTTTTCTTTTTCCAAGGATGACTAGATCTGATTTTCTGCTGTTCCTCTCCCACTTCCTTATTCTAGATCACTCTAAACACTCAATAACTACTAGTTTTCATTCAGAAGTATTTAGACTTTAGATAAGGTAAAAATCAACAAATACCATTTCAGTTTAAGAATACTGTGATTAAAATATATATCTAAAAGATTTTCATCTTATGTCTGTTGTCATACCCTCAGAAAAATGTAAATAATCTCAATTGCAGAGAAAAGCTAAATAAAACATTACAGTTTAGCCCACAAAGCCCATAACTCTCAATTTGTGTCAGAGAACCCTCACACGGAATGCAAATGTATACATCTGTGCCATCTCTCAACACATCTCTGAACTGAAAAGGTAAAATTAGCCTAAACTCATTCAAAACTAATAAATAAACCACGGTTTAAACACTCTCAAGGGATAAAGCATTCAAAAACATCCCTGAAGAGTCAACTATTCACTGTAAAACAGATAAAGTCACAAAAGGATTTATTCTTTGCACTTAGTAATGACTGAACAAAGAGGAAGATACCTGCTCTTCAGCCAAACTTTTTCATGCAAAAGATATATTCCTAGAAAATAGGAATATTTTAAAATTATAGAGAGAGAGTTTCAAAAGTAAAGCAACCAGTCATTGCTCTTTACAAGGGAAATGAGTTGGAAAAATGTAAAAGTAGCTACAAGATCATTTTTGAAAATTTGTTTTAATATTCAAATATTCTGAAATGGAAAAAAGAGAGGATTGGACTTTTGTACGAAACATAATAAAATACAATGACAAAGAACAGTTGCTCAGTAGATCTTATAACTGAAAAAACAGTGGACAATCAATGGAACTAGTAGGTGGAGAAAGAAATACCTTCACACACCACACAGTTAAGATACAAAGTCCCTGTTCCACAGAACACTACAGATGCTAAATAAAGAGATGCAACAACAACAACAACAAAAAAGAAAACAGCATAAAAATTCATAGATGAAAAGTATGTCAAGAGCTACATCATAATCTGCTTGGGAAGTCCTTGAACTGTAAATTGCTGGAAATAGGAAAGCAATCCTAGGACACCTCAATATATTATTTACTTTTTACCTTTTCTAAATATCTTGGCCCCTGACCAAGCTAAGACATAGAGCTAATGAACTTCAGTCTGACCTACAAGAGATTTTTATATTCTGTATTTTCATTTATATGTCAAACTGGAATTTTATTTATATGCCCATAAACTCTCACGAACTCTTCAAAAAGAGTATAATAATTCTCATTGCATATAAAACTGGCTAACAAAATTAATAATACTTGACAGGAAATGTTCAGAATGAACTACACCCTACTTTAGAGTGATGTTAGGTATATTTATCATATGTTGTTATCTGTATCACGTCAATAGCACAGAAGACTGTACACACATATGCTAAAACTTAAAATTGCGTTACCTATATAATACATAATATATTGTGCATTATAAACAGTTCACACTATTAAGCACAATCTTGCTATCTCTGTTCATGTCACATAGGTTGGCATGAAACAACAACAAAAAAAAAAAATGGGGGAGAGGACCTTACTATATCTGGAGGCATTTTCTATTAGTGATCAAGCAAACAGAGGAAATAAAGAATTTTCTCACCTTCTCAGAGCTGCTGAAACAAAATGTTTGACTAGTAAATCACTGTGTAGACTGTGAGGCCCAACAAATAAATAAATTTAACACAGCCTACCAGATAAATAGGTCAACTCATTTTCAATGAAAGAATGTAAATAAAAAGAAAAAAACACCTAAGATACAGACAGAAAATCTTGCATTAAGGATAGAGGCTGAAAGAATGTGGATTACAGTCTCTCTTCATTAGATAGTGAAAATGTCTTGAATAATTTACAATTGAATTGCTCTTGTTTGTAAAAACAGTTTATGCATTACTCAGTATTAAATAAAAACTGTGGTATGATTATCAGCCTTATTTCTTTGTCTGCTGCTAGTAAAGAATGTTTTTGTTTAACACTTCTCATCCCATGTTGCCACTGACTGTGCCAACATAGTACAATGTAGTTTTTTTATTCCTCACTGCTCAGAAAGCTTATTCTCAAAAAATCATTTTCCAATGTGTTCTGGACAGTTTAGGACAAGCTCACTAGACATAAAAAGACAACTCCTGTCATAACTCCCAATGTTATCATTGCATATTGCTTAGGAAATCCCACTGAAATAATTTTCAAATTATTACATTATAGTATGAAACTTAACTAATCATTAGTAAAGGTCAAGATTGTGTGTACTGTAAGCTATTATTTTTTTTTTTAATTTTATGTTATCTCCTGTAGTATGTGCACCCTCTACCTGATTGTAGTTGAACCTTACAATGAATTAAATTAATAAACTTTTGTCTTTTTGAATTTTTCCCTCCCCAGTGAGAAGCAGACCAAGCCTCTCATCAGTTATATAGAAGCAGTTTAAGCCTCTCATCAATCTACTGTGAGGTATGGAGTTACCACCACCAAGCCACCCATATAATAAAGAGTGAATTACAAAATGATGAAATGATATTGCAGAAAAATATTTGAGGAATCAAAATTTGAGGCCAGGAATCCCATAACTCCTGGCTCACCTGCTTTTTGTCCAGAAGTTCACACATGACTCTACAGGCTAAAATAACAAGTCAACAAGATTAAAGCACTCAAGTCCAACACACCAAACACAAAAAGAAATGGTCATTAACAATGATTTACTTACATTCTGAAGAGATTCAGGGGTCAGATACCAGAAAATATCATCACAGTGATTAACAGTGGTAAAAACGAAAAATGCAAATACAGCATTAGGAATTGTTAGGTAAATACAAGAATACAAGGAGCATCTTTTAGAGGAAAAGACAGCAAGGATGGTAAGATAAAGTGGCTTCTGTGTAACTAGAATATAAAAAGCATTATGTTAATTCAGAACATAAAAAGCACTATCAAGGAATTATCAAGTTAAATTTACACTCAGTTTCTCCTATACTTCCCATGATTGGTCAAAGTTATGCATTTTGTTGAATACTTAGTCTGACACATTAAAACTGTTGCTATGTTCTCATTCCATTATTTTATCACCATTATAATTTTAATTAGTTTTTATAACATCTTCACTCTCACATCATGTTATTTATCTTGTAAATTTGGCTGATGTCCTTAGTATATTCTCTTCTTGACTAAACAGATTTTCTTACTGATTTAAAATGTATCTCTGACAAACATAGGAGTACAAATCAGTGCTCCTGAAACCCTGTTCTGACCTTCACTCCACTCATTGCAAGTCCTCCTTTTCTATTTAACTTTTCTCTGACAAACTCATCTTTGCTTGAAAATCATTGATCCACAAAATTTAAGTGACAGCTATCTTCCATTAGAAGGTTAACTCTGTTTAAAAATTGTTCTTTCTTAAGAAGTACCATTTCACACAAGAATGAGATGCTTGGATTAACACTGCAAACTTTAGAAACATGATTATTGTAATATTATCATTTAATGATTTCCATTTTACTGCTAACGTATTTTTATAATAAAGCAATTTCTCTATTTTACACTAACATTGTGCCTACTTAGAATTATACATCTAACTGTTGAGGAACAAAAATAGCATTAAAAAGAGTCTCAGAAAGAGAAATTAACATATTCATGCCTTTCTAGATAAACTTTTCAGAAAGCAATAGAAGACAGAATTTAAACTAGAAAAAGTTTTGGTCAAGTTCCCTGATTAAAAAGCTCCTTAAAATAGCAGAATTCATCAAACAATAAAGAAACCGTTGCTCAAAAACAATGAAAACAAGTTACAGATCCAATAGGTTGAAAATCCACATACACATGTTAAATAATAGGCAGATATTTTATACCTGCAAATTTAGTTCATTACACCCAATAGCAAAAGACACAAAACTAATCATTAAAAAAGACTATTTAAACATAAGCTTATTGAAGCAATAGGGTTCAGAGCAAGCGATTGAGGAATACAGACTACTTGGCTTTTTGAAACAACACCTCATTGCCATCCTTTACTTTTCTCTTTGGAAGTGCCTCTATCATGAGAACTAATGAAAAAAATATCCTAGCACTACGTCACAAGATGCTGAGAAAGTTAAATTTATTTTAGGATTTAAACATCTGTTTGGATTCTGAGCTGCTAAGTTCCTGTACCATGAGGTAATTGCAAGAATGTCTCTGTGTATTCAAATGAGATTTTCTTAAAATCGTTTGGTCGCTACCTTTTAGAAAACAGGTAGAATTAAAAAGTTTGTCTTTCTTTGGTTTGAATTTTTTTTCATAATGAAAAGAATTCAAGGAGTCTTAAAATAATTCTCCTTTGTCTTTTGTCAGTACTTAATGGACCATTACTTGCTTCACAGGGAAAGAAAAAAGAATATGATCACCCTTATAGTGTAAGATCAGTTGAAACAGAACCAGGTAGACAGACAACTATAAAATAAACACTGTTTCTGGAATGCCTGCAGTTATCCTTAAATCCTTCGGCAGCTGTTTGACACATGTTGGCACCAGACCCTCATTGCTTCAGTACAAAAGTGTCAGTGAACATAACTTTACTTATTCATTCCACACCACACTCATCCTTTTTGCTGTTGAGAACTGCAACAGATCCATGTCTCAATTTTCACATTTTATAAAAACTGAAACTGATATACCACCTTTTAAAAGGGTGCCAGTCATCTTAGAGAATGACTCAATTCACTGAACAAGGTTATTAGTTTAACAGCTAAAGCTGACATTCTCTCCAGTTGAATTTATGTACTGTCTACAATATATTTTCAATTTATTTTTTATCTAATACATTACACTCTGTCACCATACTTACAGACACATAACATATACCTATGGAGTGAATGAAGTATAATAAATATCTTTTTCCAAGCCAGAATTTTAAGTGAAAACATGGAAATGTTTATTTTTGTAGAAACCCTACATTGGAATCTATTTCCTAAACCAACCTAGTCCCTCAGATTTTCAGAATGTTCTCAGGATATTTCTCTGCAGTGAGAAAATAAACAAAACTGCACAAGAAATAAACAAAACTATGGCTGTTGTCCTCACAGTATCATGACTTAACGTAAGGACTGATAAATACCTGTACTATCTTCCTCCTGCTACTACTTGTTTTCCTCAGCAAATTCCATAACTAGTAAAGCACGTCTTTAATTAGAGGCAAAGTAAAAGTCAGAATGCTAAAAAAAAAAAAAAAAAAAAAAAAAAAATATTTTTTTAAAAAAAAAACTCAAAACTGTCTGAAATACTGATGAACAGCTGACAGAACCTAAGTCTCTCTCCTTCAGGAATCTGCAGCATCTGCCCAGAATATCTAATTCCTTCCTGTGGAAACACTTGTGCAACAGTCTGGTGCCTTGAGGTACAAATCATCTGTGACATCTTCCAGTACAATCCTCTCTGCACACATAGGGAACAGAGACCTCACCTGTCAAATAGCAGGGAGTGTAACATCCAGGAAATCCTGAACCAAGTTCATTAGTATCCTCTGAATGATGAAGGAGAAGGTTTTCCAGGCTTGGGTGGAGAAACCTCAACAGCTACCCTGCCAGAAAGTAGAGTGCAGAAGCACAGCACCAAATGTGGTATTCATTAGGTACCCTGATGGGGTATTCATTTTCTCTTGTCCTCAGCTGGGCTCCATAATTCTGTAGTCACTCAAGGAACTCTCCTCAAACCTTCATACACCCTTTTCAAAACTTTGCCCAAGCCAACAGGAAAATCTATTTCTGCCATTTGAGCATTTACTGCATATTCAGAAACAATCTTGCTCTGAATCACACTGTGTTTATTGCTTTATGAGTAGAAAGTACTTCGAGTAGAAAGTATCCACAGCATTAGCTAATTTTGTGTATCTTCTCAGAAATAATGCTTTTGGCTCTCACATTTCCCTGGATAAAACCTGCTGAGGGAAGCACAGCAAATGACTCCTAGAGAAGTTACTTTTACATTCCTCCAGAAGTGAACGTCTTCTAACAAAGACTGTCTTCATTATAGAGCAGGTAGAGGGATTTTAGGATAAAAAACTAAGCAAGATTTAACAGTCAAAACAGCCAGCTACAAAGAGTAAAGTACTCCCATAGCAGCTGAATGGAAATTCATACAAGGTGGATATAGTTGGACAAATAGAATTACACCATACCTTGAGAGAAACAGCAAGTCATGAACAAGTGCAACAAATACTTCATTTATTGCAACCGTGGCGCTAGTAGGTCATGCATAGTTGTTTTAATGAACTCATTTGTAACTTTGTTGCCTGCCCATAGGCATGAAAGAGCTTACAGTGGCAAATCCTGTAAGTGGGATTCTGTGGCACCTGTACAAATACTCAGCCCTCAGTACATGGTAGCTGATGGTATCTGAGGGGTATGGTGAGAGTTGCAGGCCAGGCAGAAATTCAGCACAGTAGGGGTAGAATAGGTAGGAGCATCAAGATACTTTTGGGGGGTACTGTTGTGTTGCAGAATGTTCAGGTATGCATATGAACACCAGATAATGAAGAAAGTGCCAGCACTGCTTGTTGAGAATAAAAGATATTTAGTTGTTATGAAAATTTCTCTCAAAGCACTATGCTGTGAGTACTAATAAAGAACCTGCTTAACAACTGAGATGCAATACCAGGCAAATGTTTACATGACCAGAATGCAAAAGATAGCTAAAACACTGCAGGTTGGCTACTTCTGCATTATTCTAAGCTGTTAGGATATTTTTCCTTGACATACTGAATTGCAAACTAAGATTCAGGCTAAGTATAGTTCAAGCTGCCTCATTTAACTAACACATAATTAGCAATCATGACTCATTTGCGCAACACAGCGATAGCAGTTTCTATGGTTATAATATAAAGTGAAAATTGCCATTCAAATGTTAAAGAAATATATTAGTGGTTAGTGAATAGGGTTTAATAAAATGTTATATGCATTCACTGATTTATCCTGTCTCATTTATTACTGAGACTATTCAAAAGAGATCCTCTTTATTCCTTAATAACAGATATCCACATACTGCTACACATTTTGAAATACTGTATAAATACTTAACATTGCCACCCTTCAAAAAAGCCCCAGTGAGAGAGAAAAGGACTTTTCTTTGTGGTGTTTCATTTATATTTCAACATTTGCAAATATAAATATGCTAAACAGGAAGTCATGAGCTAAACCAGAGGAGCTGTTGTGGCAAATTTTTAATTGTACAAAGTTTAGTCTTGTACTATTAACCTTAAAGTAATTGGAACTCTGCTAGCCTAAACAAAAACATAGTCCTTTTCTGGTGCGTGTATACATAGACTTCTTTCAGCAGGTTTTTCTTAATATACATTACACTTCACTGCACTCTCTCCTCTCACTGAGGAGAGGATGGAATAACCAACAACAGCTGACAGATGCTAGCCACATCACACAATGCACCAGGAAATAACAGATAACAGCTAGCTAGCACACACATGAGCACAACACAACATCCTCTGTATACTTCATGACGTTCATTCACTTAGTTCAAAATACAGTGTGGGGACACTCTATATTCGTAATCATATACAGTGACAACCTCATTGATGAAATAAATTAATTCTTTCCTGCAAGTTTATTTTCCCACCCTGCCATACCATAGGAGTCATAAAAAGTACATTTAGGTTAATAAGTTTAGTGTGTCTGGAAATGTCCCTGAGTGCTGATATGATGACATGGCTCATGGCTCTATTAGTAAACTCTCTTATCCTCCAAGATTGCACAGCTGCATGTGAAGTTATTCCCAAAGGGAATAACTTCTGAAAAGTTTTAACTCCGGAGTGATATCCAGGAATTGCTGGGGAGACAATGAGTAAGCACAGGCCATGTGTTTTCCATGGACCATGATACCAATACAGATGATTACATCCCAATGTTTGGGACGTTCCTGGTAACGTTCAACATACTAATAAAGCAGCAGGATAGTAATAGAGGTTTTTAAGGCAGTTTTTAATCAGTCTTTTAATTTCATTGTGCCTACACACACTGCTTGGTCTATGTCCGTGTACCAAACCACAGCCTCTGGGAACCGAGTGTCCTTCACTCAGCCAAAACGTCTAAATGCTGGGAGCCACACAATAATCCTTTCACTGACGCTATAAAGCTGTGAAAGATGTGATGAAAGCCTTTTAAAATATAACCACCTTGAAACAACAACAACAACAACAACAAAAACAACAAATATCAGAGGCTACTGCCACTCACTAATGCTTAAAGTTTGCTGGAAACAGTGCCTGAGGTTGTACATACCACTGTTTATTGCCTAGAGTGGTGGAGCAAGTGAACACTTCTATGTCTGACTGCATTAATATTTATAAAACGGGGGGTGGGGAGGGGAGAGGGGGAAGGCAACAACAACAACAAAAAAAGAACCTAGGATAATGTGAGAAGAACACATGAAAAAAGGATGAATTTATTTCAAACAGACACAGGAAACTCACTACCTAAAAGTAATAGGCCCAGTGGGGATAGACACTTAACAGCTGCAATTCATTGCGGAAAGATGCAATAAAAGAAGAAACGTGACATTTTTACTGGTATCCCAGTAATGCCAGATTCAAAAGGACTAGTTTAGTTTAAGCAACAGGTCATGCAAACAATCTTTGTGGTAACCCATTCACAAGCCTCGCAAGTTACACAGCACATCAGCATAAAAGGACATTTCACTGTTTTGATGCTATTCTTCACAACATCCTTTTTGGTAGTCAAAGTTCTTTATTTCAGCTTTTAATCTCAAAGTAAAAGTTTCTCAGATATCTTCAGAAAATCTAAGCAATTGACATCTACTGAATTTCTCTTCTCTATCTTGTCAGCGATACCTTGAAAGTGTTAGAGAAGCTTAGTTAGAGATGACCTCTTCTGACTGAATTCACACATTTTCCTTGAACAACCCTTCTACTTATGTACAAAATAACTCCAATGAGTATAGTATAATTTTCAGTAATTGTTATTAGCTCAAAACCAGCTCAAATTTAGAGGTGTTGTGAATTTACGTAGCTGACAGACTATCTTAATTCTGTCTCGTGGTATCAGTCCAACTCCTAATGAACAGAAATCAACACCATTCTCCTCTCTTTGGCACTGTACCCATCAGACAACCAAGAATTAAAAAGATGTGGTATGATTAATCCATTCTCTTCATATACATGTGGTTGACATAATGCCATTGTTCATTGCCATTTTCAAGTGCACGGCCTCAAAGCTGTGGCAAATCATGGATTTGTACCTGCCTTTCACACATGGACTTCTTTTTTTCCCAGAGAACTTCCCATCTCTACTTCAAAATGTAAACCCAGAAGCTGTGCCATGTTAGATAAGGGCCAACTTCAGCCGGCTCCAACAGTGGTTGTGAGGATGCTCAGATGGCCAGCTGGGTAAAACCGCCACAGTGGGTAAAGTGTCAGTTAAACAAGACCTTCAGGTGCAATTTAGAGCAACTCTGAAGTTGGTGTAACTAAGAAGCTCTAAAACATTTTATTGCATTCACATAAATGAAACTATTCTGCCTCTCTCACCCCTTTCACAGCCTGCAATGCTGTTCTGGTCATCAAAGGCTATCAAGCACTACCAAACGACCACACTTTCATATGAAGTTTTTAGACCTGACCTAATTTCACTCTACCCAGTATAGCTGCATAAAATAATATCTTGCGTGCAAAAATCAAGGACGCGTCTAGACTATAAATACCTGCTTGCCAGGAAATGGTGTAAACACACAGTCATACTGCAGTTGCTAACACCTGTTTCTTTTTTGCATTGTAGATGAGATCCAACATTAACTCATGTCTTGCAACAAATCTGGTTCAGTCTAATATATTTCAAAAGGCAAATAAAACAGCATTATCTTAAAACCACAAAGGTTCCTTCTAAAAAGAGAAAAGTGCTGGAGGTCACTGTATAGTGGGGGGAACACACAGTAGTTCTTTGCAATATGTAGAAAGTAAAAATAACATAAGTAATTTTGAAAGACTACTTGGAGACAGTTTTTAATAAATTTGCCTCAATTTGGTGATTTCCATCTGCTTCTTCACAAGCTTCCCTTAAAACTTTTTAAAGGGTATTTGAGAACTGAGTTTGCTTAAGAAATAAGCCAAAGCACTTTCTGAGGTGAAAAAAATTGATCAATAATTTTAAATGATTTTATGAAGCAAAACTGAGAAGATAGTATAAAGTTTGACAGGGGGATTTGCGCAGTGGCCTTCTGAACATGGGGGGCATGACACTAGCTGTTAGGTTATACACATTAGTACACAAATCTGAAAGATATGCAAGGAAATAAAACAAAACATAAAACACCACTAAGTTCTTTCAGATTTGAAAAATGAACAGGGAAAGAAGTACAGTTACAGCATTAGTGAAAATTAATTACATATATAGGTTTTATTACTTCCTTTCTATATACATCAATAAAAGTGGTGGAGCTCCAATAGGAGAAAGAAACAAGGGAGGATTGTGTCTTGATAACCACTGCTTTCCTCCCCCACTACTCAACATTCACCCACACATTTTTCTCTCTGTAGAAATGTGTGTACAAGGTCAGATCTAAGCCCATGGCGGGTTTTGTAAGTGGGTTCCTGTCTTTACCATTGATTTGAATTTCAGACTAATTAAATTTTATTCCTTCTCTCCAATAAATGCTGTAATCAGTTTGTCTGAATTGATGTTGTACGCTGAAAATGTCAGTATGAATCACAGAATATTCGGCATGTTGGAAAATAAATATAATGAAAATTGAAACATTTGAAAACTGAGGAGCTGGCTCATGGGCAAATACAAACAAAGTAGGATTATATTCATTATTCTGGATTTTGCTCTTCAGAGGATGGCCTTTCTCTGAATGCACAATGTTTGATGTCTCTGAAGGACATCACCCTCTGGTTTATTGCTGTCTCATTTGTCAGAATGAGCATGCCCCTGGGGGAACCACTCCACTCACTTGCATCTATGTTTGGGGTGGTTTGCTATTATGATCGCAGTTGGCTTGGAAAAACTAATAAAGACTGCTGTGGAATGAGGAAATATGTTCTGGAACACATAGTATCCTCCAAAAAGAAGCCAAAATCAGGTCTGATTGCAAGACTATATCAGATTTTTTTTTGTTGTTGTTTTTGTTTTGTTTTTTTACAACACACAGTTAGCAAAAGTTGAATAACTTCAATATGCTTAGCACTTTTTTCCTTTGCCTTAAATAAAATTCTGACCACTCCATGGAAAACTTTTTTCTCTGCATGATAATTTAAAACAGTCAAGATACTAGTCTGGATTTAGAAATAACAAAAAAAAAAAAAAAGGGGGGGGTGGGGGGGGGGAAAAAAATTGCACAAAGGAGTGTTGGGGGGGGGGGGGGGGGGGAACACTCAACATGAAATTACTCTATTGGCAGCTAAAATCCAACACCTACAAAGTACATAATCTCTTAACTCCCCATTCATACTAACAGTGTGATGCCAGGACTGTAAAATACCATCACAATTATGAATAAACTGCTGGGTCATGTGAAATGCACCCCAAGGGAACCGAAGTTACACCACTGGGTAGACAATATATAGATGGCATAATAGGGAATGTGGAGTTTGAGCAACTAGAACACTGTCACTTACTTTGGAACTAAATACCAGAGCCCTCTGAATCTACAGCCTCCTGTGAGCAACCCATGAGTCTCACCTCTCAATAAAGTATTTAGAACCTCTCCTCATTTCAATCCTACCTTCCCTTTGAGGAAATTCAGCCAATTCCACTAAGGCACCCAAATCTGCACCCTTCCCTTGTTATAACAGCAATAGGTTAATTCCAGAACCCTGTAAGATTCACTTTCACATTTAGACCTCATTATAAACAATTTAATGTCACAAGGGTAGTTTCTATTTAGCATCATTGGCCTTGAAAACTAGCTATCAATCTCATTTTAAAGTGCCAAATTTTAGCATTTCCTCAAAACCATCCTCTAGGTTAAGAGTCATAGTGAAGTCATAGCTCAGTGGTTTCAGTATTTTCTGCAGTCAGATCATTTAAGCTGTTCTGCTCACATACACAGTCTCAGGTTAACAACGGTGCACTGAGTTCAATTATACTTAGAAAGTTCCAGATAAAAGCCTAAATTTTCCCTAAGATATATAAGATAATAACTAAGATATATGATTGTATTATGCTGTCAAAGAGCTAAATCCCACAAGGAAAAATAACCCAATGTTTCTGCAAAGAATTTTGATGAACTCCAACACTCCACAGACATGTAAATTCCTCTACTAGTACAAATCCCAACTGAATGAAAATAATAAGTTAAAATCAGAAGTTGAAGCTGGCTGTGTCTGTGAGAGATAATAAAAAGGGTTTTTTTAGATATGTGAATGGAAAAAGGAGAACTAAAGAATACATAGGGCCGCTCCTTGATAGGGAAGGTCTCCTCACAGACAATGACATAGGCAAAGCAGAGACGCTTAACGCCTTCTTTGCCTCTGTCTTCAATGCCGATGATGGGCTTCGGGACCCAGGGTGCCCTGAGCTGGAGGACCGGGACGGTGGGGATGACAAACTCCCAACTGACCCTGAACGTGTGCGGGATTTGCTACTCCACCTGGATCCCTACAAGTCCATGGGTCCGGATGGGATTCATCCCCGGGTGCTGAAGGAGCTGGCGGACGTCATCGCGGAACCTCTCTCAATTATTTTTCAACTATCCTGGGAGTCTGGAGAGGTCCCGGTAGACTGGAAGCTGGCAAATGTTGTGCCGATTTTCAAGAAGGGTCAGAAAGAAGACCCTAGCAATTACAGGCCTGTCAGTCTTACGTCAGTGCCTGGTAAAATCATGGAGAAGATGGTTCTCAAACTTATTGAGGCGCACCTGGGGGACAAAGCAGTCATTGGTCCCAGCCAGCATGGGTTTGTGAAGGGTAGGTCCTGCCTAACTAACCTGATTTCCTTTTATGATAAGATCACCCGTATGGTGGACCAAGGGAAACCAGCTGATGTGATTTTTTTGGACTTCAGCAAGGCATTTGACACGGTTTCCCATAGGATCCTACTGGACAAAATGTCCACCATACAGCTAAATAAAAACATCATCTGATGGGTGAGCAATTGGCTAACGGGCAGGGCCCAAAGGGTTATGGTGAATGGGGCTGCGTCAGGCTGGCGGGCGGTCACCAGTGGGGTCCCTCAAGGCTCCATTTTAGGGCCGGTACTTTTCAGTATTTTTATAAACGATCTGGATGTAGGAATAGAAGGTATTTTGAGCAAGTTTGCTGATGACACCAAACTTGGAGGAGTTGTGGACTCGGATGAGAGTGGAAAGGCCTTGCAGAGGGATCTGGATAGGTTGGAGAGCTGGGCGATCACCAACCACATGAAGTTCAATAAGAGTAAGTGCCGGGTCCTGCACCTGGGACGGGGAAACCCTGGCTGCACGTACAGACTGGGCGATGAGACGCTGGAGAGCAGCCTAGAAGAGAGGGATCTGGGGGTCGTGGTAGACAGCAAGTTGAATATGAGCCAGCAGTGTGCCCTGGCAGCCAGGAGGGCCAACCGTGTCCTGGGGTGCATCAAGCACGGCATCGCTAGTAGGTCGAGGGAGGTGATTGTCCCGCTCTACTCTGCGCTGGTGCGACCTCACCTCGAGTACTGTGTGCAGTTCTGGGCACCACAGTATAAAAAGGACGTGAAACTGTTGGAGAGTGTCCAGAGGAGGGCTACGAAGATGGTGAAAGGCCTGGAGGGGAAGACGTACGAGGAACGGCTGAGGGCACTGGGCCTGTTCAGCCTGGAGAAGAGGAGGCTGAGGGGAGACCTCATCGCAGTCTACAACTTCCTCGTAAGGGGGTGTCGAGAGGCAGGAGACCTTTTCTCCATTAACACCAGCGACAGGACCCGCGGGAACGGGGTTAAGCTGAGGCAGGGGAAGTTTAGGCTTGACATCAGGAGGGGGTTCTTCACTGAGAGAGTGGTTGCACACTGGAACAGACTCCCCAGGGAAGTGGTCACTGCACCGAGCCTGACTGAGTTTAAGAAGTGATTGGACTGTGCACTTAGTCACATGGTCTGAACTTCTGGGTAGACCTGTGCGGTGTCAAGAGTTGGACTTGATGATCCTTAAGGGTCCCTTCCAACTCAGGATATTCTATGATTCTATGATTCTATGAAATGTTCTGTTTCCATTACTCTTCCCTAAGATACTACTGTGAAATATTCTAAGTCCAGATCTATACTTTGTGTTTTAGTAACAGAAGACCATCAACCAATTGATTATTTTATTAAAAATATTATCTGACCAAATTGAAACTAAAATTACTTTGACAATCTGTAAATTTGTTTTGGGATGACACACTGAAGGTATCAACTTCTAAGTAGTTACGCAGAGCTTTTTGAAAACATATCCTCAAGGGCTGTCACCATCCTGTCTTAGCTGTACCTCAGACACTGACAAGGATTTTTTCCATCACATATAAGAAATGCAATGCCTCCTACATGATTCCTATAGGCAGAAAGCATCACTTGTTTGAAAGTAGGGTGATACAGACACTGACATCTCGTCTATAAGAAAAGTTTGTTCTACCATAGTGAGAATGACTGAACCAAATGCATTAAAGCTGAAAGCCTGGAACAATTACACAAAAATGTAATAGGAAAGCATCAGATGAGTTGTTTCTGAATCATGGTTGCAGATGATTTTGCTTACATTCTGAAAGCTATCAAAACTTTTCCATGAAGAGAAAAATGAACAAGAAGCATTTGTTTGCAAGTCGATCTAAATATAATATTTTTGATTTAGCAAAATTTACAAGGTACATGTCAGGAAGGAAATGGATCCTGAAGTGAGCTTCAGGGATTTCTGAATCTATAATAGCTTGAAAATGTGTACCAGCAGACACCGTGGTGTGATGAAACACTTTGTCAGTAGGATAAATTATTTTTATCTCTAATCAAGCAGGTATAAAATCAGCACATGTAATCTAGTATTTCAACTCTTGCAAAAAAAAATAAATACATAAATTTAAAAAAGCCCATCTAGAGCACATTACCATAATAGCAAATGTCTTTTCCCTTCACAGGAGTGAAAAATGCAAGAGCTGTTATAATGCGTCCTACATCTAAATCTAAGGCTTAAAAGGAAAAAGACTCGTTTTTATGTGGAAAAAAAAAAAAAAGATTAATCTCAACAGGCAGTTGTCTCCCATGGATTATTAGGTCTCTCAAGACAGCTTATATAACACACATTGGTCTTATGATTAGCTTGAAAACCCAAGGAGACATATTATCCTCCTAAAAGTAAAGGGCCATCTTGCAACAGGGGTTTGAAGATAAAAGTTGTTGAAAGCTTTTCTGATTTCAGCATTGCTTTTTACTTCAAATATTCTTTTGACTCTTAACTCCAGCACATGCAGAAAGTTAATAGTGAGGGCACAGAAAGAACACCCTGTAGTACCAGATAGAAGAAACCACTGGCTGTTGTAACTGTCTGGGAACTTTTGCTATGATATAAGACCTTACAAACATGAGAAAAAAGGAGAAAACTCCAACTCAGAAGCCCAGTGAATGATCCACTAATAAACAAACTGTTCAACTTATTAAAATAGACACAACAGTTCATATATAAAAGGGTATTCTTGAGTATGAAGGGCCAAATCTTGAAAAGTGCAGATTTGTCAGCACAGTCATAAAACAGCTAAAAAGTGCTAGTTTGAGATTTTACGGTTACCTGAAAAATCAGGCTGGATCTCCCTTTCTACATAGTCTCAATTTTCTTTCTTTTTTTTTTTTTTTTTTTTTTTTTCTTGTATGATGTTGTCATTAGTGGTTTCAGCATTTGCTGCCATTTTCTCTTGCTGCTTGTTTGCTCTTTTTATACCCCTTCCTTCTTACTCTTTGAAGGCTCTCCACCCATTTCTGCTCCTTCTATCTGACTTTCTCAACCTCTTCCTCCATTATCAGAAAACCATCTCAGTTAAATCATCTACAACATACAGTTCTGACGCTGGAAGTGTGTGTGGACTAGCTGTGAAAATGGGACAGTATTCTAAAGAACCTCAGGAAATGTCAAGAACAGAAGAAAGCAGGAGAACCTCAGTCTCCTTTCTCAGTACCCCCCAGAGGCCATCCTGAGTCCTACCAGATCTTGCTAGGGCACAGTAAATGCCATAAAAATTCCATGCTGGAATGACTCACTGCATCAAAAAGGGCATTTGACACTTGAGGCCATGCTAATCACTAGGAAGGACAAGGAAAAAAATCTCTTCAAGTTAAGAAGGCAAACATCTGCTGTTTCAGCTAAGTAAAGAAAAAAGGAAAACCATGTCACTTGAAGTCAAGTGTAGAGCAAAGGACAGAATCTACCACGGTTTTAACTCCAGGATAGGGCAGAAACAACACACTCTTCTTCCCAGAGAGGCAATGAGAGATCATCAGATCCTTCCCATTGCAGAAAGGCATCGGGTCTGAAAACAAATGTTGGTTCCCCTCCCAAAAGGTTGAATTATTCTTCTTCTGAATGGCTCAACAGAGATCTCTAGGTCTTGAAAACTAGGTTGTATCTGAGATAGCATCAAAACTTCCTATACAAAGAGCACACAAATTTATACTTTGAAAGAAACTGTCTAAAGCAATCGACCAGCTTATTTTGCTGAATATTTTCAAGTGGTAACAGGGCATACGCATTTATCATATTTTTTTTAGTATCTTCAGCCTCTCAGGTAGCAGGTGTAAATTTTTCCCCTTGTGTAAGTCTTTATGAGATCAGTGGAGTGATTAAAGATGAAACAGTTCTGAAATCTTGAGGGAAATCCTAATCACATAATGAAAAAACAGATGCCAAGGGACCTATTTTTGGAAATCAACTCTCTCATCTTAGGTGAAAACCTGGTCACAGTGAAAACAATGCAATTGCCACATTCTTATGGATGTAACCTTCAATATTACTCATAGGCATGCATTGCAAGGCCTATGAAATGTTAAATGCTCTGAGAAGTGACTGAAATTATCAGAGGATTTAAAAATGCAATCATTAATGCTATTATTTCAGTCTTGCTAGACTTGGATAATCCTCAGTGACACTTGCAAGTTCCATAAACAAAAAATACCCTTCGACTTTGAAAAATAAGCCCATTAATGCAAAGCTAATCTACATTTCCCAATCAAAATTGGTTCAGGGGGGTTCTACAGTTTTCTCCTTTTGTAGGCATTCATCTAGCAGATGCTGTCATTTTAACTCCTGTGAAGCACTTCTTATCCTAACTTTGGCATTGCACACTGTTTCTGTTTCTCTTAACACATTTTTCTGGGAGTTTTAGCAAGGAGAAACCATCATTGCTGCCAAACCAGCTGTTAAATGTGAAAAAAGAATTTAAAAAGTCATTTCACAGAGTATTTTCTATTACGCATCTGTGCTTGATTAGCTTACCAGCAAATTTTACAGATGTAAAATGTTCAATGTATGATATGTTAAATCTGTCTATATGGCTACAGAGACACACACACATTCCTTAGTGCAGCATGACTGAGATTCAGAAATACTACTACTAAGGAATAAATAAGATAGAAAATTTTAGTTAAGTTAGACATGAATAATGTGCTATTTGAAAACTGTCTGCTGAGTAATAGACCTGATCTTCATGAGAAGATTTACCATAAAGTGGCTGCCAAAACAAGACTCAGAAAAAGTCATGTTAAAAGTCACTGATACTGAAAACATTTGTGGCTCATAGAATATTTAGTAAGTGAGACTTTCTGCTGCAAGAAACACAGTAATCTTTCCTGAAAAGCTCCAAGGAGGAGATGAATTCTGTAAGTCATATCTGCTAATCAACAGAAAGGACAAAATACTGCCTCAGTTGATCACCAGGTTTCTTTTTCCTTATAAATTAAGCCAAATTCTCTATGGAAGAAAATGAAAAGGGTAGTTCATGTTTTCTTGGTAAAAGTCTAGAAATGACAAAGCACTACAATGCCTTGAAAGACAAAACAAAAGACCAGTTTCTTACGCTGATGGAAATTATTTTTGATGTTGCGAGGTGTGCTCTTCTGGAACTCTCCCTCACAACCTCAATAGAACAAAGAAGGACTAGAGTGCATTTATAAAAATTACACTGTCAGCAATTAGCAGTTCAAGACGATCAAATCAATAAAAAAATACCAAAAAAAATATAAAGCACGAGGCAGCATTTTTCAACACTTTTTCAATCAGATCAAGAAAAATATGTTGAAATTCTTTCATCTTTTTTGGAAGAATAAGCAAAAACGGTATTGTTTGCCCTTTATAAATAAAGAATGCCAACATATTGTTCTGAAAAGTGTGTTAGTGTGCATACCCACATGTATGTGTATTTTGGTCCTACACACAATGAGAGCAAAAAACCTGCCAAATCTGCTAGAACAACAGTTGTGAATCACAGCAGTAATTCCTACCACAAAAGCACGAACTGGCCACAGACTACGAGTCTGCCATGCTGCAAGTTGATCTCTCTCCCTTCTAAATCACAGAAAAATACAGTCACTCACAGAACAATTTCATATTGAAATGGAAAGTTGTTTTTAGCTTTCTTATACCAAGGGGCAGCTATACATACCAGGAAGAGGAAAACCCAAAAGACCAGAATGGACAGATTTTATTAAGCTGCTATATCTAATGCACTTAAGTTAGAAACAGCCAGTTGAGTGCCAGACAATACTAAAAGCCCCCCAGGCTCATGGAATAATACAAACTTGCATACAGTCTGATATTTACACCCTGTTATTTAACTTCTTTAAGGACGAACAAGTGAAGAAAGTTATTTGACTGTACTGTGTCATATGCGATGTCCTATTTCACGTGGGACAATAGAAGGTCTAAGAAAATGGAAAGACCATCTGCTACTTTCTGACATTATTTTATTTTACCCATTGAAAGAGTAAAACAGGAATCTTTAAAGGGGAAAAAAAAGTCAAACAAACAAACAAAAAAAATAGCCTACATGCAAGCTATAGCTATATAGAGATAGGCTAAATAAAGATTAACTAAGCCTGGCTTAATTATAGCAATTTCTGTAAAACCACTTTACAGGGCTTTGCATACTGCTATTACTTTAATAGCAGTATTTTTTCCTAAAAGGATATCTTTCAGTTGCTCTGACAGGTTTATCTTCATGATATATAGTCTCCCTTCCCTATTTTGCATAGTACAAAAGAGACTATAGAATAAAATTTAAATAATCAAAACCAGCATTAGCCAATATTACGGAGCCACTTGTTCACTGTGCTTTATGGTATATATTTAAAATAAAGACTCTGTAGAAAAGAGCGTGGACACATAAGAAGTAAACTCAATTTTCTGTTAAAGATTAATTAAAAGAGAAAATTGGATGAGGCTGAAAATCAAATACTATATTTATATAGCTGCAGCTAGAAATAGTGAAGCATCTTCTGTGTGTCCCTCATCAAAGAAGCCACGGGCAGTGATTAGGGGAAGCAAAATTGTGCAAGCAAAGTAATGATCTTCCCCTAGAAAAACTTATGGAACATGTTTTTTCACTCAGGGCATCAGCTGCTCAAAGCAGTAAGCACCTCCGTGGAGACTGGGTCTCCCTGAACCTGCTCCTGTCTGCAGCCTCCAGCATAAGTACCCATGCTCCTGGCCAGCCACCAGAGCCAAGCATCAGTTGCATAAGATCCTCTCTGGAAAGTCACTGCAAAGGTACATGTCCATCACAACTGTACCCTCTCTGCTGAAGGGAAAAAAAAGAAACACCACTATTTGGAGAGTGCCCTAGAGTATTCAAAGATTATGAGTGTTAGAAAAGAAGCAGATTTTAAGAAATTCTTGACTTTGAAACAAAGATTTAGTCTTCAACTGGTCTGCAATTGTGACATGAAGATATAATAATATTTTACCCATTACAGACCTGACACCTACCATAGGAAATCTGGCTATGAAATTTCCTGTAATCTTTCCTGAAGTTTTCCAGTTTGCACAGTCATAGCATCAACCTCAACTACAATGTTTTAGGAAGCTTAATTTATTAGGAAAGTTTATCTATTATTAATACACAAGATTTATTATGGGAGATATAGAGAGAAAATTTTTGCTTATGAAAATTCATGGAAAGGCAAGTTAATATTTCAACTCTGGAGGCAATTTATTTTACTTGTTAATTAATAATATATACAACTTCCAGAGAGCAGCTAAAATTTGGGCAAAAATATGAAAACACAGAAGCAAAAACAGCAACAACAAACCAACATGCCCAAGAGTCTGTTCCTATGTGGTTCTTCCATTCTCAGAGATCAGTT
The DNA here is from genome assembly GCA_011075105.1 of Heteronetta atricapilla. Taxonomy (NCBI): domain Eukaryota; kingdom Metazoa; phylum Chordata; class Aves; order Anseriformes; family Anatidae; genus Heteronetta; species Heteronetta atricapilla. Next base: position 78,693,870 of record CM021734.1, on the reverse strand, counting down.
CATAAAGTGATGGGGATCAGTAAAAATCATCAGTTATGACTGATCAAGACAATTTAAAAATAAAATTAAAAAAATGCAATGCATAAGTTGGGCATCCTTCAGTCCCAAACAATACTTAATATTCTATTTTATCCTGAAAAAAATAGTAATAATAATCAATCACAGGTTTATACTTCGCTTGACAGATTTATAAGAATTTAGTTCTTGCTTCCCCATTCAGCTCATCAAGCTTTCCCAAGTACATTCTGACTTCATTCTCTAATGGCACCATTCTTCAGATAAGATCCACTTTCGTAACTTCAGGACAAGTACACAGCTTTCTGTTTTCCTTACTTTTAATAAATCCTTCTCCTCCTGGATGTTCCTTCAGTGCAGTCTAATGAAAATTCATAGAACTTCTGTTCATTCATAACTAGGACAATTTCTACCTTTGAACTTTCTGCTTAAAAAGAGCAACAAGCACATTATATTTCAAGTTTTTCGCAAGGATTATACTCAATCATCCACTTCCTTCTGCCTTTTTCTATCAGACCTTATTAGCTTTATTGTTTCCCATGCTTCCAAAAATCTGTTGCCCTTTTCTGTCTCTCCAAAAGAAGCCACATTCTTCTTTCACAGTTCCCTGACATTTTTCAGGTCAACATGAAGGGCCATCTGTTCTCCTTGGCATATGATTCCCATTCTTTCACTTTAAAAGAAATACTATTAAGTTACCCATTTTGAGCATCAAGACACTCTTCTTTTTTTTTTTTTTTTTTCCAAACTTTATGATGTTATATGCATTGTCTTTATCAGATTTACAAGTTTTGGTTTATTACATTATAAGTTCCTTGTATTAATCTTGTGTTTGCAGGTAGTTATTGAAATAAGTTCTGATGCATTACAATGCATGTGCTCAAACTGAAAATTATTGTTTAGGATACTCCAAAGCCTACTTCTCCAAGAAAGTCTTTTTGCAGGTGTGTTAAATACAAAAATTGTAATTTTTGACTAACAATGAAATGATTCTAGACATTTTCATGCATCCCCTACTCTGTCTTTCTCTAGGTCTTAGGTGAGGAATAAAGTAGTATCACTGGAATAATCTTGTGGGGAAAAAAAATAAAAAGCTACAGGCAAGACAGGCAAGGTTACAGTCAAAAATAACCTTAACTCTTTGAGCTCCTTCTTACATAGACATCATAATATCGCTTGCTAAACAGTCTAACATTCCTGAGCAATTAGGAAGAATGACTGTCACAGCATTAGGAAATACAGTAACACAGGAGAACTGTATTTTTTCTACATTGGCTATAGTATGAATTTACACTTGAATGGAGTATCAAGTGCTTCAAATATTTATTCTATGCATGTTTCTACACAGTTGTGTTCTGATGGCTCACACAACAAATGAATCCTGTGCCAGTCACTTCAAAAATGTGTTGCGTGGTGGTATCAAGCACAAGCTTTATAAGAGTGATGGTTAAAGTCTGAGTTGTTTGCAAACTATATTGTATAACCAGAAAAATAACATCACTTTCAGATGCATTGAAGTTGCCTTGCAGCACAGTTGATTAATGTAGATATTAGGAAGTTTAGGAAGACAAATGGCATAGGTCCTAAGGGAAATTAAATATCTACAAGGGGAAAAGTGTGTAGGTGAACCATAAGTTTTTTTTTTTTTTTTAAAAAAAAAAAATCAACAGTAACCTCCAAGTGTAAGGTTATGCTAATTTGGGTTATTCTTATAATGATGGATTGCTAGCATTTGGGAACAGCTGTACAGCTCACTACATAGAAATGACCACAGCCATCTCCTCAATTAATTGAATGCCTCAAATGGTGCCCTCATTAACCATAACATTTTCCATAGACATCACGTAAAGTAGACAATACTTTGACAAATTAATGTGTCCATTTTCAGAACCAAAAAAAAAAAAAGGACATCTGAGTCAAAGTAGCATTAGAACCACTTAAGGTCTAGTTTAGCAGAGACTGTGAAACTTTACAGCATATACTGTGAAATAAATTGAGAATTATTCTTTATTTTCCCAGGGTTTTCCCCGCATTCAGGAAGCTCTTCTTAAGCACCAGACCAGTAGCAATTTTGTAGTTTATAGCAGACTTCTCATTTTACTTAGCAAACTGTTCATTTGTTTGGATTCCAGATCAGTTAAAGTCCATTGAAAAATTAAAATCTTAGTATTTAACTCATATCTTATTACTAAGACAATTCAACAATAACACCATTAGACAGCAATAACCATAAGCAGGTTACAGAAACTTTTATGTGGTGACACATTACTCTGCTTTATTATAGAAATTTACTTGGAATTGTATTAATACTGGGGATCTCACAACAACAAGGACACCAATAGTCTTAGAGGCAGCAGAACTGTAGAGGTTTTTGGTGCTGAATGGAGCAACAGAAAACTTCTTGACATAGGCAGGCTTAAATCTCTTCTTATATTTTAACACATTCAAAAGACAATCTGACAACTTCCCTAAGATGCTGTTAAATTTAGTAGGGTTTCTTCATTCCCGGGAGTCTGCTGAAAAACCTAGTGTATTATATAGCCAGAAGAGCACTTCTTTCCTAGAACAAAGGGGAGGTGGCATTTATTCCATGAAATTTTCAAACAAACAAATACAATGCTAAAAGGAACTCCTGGTTCAGGTGGCAGTAGGAGTGAGACTCTTTATTCGATTTTCTAAGTACTTAAAGTCTTCAAAGCTGTTTCCCATCCAGTATTCTTTTTTCTATTCTGTTTTGCTTTCACACCTTTCATGTAGATCTCCATCCACACTTTGCATGACAAAACAGCCACTGCCAAAGCACTTTTATCGACCTTTCTGCTTTGAAAGCTGCTAGAAGCACTAATGCATTTTCCCTATCTTTCTTTTTATCACCAGAGAAGCAAGTTCCCTCACCTAATACCCAGAGGAGTAATTGGCCTCAATTAAAAACTGGCAAAAAGCCCAAATCTGTTGACTTTCCAAGTATTCACGAAAAGGCCAGTTATTTACATCAGGTTTTTGAGAAAGGTAAATGAGGATGGCTTGTAAATTAAGGCATAAGAGAAAGCAGAACAACCGATCTACAACCAGTCTTTGAGAAATCCTGACAGAACCAGCTGGAAGCATCTTCTACAGAGCTTCCAATTACACAGCTCCAGTCACTCCAAACACAGTATGCAAGAGACTATTGTTAGGCTGCTTCGATACAAGCAATTTCCACATAGCTTTAAGAATTAAACTTATGCAGCAAACAATTAAAAAAAAAAAAAAAAATTCTCATAAATGAATGCGCAATTTCTCCAGAGACAGTGAAGAGAGCTTCAGAGTGCTCAAAACCTGTTTATTCTCTGAAAAACACAAGGTGGGAACAAAGAAACTTAACATCAGTAGGTCCCAAAACTAGACAGCTCCTGTAGTTTTTAAGTTAGCTCAGTATGAGAGGGCTATACGATTTTATTACAGAAAAGCAAACAGATATATAGGCATAAGAACTAAAGAAAAGCACAGCTAGCTTGTCTTTATGCCTCTTTTAAGTCCACAAAGTTAATTTGACGTATTTGAGGAGTTAAATTCTGGATGACAGATTTCACTGAGATTTACAACAAAACAAAGTCTAGTAGAAGACCCTAAATAAACTTTCATCAAGGAAGAAGAGTACCTTAGTTCAAGATGAAGCTCTAAGAATTAAAATGTTCTCTGTACTGAATATGAAAATGAAGAAAACAGGTCCTGAAGCAGAAACACGTGCTTACCATCAATTCCAAAAGTCTGTACAGCAACACTCAACCTGAAAGCAACCAAAATAATTATCTGAAGTGAGCAGAGTTCTGCAAGCCCGTAGGAGCACGAGGCAAGTTAAAAGCAGGAAGGAGTCAGATGAAATTCATGGTTTACAGGGGCTAGCTATAGAATAGCTGAAATTAAGCTATGACTTATAAACTGGATGTGACAATAAATTGGAAAAGACATCCACACAAAAGTGCTGTTAATCTGTTAAGAAGCAAAGCAAACCTATTAAATCAAATAACTGCTTGCACTGTGCAGGGGAAAGGGACCAAAACCATAAGAAATACGAAGAGCATTTCAGGTAACAGAGAGCTTCCAAGTAAGCACAGCAGAGAGCTGCTGAAGCTAAACCACACAGAAGCAAAGGGAAGAAGGGTCAAGGACTGCATCCTTCATTTCTATTTAAACCTCAAAAAATAAGCAAAGAAACTGTGGAAACTGAGTGGTACCTATACAAAAAGGTATTTGGAGAGTGAAAGATTTGTATCTTTCTACTATACTCAACACCTCAGTGGACTCTATCTAGTCCATTAAGAACACAGGTTTTTTTTGATACATTCAGAAACCTCCTTTAAGGTTTATTGTTTTGAATTGTTAGTTCAGTTCTGTTTCTTAACTGACTAGTAACCAGGGGCTGGAGGTCTAGGGTGAGAAAAACAGCTTTTGAAGTTATAGATGGCACTGCACAAGGCCTGCAGGAATGAAATATACATTTCTATTTTAGATATTTATTAAATATCTCAAAAAAATAAAAATAAAGAAAAGAAATCCAAAGAGCCTTATCTGAAGTTGTTGGAATCTGCTTTGAATTTGAGAGCACATAAATCTGAAGAGAGGAATTTGCAGCTAATTTGATTGACTCAGAGCAATACTACACAAGGTAATCCAATATGTACTAGAAAACAACCTTAATAAAGAGTTTGAGAAATTAAGATAATTAAGGAAATCCGAGTCCTGAGGTATCCCATCAGTAAATATACAAATTGCATGACCTAAAAAATGCTGGAGAACATTTCTAATGCAATATTCTATGTCTAAAATACATTTTTTCTTTTTTTTTTTTTCTAGTCTGAATTTTAATAAAATTATTGTTGTGGTTTGTTTTGTTGTTGTTGTTTTCTAAAACAGATATACCTAACAGTGGCAGAAAAATCAGTTGTAACTGCAGGGGAAGGAAGGGGAGGAGGGGGAGGAAACCAAGTTACACCATTTTCTACCACTCAGCTACTTTTTTCTATTCCATAAAGAAGCCACGTTTCTAGGAGCAAGCCCTTGTGCATCATTGGTGATCATTCTTCTATGTGATTTCTCCTGTTTTGACAGCTTACATGCCTTGCGTATCAGTAATTGACATCCATTTGGGAACCTATTTGTTTTTTAGAAATATTTCTCTTTCTTGGTGCTTACTAATTAGACATTTGAGAGCAAAAGCAACCTGTCAACTTAATGCCACTCCATGGCTTGATGTGGGGAAAAAAATAACAGAAACCCAGGTCATAATCATATGTTCATAAGGATGCAGATAAAACAAACAAACAAAAAGGAATATATGGCTTTTGTGGGTAAAAATATCCAGATGAAAATGTTTTTCCCTACTAGAGCTTTATACTGATAATTTATAGGAAGGAACATGTCAAAATGCTGGTCCTGAGCTAGGGCCTATGTACCTAATCTTTTCCCCTATACCCATCACACCAAATAATCTTTCCTTTCTGGAATTCAAATTTGCATTACACAATTTACTGCAACATGAAGGACATTTGTGACAGAGTGAAAATCAAAGGAGCATTTACAGGCATTAGTGTGAGAGGTAGATAACCTTTATCTCTAAAATAAAGCTAGAGAAATAGAAATAAAGAAATAACCATTTAGTTTACCATCAGTTTTACAGGTGATCAGTGAAAGTTTCAGGAAGAGCAGAATTCTTCACACTTTGTCCTTTTCTTGCAATTCATTTTTCAAATTATGATGGGATTGTTCAAAATAGCATTTTAAAAGAAACCCATTGAAAACATTTATACAAACAATTTTAAAATAAAAAATCACTTTTAGGACATGATTTCTATCTGTGTAGGTGTGTGTGTGTTTTAAGTAGGTTTTGGTTTGTATAATACAGAGTAGAGTGAAACAAATTAATTGTAATAAACATCCATCTGTGATTCAGGAAGTTTGATTGCGTTTTTACAACAGACTGAAATGAAAATGAGTAGTTTACTTCAGCAGTTGGTATAGTTCTATGCCTGGAAATTTATCATAGTTTGCCATGTAATTTAAGCACTCAATTTCCAACAGCTACTGCTCTCAGCCTAGGGAGGAAGTAAGGAGAATAAAACAAACAAACAAACAAAAAAAAAAAAAAAAAAAAACCACGACAAATTACACATGATGAATTTTTAGTAGCCTCAATATGTTTTCTGTGTCACTAGGAGACAGGATACTGTGCAACTGGCTGTCCGAGAGAACAGACGGCTAACAAACTGCAAAGCAAAAACAAGACTATGGAAGGTGACCTTTGGAGAAGAGGTATCCCAACCCCTGGCTGGGATGAGCAAATGCTGTAACTGCTATAGAATTACATAAGAAGTAGCTTATCACTCCCTACTGAGCAAGAATTGTCCTGGTAACTTTGTTTTGTATTGAGGCATGTGTTACTGCACTAATGCATCTGTATGCATTTGACATCGTGACTGGACTTTCTGGGAGCCCGATGCAGATTCTGTAATTCTACATCATAAGACAGATACCAGGCTACTTACTTCTACCTGAACAACTTCTGCTTCAGGACTGCAAAAGACTGAAGCACAGACAGTTAGGCAACAGTTTCATCAATGTTTTCTTGGACTTCAGTAGAGTATAGGCACCAAAGCCTCAGTTTCTTTACCCATGAGCTGAAATAACTTGTCCTAGTCCAGAAACTGGTGGAGGAACAAAAATTTCACTAGTAGCCTCGAGCTACTCCTCATTTTCTAATGAGGGATCTTCATGATGGACAGTAGCATCTACGGAATTATCTTTGTGAGACATTATTGCATTTTTAGGATTTCTTTTTGCCTGGCATTATGTTTGGAAGAAATTCACAGTATCTTTCATAGACACTCTCTGCCTTAGCAATGTCTTAATTGTTATTTTTTTATATAACATATATTTATATTACAATTATAACGTTATTCTGGTGGAAAGCAATTCTTTTTTTTTTTTTTTAAAAAAAAAAAAAGGCAATAACCGTTAGAAGAACCATAAAGTCATTTAAGCAAGCAAATGGCACAGCTCAGACTGCACATAAGAATTCTGGTTTCTCAAGGCAGCTCTCACAGCTTCAGTTCCCTTCAGGACATGTACAACCCCTTGATTTGGGGTCACCATCTTACAGAGACAGCCGCTCTTATGTATTAGGTTCACTGCTCTCTCATAGCTGGAGCTCTTGATAAGGTAAGAACTGTACAAAAAGATGGCTTACCAAGCAGAATCACAAATAAGTTTTGTTGGTTTTATATATATATATAAAATGATATAAAAGACAAATAAAATGGAGTAGGAGTAACTGGTCAGATGTCATAGCAAAGAAAAGTTACAACGGAGGAGTCTCTGTAGGGTCAGTACTGAAGCTCCCAATGTTCAGCACATTCATAAGCATTCAGAAAAAGAAGATAGACAATGAAGCAAGCTAAATTTGTACGTGATATTCAGTCTTCCATTAAAGGGAAGACTGAATGCAAGAACTGCAGATGTATGACATGCAACTGAGTGACTGGGCGATGAAAAGATGAAAGACAGCAGTCAGATGAACCGATGTAGACAAATTTAGCATTAGGCAGGTAGGAAAAACAACTTTAACTTACATCACAGAGTGCTGAGCTCACTGCTGAGCTGATGTATAATCACTGAAAAATGGGAACTTAGTCTTGTAATACATACCACTAGGAAAATATTAGCTCAGCCGCACTTAAACAACACACAGCAAAACATAAAGAATAATTGCAAAAGTGTTAAAGAATTAAAGAGCAAGCATCCTGAACTGTTAAAACACAGAGGGTTTATACATTTTAAGTACAAGACATTCTGTTGTCTCTAGAGTAAAAAGGATTTAGTAGCAGCACAAGACAAGACACTTAACTGCATGTAAACAAGTGTCTGTATTACCTGTAAAAAGCGTGAACATCAAGAGAAATAATTTTAAATCTTAATATATAATATCAATTTTGCCAGCTCAAACCTGCACTGCTGGAAGGTGCCAAAGTAGGTGAAACTTAAATGAATACAGAGAAAATAGCTAATTCACTAAGTCTAAGCTGAACACTGATTAGCTTCTAAACTTAGGTCTTTAGCAATGCCCAATCTGCAAGGGGCTGCAAGTCTAGCACATCCTCCATATTGCTTCAACAGGTAACGTGGAGAGAAACTTGAAGCCAGATATATATTAATGACATATTAATGATATATATAATAACAATATATTATTGATATATTCCAGGATATATTAATGATGAAGTCACCAACTTTTCCATGCTCTCTGGACACAACTATATATGTCTGAAGGCTTTTCCCTTCAAACCCAGCTTCTCTGTGGCTCAGCTTTAGACCTTGCAAAAGCCTCAGCATCCGAGAGCTCCCAGATCCACAGGTGCTCAATGGTCTGTATTTCATGCTGCTGATTCACCATGGTGCAGTCATTTCTGCCACTTATCCTTTGCCCTGACAAGCTTTAAATAGATGTCCTCCTTATATTCAAGTATACAAGTAACATACAAGCACTGAAAGTTCTAGAAACTCTATTTTATTACACGGTAATTTCCTTCTCACTGATGAATGCTACTTGGAAAAACAGGAAATAAATTATTCATACTCTTCAAAACAAAAAAGAAAAAAGGCACATATCAAACTACCTATCCACAGTGTCAAGAAGAATATTTAGGAGAATTCCATCCCTTTTTGGAGGCCAATTTCCTACTTTATGAAGATGAACATCTGTTGCAATATGGCATGACTACTGTGATAAAAACATTTCAGCAGACTAGTCACGAAAGAACTGGCCTTATTCCTACATTGTCTCAAACGGATGACATTTCAATTACTGACACAGTATGATCCTGTACAGACAACAGGTAAGTAATTTAATAGATCAGCCCAGAACTTCCTGTAAGCAATACATACAATTCAATTAGTTTTTCACAATAGACTACAGTGGTTATTCGAGGAGCTTGAAGCACTTCATCTGGTAGTTCTTCACAGGGGCAGGAATACCCTGCTGTTTCCATTCACATCTGTCACTCAGCATTAAAGATTCAGAGCACTGTGAACATGGACAGTGGGTATGTGATGGCACTCAGATTCACCTGTGTGCAGCGAGGAGGAGAGGGCCTTAAATGTCTGTGATGAGATTTCCAAAACCAGCAGCCAGGATAATAGATGTGCGAAACGCAACTGCCAGCATTTCAGTCTTCCTTGACCTTGACTGTTGTTACAGCTGTCACTCCATGAACTCAAAAACCTGTCTGTTTTTGAAGCAATAAATATTTCTACACTATATTTTAGAAAATTATCAGGCTGATCATTTTGTCTCAACTCTCACAAAGCTCTAAGACTGAAGACGTGATGTTGTGCTATGCCCTAACTACTCCTCTTGCTTCAAACTCTAAACTGGGACGGATTTGCTGCTGGATGGATTTGCCAAGGATGAACCTGGTACACAATAATGTAGTTGTATCAGTATCTGTGCACATATGTACACTTTTACATACTAGTGTCACTTGTACTGCTTCTTCCTCCCCCTCCATCTCCTCTCCTCACCCCACTGGGGTTTTACTTTAGATATGTTTGTCTTAAAGTCTTATTTTGTATTGCTTGCATTTTTAAAAGTTACTAACTGATAAGAAATCAAAAATTTCTTGTCCCCACTAAGATGCATTGCCTTTTCAGTGTTCCTGAGGAGCTTTGCACACAGGCTACTCAGGAAAGTTAAATATTAATTAATCAGTAAGGTGGAATAGTTAAAATGAATTCAATCTCCGCTGAGACCTTCTCATTCAGAATTAAAATAGACTTTGTTTGGTTTAATTTCCTTGAGAAATGAATTATGCTAAATTAAAGCAAGGTCACTACTGTTCTGATCCTTCTGAAATGTAGCAGCTTTACTTAATTTGAATGAACTCTCCACATGATTAGATTTCTCTTACATTACCATACCTTTCCGGAACAGATCCTGGAAAAAGTTTACCAAAGTTGTCTTAGGCGGCAGTACAGCAGTTCAAGAGCAGTTTATCACTGGTGTTGAGCTTTTGTTTCTCTAGACACAAATACGTGATACTTGGGGGTATTTGAGTAAGTGAATATAATAATTAGACTCATATTTATAGTAATTAACTAATTTCATAAGTATTCTCAACAGAAAGTTCTAGTTTCTACCACCATGGTTTCCAGAGACATCCTTGCTAGTGAATTAGCTGGTTAGAGCACTGATCGTACCTGACAAAAAAGTTGCTTGAATACGAGTCCATTTAAAAATTACAAGCGAGTATGAAGAAAGCTTGTTTAAGAGGAAAAAAAAAAAAAGAAAAAAAAAAGTATTTATATGTTTTGAATATAAATATATATGTTTTTAATATCAACAAAACTCCTAACTTTTCCATAATCCAAGACAATCTACATCAACATTAGCACTTACTTACTATACTTGATCAGAAAAGCACTTGATTTTTCACTCAGCTCCAATCCATTTGCATTGGTAGTTAGGCCAGGGAAGGGCCAGGAGGCTCAACCAAGCTGGATGCACCTAACTGCATGCTAGTGCCACACGACACACCAGAGTCCCCATTAAGTCCAGGTCCCAGTGCACTCACCTTAGGAGAAAACCCGACCCAGAACTTTTAAAGAAGTCTTCTCTGACTAACATAGCAAAATGCAGCCACTAGACTAAAGAGCATAAGGAAAACTTTTGAAGAGTAAACAACTTAAAAGCCTAATTCCTATTTTCAGAGGTGACTAAGGAATCTATGTTCTGATGACCTTTACAAATATTACCAAAACTCAAATATCTACTGCCATTTATTTTTCCTGAAATTAACTGAAGGTTACAATGGTTGTATGCAAAAGAGTCTGCACATCACAAACACTGAATGCATTTTGATTTTGATCACATGCCTCAAAAAAGTGATTTAAAGAATAACAAATCTGCCAATAAAAAGCAGACTAATAAAGACACAAAATTTAGTGCCTCATCTCAGCTTTATTCAATTTCCTAAATTAATGAAGTATGGTTGCTGATGAAAACAGACTTTTTTTCCCCCTATCCCAGGCATTATAATTTATATTTAAATTTAGTTACATTGTTTAAATGGGCACTCTATGAAGAGTTCAAGAGGAAAAAATCGTATTATTGCTACTTTTAAAAGCTATAGAGCCTATTTGACAACTTCCCCCCCCAGTAACCTGTATATTTATTTTTTTTTTTTTTCAGATAATGTATTCTGAAGACATGGTAATGACAAAAGTTAATTCATATAATTAGGTATCAATAGTATTTGGAATAGAACTTCAAATACATTATTACTGACATGTCAGAGTTAAATAGGAAACAGTAACAGGAAAATAGTGTCCCTAAGAATAGCGGCTGTAGCTTTAAGAATATGTTTGGGAAAATAAGATCTTTAGTTTCTTGCCATCATTTGGTGGAGGAGTCACCATATAAAGGTAAAAGTGTACACATCTGCACAGCATTACAGAATTCCATAAAAAAATACAAAAATCTAAAGTGGTAATCAAGAACCAGAATTTAAAAGAGAACCAAAATCTAAAAAGAGTATCTTACTGCTTAGAGAATCAAATGATGTAATTCAGACACCTCTTCCAGCAGAAAGTTCAGGAGCACAATTCCAGGTAGTTTTTTTATTATTATTATTGTTGTTGTTTGTTTGATCATTGTTTTTAAATTACTTCAAAATAAGCATTTTAATTTTGGAATTGAAAGAGAAAATGAACTGTGTTGTCTTTCCCAACAGGCTGTAATTATGAAGAGACAAAAGACAAATTTAGAGCTTAGTGTCACACACAGAGTCTCATTGTATTTGATCAATACCTAAGCAAATTGAGAGACATAACAATCTGCCAGTAGACTTTCAATAAATGGGGTTACACACAGAAACAATAAATGTTAAAAAAAGTATGTACTCTGAAAATACCTGAGAGCACATAAAGACCACAACACCATACAGAGAAACAAAACAGTGGTATGCAATGAGCTGTATGATGTTACTGCAGATGAATAGGTGACTGCCACTGTAACATAGCATAAAGCTGGCTTCCTCCATGGCCACAAAGCAGCAGTAAGTTTCATCAGTTCTACTGTTTCTACTTGACTGCATCTGTGCCAATCACACAGAATAACCAGTTCAAGACTTGAGAGCCCACACAGATCCAAGTCAACCTACTACTGCCATTTTCCAGATTGTCTATTTTACATACTGAACTGACCATCACCTAACTCTTAGTTCTTACAGAATGGAAAAACTATAATAAACTATTAAATGGGGAAAATGTGTGTTGTGAATGCAGGTTCACATTCAAAATAGCCCTTGCAGACTCTTAAGTATGAATGTGTGGTTGTCCTTATTTTGAATATACTGCCATTCATTCAACTAAAAGTTAAATTGAGTATGTTTACTACAGCCATCTAAAAGCATATCATCATACTTAGGTCAATGAGATTGTCAGAGCTTTTCATTTTTCTTCCTAGCTTGCATCTTTCATATAACAGCCACTAATAAAACTGTGAGGCAGATCCAAAAATACGACTTTTTTATTTTGTTGTTACGACTGAATACCTTCATATGGATGATAATCTACTGACATTGCCAATGCAACACCTTTAGATGTTACCTGCTCATCTTTTCTTCCATTAATAAGTTTTCAATTCACTTGCAGGATGCTAAAGAGTACAATTACCTGAGGGGGTTGAAATGTATTTAGGCTAGTCCTGGGTTTTTCTGTTAGGTCTTCAAACATAACTACCCATATTTTCATTCACAGACAACATTATGACAACAAAGCAAAAGCATTATTTTCACTTCAGGGAAAAAAAAAAAAGTGTTAAAACCAGGTGGCACTTCAATTAAAGAAGTGGTATTTAGGTGTAAATTTAACAGTAATTGCAGGCAGTGCAGTTTACTTTTTTAAATACCTTACATATATAACACAGCCTAGCAGATCACTGCTACTTTACCAAAGATGTAGCATTTGTGTAGCCCAAAGGAGCAATGCAGTGTCTCAAAATCATAATTAAGAATGGGAAGTAATGTTTGCCTTTTGGAAAAAGTCTCCAGTTTTCCTTGAAATCCTTTCAGTTTCAAAACATGATTTAAAAAAAAGGCAAAGCAAAGCAAAAAGTCTTCTCTATTCCTTTCCCCAAACACGTAAGTAATGAAATGTAATACAGAAAGAGAAATGTAAATGTAACACAGAAATGTAACGTACAGAAATGTACAAATGTAATACAGAAAGAAAAGCATGTTGCATCCTGGAACTTATTTTAAGGCTACTCCTCATAGAAGCTTAACAAACTAAAGATATTTTAAAAGCACATACAATAGCACACACAACACTTTCTGGAACTTTCAGCTGACTTCATATGTAGTTTTTAATTCCATGCAAACTACCTATATGAAACTTGTGGGGACTGGAAAAAGGGACTCAGGAGAGATGGTCAGTCAAGAACACATTTTACAGAAGGAAGCAGTAAGGGTTGTGACTGTTAAACTGCCCTACCATCCATTGAAGCAGTGATATTGCTGTTTGGAGAGAAGGTTGTTTTGATGTTTTTGATGTAGAAATGTAAGAATATAGCTGCACTCATTCAGATCAAGGCTCCATCTAGAACAATATCTTGTGTTCAGCAGTAACTGCTAAGCGGTCATCCAGAGAACAGATACAGGAAAAGCATATAGTGTATTGCCCCAAGTACTTTCCCAGCTACTAGTTAGTTACTCCCAAAGGATTTCTCTTCTAAGTGCTTGCCCAGCCTGTCACTTTGAACTCAAGCAGACCTTTTCACACTTACAACACCCTTTAGTATGGAATTTTAGATTTATTAGCCCCAGGGTTTCATTCCTGGCAGATAACAGTCATCTCACCCCCTACCTTTTTAGCTCATTTTGGGGCCAGCATGCACCCCTTCACATTAATCTGCATGGAATTTTATCTGCTGTTTTACTGTTTTAGAATCCCTGGAAAATGAACAAAAACTCAAAAACCAAAACCAGCTTTTGTACTATAAGGTAGTGTTTGTTACAGCTAGCATCAAAGTTTCCTGAAATTTTTTTTTTTTTTTTTTTTTTTTTTTCGTACTCTCAGTATAAGCTACCCCTTATTACTTCTGTACTCCTAGTTACAATGGTTCAAGGAAAAGTACACGCAAATTAAGAAATGCATTATATCACACACATCTAAAGAAATCTTAATGGTGCCATTTCCTAACAACTTTTGTGCATAATTTGGAAACTTGCTGAGAGTTCTTTTAAGAGTACTTGTAATGTCAAGTGCATCTTACATACAGCCAAAGTTTTAATGTTATCTTTAAAAATTGCACCAGTAATTTGGATTCTTCCAAGGATGTTAGGGAACACAGGACTTCCAAAGAGAGATCACTAAGGATGGCTATTGGATGCTTTCGAAGCATCATTTGTAAGAGAAATTGAACTGTATCCTCATTACAATTAAGATTCAAATTTGGAATGAAAGAATAAAAAGTCAAACACCTTTTTAATAAAAATGGCATGCAGCATGGTAACTTCAGTTTTGTCTGTCCTCTTACTGTTAACACTACCAAAAAAAATCTTAAGACTTCCAACAAGACTCTGTGGTAGGATCTGTGGGGAGAAAAGCTTTTTGAAATTTTTTATAAGATGGAGTTAATGTGCTAAAAATATGGGACATTTGAGCAAAATGCTTTCAGAGAAATACGTTTAAAGATTAGGGTATTGCCTTTAGATCCTGTACTTCAAGATATTCTCCTACCCACACAAATTTTTCGGTACTGCTTCAGTGTTCTTTGATGTCCAATCCATTTGCCATACTCAGTGTTACAAAATTTGAAGCTGAAATTCTTTGTACAACACTGAGCTTTGCAGATGCTGCTTAAAAGAAGACGGGCATGCAAGTTGAGGGAAGCAGAGGCAGTTGATCTAGATTTTTTTCTGAAAAAGGAAAAATTACAATTATCAAAAGGAGTGATTAGCAGTGGTTTATCATCAAATATTTTTTAATTAATTGCATTACTTAGAATATGAGTGATCTTGTACAGAAATGCTTGAAGTTCACAGTACATCGGTAGCTGCAGCATATGTGAAGTATACAGCTAGACTGTTTCTTTTTTTGGTGAATAAAAGAAATATCTATAATATGCTCCAGCCTGAAGCACAATGTACCACAAGTGCAATAAGTTATGGCTTTCTCAGCTTTTTGCAGCACTTCTTTTAAGCTAACTGCTGATAAGTTCAATACATCTTGGTCTTTTGTCTCAGAGTGCTTCTTACAGTACAGTCTACTTCTAAACAGAAAGCTTGTAGCAGGCATTATTTCTTTAGGATCACATTAAAAAGATGTTTACAAAACTCAGGTAATCAACCATGTGATAAAACAAATCTAGCGACAATAGCGACTCATGCAAATCAAACAAATCTAGCGAGTCATGCAAAATTTGGCTAATATATTTATCAAAAGGACTTTAAGAAAAAGGTTATTATGCCTTTTTTTTTTTTTTTTTCCTAGAGTAGCGTTCTCTCGGTGTCTTGTAGTTTACATTTAGGTGTCTCAGTCAATGAAAAGTATGAAACCTAATTAAATGCCAAATTTGTAACATTACTGCATCTATCACATCCTTCCACAAAAGTGATTTCTCTACAATAAAGACTATTAACAAGCCTATACTGGCAAAAGTTATCAAAGATAATCAGGAAATTGAGAAAATGTAAAATTATAAAGGCACACTTCAGATGAAATTTTAGTTGGTTTCTTTGGAAAGGCATTTGTCCTTGAGTATGATATGACAAAGACGTCACCCTTGCAAACTGGAACTTTTTAGGTGACTACATATAGTGCAATATACATAGCATTCCACCTATATATACACGCACACACACACACACACACACACACATATATATTTATAAAACAGACTCTGGAGGTTCAGACTACCTCAAAGGCAAGAGGCAGAGATGCAGACTCCAGAAACTTTTTTCAGGAAAAAAAAAAAAAAAAATCCTTATCAAGTTGATGAACAGTACTTTTATATTGGAATAGGAACTTTCAGCAACACAAAACAACAAAAAAATAGCATTTGGAAACAAGTGAAACCCATTATTTCCCCATGAATGCTCATAGTTTGGCTTTTTCGTGACATCTACAAGCATCTCCTTTTAAAATAACTTTATTTTAGACCCCCTTTGCATAAAAAAGGGAACATCTTTTTCATCTGTCTGCTCTTTTTTTTCATGCTGCTCATGATTTTTGATATTTTGGATTAATGCTTTCTTTTAACTTATTCTATTTCTCATTTTATTTTATGCATGTTTTCAACAGATGTTAAAGAAATGTTATTAACCTGCATTCAAAATGGTAATTCACCTTCCCTGGTTGTTAAAGTTCCCTATTAGCCCCATAACAACAAAGCAGCCTCAAAGCTTGCTTTGAGGACTGTTAGTCCTCTCATTATAGATTTTGTCCAACAGTTGCCTGTACCCACTACTTCATCTCTGGCTGGGCTCATTGATCCATTTCCCAATTCTGAATTTTAATGCTGAGCAAAGTTCTTTTATTATAGTTTGGCACTATACTTCCAAAATTTCATCGCATGAAATGAGAGAAAAAAAGATGGTAGAAATTCTGCAGTTACATTAGAACTGCTGAAGAAAATGTTAAAATGCCATTAGGGAAATAGTGCTGAGAACTCATTAAAGTTTCTTCATTGTGTTTTCTTTACTACATACTGTAAAGTAATTAGGCAGTACTTTTTAAAAATGGATTTATGCATAGTAAACAATGCTGTAAATGCACTTTGAGAGTCTACCTTGTATTATTTATTAAAAAACAACCCTCTCATTGAGCTACAAGAAAATATCTGAGAAATGAAAATTTATTACACTGGACATATATTGATGCATCACTATTTGAAAGTCTTTTCAGTTTGACATAATCACATAACATTTTCAGTGAACACAAGCAATGAAAAGAAATAAAGAAATACTGTTTAGGGAGGTCATATAATAAAGCCTTGAGTGAGATATATTCCTCTCAAACAGAACAAAGTCAAAGTTTGATTCAAAACAGTCTGAAGTGCTATGGAAAAAAAATAAAAAATAAAAAAATTCTACTGCTGTCTTTTCTGTGCACTGCTGCTTTTTAGCAAGATTTTGTAAATGCAGGGAGAGAACAAGGTTCTCTCAGGGTCATTCATTCAGTAGCCTACTCCTGAGTGCTAAAGTCATTCTTTAACAAAATACTTCTGATGTGCCACTGTATGCTCCACACTCACATCTACATGTCCCTGCAGGAAACAGGCCGGTGACCACTCCACTGCAAGAGCAATACAAGAGCTCAATTAAAACCCCCGGTGTGATAGGCCTCATTTGCCTACTTAATCAAATTCAGCCCGGAGCAGAGACAGCTTTGCAGTCACAGCATTAAAATCACTTCCTGATACCATATGAGAATGGAAAAGGGATGAGCATAGCATGTCTCCTGCCTGAGAAATGGCAGGAAAAATGGGAAAGGCCAATATGGGAAGAAGTTTGGGAAGGGCTGATAGAACACACCTGAGGCTCTCAGTGCTCTCTCAAAAAGCAGGATGTCCTTTTGCTGGCCAGCCTTGTACTGGAGTCGTTAGTCACTGCACTTGTGCATCCATCTTCACTGCAAGGTATGGAAAAGCGAGGGATGCATGAAGAGGTCCAAGTATAAAAGTGCATGGCTCTTCCTGTGCAATGCCAAGAGAGATGTTCCCCTACTCAGTTTTCACACAGGGTGAGTTCACCATGGCACATTTATTATTGTACTGTACAGTTACGATTTTGAGCTTAAAAAAACATAAAACTATCCAAAGATATCCAAGAAACAGATGACCCTTAAATGCATCTAAGCCATGCGTTAGAGGCAGAACTAACATCCAGACACAAACTGAGAATAGCTGCATTGTCAACTGTTTTATTCTAGTTTCTCAATATTTGTTGATTTGCCATCTCCTTTGCTTGGGATATGCAAATGTAAGAATCCTGAAAAAATCACCTCTTTGATAACTTTAGGAATGTCAGAGTTGGTGCACAGACATCCTTGGAACAGTGCTGAGAAAAGTGAAGTTCACTTGCATGGGCACCATCTAACCAACAGTTTCCGACACTTCTGGTTTGTAAGAATCCACTGCTAGTACCTCAGAAGGCAAAAGATATATCAAAACAGCATAGATTTTATTAAAGAGATGAAAAGCTTGCTCTTCATTATTGCTTAATTGTATTGTCTCTCTGTAGGTTAATAGACCAGAGATCTACCACCACTGCAGGTTTTGCTTTGATCAAGTTATTTCAGCACAGGCTCCATGGCTTTGAATGAGATCCAACTGCACGACTTGTTTTAAAAGGACCACATTTCTTGTTTGCTTGTGTAAAAACGATGGCTTATTTCCACTTCTTCACTTCATACAAACCCACACAATACAGCCATGTAGTTTTTCAACTTCTGTTGCTTTTGTAAGGTCTACTGGCAATTGTGTTCCTTTTTATGCTTTCTCATGAATAGTTGCATTTCTTACTTTTTTTTTTTTTTTTAATCTTCACTTTCAGAAGATTATTCCCGTGACTCAGAGGTGACCTTAACAAGTGAGCGTAGTTTCTCACTCATTTGTTTTGCTGTGTACTAAGCTAATAAATCTAAGCAAATGCAAAAGTCAGTGCAGGTCTTTCAGAAGGTTATATGATCAATATGATTAAGCATTAAAGCCAAACCAGAATTTTAATAACTTATTTTTTTCTTTACCTCATTACAAAATTAATTCACCAAGTGTTTCACATATTCCCTTATTTACTTTCCTAGCTTGTTATTTTTATTAATTTCTCAGTCTTTCACAGTTAACCTGAAATTTTCAAAGGCCTCTTTCAAATGTTCTCTTGCTAGAAATCCTATCTGAGATGGGGTGCAAATCAAGCTAGTTTCATTTGGTAATTCTTTTCAGTTCATCATATCACTTTCAGTAAATCTGTATCAGAGAGCAATAGAAAAAAAAAATCCTCTCTAGAACTGCAACTCTTAAAGTCTTTAAAGGAAATTGTTTTGGGGAAAAAATCCACAGGGCCATGTGGGTCTGTTTTTCCACATTGTATCACACCAAGCATTCCAGCAAAAGTACAGCTCTACTAGCTTAAGACATAAAGCATCTTCTTATTTTCATGCTCAGAAATTCAGTTACCTTTTTTTTTCTTTTAAACTTCCCCAGCCTTAGCCAACCTAACTGCCATACATCACTGGCCCAAAAGGTGTCTGATCAGTTCATTAATCATGGCCTGAACTTCAGCACAGCATAAGGAAGTAACACAGAAGCAGAAGCTGCATACCTGCATATGCCTGACTGGAACCTGAAGCTGGGCAGGATTTGACAAATGAGCAGCTCAGTCCTTAGCAGCAGCTTTCGTCAGAGATGGGCAGATGCCCAAGGACTGCAGCTGCCTCAGCCCTCTGATTTTTATCCTCCTTTGCTGTCTGCCAGAGTCTTTTAGTCCCTCTGAATTTACCTAATTAAGAAGCATGTATAAGAACTGACAGCATGTATGGAGACTACATGCTCTGCTGTTTAGGATGCTGTTACATAGCTATTGCCAACTATATATGTATATAAAGAAAACCTACCTTTTACAAATCTTTTTACTAATTTGTGAGATTTTTCTATCTTCCCATTAGAAGAACATGTCTTATGAGTGTTCATATCGACTCATCAGTTAACAGTAATTCCAGATCTTTGGCTAAACTGAATATTTTTGCAACTTACCAAAACCAAAATTTAAACAATTAAAACAACATGGAGGAAAAGAACTACTAGAAAATAACAGCAGAATTAACTGGATGAAATAAGTTAGGAATACTTTAAGATCCAACAAGACCATCTCAGAGGCAATCTGATAGTTATATCGTACATCTATTTAAACTGAGTTTTCAGTATCGCTCTTTCATAAAGCTATGCAGGAGAACAGACTACACAGACAAATGTACACTAAATTCATTTGGGGATTAGTTCTTTATTAAAGGAGGAACTATTCTTTCGCATTAGAAGTTAAATAGTTTTTCATCTCTAACTGAGATTTAGAAAAGTATTTAATCAATTGTTGGAATATTGTCATATGCCGTATTTAAGATGATTGTTCATAGACTAAATGTAAAGTGTTTTTTCCTTAGCACAAAGCACAATACTTGAAAAGAGAAAAAAGACAGTATAATTAAATAAAAGAGCTAGTCAGTCTCCACATTCTCTTTTTACATAACCTCTTAGCTGTAAAGGGGAAAAGTTATTCTGCAACATTTAGCTACTGTCACTAACTAGTCTATTAGGTTCCTATAAAATATTTTAATTAATCTTCAGAATTTTATAAGCATTCATTTTGAACTTTTCATAGCTTAATTAAAAGAAGCTGATATATATTGTGTGAGTTTTACATTCAGACCCCTGAACTCAAATCCCTTCTTCTGCTAGATTTTACTCCATGAGTAAAAATCCCAATGCATTACCCTAATTTTTCAGAATGATTCAATCAATGCAGCCACAACATGCATACCTAAAAATTAAGGCTGAGCTGAAACCGGATACTATGACAACCATGGAATCCACACCACACCAACACTGATGATGAAACAAAGACTGCCTCACGGATTTATTTGTTCTTGTGGCAGAATGGGGTAGGAAAGGGAACAAGGCAGGAAGTTTGCCCAGTGGGGCATTCAGCCTCAGCATTTCCCTCTCTCTGAACTAGGTCATGAAGTAAGGCATTTCCTTCAGCATAATTCTATCTATCCATAATTCAGAGCTGGTAAGCATTCAGGATCTCCACGTGCCTGATACCTACTCCTACATGGTCTTTGTCAAAGATCAATGTCAAAAAGTGGCGTGGTGATGGTACTTGCTCTTGGGATGGTTACAGATCTCTTAACTGAATGACTTTATGGAGTGCAGTTTACACCCCAGGTCTACTCTCTCCCAGATTAATTCCCTAATCAGCAAAGACTTAAGCTCCTTTTCACTGCCTGTTTCTGGTCCTGTGATGTTCACATGCTCAGCTGTAAGATGGATAAAGAAGCTGAGAGGACTTATCTCTAATACTGGATTTCGGAAGCAGGGGCATTCTCCTTGAACATTGGGAAACATCTTATTTCTCTTCAGGGCAGGCTATCAGCTACACACCCAGTATTTCCAGAGTGCAGGAGGAAAGATATCTAACAAATCTATGCAAAGTTAGCAGCCTTGGGAAGGATTCAAAACTACCGTCTCAAACTGAGGTGGACTTTAGGAACTGGCAGGCAGGTGGGCTGAAACAGACACAGCAGGACTGTCATGAGCCCCTGGATGTCCATGCTAATATCTGCCTCATCTTCAGGGAAAAGATGCTCAGCGGCAATCTTCCTACTGGCAGTAAGCTAGAAAACATTAATTTGCTTGTTTGCGCACAGAAAAGGCCAAAGATTATCTTTTTGTATGACTTCAATTTCTTAGTGAAAGTGTTAACAGAAAGTATATTCCATATTCACATCTCAAACCAATGATCAATATTATTTTACACCAATAGCTTCAGTCTATAGATTAAAAAAAAATAAAAATAAAAAAACAGTCAGTCCACAGCTTTATCTGCATAACTCTAGAAGAATGATATTATCTCAGATTGCTGGAGGGAGCACATCACACCCAGAATTGTTCTTTCTTTCTTTGTAAACTCATGTAACCAGGAATTTGAATCCATCCAGGAAATCCTAGTTTCCATTATGGCAGGCAGTTAGTGTGATCATATCCAAAAAAAGGATATACTCCTAGAAATTTACCACTGAAATTAATGGCACTTCTGCTTCTAACATCTCTTTAATCCCCATATTTAATCAGTTTAAATAGTTAAGAAAAACTTCCTGGCCATTGCTCTGAAATTGTTTTTTCCACTTCAGAATAATGGTCCATTTCTCTCTGTGTTTAATCTCAGTATTTGTATTACACAAATTCATGATGCACCTGAAAACTGAAATATTTTCAACAGCAGCATGAAGTTCCATATGACAATGTTTCAAAGAACAGGCACTTCCAACATGTCTCAAGAGGCAGCAGGCAATAGAGTATGGCCTGGTATGACAATTGAGTAATGCTGTCTTCAATATTTGAGGGAGTCTGTTTCAGCTGTGGTATCACATCAATTTAATATATAGCAGAAACTAGAGAAAGTGAAAAACTTTCTTTAAAAGACTTCCTTCTCACTACATTTTGCTTTCAACCATTGTAACAAGCTGTATTTTTTTTTTTTTTTTAAAAAAAAAAGAAAGGAAGAGATCTGGACTCACTCAGACAGAGATTATCATTTTAAGCCCACTAAAAATGTATGTAGCATTTACCTTTAAGTAAGGGGAGTAGTTTAATTAACATTTTAATTAACAGCCAACTTGAATATTAAGCACAAGTCCATGTTTACACAGCATCCCGGAGAGCCATATGAGATATTTAATATAGAAATATAAATCAAGTTTCACCACAGAACAGGTCCATTTAGCATCACAATGGATTACAAAACATGAGCAGTAATAACAGTCAACAACAGTGACTTCTTAATTGGGCCTACAGACAACAAACTGAGCCTTTGTCCTAGTTCTCTTCACCCTTATTAGAAGATAAACGAATCACAACAGTGATTGTACAGATTTATATTAACAAAGATCAGGCATATATTCATCATGCTTACCCATACAGAAAAAAGGTACAGATTGGATTTAGCGCTTGAGCTTTCAACAGTGTGTAGTTCCAACTTAGTATAAAGTATAGATTTAAATAAACACTTGAAAGAAGAACCACAGGCCAAATATTATCAACAGGGAAGTTAAATTGGTTTCCCTGCTGTACTCCTTAGCAGATATCTACAGTGTGAGAATAATTTGGTGACTTGAGTCACGTAAGCAGACCAGACTGCCTTCATGTGAAAATCTGAATAAGCACACATTTTAGTTTCTGATGGTGATTCTATATTTTAGAATGAACACTCATAGAAAGAGCATTATGTTCAGTACACAAATTAACAATAGTTTTCTAACACTTTCAACTAGACTTCCTCATTCATCTTTGTTAATTATCATCTAATTATTATCATAATGAATTATGCATTAGATTTTGAAGGTGGAAGAGTTAACTGGTGTTGCAACAGTTGTGGCTGATGCAAACTACCAGATGGGGTAGACTGGGCTATGCAAGAACTGAATGGTGTAGCTCTACCTCTTTGTGGTTCAATTACTGTCACATTACATTTTGATCTCACTTATTACATCATTTGAACACAGCAGGGTCTATTATCCTAGTAAGAGTAGTAACATACTGCCGTTATCAGTAATAGAAGTAAATGAAAATCCTGGGAACTTTCTCAGTTCCTGAGAGTTGTGTGGAAGTGCCTTAAATCACTAATGCAAAAGACTTGATTATTAAGGCTTGTTTCCTTTAAGGTAAAATATTTCAAACACTCTACTGGCTTTCCAGTAATTTAGCCTCCAAAACATGCTTCTTAAATATAAGTGAAAAAAATTTTTAGTAGTAACATTATAACCAGTATCCACAACAAATCTGGAAAATGGTTTTGAGTTGTGAGCTTAGAAAGCTTGCAATGCAAACATCAGTCTGAAAAATGGAGCACATCATTTGGTAGACAGGAAAGGAAATGCTTGAATGACTTCGTGAAATAGGAGTACTGGCCTTCATCTCTAATACAGCTTTCTTCTTGCATCGTCTATTACTTAATTTCCATAGCAACCCACAAGTAGTCAGCTTTTCAAAGAAATCTGAATTGATACAATACACACACACACAAAAAGAAACAATGACAGAATAAGAATAAGACAGAAAAAAAAAAAAAAAAAAAAAAAAAAGGAAATTCTACTTTACAAAACACTCGGGGTTATTGAAAAGTTTATATCAGATTTACATAAGTTACAAATACCTTATAAAGTACTGTTTGCCAGTGATTTCTACAACAGTATAACCCAAAATAGTGATAAATGCAATTTATCAATAAACTATGAGTGCAGAGTCAACTCTGCTTTCAGTTTTCCATCAGTGGTTAACATACCTTTTTTTTTAAAAAAAAAAACTTTTGAAATGCTTTCAGTAAAACAAACAGCATTTAATTCTCAATAACCCTGTTAGTATAATTGCTTGTTATCTGCTAAGGCTGGACTCACACCTCTGCTTGATGATTTTTCCAAGGAAAAATATATTTGAAGTCTAGAAAGAAGCAAAGTTGTATTTCATCAGTACAGAATGACACATCATGTAAGTTGTCATATGTGACAATCCCTGGGAATAACCAGAGAAAATGCTGATTTGCAAGAACAGTGTATTTTCCTAAGTGCTAAAAAGAAAACCACACTGTTTGATCAAACCAGATTACAAATCCCTTCTGGCACTGTACAATTTATGCAAGGTTACCCAAAATAGATTAAGTTGACTGCCACTTAAGTTCCAAATTCTTTAGGGGCTAAAAGCACAAGCATTATTTAAAGTTTGCAGCGAGCTTCCAGAGCACCACATCGCAGTTGGTTTACATGTGGAAATAAGCGAAAACAAGTGTACGCAAAAAAAAAGAACATAGTCTGACTGTGGTGGCAAATCTGTAGGAGAGAGTGAAAATAAAAAGCAGGAGCTTCCCCCTTCTGTGGCCAGGTATCCCGTGGGTTCCATGCTCCCTGTTAGGGCACACACGTGAGCGGGTGAAGGCACATAGACACACAGCCCCATCGGGGTGCAGGTGTGCCAGTGCTCAAGGGAATTCCATCACACTGAACACCGCAACATTCACAAGACCACATGCTCTGTTTTTATCATCCCCAGCCACAAATTAGTCCATAGGTTTCTTTTTATTATTTACAAGATGAGAACTATAAACATAAAGCAATGCCATCACTACATTAAACGCAGGCAATCGTCCTGTTATCACGCTGCACGGTTAGACCATAAAGAAAAACAGCTGTTACCTGTGTGAAGAGAACCTGTGATTAGCCTTAGGAGGTACTGGGCAAATTTCATGATTTCACGCTTACACCGCTTCCTACAGCCACTCATCTTAAGCAACAAGGTATTCCTCTGAGAAGAGCCGGGCACTTTTGCCGATAGAGGGAACCGTTCCTGGCAGCAAACTTCTGAGGCAGTTGGCAGCCTCGCAACTCTCCTTCTCCCAGCAGCCGAGCCCAAACTCCCCCGGCTCCTTCCCTCCGCTACCTGCCGAGCACAGCCCCGGGGCACCGGGGGGCACCGGGGGGCGCCGGGGGGCCGGAGCCGCTCCCGCCGCAGGCGCTGGCCGCGCACAGCCCGCGGCCGGCTCGGCGGGCACCGCAGCCCCGGGGCGGGGCCACGCACCCCTCGCATGACACACACACCCCACAGACATCACACACAGATACCCCACTCCGCACACAACCACACAAAGACGCCGCACACGCCCCACATACATCACACACAGACACCACGCACCCCCCACATCACAAACACACCCCCACAGACATCACACACACACATCCCACACCACACACAGTCTCTGCGTTGCCCCTCAGGGAATCAAAGGAATTGAGGGCACGGCATCACTCCGTTTTGCTGGGAGGAGGATGGAAAAAATCAATCACAGCACAACATCAAAAGGTGGGTTTAACAGAAAACATCCCAGTGGCAGATATTGCAGCGTGCTGCTCAAGGTCAGAGCAGAGGGCTGCCTTGCCTCCAGCTCACCTACATAAGGCAGGTGAGCTGGGGTGCTCCTGGCTGGCCTCCTGAAAGCTGCAGGGCTCCAGGGGGTCCCCAAGGCTGGGGCAGCCAGCAGCCAACAGACATCAGCTAAAGTGGCTTCAAGAAATGCTTTTTTGGGGAGTAAGCTGCATGCACTCTTTGCTGCTCCCATAGAAATTCATGCTTTGCTGCCTTGCATGAGAGAAGCGTTTCCTATTAATAAAAGTGATCTGCTGAAGTCTTTCCCCATGAGCAGAGAAGCTGAAGAATATGTTTTCATTTCCCTCGGACTACTCCCCTGGACTACAGAAACACAGAACAACTCCGAGTATTGCATTAGATGGTGATGCAATATGTAATGCCTAATACAGTTAAAAGAAGACAAAGAACCCATTAAGCAAAAGCTTAACAGAAGAAAATCACTGTCTGATCTAATTTTAATGACAGCATCGACCACACAAACATTTTGGTGAATGCCTTTAAAAAATACTGTAATAAACACAAATGCACATCTTCAAACTATTTTTGTACTGTGCACTGAGCAGGGATAAATACATTATAGACCCAACACATCAAAGCATTAGCAAACTTGCGCTTAGATGACATGTTTTCTGCCTATACTAACTAAAACACAAGCCTGCTCTCTTATGCTTGCAGTGAAGCCATGAAGCTATCAGAAAGAGCCAAAATGAAACACCCCCAAGAAATCCCCATTTTAGCCCATTGCAGGGTTTAGCCCTAGAAGGAACTAGGCAAGTTTCAGCATTTCATATTCACAGTTCACACTGCTTCGCACTGCTTCTTCCTAAGCCACTCTTCTATTTAGAAAAGGCATTAAAAATAAATAAATCCACAAACAACAAGAAAACAAAACCTTGCCACAGAGAGTTTAACACCACTGCCACCTTTTTCCACCTCTGAAAGGGAAACACCCTAAACAGCTGGTAGAAGTGAAGATGGATACTGAAAACAGAAGCGTGAGCATCTCGTCTTTGGCTGAGGACAGAAGAGGACAATGCAAATGGTTCTCAGCAAGAGTCCTTGACCTGCTTAATCCTTTAACATTCTTAATTGCTTTATATAAATTTCACTTGCAGTAATACTTCAAAATGAAGAAGTGAAATGCTGGTTTTCTAAAGCTTTAAATAAGTTTGTCATCATGATCATTTTTTTCCCTCCCCTAAAACAAAGTAGCATCAGTTCTGACTCCTCTTCCTAAACCTTTTACATTTCAACACAGCAATAACAGTAATTACTGTCTAAGAAAAAGTTCATGTAAGGTTTCTGACCAGTTTCAATAAGAGGCTTTTAACAAACAGCATAATATTCTGATAAAACTGTATCCAAATCTAGCTCTCATTATTTTCCTGCTCAAAACAAATGGCTGTCTAATGGCTGAAGAGAAGCTACTTACCCCATATCAAAAAAAGAAAAAAAAAAAAAAACAGATCACAGAAGAGTGGAAAGGAAAATCACAATGAAGAATAGTTAAAAAACACCATGGTTTCATGGTTTTGTCAATAAATACATTATAGTGAAATAACGTTGGAGAATACCAGCTCCTATGTATTGGCAATATATTTCTTTTTTTTTTTTTTAAGATGGGACACATTAAAGTCTTCAGAAACAGAGACTCTGCACTGGACTATAAAAATACTTTTTATATCTATAAGAATGACTGCCCCTACTAATTCTTAATATATATAGATCTGGATTTTTTTTTTTTTTTTTTAAGTAAGATTTCTATTAACATCAGAAGGACATGGATCAGTTCCTGGAAGTTCTGACTTGTGAATCAGGTATTTAGAAATCAGGGTTTAAAAACCACTACTGAAGTACAATGTAGAAGGAATAAAGTATGCAAAACAATTCTTTTCCCAGAGTTCAAGAAAATGAAATGGAAGGAGAATGTAAATATTATTTGTAAATTCTTGGATTTTCAAATTAGTTTACCCAGCTGTACTGGGTCTAGCTGGGATGGTAACTTTCCCTGCAGCAGCCCATACAGTGCTATGCTCTGCACTTGTAGCTAAAACAGCAGTGGTATCACGCTGGTGTTGTGTCTGCTGCTGAACAGTGCTGGCACAGCATCAGGACTTTCTCTAGCCCTCCTAGGGGGTGGGCAAAAAAGTGAGAAACATCACCAGGGCAGCTGACCCAAACCAACCAAAGGGATATTCCATAACATATGATGTCACACTCAGCAATAAAAGGTGGAAAAAGGAGGAAGAGGGAAGGGGTGGGCTCTTGTTGTGAAAATGTCTGTCCTCCTCCCGAACACCGGCTA
The DNA here is from genome assembly GCA_011075105.1 of Heteronetta atricapilla. Classification (NCBI taxonomy): domain Eukaryota; kingdom Metazoa; phylum Chordata; class Aves; order Anseriformes; family Anatidae; genus Heteronetta; species Heteronetta atricapilla. Next base: position 78,665,830 of record CM021734.1, on the reverse strand, counting down.
CGTGTGTTGAGGCCCTGCTTCAAGGACGTGGTCAAGCATCGCTTATTTGTGGGAAGTAGAGAGTATTTTTTTTTTCCCTCTGCATTTCCACATAGCCTTTACTTGTTTTGTTATTCCCTTTCCCCCTTCCTCTTCCCCTTTTCCCTTTTTTCCCTTTAGTTGAATTGTTTAATTAATAATAATAATGTTAATAATAATAATATTGTTAATAATTGTTTAAATAATAATAATATTTCCTTGATAATATATTTTTCTCTTTATTGAAATTATCCTTATCTCAACCCGTGAGGTGTTTTTTTTTCCCTTTACTTCTTTCCCTCCTCATCTGAGGAGGGGGAGTGAGAAAGCAGTTGTGGTGTTCAGTTGCCTAACACGGTCAAACCACCACACCAGCCCAATTGACAGGCACCCCAGAACAATACAAAGCAACTTATTTTATTTTGAAGGACTTGGAATGCATGAAATAAAAGGGCAGGAAATGTGGTTTTATTTGTTTTAAAAGAGACCAACTACAGCAGCACTTTAAATACAAAATAGAAAAGTTCCCCTGAATGTACAAAGTGTACTCTACAGCTCTTAATAATCAAATATTTTCTATGAAGATTTTCTATGGAGATTTTAAAACAAAACTACAAGAAAAATCTTCCTTAAAAAAGAATAATCCATTGTGATGACTTAGCATAAAATGATAAATGTTGAATTAGCTAGCACTATAGTTTCTTTTTGAGAAGAAAAATGATAAATACAGATTGCATTTAATAAGAAAATAAAGCAAAATCATCCCTTAAAAATACTCCATCAGAAGTTAAATTTGGATGTCATAGCTAACCACAGCAAGGACTCAACTTGCAAAAAAGCACTGCATAATGGTTTAAGCAAAGAAAAAAGATAAGAAATCCCTGCAACAAGGATAACGTTGCCTGCTGGATGCAAGTTCACCAGACTGGCAATAAAAAAATTAAAGAAACCAGACAAACAAAACCACACAACAACATGAGTTAAGTGGCATATGCAGAGTACACAAGCTGATCAGCTTCTTGGAGACTATTTGCATTGTATGTTTCATTCACATACATTATTTAAAGCACTCTTCCAACTTCAAAGAGTGCAATTTCCTCCTGAAGTAGCCCGTGCTATTCCTTAAAAAGAGCTAATGTGAATCTTCTAAAAATGACAAATTCAATAAGCGGCCTCAACCTCATTAAGAGTCAACCAGGAACACTGAGAACCCGTACAGTTTCCTCACTGTTGACCAAAGAGCCTTGCCACAGTCTTTGTTCATAACGCAAGTACTGAATTCCACAACTGAACATTTTATCAGAGGGTTTCTAGCCACCTTATTTCAAAGAATAGATATTTACAACCTAAGCACATGGCAAGAAATAACAGATGGGCAGAAACAAACAGATGGGTGAACACAAGGTAACAGCGAGATGTTTACGATCAGTGCAATAAACAGCTGCCACGCATAGATGACCATCGTCACATCTCCTCTCAGTTGCTCCTTGCCTGTCATAAATGTGAGAGTCTTTCTAAATCACAGTCCCCAGTGTATTTATTTTAATAGCACTTCTCTTTTTTTTTTATTTCTTGACTCAACAGTATCCTGTAGCAAGGTGTCCAAAGTTGACTACCATCTAAAATAGATGCAGCAGGATTTTTTCACAAAAGCACCAGAAACTGCAGAATTCCATGGTATTCACCATTTCTATGAGTATACCAGCCATGACTTTAGCCACAAACAGTAAGCAGCAATACAAATTTCTCCCCCAAAATTATTTTTTTTGCTCAAATTTAAGTCTTTGATTATAACACAAACCAGCGATTGTTACATGCTAGAATGTGAGCCGGGAAAGCAGAGATGCAGATAGATATTCCCTTCCTCACTGCTCCATACCAACAAGCTAGAGGATGAGGCTAAATTTACTTGGTTTACAATTGTTATTGATCATTGTTTTCTGTCCTGAACATTGCTTGCAATAACAGACAACACAGAAATCTTTCTACTCATCTACTCACATAAAATGGATGTTCATGTGAGATGTGGACATAGGGTTGTTCTGTCGTGGGTGGGAATAGTAATTGCCACAGAGCCCAGGACAGTTAGCAGGGAGACTGCTAATGTACTTAGTTAAGGCAACAATTTATTTTTTTTATTTAGCAAAAACAAACAAAAACTTCATAGCAAAAAAAAAAAAACATCATAGCATCCCAACTTCACTTATCCATCCTGTCCATAATGTTTCTTAACGTGAAACACAAAATAACGAGACCTTTACCCCAGCCTATACCACTGAAAATTAATGCACAATCTTCCTGCTTGTCCCTAGTTTTTAGCTTCTCCTGAAAGCTTGCTAAGAATAATATCCTCAAAAATCAAACAACTAGTGCTGCGCAGAGAATAGTACTACAGAGAAATGACTGGTATCTCATGCTGTTCGCATAATATCAGCAAGTCATACACATGCTCCATTCTAATAGCTAATACTGGTATACAAGAAATTACTTCCATTGCTGTTATATTTCTAGACTCTATAGTTTCAAACTTAATTTTCTATTACATTTATGGAGCTCAATAAAACCTGGTGGCTAAGCAAGAGCATAAAACCTTTGACCAGCATAACAAAAACACTTCTTAAAACACTTGTCATTTGTCTCTATTATTTCTGACTTCCCTGTAACTAGCTACTCAATCAGAATGCATTTTTTTTTAAAACCTACTCTGTGTCCTTGAAGCTTACCCCAGGGATTCATTTACACACAACACTCTAAGATGATACTGCAGACGGTCAAAGAGGAGCTACAGCTGCCTCAACCTCCCACAAGGTCCTCTCTTGCCTAATTAAATATTCATCACTCCCGAATGCTGCGGTGTCAAACACGAGCAACTTCCCAGCCTGACCTTCCCCAGCCAGCCAGAGGTTTGTGCTGGAGAATAAACAAGACTTACCTGCTGAAACATAAAATAGCATAATGCAGTTTTCATGTTGCACATTAAGTTCTGTGCACATGCTGTAAAATTCTCACTGCAGAATGTAAAGTACTGCTTTTAACATTTAATATAAATTGAATCTCTGTATGCAAAGCTAACTATAAAAACCTGCATGAGCAGTGTTACGAATAATCTTTCTGCAGAACACTAAACTGCTCACCCCTATTATACAGAACCGGTTTTGTATTTGCAGCCTCATCTTCCAACTTAAACTAATTCTGAGTTTTCTCAAATGAAAAAAAAAAAAGATTAAGATGTACCACTATCAACAAGTATATGGGTTTTCTCTGTTTTGTGACTCTGAGTTCATAAGTATCATAAATTCATATACGTTGTTCATAAGAAGCTTAAATTTTGCCCCCAAGATGGAAAGAATTAATTCCTAAATTCTCTTCCCTATGGAAAAAAGATACCTGAAGTTGTTATACTCATTTTAGTTCTACTAGACTCTACACATTTAGATCTCTTTTTAATGGAATAGAGAACTTCCATCTCATCTTCTCAGTCAAGTGCTTTCCTAGAGTTTTCAGGCATCATCCCCCCATCATCACCACCACCTCTCCATCAATTTTGCTAGCCCAAAACAATTGTGGATGCTGTAAATTTGCCGTTTAATCAGGGAATCAAACTAAGTCTGCAAGATTAAGATTTAGAGGTGCAACTCCTAAAGTCTTCATATCCTTAACCTTGCTTGAATTGAAATGCATTTGGGTGAATATGATGCAGCTACTACCTCAGGGAGGAGAAAGAAAAGGCAGAGGCAACCACCCAAACAGCTCTTCAGAGCCTACATCATATATCATCCTTGGTTGGAGTAATTTTGAAACAGCTGTCTTGCACCCCAAAATTTATTGTGTTAAGTATTCATGTATATATGTATATATGAACGAAAAAGTTAAACTATCCCAATGCTAGGCCTGTGGTGTCTGTGTTTCCCCTCCTAGCAGGGTCCTGCAGATACCGCAGACAGCCTGTCTGCACTCCTGCTGTACCCTTCAGTTATAAGCAGATACTTGTCTACTCCCCATTTTTTCCAGAACTGTTGCAATTGTTATACTGGCCCACAGATTTTCCATATAGTGATTAGCTCTCCCAATATAGATAATAAAATAATTTTCCTATTTTTCAGTTCAAATTGACTTAGAATTTATTTTATTTGGTCTGATAAACCTGAGTTGAACCCTGTTCACCCATAAGAAAGGTTCATATATTCTCAGAATTGTACCAATTAAAAACTAAGATTTTCTACGCTGCACACTTGTTTGCATCACAGAAAAATGAAAAACACATTCCAAAAGTTTTTTTGTTTGTTTTTTAAATCAACTCAAGTAAGTTTGAAATCCACCTTGGCTTCATGCTATGGATAAGCCAGAAGAAGCTACACATAATGCACTGCAGATAGGACACAATGATCAAGGATATACATGAGCATCACATCCATTTACCTTTGCTGGCCCTGTAAAGGAAATCTCTGAGTCTGCATTATGATCTTGAAGTCACACACTACACACAGTTGCAGATTTTGACGGTCTTATACAACATCCATGCAATATCATTTTTCTCCCTGCCTCCTAACACACATTCTTTTCTGGCCATATATACTGCCACTTCTCCAAGAAGTATGGCCATGACTACCTGCAGCTTCAGGCAAGCTTCCCTCATCTGTCCTTGTAATGCTTCTTTAAATCAGTCCTGAAGGACCAGAGACAGAAGGTCAAAGAAGCAGTTAAACTTAGAGATTAAAAAAAAAAAAAAAAAAAAAAAAAAACAGTACAATGAGTACAATGGAGCAAAGAGGGAATTTAACCTCATGTGTGACCCACAGGCATTAATGAAAGGCCAACTCTTTGATTCCCAGCTCAGAGCATCCTATAGTACAGTAGGTATTTGGACTGCCATGCTTCAGAGCTCAGGAAACCACAGAAATTTAGCATGACATCACTGCAGTCTCTTAGCGATAACACAGTTTAATCAAATGAGGGCCTTCAGCATAAATTCAAGTCATTTTCCAACTCTCTAGCCTAAGGAAGTGAAGTAGTTTTTATTATGAACTCAGCTATTATGAGGTTACAAGTCAGTGATAACCATAATAATCTACATATGGTCTAGGCAAGCAAATGAAAATTTCATTAGCTGGCTGTAAATATATTTCCAACTCAGAAGCCTAGAACAGGAAGCTAACTGCAAGGCTGGTAATGACAACAGAGCATCTCTCTCATTTCTATACATCAGCATAATAATTCTTCTATAGTGCACACTCTCCTGAAGATCGGTGTTGATGAAAAATACAGGAAAATACCACCAGTTACCAGAAAAACAATGGTAAACTTCTGAGGTTTTGTATGGTACAGGGGTGAGTGACCGTTCTTAAGCCCCGCAGAAATTTCTTAGTTCATAGCAGCTGCTCTGTGTGCCTAGATATAGAATTTCAGTCACCAAGTAGAAATCACGTTTTATATTACAGAAATTATTACTTCAAACTTTCCCCCATCAAAATAGGACAGCTACTTCTACTGCAGAAACCATATTAAAAATGGAAGAGATAAGCTGTTCAGTCAAAAAATAAATTCTATTAGAGTTATCTCACATCCAAGGAACTAGATTGGAAAAAAAAAATCTGAAATTTCCAATACACAGGTAACTTGTCAGGTATAAGCATCATAATTACAAAGATGCCCTTACCAGTGTCGGTCAATAAAGAATTTATAGCATTATGTACAGCTTTAGTTCTTGCATGTTAGTTAAACTGGGTAATTCAATGCTCCTTAAATTAAAGATGCTTTCAATTAGTAATCACATTTCATCCACCATTTTATATCATCATTAGCCAGACTCCCCCATATCGGCTCTTCAGAGAATTCAAGATGGTCACATCTTACTAGCTTAACTTTGCTGTCCACGTGATAAATGAAGGAAAAAATAGAAAGAAAAATGGGTAACAGATGTTTTATCTAGTTGATTTTCTCCAAAGGTAAAATATTTTCAAATAAACATTCATAGAATTTCCCCACTTTTTAATATTGTTTCTAAATATAACATATTGCTTTGGCTTTGGAATGGGGGGGGGGGGGGGGGCGAGACGGGCACCACAAGTGTGCTTTGCGTGACTCTGCCTTGGAAAATAACTAATAAAAATCAGAATAGTACCAACAGGAGGAAGTCTCATTTCTAAACATGTAACAGCCTCAGGGAAGATTACAATACTATCTGGGGAAGGAAGAAGGATGATATCAAAGTGCAATTATTCCTATTATTCCTGAAGGTCTCTGGTCATGGATTTCGTTGCACTACAAGATCTCAGATAAGCACGCTGTTAATATCACTGTAATTGGACTAAACTTTCTTTTTTTTTTTTTTTTTTTTGCATTCTGATTATGAATTATTTTATTTTTGCTTATTTAAAATTTAAATCTTGACTTTCTAGATGTATAGGCCAGAGACAATGGCGTGCTCCTTCTTTTGCCCACACAGCAAGATTTTGTGTGTAACACCTTCTCTTACTATAAGAACATGCTTTCCTTCCAGTCACCTTTCACAGCAATGCATCCTCATGGTCTAACCACTTTCATTCTTTAAATGCGGTGCTATTTCTGAACTTGCTTAGCAGTAGAAGAACATAACTTCCTCTCTGCAGCCTTGTGCCCACTCTGAATGTGCAGTTCAGACTGATCACCGTAGAACACAAAGACAGCAAGAAGTAAACCAATTTTTACTTTATATCATGCAAAACATTCCTGCACCTGAAGTAGTTAAGGTACCTGAAGTGGGGAATAACAGAGTTTCTACATCACTCTTTCAACTTTCACAGTAAATTAGACTTTTTTCAGGGGGCTGGGTCCTTTCTGGTACTGCTGCTCCAGAGGCTCCTATCCCGGTTTCTCTTCTAGAAATGGATTTTCAAAGCCATTTCCACTCCTTGTCCAGACTTTATTTACTTCTATAAAGATGCTTTCTTTTATAACTCCCCTTTATCTGGTCCATTACTAGATAATCTATTCCATGGTTATTAACATCTGGCACTTAAACTAAAAAATCTGGTTTGCCCAGAGCAACAGCTATCCCTTTTCCAGCAGTGCTTTAAGGAGAAGGTGATCAAATTTTAACGATACTCTTTTGTTATCTTAAACCAATTGCAAAAATTACCTGTCACTTCCCCTGGGTTTGAAGGATATCAGCAAATTTATCCATTCTAAATGTCTCAAAGCTTTTGGTGGTTAAAATGCACATCTGTTCTAAAGAGATGACAAAAGTTGTAACAAAAATGCTACAGTACTCAGAAGTTTAAGCAATCAAATAATTAAGGCCAAGACATTTTTCCAAAGTTAAAGGACAAAATCTGCATTCAGAATGAAGATGGCAAAGAAAGCTTCATTTTCAACCCTATAACTTTTTTCCTATCAGAAGCCTATAAAAAATACAACTTAAAATTAACTAGCTATTGCAGATCTACCAAGTATCAGATACTCTGAAAGATATTTTTTGTTTTGTTAGCAACCGCATAATAGAGAGATATTCTGCTGGCTGAATCTTCAGTGTTCTTCTATATTTTTTTTCTTATAGGCTTTTGTTTGTTTTTGAGGTAATTACATACACAAAAAGATTGCTCTGATCTGCATAAGGCTGGGGAAGACTGTCAAAATCTAGCCATAATTATTATTTTTTGTAAACGTGTGGAATCTTGGAGCTTTAATTCTATCAGCAAATGCCCTATGAACCCCAAAATTACATTAATAATCCACCTAAAATGAAGTGTTATTTTCATAGTGCCTGGCAACATATATATACACATTTGTGTATATATCTGTAAAGGATACTTCTCTGAAAAAAACTTGAAATACTTCACTTAGAAAAATATGCACAGTGGTCTAAGCTAATCAGAAAGTGCACATCAGGATAATGAATTAAAAATTCAATAGAACTAGAAGTGATCTTCTTTGCTAAAGACAACAACTTTTTGCTGAATCTCAGAGATAAAACAAAAATCACCAAAATTCCTCTACAAAATTTGTGCTTTCCAGAAATTTATTGGCTCAGACTCTTTTGCAAAGTAAGTCTTTTACTGTCACTCCTGCAATTTGAAAGGCTCAATGAGTCCTCAATGATACTGAGATGCATGCTTCTGTATTCTTCCTTCCATTCTGGGGTTTGAAGCAACTATACTTCTTTTAAGATATACAATATAAATGCTGCCAGTATTGATTCTCCAATTAACTCTCCTCTACCCCTTTAAAGAAGAAACCATAAATTCTCCTCCTCTGCCTTCTCTCCCCCAAGAACTCAGTGAGAAAAGAGTTTAATGGTAGAACAGTACAAAAAGGGAATAATCCAAAACAAGTAGTTTTATTCTGGATCTATACAGATGCATATAAAAGTGAACAAGAGAGGGAAAAGCTCTTGACAAGTTTTTTTCATTTGCCTGTAGCTGTACATGCAGTGATATTAGACTGGAACTGACATTCTACTTACCAGGAAACATGATGTGATGGGTTTCTAAATTTGAGGGCAAAGTGGCAGAACTTGAGGATGATACTGAAAATAGAAGTGCATAAAAGATTCTTTCAACCAGCCAGAAAAGCATCACTGGAACAACCCTTCAATAGAGCTTCAGTAGTGTCTGTTTCCTCTGGTAAAGGTTCTCATTGCCGTTGTGATGCACCAGTGGCTGGTAATTACTAGTCGTTGTTGCCACTACATCAGCCACTACAATAGCATCAGCTGTTGACAGCTTATGAGTATAACAAAGAGGAGAGGGAAGTGCTGGTCTCTGTTCCCTGGAAACTGATGACAGGATGCACAGGTAGAGACCAAAGCTGCACCAGGGCAGTTTCAGACTGGGCATTAGGAAAAAAAATCACCCAGAGTATGGTCAAACATTGGAGCGTGGTCAAACGCCGGAGCAGGCTTCTTAGAGGTGGTTGATGCCCCATGCCTGTCAGTGTTCATTTGGATAATGCCCTTACAAATATCCTTTAACTTTTAGTCAGGCAGTTGGACTTGGTGATCTTTGCAGGTTCCTTCCAACTGAACTACTCTGATTTCTAATTATTCAGTATAGCCTATGAATATGGAACAACCAGTATATGCTATTATGCTATTCAAAGTATTCTTTTCCTTTCCTGATTTTTTTTTAACTTTAATTATTCTGAACTGCAGTGAATATAAGTTTATGTTGTAATCTAGCAAATCTTATAAGTATTTCCTAAACTGAACAGTCTTAAAACTAACAACATTGACATGTAAACTTGTAAAATTTCATTCCAGCCTGTGACAAGTACAAGGGAGCAAACCAAGGAGTAGACAGAAGATGACAAGTGAAGACACATTGCCCACAATCTCCTAAGCTAAATTTCCTGAACACAATGTTACAAGAAGCAGCTGATGTAGAGCGACAAAAAGATGAATATTCATGCAATAATCAGTTTAATATTACAGGTCCGAGACTTTTTTCCAGGACAATTTAAGCTGGAATCCCATTTCAGGTTTCTTCTAAATGAGTCTGTCATAGTTCACAATTTATATTAGCTCAATTAGATCACGCTATTCCCTCAGGATCTTATTCCTACTGAGAAAAACAACAACAACAGATGCTTTCCGTATTCAGCCTTGTTCTTTTATGTTTTTGTGTTTCACTGTGCAAATATTCCCATGTTTTAGGGGATGTATATGAAGCCAGAAAACAAAATTATGTCTCAAGACATTTTGAGTATTAAACAACACAGTTAATTACAAACTGAAGTGAAACATTTAACAGCTGAAGATAGTCCCAGTTTGGTAAGCCTCAGGTACGTTTGTACCTGCCTTGGTTATACTGTTCCCCAGAGCTGATATGAGATGCAAAAAATCTTTATAACGATAAGCTATTGACATTTCCTTCTTGTGGTCACCATAAGTAAAATCAGTGTCAACAGGTTCTTGAGAAACACTTGACCAATATTTGACATTCTGATACAAAAAGCATTTCTAATTTCCATATCTTATTTCTTTTCAGTAGCAACAACAACAACAACAACAAAAAAAAAACATTGGCAGTTTGAATGTCCTTTAGTAAAATTGTATACAACACTAAATAAGAAAAAAAAATGGAGCAGGTGGAATAACGTCCTCTACTTAAGATAATGTGTTCAGTTAACCAGTTACTGTCCTTGTATACACACAAGGCCAATCTACGACATCTTTGTAGATCTGATAAACATAGGGATGGAAAAAGCAGTAGGGTATGTCTATAAACTTCATTGGGATAGACAACAATCAAAAAACATGTATGTGGAAAACTGAGTTTTGACTCAAGCCAAGCCTGGAAATGGAATTTTGTGTGATATAGAATTTGAGTTCCTTTGTAGCCACAGAGGAATTCATTACTACAAGAAGAAAGTAAGTAACTTAAATCAGATATAGTTTACTACAAGTCAGAACATGCATCAGATCTTAAAGATCACACCTTGAAAAAGCATGGATATCTTTGCATCATCAGTGCTCTTTGCAAGTTCCCCCCCACCCCACTCCGGGAATTTTATTCTAGTAATTTCTGGAAGAAATAAGAAATTCAGAGATAACTTTTACCTCTATCTTCCCTTTGACATTTACAACACTTTGGGAATGCATTTGCTCTTCAAGGATATTTTCATCTATTAAAGAATATTTATGAGTGCTGCTTCAAAGAAAACCACTGGAATGAGAAGTCAAGCAAAAACAGAGAGAAGAGTTGCAACTATTTATAGATGAACTCCTAGCAATATAAAAAGCAACATCTGAAATTCATTCTAAAGCTGGGTTAAGAAAGGTGTCAATGCACAAATTATATTCTCTTCTCTCTTCAGTTGTTTTAGAGTTTTTGATCAGGGTGCACCTAGAGAAGACAAAAAGCTTAAGATATTGCTACAATATAAGTGCAAGTTAGTTCACAAATCAATTAAAATGAAGGCAACTAAAAGAAGTTAAACATTAAAAAGAATTAAAATCTTAGTTTTGCTCTGCTTAAGTTCAGTGCTCTCTTAAATCTGTGACTAATGATTTTGTGAAGCAGGGATATTATGTAATTTCACAGAAGCCTTAGAACTGATTGAAAGGCTTTATAAATGGTACCATTCATATGTATCACTAGCAATATACCTCCATAGTAAAACTGCCCTTTAAAATGGTAAATTCAATAAAGCATTCACGCTCTTGAAGTCAGAGCAGCAAATGAAACTGATTTAGAGAGCATTGTTCAGTTGGATACAGACTGCAGCTTCAGAAACCAAATGGATCATCTGATGATAGTGTCCAAAAACTTACTTAATTCATCCTGATTGGTGTTACAAAAGTTTGATATTCTTGCACTATTAGTAGACTGGCAGCATAGCTATGAGGCATCTCTCACACATATCTATCCTAGGTAAGTCAATATTAAGTACTAAGGGGACATATGTTTTAAAGAAAGGCAGAAATGACATTTTTGAAAACAATTTTGCTATTATTAACAGGAGTATGTTGCACTTATTTCAAAAAAAAAAAAAAAAAAAAAAAAAAAGTTGCAGAAACACAGAGCAACTTTCCATGCCAGACTGCACTCAGTAGAAGTTTGAGTTTAGAAACCAAGCTTCTAACAACACTGTGTATATATGCACATACTTCCTTTGAAAGTTCATATTGTTTTCAAATGTTCAGGTGGTTTTTTTGTTTGTTTGTTTTGACAGGGAAGAGAAATCAAGCAAAACATCAATCAACAGAGGCATGGTTAGTAGGTGAAGGGAAGTGATTGTGCCCCTCTACTCTGCCCTCAAGAGGCCCCACTTGGAGTGCTGCAGACAGGTCTGGGGCTCCCAGCACAAGAAGGATGTGGGGCTGTTAGAGCGAGTCCAGAGGAGGGCCAAAAAGATGATCAAGGGGCTGGAGCACCTCTCCTATGAGGAAAGGCTGAGAGAGCTGGGGGATGTTCAACCTAGAGAGAAGGTTCTGGGAAGATCTCACTGCAGCCTTTCAGTACCTGAAGAGGGCTTATGAAGAAAATATAGAGAGTAACTTTTTACATGGTCAAGTACCGATAGGACAAAGGGGAATGGTTTTAAACCAAAAGAGGGGAGATTTAAATTAGCTGTTAGGAGGAAATTATTCTCTCAGAGGGTGGTGTGGTACTTAGACAGGTTGCCCTGAGAAACTGTGGATGTCCCATCTCTCAGAGGGTTCAAGGCTAGGTTGGACAAGGCCCTGGGCAACCTGGTCAAGTGGGTGGCAACTCCTAGTGGGGTTGGAACTAGATTATCTTTAAGGTCCCTTCCAACCCAAGCCATTTGATGATTTTAAAGGCAACAAAATAAATATATGAATTACTAAAGTGGGAGTCATATTTATTTATCCATTCCTGGTGAAGTTTAAAAGCCAATGGGGACAAAAAGAGCATATTTGTTTTATTTAATTGACTTAGAAGACAGCAACATTTGTATTTTGAAACTCACCAGCTTTCTGAACAGTTGGAGCTCAGATTTTAATGCCAATCATTGTTTCCCGCAATGACATTTCTAGGGACACTGTTACAATTTCACACATTAATAGACAGGTAAAACCAGTTGTCTCTCAAATACATAATTCCTTTATTAAAAATAACTCAACACTGAAAAAAATGTATATATCAAAGCCTTGTCAGAAAACATCTAGTGAATAATTATTCACATCTGCTCAGAAGGCAACACTATTTTCAGCCTAGATTTTGACATCATCAAATTAAAATAGCACATTAAATATCAAAAGTCATCTTAATGAAGGAAAATATTCTTTGGCAAAAATATCAAAACCACACAGCCTCCAAAGAAAGAACGTAAACTCACTATTTTATTTAGATATTTGATTCAATAAGATCTAATTAAGAAATTTCTTCAGTGTCATTAGTTTTATAAAAATGTATTCTGCTTTTATTTTGCTAAGGATTTTCAGAGTTTTGCAAGCAAATTTGCAAGTCTTTTGGACACTTTCATGCAATAGAAAGGCTTTGATTTCTCTTTTCTAACACAATTATAGACTTCTGATTGCTACAAAAAATAAGTACTTTGCAAGTATAATGGCTCCTAGTAGGCCTCACCGAAATGGGAAAAGATACAGAACGCAGACATTGGAGACAAAGATGCATGAGGAAATTAATATATCTAATACATTGATTGCATTTTTATTCAAGATGGAGCAGCTTACTCATGTCTCAATCAGTTTTCCAATACAGTGAAACTCCAGATAGTGCCAGTTACAATGAGGTTTTAAACTGGTTTTAAACTGGGGGAGATTAAACTGCACATTTCAGATTACATGAAGCAAAGGCTTGAACAACTTTTGGCAGCTTTGAGCACTTATTAAGTTCTAGATTACGGTTTCTAGAGACATCCTATCGCACTACCAATTTTTCAAACAAAAACAGGGTAAGTAACAAGTCTGAAGAATCTATGTTCTTGGAGAGTCAGAACAGACACACAGAACAGACAGAAATATGTTTATTTGCTTTCTCGTAGTAAAAACACCAAGTGAATTTACATTTGTGTGTGATAAAAGAGTTATATGTATGGATATTGCAGAGGCATAAGAGTTTTTCTATTCCAGGCAATCAAACAGCCAATATTCCCAGACAGCTATCATGCCATTACCTGTACCAATAACTAGATACTTGACCTATGAATCATTTTTAACAAGCACTACATCTTTTTTTTTTTTTTTTATAGAAAGCCAGATAAAGCCAGGGTAGAAAACGCTCAGTAAAATCAAACATAAACTTATATTCCACAAAGAGGGACTCTACAGATAAAATCAAATTTAAAAGTTATTAATGGAAGACTGATGAGGAATACAAGTAAAAAGCAGGCCTCAGGGTATCACTTCTGTCTCAGCTTACAAGAAAAAAAGAACGGTAGGAGTTAATATGAAAAGTATTTGGGGGAATCTTTCAGCAAATTAAAGTTTTATGCCTCTGAAAAATTTTATGTATGAAATATTTTACTCAAATTGTAATCCTTTTTATTGTAGAAGTCAAAATAAGTTCAAATAATATGAATGAAATATTGGAAAAATTGGAAAAATTTGTCTTCCTTGGGTCAAATCTATTCCTTAAATATTTTTAGGAAGTTTTCATAATTCCTCTAGCTATACCAAGTAATTGGGGAAAATAACATTATTTAAAACAATAAAAACAAGAATAAACCCTCATGATTATCTATCATTACCAGCTACTCTCCATTTGTATGTTTCTATATTACACAATACTTGTATTTTGGAATACACTGGAAACCAGGTAAAAAGACCACAAGGGGACACTATGGAAAGACAGTGCCTTTTTGAGACACAAGGGACCCTCCCCAGCATATCTTTGAAGACAATGAACCAACAGGAAACCACTGGATCCATGGTGGTGACTATCTGTTGCAATCTATAAGACCCCTTCACTTACATTTCGACACCTTTTTTATCACTCCTCCTTTCTTAACTCTTGCTTCTCTTTTGATATTTTTATACAAAATTAATAAACTGGTAGACATTTGACCTCACTTAATCTTGCTATAGGTAACTCATGAACAGCCCTCTGAGCAATCAGAATGGGACAGCCAGCAAAAAAACAGTATAGCTAAAGGTGATTTTAGTCCCACGTGAGCTTCAGACAACATATGCACAGCTATAGAAGTTGTGTAATTCTCATACAAATAATCCAAAATTAATTTCACTTACATTTTGGGGACTGTTAGGGTTAGGTTAGAGGTTGGACTCGATGATCTTGAGGTCTCTTCCAACCTAGAAATTCTGTGATTCTGTGATAATTCATAACATGGACAAGGAGCTCAAACATAATTGATCTTTCAGCATAATATAAGTACTAGGAAACTAAATTTCTAATGGCAACCTTAGGTTTTGAAAAAAAATTACAGGCACTTAAGTTAAAAACTTAAACTGAAGTTAAAAAACATTTTCTCAAAATGTATTCTATTAACAAAAAAGGAAGAAACAAATTTCAGTTTTATGTGAATTGTACAATGGTAAAATAAAGCAGTATAATTTTAGATACAACCTCATGTAAAGCTAAAGCTTTTAAGGAAATATGACTTGAGCAATAAGTGTAATACACTATCAGAGGTAGAGATGGTGACAAGCTCCAGGAAATGGCACTGCATGAAGGCTTTTATTTTTTATTTTTTTTTAATGTATCATCACCCAACTGTTGTTAAGGAAATACAATTACCAGTTGAAGAATCATTTATCCAAGTTATTCAATGCTACAAAGGAAAACTGACAATGCAAACAATTTAGATAAGAGATCCTAATGATTGAATATTTGAAGTTGTCTGCAATTTGTCACTTGGATTCTACTTTTAAAGGTAAGCTTTCATTGCCCTTGAAAATAATAATAATAATAATTCCATTAAATGCATGCTCACCACCACAGTAGCTGGTGAAAAAGCAGAGACACTTTAATTGGTCTTATACTACCTACCAGAACATTCCCTGCTGTAAATACTGACACACAGACACTTACGGGTGACTACATTACTTTGCATTAATGCTATGTATTGTGTGTTCCCTCATACTTGGGGGAATTATTTATTCACTGTAAGTATGTGTATAGATAGGTCTGTCCCTATATATCTATATATGCAACATAACTCATAACAAATAACTTTTTAATAACTGTGAGGTATTGTGTATCTGACCACAGGAAATACAAATACTGCACATGCACAGAAGTGATTTAAATTCATCTTCAAATTCTCAAGATCCCCTGTCCTTCACCTAATTTCGTGTGAAAAGATTAACAAAGTTAGGCATGTGCAGCATGTTCTTTATACAGATACCTCTGTAGGACTGATATCCCAGCTGGGAAATAATCATAAATCAAGTGCATTATTTAAGCCTTACTATTCTAGACCTCTCCTCTTTGCTACTGACTCTTTCCCAACAAGAAGCTATGAGGGCACGAAAACCACATCAACTCTTTTGCCACAGGGATCAACCCAGCGGCATGCAGGGTGAGCTCAACCACAACCCTATATCAGAAATTGAATAGAGAGTACCTAGCAGAAGCTTTCAGCAGGGAATTAGAGCAGATGACCAAACATTCTTTCCAGCTTTAAGCATGTGCTGGCTAATTCATAGGGCCACAAAGATGATCAAGGGGCTGGAGTACTTCTTCTGTGAAGAAAGACCAAGAGAGCTGTGGGCTTTCAGCCTACAGAAGAGAAAGCTTCAGGAAAACCTCATTGTGACCTTTCAGTACTGAAAAGAGACTCATAAAAAAGATGGAGAGTGACTCTTCGCTCAATCTGATAATGACAGGACAAGGCAGAATAGTTTTAAACTGAAAGAGGGGAGACTTAAATTAGGAGGAAATTCTTCACTCATGGTGGTGAGGCATGGGAACAGGTTGCCCAGAGAGGTTGTGAATGCCCCATCTCTGGAGGTGTTCAAGATCAGGTTGGATGGGACCCTGGGCAACCTGAGCTAGTGAGTGTCATCCTAGCCCATGGCAGCAGGGTTAGTTATCATCACCAGATGATATTTAAAAGGTCCATTCTATGATTCTGGATGCTGATGGAGTGATAAGAGAGGACAGCATAAACTATTTGCCCAGGCAGCACCTGGAAAAGATAAGCTCTGCAAACCATAAAGTGTTTTTTTGTTTGTTTGGTTGGTTGGTTTTGTTTGTTTGTTTTTTACAAGTTTGTTTTGTCGAAATCTCAAAAAAGGGAAAAAAACAGTTTTCTGTGATCTTTATCTTCATGGAGGAACCTTTTACATTGCCATTCATACATATTCTTAAGGGAGGGGGAACTTGACCTAATGCTGAAGAACTGACTATATTCACAAGGAAGACATATTTGCTAACAGTTTACTATTGAAAATAAACTTAGCTGAAAATAAAATTAGCTGAATACCTTGAAATTGTTTTGTTTCATTCTTGAAAACTATTTTCACATTAAAGTACAAAATATTTTATTTCTTATTCACAAGTATCAAAAATAGAGAAATTTAAAGCAAAAGCTTTAACTCAATTATGCAAACTCAAGGTGCTCTTGGCATACCATTTCTTTTCAGAAGAAAACATGGGAGAGAAGGAAAACTAAAATCCAAGTAATTTTAACAAAACTTAATCTTGACTCACAAGTAGGATGTTTATTCATGGAATGTTTTTTCTGGCATGTCTCAGTATTAGAACACATAAGAAATTATCAGTAGTCCCCAGGAGTCGCAAAAACTGTAGCACAAAGATAATCAGTCTTAAAGAGAACTACATTTAAGAGTGAATTTAGGGAGTTATAAAGTATCTGAATTTGCTTCTGTCACTGTTAGGATTCTAATTTAGAAATAAATAGCTTCTGTGAGGTGAAATATGGTAATGTCAAAAAGGTATTGACAATGCATTAGACAAAAGGATTCTTTCAGAAATAAGAATTTATTCAGCAGTGCTGAATGTTTTTGCATGTTTTAGTCACATCCATACCTACACATAAAGGTTTCAGTTAAGATCAGAAGAAAATCTGGGAATTATTGATCAAAAATTATTTTCAGTTTTTATCAGAAAGGCATACCTGTGTGAGGAATTACATGGGTATTTTTATTATATATTTTATATATTTTATTTATATGGGTATTTTTTATTTTTTTATTTATTACATGGGTATTTTTACTTTAAAAAAAAAAAAAAACACCAGTTTAAAGTTTCCTACAAGCTCCCCAGGTAATTTCTTTGCTGCCTTTGCAGTCAGCAATCCCAAACCAGGTCAAGGAACCCGGTCTTTAACACAAATAATAGGGAAGACATAAGTGTTAGCAAAATTGAATCCAGTCCCACAAACTGTGAAGTACCTGCACTGAAGTGCCACAATTTATCCCTAAAATTTATCTGAATTATCACCATAAGTGTTTTTTGAACCTGAAAACACTCCTTGTAATGTATTTTCAAAGCTGAAGGAGATACAGGTTTTGGCTTAACAAGAGTTATCTGCACACTTGGATTGAAAGTGTGAATTCGTTCAGTCATGAAAACACAGGAGATGAGGAAATGACGAGTTATGTATTATAGACATTTGCAAAAACAAAGGCCTAACACTCTCAGTTTTTCATGTTTTGTCTATGAGTGTCAACAGAAAAAGCTTGGCATCTGCACAGCCATTTCCTTACTATGAGATCCAATGCACATATCTTGCTAAAACTTATCGGACAGGCATTAATTCAGTCTCATTTTGCTGGGACATTACAAAGATTAATCATCCTGTATCATGTGTTGGGTCCTTCCAAAAGAGGCCCTGGCTTTAACTTACAGGAGACTAGCTATCTGATACAACTGTAAAATGAAGAAAGGTATTAAGTAGTCAAAGCCTATTTAAACCACTTTTGTAATATGGAATTTATTTTTCAGAAGAAAATATTATGATTCTCCATTTCAATGTACCAAGAATTAATCCTTCCATTATCACAAACTATTCACTTAAGAACTTCTTTTTCAATTTTAAGTTGGAAAATAGATCACCATGCATCACCTTTCTTTGCGTTGGCAAGTCTAAACTCTCAATATCCGCTTGAGCGACATCAGGCACAGAGAATTTGTTCTCCTAGAAAATATATTTAATAGTTGAACTTTATAGTATTCAAAAGATAAATATGGCAGGAGGTTTTTTTTCCTTTTGCCTTTTCTAAAGATGCTACATCACTACATACTTATTTTCTGAGAGAACTGGCAGAGGAGCTGGCCAAGCCCCTATCCATCATTTATCAGCAGTCCTGGCTATCGGGGGAGGTCCCAGCTGACTGGCGGCTAGCAAATGTGACGCCCATCTACAAGAAGGGCCGGAGGGCAGACCCGGGGAACTACAGGCCTGTCAGTTTGACCTCAGTGCCAGGGAAGCTCATGGAGAAGATCCTCTTGAGAGTCATCAGGCGGCACTTGAAGGGCAAGCAGGCGATCAGGCCCAGTCAGCATGGGTTTATGGAAGGCAGATCCTGCTTGATGAACCTGATCTCCTTCTATGACAAAGTGACGCGCTGGGTGGATGAGGGAAAGGCTGTGGATGTGGTCTACCTTGACTTCAGCAAGGCTTTTGACACCGTCTCCCACAGCATTCTCCTCAAGAAACTGGCTGCTCTTGGCTTGGACTGGCGCACGCTTCGTTGGGTTAGAAACTGGATGGATAGCCGGGCCCAAAGAGTCGTGGTGAATGGAGTCAAGTCCAGTTGGAGGCCAGTCACTAGTGGCATCCCCCAGGGATCGGTGCTGGGGCCGATCCTCTTTAATATCTTCATCAATGATCTGGACGAGGGCATTGAGTGCACCCTCAGTAAGTTTGCAGATGACACCAAGTTAGGTGCGTGTGTCGATCTGCTTGAGGGTAGGAAGGCTCTGCAGGAGGATCTGGATAGGCTGCACCGATGGGCTGAGGTCAACTACATGTAGTTCAACAAGGCCAAGTGCTGGGTCCTCCACCTGGGGCGCAATAACCCCAAGCAGAGCTACAGGCTGGGAGATGAGTGGTTGGAGAGCTGCCAGGCAGAGAAGGACCTGGGAGTGATTGTGGACAGGCAGCTGAATATGAGCCAGCAGTGTGCTCAGGTGGCCAAGAAGGCCAACAGCATCCTGGCTTGTATCAGAAACAGTGTGACCAGCAGGGCTAGGGAGGTGATCGTCCCCCTGTACTCGGCTCTGGTGAGGCCACACCTCAAGTATTGTGTTCAGTTTTGGGCCCCTCGCTACAAGAAGGACGTGGAGGTGCTTGAGCGGGTCCAGAGAAGGGCGACGAAGCTGGTGAGGGGCCTGGAGAACAAGTCCTATGAGGAGCGGCTGAAGGAGCTGGGCTTGTTCAGCCTGGAGAAGAGGAGGCTCAGGGGCGACCTTATCGCTCTCTACAGGTACCTCAAGGGAGGCTGTAGTGAGGTAGGGGTTGGCCTGTTCTCCCACGTGCCTGGTGACAGGATGAGGGGGAATGGGCTTAAGTTGAACCAGGGGATTTTTAGGTTAGATGTTAGGAAGAACTTCTTTACTAAAAGGGTTGTTAGGCACTGGAACAGGCTGCCCAGGGAGGTGGTGGAGTCACCATCCCTGGAGGTCTTTAAAAGACGTTTAGATGTAGAGCTTAGGGATATGGTTTAGCGGGGAGTGTTAGGGTTAGGTTAGAGGTTGGACTCGATGATCTTGAGGTCTCTTCCAAACTACAAATTCTGTGATTCTGAAGACAACAATGTTAGTTTACATATTGATTCATTCTATTTAATACCTTAATCTCACTGTTCTTTCTTCCTCCTCTTTTTCATCTTTTCAAACCTCAGTTCAAGTTGAGCCGAAATCCCACTGATGATACATAAGCATCCCTTATGGATTTTACTGTGGCTCCAGAGAAATTCAGCATGTATCAGCAACAAGCCTCCCTGTCCTACAAATGATAGTCTCATCTGCCTGAGGTGCAGATGAGAAATGTATAGATAAATTCACAGAGCACATTACAAAAAATAAACTGGGCAACAGAAGGCAGACAAATGCATGTAGCCTGTCCTCTTAAATGACAGCTTCTCATGGAGCAGGCAGAGAAGTAAGCAAAACCAACAGATCTAGGAAGGACTAAATACATCAAAAGAAAAAGATAAAACAAGGACTATCAAAGTCTGCTTAAGAGCCCATGACACTATAAGCCAACAGAACAACAAACCAATACAGATGGCAGCAGGTGTCTTACATGCACCAGAGAAACAGTCTGCCAAGACATGAGTTCTGTAAGAGCAGTGTGTATTTTGCTGCTAAACCAAGGATACATTAGCAGTATATTGCCCAGCCAAACCAGACCACAGAGATAATAGCATCCTAAGAACAATGATTTCCTCATATATTTAAAGGGAACGGATTATTGACCTTTACATACTCATGTTTGCCATGTTCATTTATTGATAAAAGAAGATTGTCACAAGGAATTGAAACTATCTCAGAGATATCCAAGAGTGATATTGATTTACTTTTTCATTTTATTCCAGTGCATACTCAATGAGAAAGTTAGGTTAAATTAGTCAGCTGTATATACCCTTGGAACAGAGTTGATGTTTTCTGTTTTGTTTTCCTTCCTATGACTTTAATAGCTAAAACCAAGTTGCATTTTCAAACATTGTGGTGGTTTTACCGTGTTAGGCAACTGAACACCACAACCACTCTCTCACTCCTCAGAGGAGGAGGGGAAGAAGTAAAGGAAAGAACAACTCATGGGTTCTGACAAGGATAATTTTAATAAAGAGGAAAAAATATATTATTAAGGAAATATTATTAGTAATTAAACAATTCAACTAAAGGGAAAAAAGGGAAAGGGGAAGAGGGAGGGGGAAAGGGAATAACAAAACAAGTAAAGGCTATGTGGAAGTGCAGAGGGAAAAAAATCACTCTCTACTTCCCACAAATAAGCGATGCCTGACCACATCCTTGAAGCAAGACCTCAACGCACATAGCCGGTGTTTGGGAGGAGGACAGACATTTTCACGAGAGCCCACCCCTCCCCTCTTCTTCCTTTTTCCACCTTTTATTGCTGAGTGTGACATCATATGGTATGGAATATCCTTTTGGTTGGTTTGGGTCAGCTACCCTGATGATGTTTCTCACTTTTTTGCCCACCCCCTAGGAGGGCAAGAGAAAGTCCTGATGCTGTGCCAGCACTGCTCAGCAGCAGACACAACACCAGTGTGATACCACTGCTGTTCTAGCTGCAAGCACAAAGTGCAGCACTGTATGGGCCACTGCAGGGAAAGTTAACATCCCAGCCAGACCCAGTACAGCCTTGATTCAGAGCACATCTAATTTTTACTCAAAAGTAGTGAAGATTCTTATTCTTGCACTGAAGTTGTACTAGATTCATCTAAAGTTATTTCAATACCAGTGGGACATGAAGAAATATAATCAGTTTTGGCAGCTTTTGATCAACCCTAACAAAACAAAAAGTAAAAATATATTTTGGTATGGCAACTAATAGTATTATTTCCTTTAGAACTTCAGAGGTTGTTCTTTACCAACAATGACAACTTCCTCTGAAGTTACCTACGTATAGAACAATTCTGTGCTCAATTTGTATGCAAATAGATGAGCACATTTCAGAAAGCAAACACTGAAATCTAACAAGCAGCCTGACCAATAAACTGGCCGTTATCCTATCCATAATCTCTCTTTTAGATGAAAGAGAGCAATGAAGAGTAAATAAAAAATCCAACTATTACAAAACCTAAGTCCACAGACCCTAGCACACTTTTAAATCAGATTCTGGAAGCCTATCTCAGTTGCCTGTCCAGAATCTGATGGATTACTTTGGTAACACTGAACACTTCCAAATAGGTTTAATGTTCCAGCTGATGCTCATTAGTTTTCTTTACACCCTAGTTAAAAGAAGTCCTTCGGTATGTAAGACTTTTTGGACAGAATTCATACAAGGTGAAAGCCTTCCGATTATCTAGGATATTCATTAAAAATTAGACTTTTTTTTATAAGCTTCTTAAAAAGTTTGTCTTCCAGGCTCATTCAGGTGCCAAAGAATTCAGTTAAAGTAAGATTTTACTAGATCAGGGAAAATCCCACCTGTCCAACCAGCTCTCAAGAAGCTGGCACCACAAAATTCTGCCTTTTCAGGGCTGTTTCCATGTGAGGCTTCCCATAACCCACTAAGAACCTCCCAGAACTGGTGGGATGGCAGAATTCAATGCATTTATCACTGACCCCACCAGCCACCCAAAGCTGCCAGAGTGCAAAACTGATGAGCAAAGGAGACACATTAAGCAGTACAAGTATGAATTACCTCACAGCTCTCTCACTTCAGTTCTGGAAGCTGCCAGTAGTCTAATGCAGCCTTCTAGAACAGTTAAAAGGCAACTGGATTCACTGTTGCCACATGGCTGCTTTGGACACCTATAAATCTGGGTTCACAGGACTCTTGCGCAGTGGGAAAAGCGCTGGGAAGCTCCAGCTGGCACACCTTCACATCCCTTTAGATGCACCATTATTTGTCCGTACCTTGCCAATAGTTCTGTCACATCTAATTTTAAGCCTTGCAAATAACCTGGCTTCTACCGCTTCCTTTAGGATATCAGTCAACAGCCCATTACATTTCACTGACAGCCACCTGGTCTGAGAGCGGGACACCAGCATCACACCCCAGGAGTCAGTTCATGGAGGATAAGACTTAAGGACTTTGCTGAATAATTTTCCTGCAGCAGATAGATACGTGGTTTCCTCACCTCTCCAGGATGCTGCAGATTTTAACTGTCTATTCAACCCCTACACACACAGCCCAGATGCGTACAACCCTTTTGCATTCTTCCCCTTTGAAATCTATTCTGCAGCTACTGTACTTATACAGATCTGCTTCCAGATGTTTTTGAGCAACTTTACCCCAAGTAACTATAGCATCTGGAAAAGATAGCCCACCACAAGCTTTGTATGTGTATGAAATATCTATATGAAAAAGGCATATCATATAATGAAGGGACTTGTAGTTGGCTGCTACACGCATGGGTAGGAATCCAGATGAGCTGCAGTATCCAAATCCACGTGAACAGTTTTCCCCCTCAGATACATCCCACTAATCAGAGATGCAGTAAAAAGGCTTCGGCTTCTGCAGAGTATAGAGAAAGAACAGTCCTTTCTCTGCATGGAACCATAAAACAGGTCTTACAACTGCACCACCATAAATGTATTTAATATTTGGTACAGATTTTGTAACTGTGGTACTGTAGATTTATGAGCTATGTCATTAGGAACAGACATTTAAACTCACAAACAGATGGATATTAACTATATATGTAACATCCTACGGATAAAAAAAGTTGGAGAAACTGTTCTAATTCATCTTCCCTGGTATATCTAACAGGATACATATGTATCTTGTGGATACAATATATCTTTTCCTATTCTTAATTTTACAGAATGATTTTAACCTTAATATATATGTTGTAAGCATTTCAAATCCTTAATTAATGGGAATACTTTTCAGGACATTTAGATAAGAAAATTGCAGATGTCAATAAAGTATAAAAGCATTTTAATGATACTCTGAACATAAACAAAACCAAATTTTGTGTAAGTTTTAGTAGAGCTTTAAACTCTACCATTACCATTTTAGGAATTAACTTTAGAACTCATAGGATAGCAACGAGCCTTTCTTGTTAATTAATTCTTGTTAAACTAGAATGAATTTCCAGGATTTTTAGACTTTTACTTGAAGCTGCAAGCAAATATTTAACAGCTTCAAGAACAAAAACTAAGTTATAAGATACTATCTGAGACTTATGCGTAGAATGAGACAATGGAACTGAGTCTCAGAGGGTAGCCATGTTCTATGATTGTTTCTACAATTTATTATAAGCCTTGGGCACTTCATTACAAAGTTGAAGTGCTAATTATTTCCAAAATAAATGAAGCATGATTTATCACCCCAGACTATGCTTTGAAACATTGTTTCACCTTAGAAACCACAAAGGAAAGGTTTTAACAAAGATGGTAGACAACATTCAAAAAATATTTTTGTACATTTTTGATGCATGAGTGGCTTTTAAGGAAGCATTTAAATGTTGGCTGATATAAGCCATTACAACACTAAGGTGGAATGACATAACTTTTTAAAAAATATATTCATAGGATCCTCTGAAAGTATGCCCTAATTACTAGTTATGTGTGAAGCAATTTCCAGTACACTGTGCCAGTCTGCCACTCTGGCCACTTAAAAATTCACTAAATTGTATCAGCATTTCTGAATGATCACTGGGAGAACAGCCAAGGAAGAGCTCAACTTCTGGATCTGGTCAGCAAAAGCTGGCAATGCATTCCAAACAGCAAGCAAAAGACTGCTTAATTGAATGATTTTTTTTTTAACTGAAAACATGCAATGGGCAATGCCACTTTTTCTTGGAGGACAGCACGATGCAAATGGAAATGCTTCTGAAATTCAGCTCTGTGCGCAGGCTCTTCTCCCTTTGGAGAATAAGAAAAAACTTGTTCAGAAGCTGGTACCACTTCCCAGGTAGATTACGGGCTTGGGGTGCCACAGTGATGCATGCAGTCCCTGAAGAACAGATACAGAAGTCTCTGTACCAGCATTTCTCTTATGCCCCACTGCAGAAAGGGTCTCACCAGTTGTATTCTCCTCAATACCTCCAGGGCCCTGCACATGTAAACCTGGGTACAGAAGCAACTGCTTGTGCCCCAGACACTTACCCACAGCATTAAGCAATAGCTGTTGTTTGTACTTCAGAAGTTGACAGACCAGGAAGGACAGCGTTATTCCAGCACCTGAATAACAAATGTACCCCCCCCAAACTCTAGCATTTGACATTGAGGCACTATGTGCAGTAGCAAAGTCATGATGCCATTATGACACACGAATCTGCACTGCATGACCTATACTAGGGTAATTTTCTGATGCAAGAACTTGAAATGCATCATTTATACCCAGTTGAGCACATTTGCACTGTAATGCAACATCTAAAAAACTAAAGTTAGTCCTTGAATGCATAATTAGGAAGGAATAAGAGTGCACTATACTGCAAAACACTTTCAACAATTTTCATTATAACAGATCTATAAACAGTTACACTAGCACAGCTGAGGAAAGAATCCAGATAAGAAATAGTGTATGGAAGCAAAGCCTGAATTTAACACAATTATGTCAATCTACCTACTAATAAAAGAATTTGAGAATTTTGGTTAAATTACATAAGGTATAAACAAGCAAAAGAAACTTACTTCTCTCTGAGATCTTGCAAAAATACAGCGCTCTAGTTTGACTCTTCCTCTCAGTCCTTTTGTTCCCATGTAGGATTTTGTCTCTTTCTACTTCTATTGCCCTTACTAAGACAGTGTAGAAAGAACATTCTAAGTAAGAAGGGAAGATTCCATAATGAAATTTAAGATAGAAGGCAAGAGGGTGAGCAGAACAACCTCCCTAGACAACTGTTTTAGTTTTCAACATCTGCTTACTGGGTAAATTCCAATATTGCCAGCATCACATACTAAAATTAAGAAAGGTAGAACATTTCTACATGCCTCTGTACACTTGAATCCTTAAGAATTCATTACTTATTTTTGATTTAGAAAAGTGATATCAAATGAAAAAAGAGGCAACCCTAAACTTACCAGAATTTATTAGTTCATTTTAAAGCTATATTTACATTACTAGGATCTTCTTTTTAGTTAATTCAAGTCAATCAGCAGAACTTGAGACCAGGCACAGTCTACCAAACTTATAGTTTATAAAGGTCTACATTAAAATTCTGCACAAGTGCTAAAAGCAAATTTAGGTGATGTGGAAAAGTTTTGTGCCCCTCTTGTTTTCCTTCAAGCATTTACTTCCTATTTTCAATATTATGACAGGCAGCATTTAGAGAACATTTAACAGATAATGAGAGTTCCAAGTGATTTGAATACTAAACCATGCAAGAGCCCATAGAAATCAATAAAATCTGACAGGTTCTCTTGTGTGCTGTGTTTCTCAAAGAATCGGTAGAGAGAGGGATTTATACCAATTTTCTTCTGAAATACCTTTTCCAGCTCCATTTGATTTAACATAAAATGAACAACCTGGGTAGTCTAATTGTACTACGTCACCTTCAAGTAGCATTTAGTTGCATTTTTCCAGTTTGTGAACTGCATTGTTTTCAGAGATGTTTTGTCATGATTGCATTCAGAACATTTAATGCCACATTCCAATTACATCAGTGAGATACACAATTAAATCAGAAGTGAACTTTCCTTCTTTTCTGTATCTTTTAAGTGTCCTAGCATCTCAAACAATTAATATCCTTTCCATGGATGTGGTTCCTGCCTCTGTTTCTCTACCCTGCTAGGAAACAGGTGACTGACCTATCTTACAGTATCTTACTATCTTTACGGTAAAATCATGGAAAAGATGGTTCTCAAACTTATTGAGGCGCACCTGGGGGACAAAGCAGTCATTGGTCCCAGCCAGCATGGGTTTGTGAAGGGTAGGTCCTGCCTAACTAACCTGATTTCCTTTTATGATAAGATCACCTGTATGGTGGACCAAGGGAAACCAGCTGATGTGATTTTTTTGGACTTCAGCAAGGCATTTGACACGGTTTCCCATAGGATCCTACTGGACAAAATGTCCACCATACAGCTAAATAAAAACATCATACAATGGGTGAGCAATTGGCTAACGGGCAGGGCCCAAAGGGTTATGGTAAATGGGGCTGCGTCAGGCTGGCGGGCGGTCACCAGTGGGGTCCCTCAAGGCTCCATTTTAGGGCCGGTACTTTTCAATATTTTTATAAACGATCTGGATGTAGGAATAGAAGGTATTTTGAGCAAGTTTGCTGATGACACCAAACTTGGAGGAGTTGTGGACTCGAATGAGGGTGGAAAGGCCTTGCAGAGGGATCTGGATAGGTTGGAGAGCTGGGCGATCACCAACCACATGAAGTTCAATAAGAGTAAGTGCCGGGTCCTGCACCTGGGACGGGGAAACCCTGGCTGCACGTACAGACTGGGCGATGAGACGCTGGAGAGCTGCCTAGAAGAGAGGGATCTGGGGGTCGTGGTAGACAGCAAGTTGAATATGAGCCAGCAGTGTGCCCTGGCAGCCAGGAGGGCCAACCGTGTCCTGGGGTGCATCAAGCACGGCATCGCTAGTAGGTCGAGGGAGGTGATTGTCCTGCTCTACTCTGTGCTGGTGCAACCTCACCTCGAGTACTGTGTGCAGTTCTGGGCACCACAGTATAAAAAGGACGTGAAACTGTTGGAGAGTGTCCAGAGGAGGGCTACGAAGATGGTGAAAGGCCTGGAGGGGAAGACGTACGAGGAACGGCTGAGGGCACTGGGCCTGTTCAGCCTGGAGAAGAGGAGGCTGAGGGGAGACCTCATCGCAGTCTACAACTTCCTCGTAAGGGGGTGTCGAGAGGCAGGAGACCTTTTCTCCATTAACACCAGCGACAGGACCCGCGGGAACGGGGTTAAGCTGAGGCAGGGGAAGTTTAGGCTTGACATCAGGAGGGGGTTCTTCACTGAGAGAGTGGTTGCACACTGGAACAGACTCCCCAGGGAAGTGGTCACTGCACTGAGCCTGACTGAGTTTAAGAAGCGATTGGACTGTGCACTTAGTCACATGGTCTGAACTTCTGGGTAGACCTGTGCGGTGTCAAGAGTTGGACTTGATGATCCTTAAGGGTCCCTTCCAACTCAGGATATTCTATGATTCTATGATTCTACATTGAACTGTGATAAGTACTGACAGCAAACTTTCATGTACTTTGTTGTGAAAAGCATAAAGAATTTTAACCTAATAGATGTGCCCATGAAGATTATAAATTGGAGAACAGCCTTCAATTATCACCTCACTGGAAGGAAGGGAAGCAAGAAAAGCAGCAGCAGCCATGACAACACAAGGGGACACAGTCAGGATCTTCCACCAGCCTGGTTCTGTTCACTACTGCCACAGGATGCCACAGATTTGAGGATCAACTTGACTGTACTTCAGATGTGAGGAGGAAAAAAACAAGAAGCAAACCACATAAGATGAGGGTTGCTCCCTTCAAAGCCAATTGCAAATACTCTTGAGAAAGTTAAGGAGCATCTTGTGGCCTCTGCAGAGTCACCTAAATACACAAGCTGAATAAATTGAACTTAAATAGCATAACCTTTGGAAAGTGGCAAATTTATCTAAATATCTGCCAGCTGCTCCCATACATTCTTTAAACAAGCATGGCATTTTAATGCCCTGTTACTCAAAAAGCACCATTGCTTAAGGCTCAGTACAGTTACTTGATAAATAGCTGACTGGTCTTTAAGAACTCCTTTTTTCCAGTACCTACCTGTTCTTGAAGAATCCTGTTTTCCAAAAGCTGCTTGAAGAAAATCATCATCATCCAAACCATCAAGACAGCTGTTTACAGTAGCTAGAGCAAACACTACATAAAAAGTAATTAAAATCCCAATAGTAAGCAGAGAAAGCTTTCTACACATGTAAAACTTATGCAATCAAATACACTGGCAGCTTTTTGGAGTGTCTAGAAAGTTGACTAAAACCTAAATGACACAAGTAGACTGTTTAAAAGCCATTCAAAAAATAAGCTCTGTTTGAAAAGCGGTAATCCAGTTAGCCTGCCCAAGTCCACCAATATTTGTGCAAAATAAAGCTTGAAATAATCATGTGCAAGTATGGGAACTTCATGTAAGAAATTAAGCATAACCTTCAAGGTATAAAAAAATAAAAATTGAGCAGTCAAGGCAAGCAAGAGCAAAAAAAAAAAAAAAAAATTCAAAACCTTGGAGTGATCAAGAACTACTGTGTGTGCAGTGAGGGACAGAAACCATGAAAGTTGGCTTTAACCATGGCCCTCCCAGACCCACGTGTTGTCACTCACAACATTCTGCTATTATTCATCCAGCCTAGTTTTGGCTTCCATCATATCCTATGTTTCCAAACAATAAAATCCTAAATTTTTGTTTTGTTTGTTTTCTATTACATATTTTAGATTGCCTTAAAAATGTTATCTACTAGTCTACTCTGCTAAAATTTT
This sequence comes from Heteronetta atricapilla, assembly GCA_011075105.1. Lineage (NCBI taxonomy): Eukaryota > Metazoa > Chordata > Aves > Anseriformes > Anatidae > Heteronetta > Heteronetta atricapilla. The sequence continues at coordinate 78,636,357 of CM021734.1, read as the reverse complement.
AGCAATTTCACTTTACATGTTTAAATACATTTACATTATATAGTTAGATGAACCTGGATCATAGAAGCCTTGATGTTTCCACATTATGTATTTGCTGAACACTTCTGAATTAACTATTTGTGTGTTTAGGCTGGTGATCACTTCCTTTTAGATACATAACATGGACATCTCTTACTTAAATTTTCTCCTAGTATTGCTCCGTAATAAGCTGTCCATAATTAAACATACCACAATGCCTGTGTGGTAAGCATTAGCATTCCTCTCTGGAAACAGCATGTAGTCCTGCTGTCACTGAGCAACACAGCAAAACACAAGAAAAGGAGTATACAATGAGAAATTATTAACTCCACGCTTACAGTTTACAGTAGCTATTTCTCACGACCATCACCCTGCTCTTTTTTTTAAAAAAAAAAAGTTTATTTTTTAAATGTTCTGATAACTCATGGCTCTTTCCTTCTTATAATGCCATAAAATTTAAGGGGTCTGGAAAAATCAGAGAGGCACAGGATTCACTTGGAACTACCCCCAAACAACCCAGTGTTCATTGCTTGTTTTATGTTCAGGTTGAAGTTGCACACAGGGAGTAATTTAACTTTCTTAATGGATTTCAAGGAAACTAAAATCATGCTAAGGTTTTTGTCAAGGTCAGTCAAGAGCTAGCTAGTATATATGCATCTATAAGAAAATGCATATTCTCTTAATAGTCTTCACAATCAAGGAATAATCTTAATCCCAATGTTCATGCAATAAAGTGTCATTATGTATAACAGTAATGAGCAAGTCCAGGGATTTTTAAGAACTGAAATACTTTTTTTCATATTACATTTTATATTCCCATTTTTTTTGGTTGCAGTAGAGCCTGCAAAGTAAACTATGTTTTAAAAGCATGTTTTCTTCTGATTGCCATTTGAAAACGTAAAAGCATTTCTTACAACTTAACCCACTGAAGTCTTATGAGAAAGGAAAATATTCACCGATTAATGCTTTTACTTGAAATGTAACTCTTACGTTAAGACCTAAACGTTAAGAACTAAAAGTTACCGGGGAAGAAACTCGGAGCTCCCTGCGCTGAGCTGTGCCTGGTGGCGCTGCCACCTGCTGGCCACCAACCTGGGTCACAGAGCTACTGCAAAGCCAACTATTCCAGCTCCTGACCTTTCTAGGAAAATATATTGCACCATCTTTAGCCCCTTGCTCTGGAAAATGATCAGAATGAAGCCTTTGTAAGGCAGCCAAAGGGAATTGTTTCACCGCTAATGATTATGGGCTGAAGGAAGCAAGACTTGAAGCTGTGAAGGAGCTCAGGGCATGGAGTGGACGAGCTCACAGAGATGCTCATTCCTGTATATTGCCACCAGTACAGCAGCATGTACCAACTTTGGCCACTGTCAGCAGAAATTAAAACAATACAAATTGAAGCTGCATTGTTTCCAGCTACATGCCACGATTTTGAGGACTTGATGAATATATGGGCATCCATCTTCAGAGGTGCTCGTAAGATCAGAACATTAAACACTGCAGCTAAATGTTGCAACAACATTTTAGAGGTGTGATCTTTAGCCAAGAGTACAATCCCAAGCATACCTAATGCAAGACTGTCAGGCCAGGTGAGGGGAAATAGGCTTCACTCCCATGTCTGTGCTGCTGGCTGCTGGATTACAAGTTTCTATTATCAGGATATTTAGGAAACAGAGTCCACTGAGAAGATATAGTCCTGGTACATACAACACAGTGGCTCATCCTTTATGGTGCAGGTCTTCCCATAAGCCCTTCCCCATGAAGGAAGATGAGCCATACAACCAAGAGACTGCAAGTTATTCAAGTCTCAAGACCTTCAAACTGGAACCCATTCCCCTGCACTTTGAGTCAATAACCAAAAGCTCACATTCAAGAAACAGCAAGCACATCTATGGAAAACATATTAAGAATAATAAAACTAGGGGACTTGATCAAAGACTTCAATATAAAATATGAAGAGAGGAAATAGGGGAAAATAAATACACACCATTACTTCTCCTTGTATACCTTTGCATCATTGGTTATCTGCAGCCTAGGAGTTGCCAAACAGAGACTTGATATAAGCCAGTGTATTGAAAAATCAGTTAAATCATCTTTTTTTACTTGAACTTCTCTGATGTAAAGTTATTAGTGGTTAGCAGATGTGAACTCCCTGATTTAATTAAGTACGGTATGTAAAACTATTTTTTTAAACCAAATCTGCTGCCTAGTACTTTCACTAGTTGCTCCCTGCCTCATGTATTGTGAGGCAGACTGGACAACCTACTCTATTTGCTTTCCTCCATTTATATTCCATTTATATTCTAGTATCTGTTATCTTCATATTTGTTTCCCAAGCAGAAGCACTCTAAATTAAATAACTTCCCCTCACATGGACACAGTTCCATTCCAACAGCAAAGAAAAATCAATGTGCCTTTTCTCTTACCTTTTCTGATTTTACCATGTCCTTTTTGAAGCAAGTGCATGTGGAATGTATGAGGAGCAATAGTGATATTTTGATAGACATTTCTTTTCCCTCCACATTCCCAATGGCATGCCTGCTTCCAGAACTAAAAGTTTCTAATTCTGGTTACATATATTCTCCTTCTGAAGAATTTACATTTATTATTGACACGAACAACACCCCAACTGACCAATAATCTTCTGCCACTACTGCTACCAAATTTTATATTTAAATATTCTGATTAACTTGGGGAATATCCACCAAATCTGTCATTTTACCATTCACCTTCTTTCCCAGATAACTGATTAATGTATAAAAAAACTAAACCTCTTTCCATTAATTCTTATGCCCTTGGCTCTTAAGTTTACTCTCTTCCTAGGCTAGGAGAGTATTTTTATTGTTATTCTATTAAAACTATTTGGTGAGAAAACTTTTAGAAAAAAAGTCCTTCAAATCCTTACCATACTTGAATCAATTATAATTTCATGCAAAAGCCTACCCAAAATTCTATCCCAATTGATGACAGTGTGCATTTTTTCCTCTTAGAGGTAAGATTTATTCTTCCCCTTTACAACGCATTTCTACTAGTTCGATCATTTCAACTTTTCTTGTTCCATAAATCAGATTTATTAGATTGTACTTTCTGAAATGTTGTTAAAGAGCATTTTTATTGTCTCCCATCTCTCTGGAAATGGGCTTGATTTAAGTGAGAAGTTATGCACCACAGTGAGCAGTTTGGAAAATTCACACTTGAAATTAAAATGTCATTGCATGACTTCAGCAGTTTGCTGCTGTTCATTTTACCAGCTTGTTTTAAATCTAAGAATATTTCATTCTGATACAGAAATGCACTGGAAGAATTAAAGGTTTGTGGGAACATCAAGAAGCTCTTCTGTTAACAGGTAAGTATACAAATCACTCTACAGAAAGTAGCCTTAATAATAATAGTAATAAATTTACTCTTCTGCTTGATTTTAATAGATTATTTCATTCCACATTTCTTCCTTGCAAGCAAAAGCTCTAGCCATAAACCTATTAGGCTGTTTGGGAGAATCATGCATCCTTTCCCAGCTAACGATTCTATTTTTCCACAGGTAAATATTAGGTTGGGACTGAGCACAAGAAAGGTCAGTATTGATCTCAGAATTAATGGATTATTGGTCTCTAATATGATAAACAGGTCTCTGATATCCTGTGTACAAAGTGTGAACACAGTATTTCTCAAGTAATTATCAACAGCTTAAGAACATTCAATTTTTTTTTAAATGTTTCATACATCTAATTATTTTAAATACAAAAATAAGAAGATTGATGATGTAAATTCAGTGTTCCTTTATTTTTGTTAAATATTTTTCTTGGGGAAAAAAAAGAACAGAATTACCCTGCTTTGATTCATGCGCACCCTTTCAAAACAAGCCCTACAATAAAAATAAGAATAAAAAGAACTGAACTCTTCAAGCTTTCTACAATCACACTGCAGTTAGCATCACATCAGTCTTTCAAAAGCTTTTTTTGTATTCTATCCAAACACCTACACACTACATCTGCATATGTTGTTGCATACCTATGACTTCAGGTTTCATGAGGAGGTATGACTTCAGGATAAGAATCACAGAGATGCATCCATTTTTCTGTAAGGCCTTTATGATGCCTGTCATTGACTACAGAGGGACTATGTTATACATGGATCATCAACACATTATGATACTAGTGTCTTCTTTGAAACTATTCCCAACATGATTTCTACTGAAGAACCCTATCACGTGTGGAAGGATGCATGCATTAAAAGGGTTGTCCAATATTTTCAGACATATTACTCTGACTCTTGACTACATGAGTAGATAATTTTAATAAAAAACTGAAAGTACCAGTTCAATAGTAAACTATTACTCTGCTGTAAAGTGAATGTAGCAGCAAGCAAAACTTCATTCTGGAAATGGTCTCAGTACATATTAATGCTCAAGAGCCCTGTTCTTGTTGGGACCAAATGACAGGTAGCAATATGGATACCAAAGAAGTGGGGCTCAATGTTATGGATCTCATGTTGTTTTTTTTTTTTTTTTTTTTTTAAAAAAAAAAAAAAAAAAAAAA
>CM021734.1:78492976-78631704 GCA_011075105.1 Heteronetta atricapilla | reverse complement strand
AAAAAAAAAAAAAAAAAAAAGCAGTGAGCACACAAGTTAAGCTATCACTCGAGACTAGTTTGACCACATACCTGTTTCTCACCTGCCTCCATCTAATCAGTACTTTAATTCCCAAATCACATCTGGTTAGTGTCCAGCAGCCCAAAACTTTTGCAGCTCTCCCCAGAAACAGGACAAGAAGCTGATTTTAGGGAAAGTTAAGTGCCCAGGGTCAGTCAGTGCTACAGGAGAGAGCCAAGGAGAAAGAAGAAAATTTGGGGACTTGCTTCTGTTTGTATGAGTTATATTCCGGAGCAGGGTGCAGTGGGGGAAAAAACCACTTTGGGGTAAGTTAAAGAGAATGGAAGAGACTCTTCTGTTCAAACAGGCTGTACCCTAACTATAAAGCTTTTTGGGCCCTACTTGGATCAACTGCAAAACACAAGGCAACATAATTGTGGTGTTTTTTCTTTTGTTGTTTTTTTTGTTTGTGTTTTTTTTTTTTTTTTTTAAATCAAAAGTGTACATGCATGCAGGAAATTAGAGTCATAGAATGGTTTGGATTGGAAAGGACCTTAAAGATCACCAGTTCCAAACTCCTGCCACGGGCAGGGACACCTTCTGCTAGATGAGACTGCTCAAAGCCCCATCCAGCGTGGTCTTGAACACAGGAATGGGGCACCAACAACTTCTCCAGGCAACCTGTTCCAGTGCCTCACCACCCTCTGGAAAAAAAAAAAAAATATATATATATATATACACACACACATATATATATATACACACACACACAGAGAGAGAGAGAGAGAGAGAGAGAGAGAGAGAGAGAGAGAGAGAGAGAGATAGTGAACATCTAATGAAAATCTATCCTTTTTTAGTTTAAAGCCAGTATCCCTTGTCCTATCGCTACACCCCCTGACAAAGAGTCCTTCCCCAGCTTTCCTGTAGCCCTCTTTAGGTACTGGAAGGCCACTACAGTCTCGCCAGAGCCTTCTCTTCTCCAGGCTGAACAACCCTGTCTTCCTCATCCTGTCTTCATAGGAGAGGTATTCCAGCCCCTTGATCATCCTCATGGCCTTTCTATGGACTTATTGTAACAGGTCCATGTCCTTCTTGTACTGGGAGCCCCAAAGCTGAATGCAGCACTCTCCCAGTGAGGTCTCATGAGAGAGGGGGACAATCACCTCCCTTGATCTCCTGGCCACACTGCTTTTGATGTAACCCAGGATACAGTTGGTTTTCTGGGCTGCAAGTGCACATTGCTGGCTCATGTGGAAGTTCTCATCAACCAGCACCCTCAAGTCCTTTTCCTCAGAGCTACTTTCAATCCATTCCTCATCCAGCCTGTATTTGTACCTGAGATGGCCCCACAAGTAATAGTAGGCTAGCTTCATTTGTCTGTACTGCCTATTCTAAATCTTCAGTCAGTGAATAAACTTAGTCTGCAGAAAGAGATCTAAGGCTGAATCGAGAACACAGAAGAATTATAACAAAAATATGAAGCAGGAAGGTTTTTTCCATCACTTCCAAGTGATGGATTCGTCCATTATGGAAAAATGATAGCTGCTTAATCAAACACATGAAAACGCACAGGGCACAAAATGCTTGGTTCATATTTGACTGCCTCTTTGGAAACCACCACTTACTTGCTCTGTGCCATAAAATAGCTCTATGCCAAACAACCGAGCCTTGGTATCATAAGAGGTATTATAAATTAGCTTTTGTTTTTGGAAGGGGATGGGAACAATGGAAGAGTTACCAGAGGGTAGGGAACATCTGCAGTAGAAAACACATGTAAACAAGAAAAAAAAAAATCACACCACAGAATAACAGCTGTCAAATCATCCTACAACTGTTCAACAGATATAACTCAAAGTCAAACAGCCGATGAGGCATATAATCTCCAGTCTTGAGGCTATTAACCAGAAATAACCACTGCTGTGCATAGTTTAGACACATTAGCTTAAGCAATTTATAGCAAAAGACAATCTTACTTGGTTAGCACCTCACTGTCTCCAGCACAACAGTGAGAAATACCATGAAAATAAAGATTTTTTTTTTAAAAAAAAAAGCACCTGAGTCTGACAGTGATCCACTCATTACTGTATTGCAGCATAAGGCCAGCAATGAAAACACTACCTGAAAGCTCACTCAGAAAAGAATAAATTCAGTATTGGATAATGAAACCAACTTTATTGGACAATCTGATAAAAAGCAATTAATAAAAAATCAACTCAGTGAGATCCAGGATTCAAGGAGCTACTGCAATTTAATGCAGTCCTTCATAAATGCTTAGGAGTTAATAGTATAAGGTAAATTCACAAATTATGCCATCATTACTTTAAGAGCAATCTGTGCTCTAAACAAAGATTTTGATTTAAAAATCAATTCAGAGGCAGGAAGAACAAAAATTCAGTATTTACATTGTATGTGCTGTATGAAGATTAACATTTACTTCTTCAATAAAAATCTAGAGAGCATAAATGTCAGTGGCCATTGGAATGCAAAAAGCTGTAAATAACTAAAATAGTAGCATATTTCGTAGCATCTTTCATCTACTCCAGTTTTTCCATACCTACTGAGGATGTATTGCTATTTCTTTAAGAAAACACAACAGACTAGCTGGGAAAGCTATCCCACTGGATATACAAAGTATTTTCATTGTCTTGCTCTGACAATGCTTAAGGTAATATATGTCCATCCAGAAGCAAATACAGTGGGACAGAAGTTGCATCCCTAAAGTTTGCAATTATAATATTATCTGGCAGAAAATTAAAATCTACATACAATTACAAAACTACAGTCTTCGTTCGGTTCCAAGTAAAAGAACACGCTGTTATTTCACTCATTGCTTTCTTCTGGGAAAGAAATCCCAAACATTTTTTCAGTGAAAAGTTTAGGCACATTTTCAGCTGCAGTGGGGTATGATAGACAAAACTGTTTCACATGAATATCTATATGCACTTTTTACTATAATTTCAGTTATCTCTTAAATATACTTTTGATGGTTAGATTTCCTAGGATATCCTTAAACTATGAACAGCCTTGAACAGCCAAAGAACTCCAAGTAGACTTTCAGATTTTCAGTAGAAAATGTCTTAAGATGTCTCTGAAACTCTCACCCAGAAAAAAAACAGTAATAAAAAAAAAAAAAAAAGAAGTCAAAGATCCTTAGCTGAACACAATAAAATGAAAAGAAATACCGGGTTAGAACAGCTGTTGTTGCCACTTTGTATTTAGGTTTCCTAAAAGGATTGACCTCTATAATTCTCAAACAGCAAAGAGCCTCAGTTTTTGCATTTCATAACAAATTTTTCCACAACAAGAAATATCAACTGTCAACCTCCCTTTATTTAACAATACTAAAACCCAGAAGGAAAAGGCATGCCTTTCTATAAATTAAAAGTTATTTCATTTGAAAACAGGCTAATGTATTTAATCATTGAATTTATCTTTTCCCACTATTATCCAAAGTGAAAACTACAAGTCTGTCAAATTTCGTATGGTTTGAGATTACAATGGAGTTTGACGTTTTGCTATAAGTTGTTCTCCAGAAGTCTCAGCAGGCAGGTATATTTTCATTGTGCATTGCCAAAAACACTATTACTGCATTTTGCTAATCAGAAAATGAAGAACAGGCTTTTAATCAATGCAGTTAATTTAATACTTTTGCACATGCCATATTCATAGCTTCTTCCTGCATACTACCGTGTTTTGTGGGTTTTATCAGAGGGCTTTTGTTTGTTCATTAAATATATGATGGATGTGGAACTCTGTACATAGAAGGGCACACACTGCTACATCTCCAGTGTTCTCAAGTTATCTAGGTCCAGATGGAGCCTAGTCATAGCCTAAGAAGGGGTGGACTGTTTACATTCCTTGTTCAGACCTTTTCCCAACAGGGCTTTGTCTTTCAAAAAAGGTGTCACTAAACATACGCTGGCCCTAGACATCCCAATAGTGCCTCTATTAAAGCACAAACTAAAGAAATCTCAGCTTTCAAGAAAGTGGGACACTTGAGAAACAGAGTGGTAAAAATAATTACCTCTTGAGGAGCAAAACTCCAGAGTATTTAAAGCATCAAGAGCTCCAAGATGAACCTTCAGCATGATCAGCAATGCTGAACATTTTGGCCTGGGTAGGCATTCAGGTAGACTAACAACGACACCAAAAATAGAAAACAAAATGCTTCTTCCTCATTCAAAATTTTGATTCTGTTTATACAGATACCTTCTGTCATTCAAAAGTCAGTAGAGCAGACAGGATTTTCCCTCTGTTCAGCAATACAAAAAAGCATTTGAAATGCATTTCAATGCATGCCTTCTAGGCAAAAGCTAGAGTTCTTCTAGCAGCTCCAAAGATTCCCACAGCTTAGATTTCACCTTTCACACAGCCTTGCCTGGACAAACTACACAGCCAACATGCACAGTAAAAACCCATATAGCCACTGAGAGAAGCAAAAATGAGAGCAGTTGGCCAGAAAATTACCATTACAGACATGTTTTCACTCATGACATCAGATGAAGTTATAGCAACTTCAAATAGAAGTTTAACTTATGAGATAGCACAGGGTTAGGGGCTGCCACCTGAAGGGCTTACATTTATCCTAGACTGACCTAAATGTGTGCTTTGCTTTCAGAGCAAAGAATGTTCACTTGGTCATATCTGTTCTAAGAAACAATGTGGCTGTAGAAGTGTTTCTGAAACATTTTATTAATAAGAAACATTTTATTAATAAGATGCTGTTTTAGTTATTCATTCTAATCCTTTAAAGCCACACTCCCTTCACTGAAAACTTGTGGTCTAGGAGAAATACAACTGTTAAGTTCTCTCCCCTAGGAGCCATAATTTCTACCAGCCAGACCTTCATGACTTATCTGTTTGATGGCATGCAAGTAGGCACAATCAAGAACTTGGGAAACTGTCAGTACAATTTATAGTCCTACTAGACATTAGTACAGGTGGCCTACTTAATTTCTTACAGTTTGCCAGTTGTGAAGGACAAATTAATTTACCTAAGTGTGATGGTGAGAGGTCTTTATCATTCCACCTGGTACCATCTCATTGTCATCAGCACCATCAAGCAAATGAGGCCCAGGAAATAATAATAAAGCTATCCTGCTTTGTTGGAGTTTACTGGGAAAGACTTACAAACACACAATATAGGGTGGTGACACATTAGGGAGGAGGGACAGGGTTTCAGTGAACATGGTGGCAGGCAGCTGTTAGTTTTCTTCTTTGGTTAAAGAAATAATCAAAAAAGGAAAATAAAGATATCAACAAAATATAAAAAGGATATTTTCCTATATAAACAGGAAAATGATGTATATAAGTGAAAGGATGACAGAAATTCACACATACAGTTGGTGCAGGACAATGTTGACCGAGGACAACAGGAAGCATCAAGACAACCTGAACATCAATAAGCCCAGTTCCAATACAGTGTTGCTATATGGATGTATATGATAGTCAAAGCTCTTCCAGAAAGAGAAATGGAAAAACACTCAAGTCCTATGTCTCTGCCTTTTGTACCACACCAGGCTGCTACTACTAGTGCTTCCAGTAGACACCAGCTTCTCTTGCCTTTTTCTGTCACCCATTGACATCGTATATCAATGCAATCTTGTTCAAAGAGGAACAGCAGCATAACAAACTAGTATCACAAGAGGTATCTTCTACAACAAGGCACATAAGCCTATACATGTGGTAAAGCGCTGAACCATGTTTTACTAGCTCTTGAGATTCCCACTTTGTAATGAGACAGCAGGTCTTAGAAGGAGAGTATCATAATTATATTAACACAAAGAACAATGTATCATTTAAACATCAATATCTCTTCAGACACAATACTAGTAATCAGTACAGGAAAAAAATAACAAACTTGAGAAGGGCAGAGATAAAGCTAGACCAAACATTTTTGCTTAAGCTAAGAGCATACACAATTTGATCTTGGTTGAAGAAAAAAATCCCATTAGATGTTCAGCAGAAATAGTTTCTAACACTTCTAAAGCTTTTATCTTTTTATAATTAAAAATACACTTTTCCAAAACACTACTAGCTTTGATGAAGAATATTGGTATTTTCAAGTTAAAAAAAAAAATCTTCTGCTATTTGGCCTCCTCGTTATAAAAAAAAAAAAAAGAGATTTTATTTTAAAAAGTAATCTCACATGTTTCATACCAAAGTTTTAAAAGGTGTCCAAGGAAGCAGTTACAGATTGCAGATACAAAGTGCTGTAGGCATGTTGGTTTTGGCTTCGTGCAGTAACCTTCATAGACCTACCCTACGGCATGGATAGCTCAGTATCAGAACAGTTAAACACCACATAGATAAAGTGGCTTGTGGCTCAGTGACACAGCAGTGCAGCTATGAAGCAAGTAAGTGTAACCTGTGTCTATATAGGTTAGAGAAAATAAGACAGGAAAGCAAAAGCTACCTGTGATATAAAACCCCCTGCAAAGGACAGTTACAGAAAAATAACATATGTTATGTAATGTATGTTCAAGTTTCCCAAAACCATATTGCATCTATGTTTCAGGACATATGTTCAGAGAAGCATTCCCAAGATCATCAAGTCTAGCACCTACTTACTGCTGTAGAAAAAAAAAAAAAAAAAATCTCAAAACTCATCATAGTTCTTCCTCACACATACCAACCTTCAGTTCGGAAGTAATCACCCTTCTTGTCCTGTCACTGGTTAGGCGCCTGCTTCAGACACTTTAAAGTCTCTTTAACAGCCAGAAGCCTGGACTTACTGACAGCTAATTTTTTCTTACTTATTCTTGTGTAACTTTGCTCCTCAGACAGTTTTTTTCTGTCTCCACATCACCATTATAAGCTATTTAGAGGCAGCATGCATCATCACTTTCCCATAGCCCAGCATCTTTTATCTAAAAAAGACCATTTATTTTAGACATTTATGTATTTTTCTTCTCTTCCCCCATGCAATTATCTCAAATAAGGGGTAATGAAAATGACAGCTTTCTGTAGCATTGATGAGGATAAGTATTCAACATTAAGGGATGGAGAAGCACCCCAATAGTTGGCTTATTAATAAAGATGTGAGCCAGTTTCCACCTCAGCTGCCTACAGAGATAGAGGGAATGTACATCAATTGCTCAAGCAGGTATAGCAGTCAAAATTCAAAGGATAAAACACACATATTCAAACAGGCGCAAAATTCAAAGACCACATCACCAGTCTACCTCCACCGGCAAACCTATTCCCCCTACTACCAATACCAATGGTGAAAGTGTTCTTATTAAAACAGTCTACATCAGCATTTGATATCCTATAGCTACCTATCAGGCGAACGTCTTATAAAAGTTGTTTATTGAGACATAGTTAGCTAACTTGATTTTATCATCAATTTATAATATTTAAAATACCCTGTGGTCTAGAGAAGATCACATTGTTGCTTTTGTACTAATAAAGGCAAAAGTCAAAGCAGGTGAATCTACTTGTTCATACAACATCTTATAGAAGTCAAACTAGAGTATTCAAACAAAACAGTACATCGTAAAAAATAAAATGCACTTAGCTGCATTTAAGGCTTTCATTACATAATAAAAAACAAAACCACCACCACCACAAGCCCTTGTTCTCTTTAATACCAGAGCTACATTTAAAACAAATCACATACAGGCAAGAACAGAAAACTGGTTCACTAGCTAGTTACTTCTGCAAGCACTGGCTAGAGACATTATTTAGTAAGCTATCATACAATGGAAAAAGAACCATTAAAAGATGAAATTAGTAATGTATTACTATACTATAGCATATGTTAATTTTCATTTCTAACAAAGTCAAACAGTCCTATTGCTACTACCGTTTTCACAAAGTTTCTAAAGCACAACATCTAACAAGAAAATCTTGAAAGTCTCCAGGTTTATGCTGTTTTTATAATTTCTATGTAACCACTAGGTGGTGATAGCTCAACACAGATCAGCTTCTAGTCTGCTAAAATAAGCATGAACTACAACTGGACAATATGGTTTAACATTAAATCCAAATGTGCTCTCTGCACACTAAAAAAAAAAAAAAGAAACAATTCACCATTTTTGCTACATAAATTACTCTAGCATAGACTTACCTGCTGTGATTGCATCCTTTCACTAACTTCATTCTTCATTAAAACACTAACAGCTTTAAATATATATATATATATATATATATTTTCCTGGATTATTCACCAAAAAAGCCTTCCACTCTGTGTCTAGGGGAGGCACATGGTCGTTGTAATGCTCCATACCATTGTCTTAGCAAATGTTTCTAAATATCATAGTAGTTCCACATTTCAATTTTCTCTCTACAGCACTAATTACAAGACAATATTTTCAAGAATGCTTCTACAATTCTTTTTATGATTTCCACAACAGTAATACCACCTTCCTCCCCCAAAAAAAAAAAATCCTCCTCTACATTCCTTCAAATAGTCCCCCTCAAGTACTTCAAATACAACATATTTATAAGAATACCCACAACCACTACCTTTTTCATCAGAATAAACCTGTACATCACAGCTTTCCTCACTCAGATAAATCAGCCACAAAACCTAATCCCATGTCCTGCTACTCCCCAAGTAGCTGAACAAAGTTCAGCTGAAGTCAATTCTCTTTAAAGGCTTACCCTCCAACAGGTACATTAGGCACACCTGTACCCTGTTAGATTGCACTGCTTGCTCTGTGTGTGGCACATACAATCTAATTTTTGCTGCAAAGACTAATCAACCACCAGAACTTTTCTATCCAGTTTAGAAAACCACCTTTTATATGTTTGCTATAATAAAGATTTTGCATTTGCACAACACTGCTTTTGCTATTAATGCTACTGCCTGATCTATTGCCAGTGATGTTTGTACCTGTCTCTACAACAGCCTCTGTGTGGTGAGGCTGCATCCCCATCTTCCAGCATGTAGCCCCTAACATGGATTGCTTTCTTCAATACTGGTATCTGGATGAGTTAGAGCCACACTTGCTCAGCTCTAGGCATTTTAGAGCTCCATCTGGGTGCAGCCCAGCTATTGAAACCACAGAAAGCTGAAAATATGGAAAAAATGCATGGCTTTTCTATTCTCATATTGCTTACAATGGTATCCACTATATAACACCTCTGAAATATAATTATGCTTTTCCAATGACTGTATACAAGATAAATTCATTTGTTTCTTTCCACATTTAAACCTAAATAGCTGAAATCAGTTAGTTTGAATTACATTCACAAATATAATACTATAAAACTTTAAAGGAAAATGAGTAAAGCAATATATATATATAAATATAAATCGATACCTCCAGCATAATCACACTTTACAGCACCAGTGAAGATATTCAAAGCCTTATGGCTGTGAAAGGGCAGTAATAAGACTGTTTGGGGGATTTCATACCAAAATTTATTAGTTGGGGGAGCTGCATGACAAAGGCGAAGACAAAACAGATAACTGAAGATAACTAGGCTATAGAGCCACAAGATGTCAGATTAACATTACAGGGAAAACAAAGAAAAAGAACTGAGGGAATTTGAATTACTTTTACATTATACCAACCTCTGCTTGCATGTCTGCATTTAAGTTATACATTAATATAACGTGTTTTCCATAAAACATGTCTCTTTAACTTGTCCCTATTTGTTATCCTGTAGTTTATAGCTCAGTGTGCATGAACACAGCTTGGAATAAACAGACTGCATGTAATTTGTGTCAAGAAAATGGGAAAGAAGAATATATCAGGTATATTAACTAACAGCATGGCTTAAATAGGTTTTAAACTGAAGCTGAGAAATTTCTACTTAAACCACAAGTAATCCAACATGAACAAAATCAATAGGAAAACAGAGCCACAAAGCAGTAAAATACATGGACCATTCTCCGAAAGTGATAGGCTTTCTCACTAGACTGTGAAAGATCCCATGCTGTTCTGAAGCCTGCATCAGACTGTCACCCTACAGAGCATATAAGAATGATAAACTTATGAATAAAGAGAAAACAAACCCAAATCCTTGATTAAATAACTTAATCTCCTTACTGTTTCCTTGTTCTGCTCTTTCTCAAGTAAATTGTAAAGTACTTAACACTTCCCTGTCTGTTGCAGGGTCCAAGCTGGGTGCTTCTTCCATGACCCGAGCTACAGAGTGTGAATTGTATGGCACTGGGGTATCGGAACACCTACAGACTTTCACTCAGACTTTTCATCTGGCTTCAGAAGTGGAACGAATGTGGGTTCTAACCTAGCAGCAGCCGAAGACCTTGGCCACAATTCTGTTCTGCAGCAAGAAATTCCATGGACTTATTATAGTTTGTTTGTAAACAAACAAAGAAAAAAAGATAAACACTCAACATGCATCTGAAACATTCAGCACCTAGTCCAGGCTGTACCATCTCTATTAACTCTTAGTGATCTACTCTTAGTACAGAAGAGATACTTGATAGTGTCAGGATTCCCAAGCCACATTTCCACAGTTAACCATTTTCACTGGCCATGGTTGTGCTGCATTTTTATAGGGTCAGGTTTCAGTGCAGAAGGTTGCATTGCTATCATTTTTGTTACCACCTGCCGTCCTCCCTTTCTTCATTTCCAGGAGAGAAATAGGGGCTGAGTCTCATTCCTTCATGCTGCAAGGAGTATCACCTGCTTTTCTGCGTTAGTATGATGTGGATTTTCTTCCATGGAATTAAACTCACAGAACCGTCATTCAGTGTAAATGAGGAAATAATGAAGGCATTTTTAAACATTCTGAGCACAAAGTAAAATAAATGTTTGAATAATATTCTCAAATGCATTATCATTTAGAAAAAAAAAAAAAAAACATAATGGAAAATAATGATATCCTAGGGCACTGTCCTCAGTGAACTACAAAGTATAAATAGCTCAGCTGAAAGCAGAACAAAAGTTGTTTTGTGCTATCATGCAACTGAGCCAAAAATAAAGCTTCTTTGGTATTGCTTTAGAGAATCTCATAATTCTTACAAATCTTAATAGCTTAATCTTTTCTTTTAACCTTTCTCTAGCTAGATAAAAGGAATTAAAATAAAGCTCCTGGTTCAGAGGGACAGAATGTTTGGTATTTATTGTTGATAAACAGAAGAATACCAAACCTTCAAACATTTATTGACCCTCCCCATTGTATCAACCTAAAGACAGCATTTTTGTAGGTATTAAATAAATTCAGATTTGAGGTAGAAAAGTTCTTTAGTATACATTTTCCATAGACCATCTTTCCACAGTAATTCATGCAAAAAGCCAAGACTATGACATAACAGATATATTTAAAAATTTAAGGAGAATCACCTCCCTTGTCCTGCTTTTGATGCAGCCACACTTCTTTTGATGCAGCCCAGGATATGGTTGGCTTTCTGGGCTGCAACCACACATTGCCAGCTCACGTCAAGCTTTTTGTCCACCAACACTCCCCAGGTCCTCCTCAATGCTGCTCTCAATCCATTCTCTGCCCAGCCTGTATTTGTGCAGGGCAAGCCAGCCCTGGTGCAAGACCTTGTACTTGGCCATGTTGAAAGTCATGAGGTTTGCACAAGCTCATCTCTCAAACCTGTCCAGGTCCCTCTGGATGGCATCCCTTCCTTACAGTGTTCCAGCCACACCACACAGCTTGGTGTCATCAGCAAACTTGCTGAGGGTGCACTCAATCCAACTGTCCATGTCGCCAACAAAGATGTTAAATACTGCCTGACCCAATACACAGTTCTAAGGGACACCACTTGTCACTGGTCTCCACCTGGACATGGCGTCACTAATTGCAACCCTTTGAGTGCAGCCATCCAGCTGATTCCTTATTCACCCAGTGGTCCTCTGTGATGGAGTACTCCTATGTCATCTCCTACCCCAGGCTTAAGCAGAGCATCCGGCCTCAATGGCCATCATGATGAATGTGAATGGTCATGATGGCGGCGTCCTCTATTCAAGGGAGACAGAAGACAAATAGCCAAGGGCTAGTTTGAGCATGAATCCATCATCTACCCCATAAATTGTGTGCAGCCCAAGAACCCTTTGATCTCTGATAGTGGGCTGTATGCTGGGACCTCCACTTGGGCACAGACCCCTCCCAAAGTTACTTCTGCAGATTGAGAGGACCCTTATCACTACAGATAGTAAGTGTCCTAGGAAAGGAACAGCATGCTAATATGCTGTAATGGTGCTTTGTGATCATACTTTATAATCTTAGCTAAGTAGCACAAAGGATACTTGTAATGCATATAATCCTTTAGACACAAACCATTGGCCAAGTCTGGGTCTAGGAGTGGGTTCAGCCACAGGTAGGCTCCTTACCTCTTCAGTTCAAGGAGTTTAGAAAGCAAGGGGGTCCACTCTGAACCTTGTGACTCATTAGGAGGGTTTCCTTGATGTAATGTCACCTAACCCAGTTTCTTATGTAGTCTCTATGTAGTATATAATGTTTTTCATTTAGTATCTTTGAGTTGTCTACAGCGCCTTTTATGTAGTGTACAATTAGGTGTATCTTCCAATTATAATCAGGTGTACCTTGCCATCATATCGAATCTTTGTTGAGCTGTATAAGCTTTGTTATCAATAAATCATATTGCTGCTTCTCTCTTCCAAGTGAAGTGCATATCATTCCTCATTCCTTTTTCCACCCACAACATCCATCCATCAATTCTATGTCTCTTCATTGTAGAGACAAGGACATCATGCGGGACAGTATTAAACGCTTTGCACAAGTGCAGGTAGATGACATCAGTTGTTCTTTCCTTATCCACCAATGGAAGTAAAAACCCTGTTGTAACCCTGAAGTAAAAAATTTCTTTTACATTTCCTCTTTTATATGATAAAACTAGAATTATATGGGATATTTAGACTACCTTTCCTTTTGATAGCAGAAATGGTGTTTCCTTTTGCATGAAAGAATATTGTAGGTCTTTTCACTTATTATCCATGCATACTTTTGTCTTTATCCTTTTGGAAATCATCTAGCAGACAATTCTCACTAAAACAATGCCAATACATATATAATGTTCATAAAAAGGAATCTGATGTCCCAGAGTAAGATTTAGTCCATGAAGTGCTCTGAAAGGGCATGGCCTGGTGGAACATCTGATTTGTTCTTACATAGTCACTTTATGGACACTGCAAGTTGGAATTTATTGCTCATAACAATGAATGGTTAAACAAGACTGTTTCCTAAAAAGTCTATGTACTCATTCTTCATCCAGAAAATGCACAAGCTATAGGATTTATAGTTTATTGCCCCAGAATCAGTTTCAAATGGAGAAAAGGTTGATATTCATGATGGAAATATTTCAGAGGGGCTAATTCTTATCACACTTTCAGAGTTGAAAAGACTGTCCTTTGCTCAGAAGTAGCATGCAAAAGTTTTCCATAAAAACCTCCATTTATCATCCTACAGCTGTTGGTAAGAGAACAGCAGATGGTTTTCCATAGGAGATGACACTGGAGCCAGGGAGGATTACTGACATCACCCAGACAGGGAGCCTGGCCCAAATGACATGGAGATAGCAGGACTTCCTGCCATGACTTGAGAACTGATGTAGGCCAAAAGGTACTAGCAGAATGTTTCTTGTTTCATTTTTTAGTTTGCAGAATGATTTTTCCCCATGTGAATAACCTTCTTTGTTTATGTACTGCATATATCACTACTTGCCGATTTGATGGCACTTTAAATGAATGTGCTCTGGTAGTGCTGCTGTAAAAAAAAGGCAGGGTAAATAAGATATTAATCATAATTTGCACCATTATTTTTTTTTCCCAAAGTCTTTGACCAGCTGAAAATCATGCAGGGCTTTTCTGAAGTTGATAAATGAACTACAATTTGGCTAAAAAAAAGATGGAAAAAGCAATGAGCGTCTAAATCATTAAGGGAGGCATTAACATCATCATAGACTTCTGAAAGAAGGAGAAATATTTTTAGCTACATCTTCTTAGCATGGCTTACCATAAATAGCTGCAGTTTTGGTACTTTCACCTCATACTCATTACAAATGCTCCACAGCAGCTTCTAAGAACTTTTCTCTCTGTTAGCAGAATTGATCCATATATATCTGGAAAATATTTTTTATCCAGAACATTTTTCACACACACAAAAAAATATGATTTGGTTCAGCTGAAAAAAAAAAGGGGGGGGGGGAGGAGGGAAGGGATCTATGCTGAGGTCACACAAGCTTTTTCATTATAAAGAAACAAACCAAAGATACTCTTAACAACTTTTTTTTTTTAACTCAAATTTTCTACCAAACGTTAATTTTTCTAGAAGTTCAACCTGAAAAAAAGCCTTTTATCTCTTGGGTACATTAAGCAGTTTTCTCAATCTCTAACACTGCTTTTCAAGTACTTTCAGAGCAACCATCAAAACTAATAGCTGGCTGTTTGCAGATCTCTACTTACAGGCACTAGCAAAGTTTCTACTAATATCTCAGTAATGCTAATTACTTGAAGAAAGAGTAGTAACAGAGACAAGTAAGTAACAGAGACAGCCATTGCAACATCTCCCTTCCAAAGCCGCAGGGAGCTAAAATGTTTTCCTAGTTTTGCAAGCTGAGTAAGAGAGCTGATGGGAAACAAAATGGCTTGCTCACACGTAGGGAGCTAGCGGCAAAGTAAGGCATGCAGCCTGATGTGTGGACATGGCTTATAGAGCTAGCGTGTAGCTCAGAAGAAAGCAATGATGAGACTGAGACTGCACACCTGCAGAAGTCCCAGCCCATAAGTGAGACTCGGCACCATTCTTCCTCTTTTCCACTTTCTCTGTTGCCTGAAGCAGCCTTCCTCCCTCCCTGCTCCAGGGGGAAGCTAGATGCATGCAGCTAGGTCTGAATAAGTAGTGAGGAAAAAAAATAGCATTGTGTATAGACAGTAGCTGTGTCTCAGAAGTAGCATAGCTCTGCTTGCATGGCATAATGCCTGCTATAGTTAGCACTGCTTAGTCGGCTAATTAGCCTAGTGAAGGTCCTGCACTAGCACTTGCATCTTATTTCCCACTGTATAGTTAGCTCAGCTGTGGTATCTCTGCATAGTACATCACTGTCTGGAAAAACAGCTGGATTCCTGCTACATCTGTATGGTGATGATCAAGCAGATAAACAAGCATTATATATACATATGTCTCTTTGATTTGACCCACACTTCTCCTCGTTTGATAGAGGGAAATAAGAAATCTGTCCTTAGATTACACCTCAGGGTAGCAAGTTCAGTGAAAATTTTACATTATAGAATGTAGACTTGTACATAAAACAACAACAACAACAGAAAACACTATTATGGCTTCAGAAACTTAAACTGTTACTTTTCAGCATACTTTCAAAGTTTAAAAACAACTAGTGTATTGTGAATCATTCCTTACAGTTGAAAATATATAGAATATTTTAAAAAATTTTTATATTCTATGATATAAAAAAAAAAAAAGAAGTGGAATCACTGAGCCTTTCCAAAATATTATAATCTGATACTTTTAACTTAGGAAATTAATTAAAATATGACTCTGTTATTATGTGCTTTTGGCACTTCATTTACTAAAATATTATGTGATAATGATCCTAAAATATTGCCTAGTAATATTTAAATAAAATAATAATAAAAAGTAGGCTTTTTTCATAGCCTTTAGCAATGGCTACTTTGTACAGAATAATTATTAATAAAGGAACTTGTGGAGTATTCTGATACAGTTTTTTTTTTTTAACTTGAAAATAGGACTAAAACCTTCCTAATATGACACCATTTTTGTTAATTAATGAAATAATGTAAAGACAGCTGGCTTCTCACCTAAAACTTGTGAACAGTGAGGAGAAAATTATGATAAATTAAATATTATAAAAATATTCACCTGGAGGACCCCAAAGAACATTGCTAGGTGTTTAGAGAAGCTGATGTATTCAGTGTTTATGAAATGGGGAAATTTCCCCACAGTCTTATCCTTAATTAAGTCACTTATTTCTGGCATAAATAGGGTTTTAAGTATTACTTGTTATTTATTAGATTTGTTACTCGATTTGTAGAAGTGCATTTTACTACACAAAGTGAAAGGCAACAAAAACTGAGCTCAGGCTCTGCTCTGCAACAGTGATAGGCAAGAACAAACCTATCTGCATTCCTCCAGCAAAGTTTAAGGATGTTTCTATTACTGGCATTGAGCAAAAAGAATAAATCATTTTCTGTACACCTCTCCCAGAGCACAACAAAGTGAAAGGCAGCTAACAATCAGATCTTTTGGTCTGACCACAGATGCTGCATTCTGTAGTTAACTTCAAATTATTTTATCAGACACTGAAACATACTGATATATTACATGGACTTGTAAGTTAAAATTCAGGAAGTTTTCAATTTTATTTCTAATTCAGTTCCAGTTTAGGAAGATCACAAATATTATGTGTAGGGAGTATGTAACATAAAGTTTGGAATTTAGTTTGGACATTGTTCTAAAAAACAAACAAACAAAACAAAACAAAAAAGCCTATATATTGTGCACATAGAAACAGGACTTTGGTACTCTATTAGTTACTACAAACAAAAAGGTAACTTAGCGTTTGTTTCATGCAGACATCACGTGCAGATGAGTCTTTCCACAACTGGATGCAAGTCTCTTGTGTGGGCCACTGACTCAGAGAACAAAGCATTGCTTCAATTTCATCTGCAGTTTCCAAATCTTCAGAATCTCCAATCCAGTGTAACTTAAACTCTATATAATACAATCAAAATCTGGCAGACAGGATAAGTAAAACTGAAGGACCATCTAAATATACCATCTATACTTTTGGTATAGATAGGGCAGAGAAGAAGCAAGACGTTTTTTTGGGGGGGGTAAAAAAATTAAAACCAAAACCAAGAATTTAATTGCTGTTTAAAAATCAACATTTAACTGAACTGTAGTATCTCTCATAACTGTGAAGGATGTTCATAAAAGTTGAAATTGCTTCTAATATCAGCTTTATTAAAAGCATATAGGACTGGAATATAAAACAGCTGGCATTTGAAAGCTCAGCAGGCTTTATGATACTGAAGGAAGGCTCTTCTGAACTCTTTTCATAGATGAGACCATAACCTTTAGTTTCTGAGCAGAGGAAGAAAATAGGCTAAAAAATAAAAATAAAAAAAAAAGTAGAAAACAGACAAGAAGAAAAGTAGAACATTCAGGCTAATCTTTCATTTTCTATGAATGAAATACAGAAATTTTATCAGCTTTCAATGTTTAGCATCCTAGTGAAAGTGAAAAGACAAATGGCAGAATAATAATGTCTTTACTGGTACCCAAAATTCTTCCTTCCCCATTTTTGCAAATGATTAAGTGTTGACTTATTTCCTAATATATTAAGCATAAGCCTATTTTTAATAATTCAAAAACCTTGAGAATCCAATTTTAATTCCTAAAAAGGCAAGAAATTCAAGTCCAGCAAAGAGCTTTTTCTGAAACAAGTGCCAGTATGGTTGCAGCCCTCAGTTGGATATAAGCTCCTCAGTCCCTATACAAGCCGAAGTCTTTCCCTTAAAAAAATCAGAAACACTGACATATAGAAACTTCTCCCATGTGGATGGATCCACTAGAACCCACTAGAGAAATGGGTAACTCCCAATAAACCCTGTCATTGCCAAGGTCCTCACATGGAACCATGGAAAAAGAAGATAGAGCAGCAAAACCAGGATTTGTTTCACAACGCAGTATTTAAAGATAACTTGCTAACAGGTTATTTTCAAGAGGTATAAAAACATTTTTGAAATACAAATGAAATTAGGGCTTCATCTTTCTCCCTATACACAGAATAATAGCAGCATAAGAACTTTAATTTTGGCAGGTTAGGATTTTGCCATACTTCATTTTATAATATGTTTGAATACAGAAAAAAAAAATTCTCAAAATGAGGGAAATGGAACAGACATGCTAGCTACATGTGACAAGATCAATACTTAAAATAGAGACATATCCAAAATTTTCATACTTCCTACTTACATTTCCTAAGCAAGTGAGAAATCTGGAGGTCAGTTGTACTGCCTTCTGTAGGTCATACTCACTTATTTCTCCAAAGCCATTTACTTTTCGTGATTTATTAGCTCATTTATTAGATTCCATCAACTTCTATGTAAAAAACTGAGAGTTTGGCTTTGCCAAGAAGGTATAATCTTGTCTGTCTAACGTTCTAAAGTTTACTTCAGTGCATAAGCTCAAAGATATCTATGCCACGATCCAGGACAGAATTTAGATACTGTATTTATGCACATTTACCTCCAATAATAAAAGCACAGTGGCACTAAACAGTGTAAAAAGAGGGTCTCTCTCCTTGGTATACATGAATACCATACTACTACTGTTGCCTTACAGAAGACAGAATTCAAAATTGGAGTAGGAGAGACTACACCAATAAAGAATAAAATACCTTGCTTTAGGAAAAAAAAAAAAAAAAAATCTCCTTTTCTGTTGCAATTTTTACAAACTTGTTAGAAGGGTGGGTTTTGGATATCCCTCCAGCTACAGCAATTCAGAGGAATGCTGATCAGGAAACTTCAGCAGGGTTGGCACTTTACTGAGAGGTTTTCTCCCTTCACAAGATTTTCTTTGGGACATTAAGCCATGCAGTTCAAATTCCAGAATGCATCTACTTGTTATCCTAGCTAAGTAGTTTTCACTTTCAATGGGTCCTAACAATCAGCAGACTCGGGATCTGTGTGAAATTAATTCCAAAATGAAAATGTCCATAAACAACTAACACCTTCAACCACATTTCTGTATAATATTCTGTGAAATATACTTCAACAATCTTGGTGTCAAACAAAAGTTTAAATAAATTTTACAAGTTTTGTCTAGCCTGAAAAGACACAATAACCCATTTCTGATGAACAGCGCACTTTTATATACCAAAGAAAATGGAATCTGAATGCAAATGGTTACATATTAATTAATTACCCACTGGCAACTTTTGTCGGTGGCAGGTAGGATTATGTCAGACATCAGAAAAACAAAACAAAACAAAACAAAAAAAACACATATCTAGTAATGTTTTGCTGTCTTCATGACTGAAAGCACCACAGTAGATACACAGCATATCTACAGAACATACTGTAGATATTTGTCTTGTGCAATGTACACAAAATAGAGAAGAAGGAAAAAAAAACCTGAATGGGGTGCAAGAAAAAATCTTTTGTACTCAACACTACTTTATAGGACATCATATGTAAAAAAAGAAATTAAGTCCCGTAAAACCCATACTACCCAGTCAGACCCCTCTACTACTGTTAAGAAATATCCAGTCCCATTGGAGCTCCAGAGAAAATAATTAGAATGATTTCCTCATCATTTATCAGCAAGATCGTTCATTACCAATACCACTATCATACTTTTTGCCATACCAACACCAATACCAAAGCTAACCAGAATTATGTCTTTCTGAGGGACTCAGCTGCTTCCATAAATTTCATATCAATTCCCTTTAAAATTTTAATATCAAACTTACCTTGCAATTCATTCTTTTAAACCACAAGGTTTAATGAGTTGTTGCCTACTATGATGTATGAATTTTTCCAGAACGAAGTATGGTTATGCTAATGTCACTGACTACAAGGTATTGATCTTAGCATTTATCCAGATGTGTGGAATACAGATATATCAATTGTGTATCAATTAAAATTACGCCGATTAGATAGTGCATAATGGGAAAGAAAAATCATGTTCACATACTCAGCTCTCTTTGTGCCAACACATTATCTTTATCCCATTAAAGAGCCTTATGCCATCTGTACCATCTGTGATACCAGCTGGTACATTGGTCTAACAATATCTCTTCAATTATGGTATACTGATTAGTTTTTAGTATAGAATCAATTGTAGCTTAAATGAATTATAAAAATAAATCTCTATTTTTTTAATTTCTGTGATTTGATTTCGGTAATGAAAATTCAAAAAACTTTCTAAGACCTGGAGATTTCATAATTTATTTCAAATAAAGTAAATAAGGAGTGAAGTGGGGATATTGGTCAAATAAGACACATATCGGGACCTCATCCAAAAAGCATTTCTAGCAAAAATCAACAAAGGGGCTACTATATTAAAACTTAATGTTACAAAGACAATAGAAGAGTGTTATTCGATACGAAGATTTATCTTATTCAATACAGTGGCATTTTTATAAAGCAAATTGGGTGATTCCTACTATGATGAAATTTATGGCAAGGTTTTCATTGATTTTAGCAAGACAAGATGTAATGTTACACTAGCAACTAGAAGATGCACATCCTTCCATACTCACCACACTTTTCACACTTTGTATCTTAGCGTCTGATCCTTTGATCAATCACTTTGGTTTACTCCTACTTGTAGTCTGACAAGTTCTGACAAGTCTGACAAGGTCTGACAAGACAAGTTCTGAGTTTCATGCTACAAATCCTTCAAACTAAGGAATTCTTTTGTATGTATTACTTACATAGGAAGTATACTGGAAAAGAACTGCATTGTGTTCATAAATACTAAGAGCATTACTTCAGCCCCTTTCCACTTATGCATTATGGTGCAATCTTTTAATGGTTTGACCATTGGCTATATTTTGAAAAGGAGATTAATTAAGCTTAATTAAGGAATTTAATTCATGCATAGTACTTATTCACCAAATTCAGAATCTCACTCTCCACATCTTGTTCCCCAGTAATTTACCTGCAAAATATTACTGAGAATCAGAATTCAAAATACAATTTTCTACAATGTTCATCACAACAGTGTCTGGGTGCTCCACAAATTTTGCTAAATTTAGGTTCACAATACACCCATGAGATGAGAGGTTATGATACCTCAGAACAGAGGCACAGTGAGATTAAGATCAAAGGTATTGACTAATTTGGGCACTTGGTAGGAAATTCACAGAAGCTCATTCTCACATTGTTCACACAGCCTTTCATATATGTTCAAAGCCAAGTTGGTAATGCTGCAAGCACTCAGTAGTCTGCAAATCAAACTGCAAGGATTTTCTCAGAAAACAAGAAATACACAGTTCCCAACCCAAAATTTGTCTTAACTGACTCTTCTAACATCACATAGGAACACTGTCAGAAGAAATCCCATTCTCCAAACTAAATTAACCGTGTGGGTGTCCTTTCTTTCCTGCATTTTTTTTTCACTCCTTCCTTATTCACTCAATAAACTGCTAAGAAAATGCACTGTCTTCTTTACAAGAAATTCTGTGAATCAGTTCATCATCTGAGAATTTCACTATGTATGCTAAAAAGTAGATTTTTTTAACTGATAGCTTAAGTAGCATATTGTGCCCCCATATAGTTCAAAAATAGAGAGAAATAAATAATTTCTGGGCTTAGAGATGTTTACTCACAGCATATACTATTGAGATTCAGGGAAAAAAAAAAAAAAAAGATCAATCTTAAGTTGCTGTAGGGATATATTGTGATTTTTCCCCACCTCCATCTAACCTTGATCTTTCTCACCAATCATTTCATCTCAGTCACATCAGAAGTGGCATGAACCAAGTGCCAGAAAAGGGTCATTGTTAAAAGCAGGCAACCTATCATAGCTTGGGAGAGTAGCTCTTGTCAACTGAAAGCTAAGCTAAAACATTTTACCTCTTAGCCAGCAAAGATAATTACAGAGATGTTTATAAGCTCAGCTGATGGATACTACATTCAAGCGTTGTTGTATTTTCATGGCCTTAAACATACATGAGGTATAACAAAAAAGTCACATAGACTGATGCTAGTTAAATTCTGAGGAACTGGGTGATTTGAACAGACAGAGATCTAACTACAACGTATTCTTACCGTTAGACACCTCTTGCTATTACATTCACAACAGACTTAATCCATTCCTTTGCTTTAGCCAGAAGTAGGTAATGAAGCCAGCTTCACATTCCTGTTGCCCTAGACCTTTGGATCCTGTATGGCCAGATATAGGTTTCATCTACTGTTGGGAATGATGATCATCCCAATGTGTCCTGAGATACCCCCGAGGTATCTCGCTTTTGCAAGAGAAAAGTACAAAAAGTGCTTAGGTAGCTAAATATTTCCAGCACCATTATCTGTGACATATGTGAAATCAAGTATGCCTTCTGCTTTGCTGCACAGTACAGGTTTATTGGCATTTGGCTGAGGTGATCTGCAAAATTCAGTTGCAATGTTGCCACATATGACTAATACAGTACTGTGCCCACAAAACATTTAGATGGCTCGGTGAAGAATTCCAGTCTTTTTGTGAGTCTCTTGCACACAGAAAGGATGAATAAGAAAATTAAAGAACAACTGAGAACACAACTCCTTGCCAAGAAGATAATGTTACTGGAAGGAACAGCAGGGAGGTCTCAGCAGGATAGCATTATTGCAGCAACGAAGAGCATCAGGTCCTCCTACTTACCCCTTTTGGGTTGAAAGCAGGGCAAATCTATCCCATCAGAATCATTGTCTGCCAGAAGAACTGTCAGGACCACACTGCAGACTCCAATGGAAACAAGCATTCAAGAAAGGCAACAACAGCAATACATTAAATGGGGGAGGGGAGAGTGGGGAAAGCAACAAGGCACCATGTTATTTTCTTGTTTTAGTCATTCCAATTAATTTGTTTCTTACTATTTTTCCCTCCCATCTTCTGCCTTAACTTTCCACTTCTAAGATACGTTGTTTTTCCTTTTAATTTGACCTTTTGTGAAAAGTTATCCAGTCATAATGCTTCACCATGAAAAAAAAAAGGAAAAAAAAAAGGAAAAAAAAAGTTGGCATTGCATACTTTAAAGAAGCTGCTTCTTGCAGCTTATTAGGTCTGTAGCAGAACTGCTCCTTCTAGTCCCAGCATTTTTTTCAGGGACAGATGTTCACAAACACTATTGTGTTATACTGCACTAATATTTGGTACACTTCGGTAAACAAAATTCAGATATCATTAACCAACACAACAAATCCAGTTCTTTATGGGCCATACCATTTATACAAAGTCATTCAGAGCTACCATTTAATCTGGAATACTCTCAATATATTTAGCCACTTAAATTGCTGGAATAATGCCCAGATGGAAAGTGGCAAGATATTTAAAGATTGATTCCATTTTCTAAGTATGCCATGAATATAAAAGTCCTTCCACTTAATCTAATACACTTTTTCAGCCTATTAGTTTTTGATTGATAGAATGTCTTGAAATAAAAAAGCAGCTGTTGGCAGACACAGCAGAAATCAAAGATACTCTGAATACAGAGACCAACTAGAAGTATATATCGGTTTCATAAAGGAAACAATTTAGTCTCCCAAATGGGGAGATCCTCTACATTTATTATATTCCAAACCTTCAATCCTTAGAATTTGAGTTTTAAGTAAAAGATTTTCAACAAATTAACAACTGTGTTTTTCAGTATTTTTTTAAATGGCATACTGACCCTTGTATAACAAAGAAGGGAAATCGGGGAAGACAAAATTAGACATCAGATTTACATATGGAGAGGAAAGAACTTCATGGTTTGCTTAGGTGTTCAGGATATATAATTTCTATATCAATATTGCAATGAATCATTTTTAAATATCTGCATGCCATTGAAGCAACAAGTCCAATTCTATGAAAAAAAATAGAAAAATTATATTTCTGATATAACTAGATCATTAAAGAGCAATTAATCACATGTTCTTTTTATTCTTAGGCCAAATTCAAGAAGATGCTAAAGTTTTTCTAATAGGTTAAATTTATTGAATAATAAGGTGATCATCAGTAAACAGGATTAAGGATCTCAATGGAAAAATAAAAGTTCATTATCCAAAGTCCAGAGTCACATCCCTGAGAAGGTTCCATTCAGCTCAGTGGTTCTTCATGCTTTTTTTATGAAAGGAAAACACACTTCATTTTTTCACCAAAAAAAAAAAAAATCAACTTAATAAAAAAGGTCCATTTGAGGCTCGTAATTAGAGGTAGTTTAAAACTGTTCAGTGTTTCTTAGAAAGCTTATGAATACTACTTAGTGTCAGCACTGCTTTGTAGGAAAAGAAAGGGAAGCAAAGGACACAAAGCTTTGAAGTTCAACATGCCCTTGTGTAATTCTGCCATGAGTTAATACTTCACCTTCTAGTATCATGTTCCTCCTAGAAACTGCAACTTGCTTCAGAGAAATGCTGGGATGACAAGGTAGCAATTGCAGAAGACCATAAACATCCATTTTTACATAAAGGAAACAAACCTCCAAGAGAGAAGGAGCAGCATTCTGTGTTCTGTAACACCTAAATAGCCAGGGAAGCATAAAACAGAAGTTCCACAGAGTGATGTATTCATGTTTTTCAGAACTATGTTTCTGGCGGGTTGACTATGGAGCACGTTCAATCCTTTGAATCTCAAATGCTGACGATATCTAATTCCTATGAAATATACTTCTTAAAAGCATATTCACCCTTAGGAGAACTGACTTCATAATCTGCACTTTGCAAATTGCTATATTTCTATTAATCATCTAAAAAAATAAAATATGGGTAATAGTTATGTTTATCAGCACAAATAACTGTTTCAAGGACTCTGAAGAGGCATGAACAAATTCTCCCCAAACTGTAAACCAGTGGTTATTGCAAAATTTGTGCAATTTGATTTTTAAATTTGGAAATGTTATCAAAACTTTCATCTATATGCACATAAGTAAAGCAGCAAGGGTTTTTGTCATGATTGTGGCCACTGACTGTTATTTTTTAAAACCTTAAGAGGTATTAAAACCTTCAGAAGGTATGCTTTCATGTTTTTTCCTAAGACAAATTTTGGAGAATGATTTCTAAACTTCCTTGAGCCAAAAATTATATTACTTTAATTTTATATATAATTGTCAGAGCCTCATACTTTCATTAGCTATATGCATTGCTCTATTTAGCAAGTCTGTACACAAATACACAGTAAAAAGCTCCTTTCAAAACATTAATCGCTTTGGAATGATTCTAAGTTGTGAGAATCAATGTTTTTCCAATTTCCCTCTTAATGACCTGAAAGATAACAAACATTCCTGAATAATATTCTTTCCTGTTAATTTGTGCCATTAACTATTACTGCTACCGTGAAGAGAGTATTAGAGGTCTTACTGAGATTAGATCACCCCGTGCTGGGCATTTAAAAGAAAATGACATTCACCAGTGAGAGTTCCTAATTTTATTGCCATGATTTGTCTTTCAGAGTTAACATTTAGCAAAAAGGGAACAAACTACAAGGCACCCCTTTTTGCCGAGTCTCATCATACAAACCCTTTTGTCAGCAATCATAAGGGAAGAACAAGCTCTGGTGGAAAACAACAACAGAAATAGGTTATTTTCTCTTACCTTTTTTCTTTTCTTTTCACCATGTTTTACCAAATTTTGTAGAACAATCTTTTCCTACATATAAATATGAACAACTACATCTCTATTTTAATACTAATTATTTTTTAGCTAAGAATTAATGTCAATGGACAAAATCTGTAAGAATTTTTTCTTGTAAATTACTTGTAAAATTTTATCAAATAAGCAGAATACATCCACATTTTCCATCCAGTTCAGTCCCTTGAAAATACAAGTATATACAACACATGCTGTATTTATTCCAAAGGTGATTTTTTTTTTTGTAGCATAAAATGCAATGTTTGCACAGTGTGCCAGAACATATAAGGCACCACAAAAACTTTTGCTTTATTATAGTTGAATAAGAAAACAATGCTAATTCATAGTTCACTGTGATAAAAGAAATACTTAACGCAACACTAAGTATGATCATTCTCTTTGAAAAAAGTTATTAAAAGACACAAAGTGAATAAAGTTTTAAGTGTGTAACTTTGCCTGGACTTAGTAACTAGCTTGCTTAAGACCAATGTGTACACCAATTGCATCATCATCAAAACTTAAAACATTTTCATAAATATTTCAAATAGACAAAGTGGGCTTAACATCATTCATTTTGAATTCCCAGCTAAGTTTCTCTTCTTGGAGTCATTACAAAATAGACAAAGATTTATGTACTGGCTAAAACTATGAAAGGTTCCATTTTTAAATACATTTTTATCTGTTTTCAGAGTATAAAACCTCAGGGGCATTAATCTCTTCAGTGGTTAACATGCATAGTAATATACATACTCCTTATTGAGCATTCTGGACAGATTTAGTAGGAAAAGATTTCAGTCTACTTATTTACAGATGTTGACCATTTAAAATGGAAAGGATAAGAGACATGGTCCTCTCTCCAACTCGCTAATTTTTTCTTCTCTTAGAGGCTTTCAGACTCAGCAAAGTCATATGAACTTCAGTTCTATAGGCACATAGGACAAATTTCTCTTCATGCCCATATGGAGTTTTCTGCATCATGATGACATGATATTGGTCAAATCACCTGGGAGAAAGCCAGGGGGAAAAAAACTGGGAAAAAATATTGAACTGACATGACATGAATTGAAAAATGATGCATCTGACAACTGAATACAAATTCAATTACTAGACAAGTTAATATCTGAACTGTAATACTTTGAGAGAGTATGTGAAGAGCATACTTGTGACAGTTTGTGAAGAGCAGTTACTGGGGAAAGGGAATGAACTCAGGAGGATATACTGTCCTTGGCTCTGGATATATATTACTTAGTGTTGTTGTTTTCTGTCGTTTTTATCTTCATTTATCTTTGTTTATTATCTTTGTGTAGAAAAGCATGACTTAGTAAACTTGAAATAAGGCAGACTTCAGTAACTATCACTCTAATGAGCAAACTTTTTAGGGAAAAGGCTTTTGCTTTGGTAATGAATTTAGGAAACAACCCTTGCCTCCTGTTTAGTAGCTTTGTGAGCTTTGATAATGGAAAAGACATCTACTTTAAACCCTGTATGTAATCCTGCTGTCTACCTTTCAGGTTGTCTTTGCACCATTACTTCACAGCTCAGCAGAAATGTATTTGAAACAGGCACACAAGAATTAGAGCTGAGAGACACATTGGAAGAAAGTTGCAGTACAAAGGACCCATGTTCAATATTAACACAGATTCTTGTTGATTTTGAACAACTGGGAGGAAACTTTCTTTTCATCGTCTAAGATGTGACTGGATTCAAAAGTACTGCTCAACATATTTGTGCAGAAGAAGAAAAGGCAAATGTATGACAGACTATCATCCCATTCACAGGGAGTCCTTTTTAAAGAAACCAGTACTGACAAAGTCCATAAGGAATTTTTTAAGATATATAAGGTCTGAGAGTATATGAAATATTCTAGGGAGAGCAGAACATTTAACTAGTTCTCAAAAAACTTTGTTATTTTTTCATTAAATATTCTGTCAAATGTGCTGACAGAGAAAGATATACTCATTAGCTGACAGCTTGGAATTATTCCTAAATTATTCATATCTTAACTCATAAATAAGTGGTTTGAGAAAACACAAACAATATAAAAATCTATAAATAACAAACAGTTGACAATCTGTAACATTTTAGCAGTATTTCATGCAGTCAGCCATATAATTCCTCCAGATTTATCCTTGTGGAAGACATCCTGTTGTCCTCTTGGTGTCCCTCTTTTGCATTTTAAAAAATCTGTAGCAGGATGTATATTCATGGCATGGAATAATCAGGAAAGACTCATAACTGTCCTAGGTTAACTGAGTAGGTTGCCAATTTAGTAACGAGATACTTCAGGGCTGCTCAATTTTTCAAATACACTTTTAACTTGGACACGGAGCTCACTGAAATATCAAGCTCTAACTGATGTATGCCTGGCAATAGTCTGAAACTGTTCCTCATGCCTTAGTTACAAGATACCTACTCTCTGAAATTGCTGTGCAGGGAATTACTCAAATTACTGAGCTTTGAACTAAAGCCACTAAAAAAGCCACTTTGAACTAAAGTCACTAAAATAGTGACTTTAGTATTGAGTTGTTTCCCATTGACAACAGTGTTATTCCATTTATTTTTCTTTGAAATCCAATACACCATTTTTTGTTCTCTTGCTCTTCCTTTGGAGCAATCACTGCTGCATAAAATTCATGCTATGTTAATACTTCATGGAAAAGGGTTGAGTATAATCATCTTCCCAGTGTTTATGTTACAACATTCTTCTCTTACTCATATGACAGATGTTGAAGAAGGAAGAGCAGGAAGACAACCTCAATGCAGTGACATTCTAAGGTTTTACCATAAGAGTTAAGATTATTGATTCTGAAAATTGTGTTAAATCATCTGAACATAACAGTAAGTGAAATATTTGCATGCTTCAAATTCATAAATGGAAATTGTCTCTGAAAGCATAAATACTCCTATAAAGTTAAAATAACATGTTGACAAACTCAGTTTCAAGATCATGCAAATGACCTAAAACATGGAAAACAAATTGTTGAAAAGACATAAATTCTACTTTAAAGGAAAGATCAACTAAATGTACAGTATTTCCTGCCACAAACCATTATAAGAGCAGTGAACTAACAAATAACTCAGTATTTACAGTTTTCATTATTTTTTAAAAATATGAACTAACACATTTTGGTTGGTTTTGAAGTATTACATCCTAACTGCCTAATGACAACTTCTATACCACTTCACAAGTGTGAGGTACCTTAAGACAACCAATGAGGAATCTGATTTGTGTAAAGGAATGACTAAGTGGGAATGAGCCACCACAGTATTAATTGCAAACCCATCTTCATCCTGCCAAAGAAGAAAGCATTAGGCATTGAGTGAGAAATTCAGTAGCCACATGCTCTGTAGCTGTCATAGCAGTGTCACAGGTACTAGAAGAAAGGTTATTTACAGAAGACCTCTTGCTGACTTAACTAATTCCAGAGAATGGGTGGGCATGTATCTGCATTGTCAAGCCTGAGTGTTTAGAGAAATGCCCCATTTGTTTATGTGTATGAAATCTTACCTAGCTGTGGATCAGGGACTCAGTGGGGATATGCCGTATATATTACGGGTGTCAAAAGACAATAGTACTCAAGTCCAAAAAAACCTATTTGGCTAGTGGGGTTAACTTGGAAAAACAGCGTTGAAGAAAGTACCTCAGGAGGTCAGTTTTGGTGATCTTGGTAAATATACGAAGGTTCTTGCAAAGGTATTCCCATAACAATGTGTTTTCTATCATTTGGTTGATAAAGTAAAATTAATGGCTTAATTTTGAGTTAACAATGTGTTAAATTCCCATTTTGTCTCTGCTGGACTACCCCAGAGTAACTTGATTCACCCTGATTCATCTATCTTCTGATTTGCTTTGCCAAGACAAAATAAATCCTCAGTTCTATCATTTCCTGTCAACAGTTTGTAGATCCTTTCCCGAGGTGAAAATTATTATTAGCCAGTTTAAAGTTACTAAGAATCAAACATATTAACTTCAGTGCAAGTTGCTTTTTATTCATACATTATGACTAGAGAGCTGACTCCCTATGTCCACACAGACTGTTGATAAATAACTCATGAGTGTTGATTCATGCCATACTATGAAATGACCCAATGGGGAAAAAAAAGTTTCTATGAACAAAAGAATGAGTTTTGAAAGGGTTACAGCAAAATCATTTTTGCTTCATTAGCTCCAGTAACAATATAAAATATAAATGAAAGTGATGAGAATTATAGATACAAACTGACACACCATCAAGGATGTATATAGCAAACAATAATATGTATACTGATTAAAGCAACCATTCACTGTATTATCCTAAAGCTTTAAAAATGAGTGGCCAAGAATAGAAAAACGATTGTGCTGAGGTTAAAAGGCATATCAAACACATGTCTACTTGGATAATAGAGGAATAAGGGCAGATCAGAGGTAGGTTGCATTTAACCAGCTCGTTTTTCCTAAATGTTGAAACTAAGGTACTGGAGCATATCTTTTAAAATGAATGTATAAATAAAATAGCATATTACTCAGGGTATGGTGACTTAGTTTGTCATGACTAAATAATGTCATCCATTTTTTTCATTCTGTTTGACACAAATTCAATATACAGAGGATCTGTTTTTTTTTATTGTCATAAACAATGTGCAAGAAGATGAAAAATGCTGCCAAATCAAAAAAGGGTTGTTTGGGACAATTTTTTTTGTTTTATTTTTACATAATGGTGCAAAGAACAAATATGATGGTAAAAAGAGGAATCAGTGCTGAATAAAATATTTAAATATGTATAGGTTCCAGAGGAAAATAAAGCAGATTAACTATCACTTCACTGTGGTTGATGTTTAATTTATTATTCATAAAAGAGTTAGACTTTCAATGGGTGAGATATTTTACAACCAAGTTCCAATTTAAAAAGAAACATTTATTTTAATATTTATTAATAAATACAATACACAGCATCATTATGTAAAAAAGTGACAGGATGTTACCTTCCCCCATTTTCTATAAGACAAAGGAATTGATCATGAAATTTCCATGTAAATATACACTGAAAGTGATCAAAAGAGTTTATACTCATCAAAACAGATTTTGGGGTTGAGCCCTGATAAACCGATAGATTTAATTACTGGGATTTTACATGTATTCATTTAACTTGTGATTGAAGGATTTTTTTTTTTCTGCAGACCTTTTCTGCAGACCATGTATTTTGATGTGCTACGAAATGAATGCTTACACAGTACAATTATTTATATCACATTATGATAAAGCACCTTCAATCAAAGCTGTACTGTTTCTAATCTCTTTGCACAATAGACCCAAGACAGTGGAGACTTTTTGTACCTGTAACTTGACTGATGCTAAATTCAGAAGTACCTCTATCAAAAACTCAGAATTCTTAGACAGACAGCAATTGCTCCTACACTAAAAATTTCAATAGGAAAGGTACCTTTAGAGCTCAAACTTTTCCAGGCAAAAAATCGTTTTACCAAGCAGCAATTTCTAAGCAATTTCTTGCAGTTTGCGGGTTTCTGATGATACTGTTGTAAATCTTCTTTCTCTTCATGTGTTTTCTTCTCTGGTACTAATACGTCCATCCTAAACAAAAACTTAACCTTTATTACTTTTCCTGAAAGTTATACATACACAACTTAAATCCATAGACTGGAGATAGGAGAGATGGGTGGGGGGAAAATGGAGGAGATGAAGGGGAGATAGAGGGAAAAGATTTAGGATCTTATTGACCATTATTCTCAGCTGATACAGAGTATTAATTAACTTAAATGGAATTATTGTATTCATATTGGTTTGTTATGAATTATTTATCTAGAATATTAACATATTTTAAAATATATAGTGAGAAAAAATACTTCAGATTTTATCTGCTATTAAAACAAATCTTTGATTTTACTTAACAACTATAAATTATATAACATCTTTAGATGGTGAATAAATATTTACCTCTTACCTTAGTCAGTTGTCTAGGTAAAGGAAGTAATGTAATCCTCTATGCATGAACCTATTATCCTTCCTCTCTTAGCTTGCCTTACATCAGTGTCATAAAGGAGAGCTGCATTCCTCTAGCTGCTATTGAAAGACAGCTGCTCTACTCAGAAAAGATGAATAGTTGGGTTTCTGAGCTGCCTTAATGCCACTGTCACTCAAATGCAGAAAAGCAGCTGAGCCACTTAAAGCCAGTTGTACACTTGGGGACCATTCCTCTGCACTACCTTCTGATTCACACAGACAGACCAATAAATTCCTATATGACAGTATTTTTCTTGATAGACTGCCACTTTGAAGGAGCCGGGGGCTGTTCACAAAAAACAGCTCTGACTAGGACCTAACCAAAGCCCTACTAAGGGGCCAAAAAAAAAAACACAAGAAAATGTGCCTGCCCAGGGCACTTTCATTCTACGCCAAGGTCATGCTTGCTCCAGTGCTTGATGCCAAGGAGCTCACTGCTGCTGAAGAGGGAACCAAAGTGTCCACTGCTGCAGCCAGGTGACAGCTGGCTCCACACTGCACCGAGGGAGCTACTCAGCTACACACAGTAACTATACCCAGCCAGAACCAGGACGCCAAAGCAGCCACCAATTCACTCCCCTCCTGTTCCCTCACACTGCATTCTCCCCCACAACCTGAATCTAACAACAGAAAACATAATTCTAAAGACAAAAATCAAGAGAGAGTACAAGAAAAAAAAAACAAGTTGGCATTGTTCACTGTATACACACAATTTTCAGAAATCAAGCTGACTTTTCAATTATAAACTTATTTCTTCCTAAACAAAAAACATATGACATAACTCACGACCTGATTGTGTGCATTTGCAGCAGGAGTTTCTATTGGTCATCCAAAAGAATCCAGGAAGATGTTTCCATTTCCTGAAATTTGTTTTCTTAACAGATACTAGAATTCCAAGCTTTTTTCCTGTTGTTTTTTTGCTTGGTTGTTTTTATTTGGTTGGTTTTTTTAATCACTCAGCTTTCCTTCTACCTCACTTAATCTTCATGTTGATTATATAAATTTGCGAGTTTGGACCATGCAATACACAATGTAAAATTTCCTGCATACATTTGAACTATGACTTAGCTATTTTGCTTTGTACAAAATGTTACGCACAGAACCACACACCTACCTATAACAATTGCAGGCACCTCAGATTTATTAGTACAGGCGGGGATAGAGTTTTTTAAGTACTAATTCCAACTCTAGAAACAGCCTATCAGCAGTCAACTCTGTTCATTACAGTGAGAGCCTGAACAACAGATTTTTAGGCAGCTAAAGCATAGGGCAGAACTTCCATTCAGATTCTTATCTAGGGATGTATTTCAGGCCCATCATTATCTAGAACAGAAGAAGACTTGAATTTGCACTGTTTGCAACGCCCTTGATGGTATTAGGTTCTCTGAGACCTACTGCATGACACAGCACTCCAGCCATGGCTGTATTCCCATCCCCAGCCACTATCTAGGTGAGTTGAATTTCAATCTGACAAGAGCTTCTGGAACTTCTACACATGCAGTAGAGAACCTTCTTCCAGTTTAAGCATATTTCACAACTCTTGTCTAATAACTTTGAAAGGTGTAATTCTGAGAATTAATACTAAATTGGTATTTTTAGTGTGTTAAGAAAATACATTTTCACCAAAAAAAAAAAAAAAAAGAGTTAGTCCAGGTGACTCCTCAAACAGAATTTTGAGTTGCAAGAAGAAAACATAAACATAAGTGGGATCGTATAGTATAAAGCATCATATAGGATAGCTCCAAACAGCTAAAACTAGACATTGTTATTGAAATAACTTAACATTTTCCTGATATAAACCTGCAAAGAAACTGCCTTCCTGTCTAAAGGTACATGCAAAATTATTGATCCTGCAACTCAAACACTAGTTTTCATGAACTATTCTATCCTCCTTAGGACACTTCAGAGCTGCCTCATCTCAGAGATTGATTATTCCAAAGGCAGTGTGAGTGGGGAAGCAGGCATGGGAGCTGAGATGGGCATCTGGGAAAATTATAATATGATGGGACAGTAAACGGGAGTGATTATAGTCTAGACACAGAGAAGCTGTTCCAACATAATGGGAGAGGGATGCTTGGTATGACCTCCTATTAGTCCCATATTAGTTGAGTAAGGTCTTCAGGAGCAGAGAGAATACAAAGGAGCTTTGCCAGAAGTTGGATATGTGAAAGCACAAGTTTGACACTACTCAAGAGGATATGGAGAAGTAGAACCTTCACTGAAATCTTCTTGATCATTAGGCTAGAATTTTGTAGTCAACTTACAATAAACTTAAGCTATAGAATAATAAAGTTCAAGGCCCCATTTAATTTTTCCAAGCAACTAATACCACACCTCACACTTTCATAATACTTAATTTATAAAAGGAATTAACAACACTATTCTGAACCAATGCACTTGATTTACCTCTTTCTCCTCTGAGAATCACACGCTCTGTCTGTGACAAAAGGAAATGGTTTGGTTGCAAATCCACATTTACAAACAATTGTAAGAAAAATCATTATGTGCAATGTTGGAGAGAAACTAGTCATGTTGTATGCAAAATACAGAAAAGTATTAGGTGTGAGAAGTGATCCATTTCCAGATGCTTCCTTTTCCTAAGTATCTAGAATTCTTGAATAACTTAGTCAAAACAATCAAAGGGAACCAAGGAGCACACTGAGGTGGAAGGCTGAATCATTCAGCAAGTTCAAATGAGCAGCCAGTTTCTGAAATCAATGCACCTGGTTCAGCTATCACCTACTGGGAACTGGTATCTAGAATTTACTGAAACTGAGCAACCTCAGCATCTGGGGATGAGGAGATCTCCCAGCAGAGAGTTAGCAAAACACAAAAGAAAGAAAATAAACAGAACTATGTACTAATGAGAATATTGAAAACAAGATAGATGTGGAGAAATGATCTGAAAAAACCCTGAGATACCTCTGGGTTGAGCCCTTGTTTAGACGTTACTGAACAAATAACTAGGAACTTGCACTCGTCCCGACCCTGTGCCTCAAGTCAGAAAAGGCAAAATTTTTACTTGCAGCAGCATGCAAATGGGGAGTGCAGAAAGAAAGTAGGTTATTCACTATTTCCTATTGTCAAATTTCATCTGTAATCAATTACCTCCAAAAATAAAGCTAGGTTTCTGTATAAAAGTTGTAAATTTCCTATTTATTGTTAAATAACTGCTTTTATGAGTGATCTCAGTCATGTTGGTTAAAAACTCCGGAGTCGTGAGGCAATGAATCATGTAAGTGCTATGTGATACCACACAATTGCAGACATTTTGGAAAAAAAAAAGAAAAAAAAAGAAAAAAAAGCAATTGGAAAGACCAGAGGCATCATTATAGAGTGAGAAATGGCTAAGACTTTAGAGGAGATAGTCAAAACTGACCTGGCTTCTATATGTTTTTATAGGGGAATTTTACAGAACTGTTAGTTTCATTAGTTGATTAGTACAACTGCTTCAAGAATCTTCCCTGATAACTACAAACTGTGAAAACTCTGGTCTAATAAGGGTCTTGATTAAAGAAATTTTTAGCATCAATGATGAAGCCAGGTTAAAACAGTGATGTTTAGACCACTAGAGATTACAGCTGTAAGTTAAGAAATGAACACTGAAAAATAGGGAAGGTTGCAGAATGTAGTCCTGGATGAGTATGCAGAAGACTGCTGGCATATTAAGGAATATTACAATGAGATGCTTCAGAGAAAAAGCACAAGGTTTGCTTTGTTTTTCTCAGCAGAAGCATTTTTTAATATTTTATTATATCAAATTTTGGATGATCAAATAAATGTTTTGTTAAAGGAAATGAAAATTTATTTCTGTAATATGAAAGATGGAACAGAAAGACTGGAAATGAAAATGTATCAGCTCTTTATTTGTCCCCCTATATAGTGCTCTCTAAGGATTTGCTTTTGCATTAACTTGATCTCCATTAACATCTTTTTATGAAGATGTTTTCAACATTTTCATTTGTCTATTTAAAGGCAAAAAATGGCATTTGGAATAAAAAGCTTCCTGTGTTCTTTAATATCAGTTAAAATTTGGGGTTCTGCTTCTGCCAAGAGGTAGGGAAAATAAACAGGAAAATATTAATTTAGCTTAAATGCAGTAAAAGTTGAGCAGTGACAGCCACTCTGGAAGGTCTGTGGGACGCATCTGAACATTTCCTTTAAATATGGGGGAGAACTGCTATCTTCTCCAGTTGTTCTCACCTCAGAAAGGTCTTCCTCCTTGATGTAAGAAATGCCTGCAGTTTATGCCTTTTCACGCATGGTGAATCTCTATATTGTAAAGGAGTAGGGAAAACAATAGGAATGTGCTGTGGGGCAGCACTGCCCTGAGATTCTTTGGATTTATTTAGCTCTGGACCCTTGGGGGGTAGCATAGGGTAATAATTGATTTCAGGTTATATTCTGGTTGCCTCAATTAGAAGGAGAACATCTGAATCCACACATTATGTCATGGTACTTGTGGGCAGTGCAGGTGACAGGAACAAATTTTGACACCTTCAACAATTATTTGACTGCAGCAAGAACAATGAACAACATAAGCGAGAGCAAGTATTTGTGGGTGGGCATTTCAGAGAGCTGCTTCACTGTGCCAGAGGAATTTCACATCATAATGAGCCCACTTGGGGCTATAGATATATTGGGATGAGCTCTCACTGCATGATTCAGTAGCTGAACTGCTCTGAGAAAAAGGGTTTACCTCCTGTCAGATTATAGTGATGACAGAAATAACTGTAACACTGATATGAGCAGAATGGATTTTTATGTTAATTAAATGTTAATGTTAATTAAAACCTTCCTCTTTGCTCGTAGCAATTGTCTGGGGTATATATATTCTACCCCAATTGGTTAAAATGACAGTGATTTTTAGATGGTTAGTGGTAATAAATACTTCTCAATAAAGAGATATATAGTCTATCTGCAGGTGAAGAAAAAATGTGATTGTCAAGAAACCTTCTTGTCAATATTTTAAGTGCTTAATTCTTACAGAATTTATTACAGGTGCAGAATAACCTTTCATTTTCTAAAATCACTGGAGAAAATGGAACTAATTAGAGGAAACAACAACAGAAAAAAAGCAAAGATATGCAACCCCTAAGAACTTTTCAGTTTTTTCCAGGAGTTTTCTTTTTACAGGTAACTTCACATTAGTAAAACTGAAAAATCACTTGCCATTGCTGTGAAAGGCAGCAAGTAAACAAAATGCATAGAAAATATATATTAAAGACTTATTCATTAGTACTAGATAGCTTAGAAGATTACCTCAACCGGGTGTTCTTTCAGAAGTGAAGAGGTCAATCCTCTCAATGAGATGGACACTGGCCGAAGGATGTCTGAGGGATGAGTTGAGTAAGGCAAATACACCAAGACTGCACTGAGCTCAGCCATTTTATTTGCAAGAATGGTATCCTCAGATACTACAAAAGGGTAGAAACACACCTGGAAGTATCAACACAGCTGGAGTTCGTGAAGAATTAACTTTCTAAACTAAAATTGTATATAACATAGTCAGATGAATATACAGAAGTCTTACATGTCTAACACAAATAGATTCATACTGTTTTGTACCTTGGTATATCACCATGCTTTTACAAGAAAAGGCCCTATTTAAGAAGTACAACAGATGATAATGAATACTGATGAGGCTAATTGTGGTACTGCTTTGTAATTAGTTCGAAATATTGATAGATCAAGTTGCTAATTCATAACTATTCAGAATATGAAACTGGGCTTAAACAGCATTGAATCATGCTATCTATCTGTATTAAAAGTGGTACTATGAATGTATGGCACTGGGGAAGATGAATAAAACGTAGAGAAGTAAAAGTAGTAGAGGAAATGAACATAAGTGCATTATTTGATTAAATTCTGTAAGCATATGGACTAAACAACAACCTCTAAAGAGAGAAACCAACTGGATTTTGCTGTTGAAAATTATTTTCTCTTCGTCTAAGTCATTATTTTTACATTTTTACAAGTAATCTTATTCATCAATAAGGGTATTTATCACAATCTGCATTTTACAGTAACCAGAAAACTGTAAACATTGTTCTGTATAATACAAGTGTTTGCTTGTATTTTGCTTTCAAACAGTGAGAGGTATTCATTTTTAAACTGGTTTTGAGTTCATTGTAGAGACAGGAAATAAACCCTCCCTGCCATTGACTTTGACACCTCTAATGGGCCCTACATCTGTTGTGCTCAAAAGCATCACCATTAACAGCAGAAGATTCCCAGTTAACTCATAGCTATCAGAATTCTGATAGCTATGAAAGGCAACAGTCACTTTGGAAAGTGCTACATTTTGAGATAAATCCTTCTATTGCTTTTGCTCACGCTCCTGATTAACCTAATATTTGTCAAAATACCCCCTAGAAGTTCCCTAGCATTTCTGTTCTTTGTGGATCTTTATCATTTACATGTAAGTTATATTTACAGAACTATGAAACAAATTGTTCATCCTTATTCCATGGCCTGGAATTTCCAAAATGCAACAAAATTAAATTTGGCCAGGACATTTAACCTTTTTTTCCTCCATCCTTGTAGATCACTCAATACATGATAGGGAAAAGGTGTTCAGTTCTCACAGATCCATTTAAGAATTAATTTTTTAGAATGAAACTGAATTAAGAATGCAGTCACTAAAACTTCTAGAGACAATGATTTATTTATGAACATTTAATTAATGCATATTAAACTAGCTTCCAAGGCTTTCACAGAAAAATTAAATAGAAGAGAAATTTACTTTTTGGCACAATTGATAGTTCCTTTCCTATCTACTGGATGCTATATCTTTCAGCCATCTCTTGGCAGCGTTGAATAATACTGAGTGGTAGCATAGCACTGGTAACAACAAAGGGCAGTACCCTCCAGCTCATACGCAAGACAAACTGCTGTCAGACTGCTGTAGATGTGTCTGCAGTAACAAATGAAGCTAACTGAATGACAATAAAACATTCCCCCCCATTTTTTATTTTTTTTTATTACTTGTTTGCTTTTATAAACAATTTATTCCTAGCATTTGAAACGATCAAGGTATGGTCTTCTTCATCCAGGGTCAGAAGTAAAACAGCTTAAAATAAGAAAATGCTATAACAAGTCATCTACAAAATGAGTTCCTAACTCCCATAAAGAAATTCTTATTGCTGTCTTTTAGTCACTGAAGAGCAAGAACAAAATCCAGAAGGTATCATAGGCTATAATGTCAGTGTTGATAAATACAGTTCTTTAAATGGTTAAAAAAGAGAAATGTTAAAAAAAAAAAAAAAAATGGGCACACCTGAGCAATTGACTGAGTAGCTGAAACCAATGAACCATTAGAGGAGAAGTTTGATGATTTCATATTTCAGCAGAACATAACCCATACATTTCCTCAAAAAGACACAGAATTCTCATTTACAAGGGATAGCCACATTGCCTGGAGAGATTACACACGAATCACTATGAGCACATTTGTCACTTGGATCCCTGATGAAGTATCAGCTGAAGAACCCTTAAACAATCTTCCAGATTTTGGAGAGAACCATATATATTGGATGCAAACTTACATTTTTTTGGGTGCCATATGATGTTACACCAAATAAAATCATCTTGAAAATTATCATCTCATTACATATCATGCCTGTTGCCAAATGTTCTGCAAAGTAATGGTAAACAGTCTCAAGGACAATGGAATAGGAGATAAAAACAATAAAAGACATTCTCAGACAGACTTTAATGTTCTGTGTTTATTTGGATATACATGCAAAATGAACAATGTTCTGAAGTAAATTAAATAAAAAGTAGCAGATATTTCTGAATTTTAATACAGGCTTTCATATGGTGTCATAAAATTTTACTCTTATGAAACAGATCTCAAATAATTTATTTTTTTCCTGGATATGAATGGCCTCAAAGATTAAACAGAGGGGTAGAGAATATAAATTTAGGATATAATCAACTGCACTAGACTGCAGTCTCATAAGCATCGAGACTTGATTCTGTGATGTGCTGAGTGCACACAACACTAATGGTGGGTAACAGAAGGATGTAGTGCTCAGCATTTTTCAAGATCAGGCTCAGGTGATTATTATACACTGACAAATTACCATTTGAACCTCTCTTTTTTTTTCCCGATGTATAATTTCTTCCTTAATGGTCCTAAAGTGAAACTAAAAACTATAGCAAATGGAAATTCACATTGTGGTAAGCTGAGAGGAACCTAGGAGGCAGAAACAATGCTGACAAACAAAAAAGGGCATTTGTTATTTTATAAGGTATCAGGAGGAGCCTTTTTTGTGTAGCTTTAGAATAACTGCACTTCAAAGGTGTTTTTTAACCACATTACTATTTAGTAAGTTCCATTAATAAGTGACGTTTTTTGCCGCTTCACACAAATTTACCAGTACTACTGGATCT
Organism: Heteronetta atricapilla; assembly: GCA_011075105.1. NCBI lineage: Eukaryota > Metazoa > Chordata > Aves > Anseriformes > Anatidae > Heteronetta > Heteronetta atricapilla. The sequence continues at coordinate 78,592,068 of CM021734.1, read as the reverse complement.
ATTAACAGATAGAAAGTTAAAATTGTAGATTTTGAAATATTTACCGTTCTTACATACTAGCTTTCTCTATTTCTAGGACTGTCAGGGAATGTTTAGTCTTTACTAGTTAGACAACATGCAGAGCAAGAGCAGTCAAAATCTAGTTACACATGCCATGGCTATTAAAACACGAGTTCAAGTTGTTTATAAATATACAGAGGCCAAGATGATCAATACTTGCAACAAGGTTCAAGGCATCTGATAGGCTGAATGTCCCAAAAACTTACCACTTGGGCCACCCATACAGTTTTGAAATGCTTATTTTGCAAAGATTTATTGTTTTCTGGGAATGTGCCTGACAGCAACGGAAACAGAAATCTTCTGTTTTGTCGAAAGAACAGAGAAAGCTGCAGCACTATGAGAGAGAAACCAACACCTTTAATCTTCCGCTATAACAGCTCCATGCAATGACAATGTTTTCCTTCCTTGTTGGCCTAATTGGACAGACTAATAGGGCAGTTAGCAAAACTGATAGTTGTGGTGATTTTTTTGGCCACAGTTTTCAGAGAAAATGAAGCAAAAAATCACACAAAATGGTTATCAAACAATTAAGAACTACAGGTTTACAATTTAAAAAGACAGTTTTCCTCAGTAGTTAGTACACAAAATACAAGCAACTAAAGAAAAACCCTTTAATAGTCATGTTCTATCTATTGATTTTCTATAATAGTCTTATGACCCTCATGCAGTACAGTATGGATAAAATAATGCCATAGGAATAGTGAAGAGCTTCTCATCAATTTATCAATCCCTATCTCAAATTCATGTCCACATAAGAATAACTGTTAACTGAAGTATTAAAACACTGTCACATATAAGGCTTCCGTCCACTTAAAATTCCCTCTAGAGCACAGTGTAATCAGTGTGTACAGTGGAAAATATGTACAGTTTCCAAGACCTTCCATAATTCCCATAACTAAAACACCCGGAGACCTTTTCCTAAAATAATCTTAATACATTAAAACAGAACTTCTTACCACTGAAACAACTTTATCATTGTGGACCCTGATGTTTTGATATATTTTCATGAGACTACTTCAGGGAAAACTCAAATATAGTATTACTTGCAAAACAAACAAACCGGTGGTTTAGGAAGCTAGCACTATTTAAAAATAAACTCCAAAGACAGGTTTGTAATTTGTGAATGTTCAATCTTAAGGCGTATTTTTACATTTGACTTGTTGACAGGTTAAATACCTGTTCTTGTACAGTGATGCCAGGGTATTTACAGTAAAATTTTTAATGGACCAGTGATGAAAGGTACTTTACCAGTGACACAGGAAACTTGGAAACTAGGAAAACAAATTCCATCAACAGCATGCCCTATTCTAACACTTTGTAATGATGGAAAACACTGCAAGCTTATAGTAATTCCACTGCTCCCTTCCAGAAAAATCAAAGTTGTCACTTCCCAGTGAACTAGTATGCTCTCAGAAACCATGTTGTGCTGTTCCTACACAATGGCATTGCAGGTGTTATAGAACCAGGAAAGAAACAGCAAAGATGCAATTTGGTAGCTAACACACTTCTGAACCCCAGCCTGTCATAATGTTGCAGATTTTTATATCATTTTGAAGATGTACTTGCGAGAAAATCAGAAGTCTCATCTTTATCCATCCTTACTAAACGAGAGACAGTTCAGTTATTTCTCAGTGCTAATGATTAAGAATAATCATTTTTCATTCTCCTCTTTGGGCATACACACACAAAGAATTATTTTCTTTCAAAAAAAATGAGATTTAGACTGCTCTAATAAAGGATGGAAAATGAGATAAAATTATATATATTTCCAGATTGCTTATGGAGGCAGCATAGATGGAGACTGTTCACCTGATGCATTATAAAAAACTAGATTTAGAAACCACATTTTGACAGCTGAACAGAGAATTAGTTATGAACCAAGGAGCGTAAAAATGCATCAATATATTAAGATTGTGTTATCTGTCTCAATTCTGGGTATTTCTATGTCCCTTCTCTATCACATAATATAAAGAGGTTGACACTGCACCTTAGCCAGCTGCTGTGTTATCAGCTTTCATGTCAGTGTCCTCAGCTACGTCTCTGTTCATTAGGTTTTATTGTTTCATAGTTAAACATAGTTAAACCTACTAATTGTGAATGGAAGAGTTCACCCGTGAATGAGCACAGATCTATGAATGAAGAAGGGACTGGCTGTGTACAACTTGTAAATAATTTTATCAGCAATTTAAAGGATACTATAAATTCCTTATATGGTCGAATGTAAAAACAGAGGGAGACTGTAATCGAGGACATTTTACTGTTACAGGGTAAATTCAGTAATATTTCTCAGTTCAGCAGAATGGAAAACAACACTTATAGGAACAAAGAATAGAATCATAGAATCATAGAATATCCTGAGTTGGAAGGGACCCTTAAGGATCATCAAGTCCAACTCTTGACACCGCACAGGTCTACCCAGAAGTTCAGACCATGTGACTAAGTGCACAGTCCAATCGCTTCTTAAACTCAGTCAGGCTCGGTGCAGTGACCACTTCCCTGGGGAGCCTGTTCCAGTGTGCAACCACTCTCTCTGTGAAGAACCCCCTCCTGATGTCAAGCCTAAACTTCCCCTGCCTCAGCTTAACCCCGTTCCCGCGGGTCCTGTCGCTGGTGTTAATGGAGAAAAGGTCTCCTTCCTCGACACCCCCTTACGAGGAAGTTGTAGACTGCGATGAGGTCTCCCCTCAGCCTCCTCTTCTCCAGGCTGAACAGGCCCAGTGCCCTCAGCCGTTCCTCGTACGTCTTCCCCTCCAGGCCTTTCACCATCTTCGTAGCCCTCCTCTGGACACTCTCCAACAGTTTCACGTCCTTTTTATACTGTGGTGCCCAGAACTGCACACAGTACTCGAGGTGAGGCCGCACCAGCGCAGAGTAGAGAGGGACAATCACCTCCCTCGACCTACTAGCGATGCCGTGCTTGATGCACCCCAGGACACGGTTGGCCCTCCTGGCTGCCAGGGCACACTGCTGGCTCATATTCAACTTGCTGTCTACCACGACCCCCAGATCCCTCTCTTCTAGGCTGCTCTCCAGCATCTCATCGCCCAGTCTGTACGTGCAGCCAGGGTTTCCCCGTCCCAGGTGCAGGACCCGGCACTTACTCTTATTGAACTTCATGCGGTTGGTCATCGCCCAGCTCTCCAACCTATCCAGATCCCTCTGCAAGGCCTTTCCACCCTCATCCGAGTCCACAACTCCTCCAAGTTTGGTGTCATCAGCAAACTCGCTAAAAATACCTTCTATTCCTACATCCAGATCGTTTATAAAAATATTGAAAAGTACCGGCCCTAAAATGGAGCCTTGAGGGACCCCACTGGTGACCGCCCGCCAGCCTGACGCAGCCCCATTCACCATAACCCTTTGGGCCCTGCCCGTTAGCCAATTGCTCACCCATCGGATGATGTTTTTATTTAGCTGTATGGTGGACATTTTGTCCAGTAGGATCCTATGGGAAACTGTGTCAAATGCCTTGCTGAAGTCCAAAAAAATCACATCAGCTGGTTTCCCTTGGTCCACCATACGGGTGATCTTATCATAAAAGGAAATCAGGTTAGTTAGGCAGGACCTACCTTTCAGAAACCCATGCTGGCTGGGACCAATGACTGCTTTGTCCCCCAGGTGCGCCTCAATAAGTTTGAGAACCATCTTCTCCATGATTTTACCAGGCACTGACGTGAGACTGACAGGCCTGTAATTGCTAGGGTCTTCTTTCTGACCCTTCTTGAAAATCGGCACAACATTTGCCAGCTTCCAGTCTACCGGGACCTCTCCAGACTCCCAGGATAGTTGAAAAATAATTGAGAGAGGTTCCGCGATGACGTCCGCCAGCTCCTTCAGCACCCGGGGATGAATCCCATCTGGACCCATGGACTTGTAGGGATCCAGGTGGAGTAGCAAATCCCGCACACGTTCAGGGTCAGTTGGGAGTTTGTCATCCCCACCGTCCCGGTCCTCCAGCTCAGGGCACCCTGGGTCCCGAAGCCCATCATCGGCATTGAAGACAGAGGCAAAGAAGGCATTAAGCGTCTCTGCTTTGCCTATGTCATTGTCTGTGAGGAGACCTTCCCTATCAAGGAGCGGCCCTATGTATTCTTTAGTTCTCCTTTTTCCATTCACATATCTAAAAAAACCCTTTTTGTTATCTCTCATAGACACAGCCAGCTTCAACTCTAGGTGTGCTTTAGCCACACGAATTTTCTTCCTACAAACACGAACAGCATCCCTGTATTCTTTCCATGTCACCTGGCCCTCCTTCCAGTAGCGAAAGACTCTCTGTTTCCACCTAATCTCCATTAGAATGTTCCTGGTCAGCCACGCCGGCCTCCTGCCCCGCCTGCCTGACTTGCGATACTTAGGAACTGCCTGTTCTTGTGCTTCTAGGAGGCATCGCTTAAAGAATGACCAGCACTGGTGGACATCGAGGCCTTCAAGAGCAGCTTCCCAGGGGACCTTGCTGACTAGTTCCCTGAGCAGCCTGAAGTCCGCCTTCCCCATATCTAGGGATGAGGTTTTGGTGGCACTTTTCCTTCTGTCACCGTAAATTTTGAACTCAACCACTTCATGGTCGCTATGATCGAGGCGGCCACCAATCACCACATCTCCCACCAGGCCCTCTCTGTTTTCTAGCAATAGGTCTAGGAGGGCACCTTTCCTAGTTGGCTCCGTTAGCACCTGCACCAAGAAGTTATCATCTAGGTGCTTCATGAACCTCCTGGACTTGCTCGTGTCAGCCGTGTGGCACTCCCAGTTAACGTCTGGCAAGTTGAAGTCCCCCATAAGGACAAGGGGAGTTAATCTCGAGGCCTCTCTTAGTTCTGTAAAGAATAATTTATATATTATATATATAACAGAGAAGGGAGATACTGAGTATGAGGGCAAAAGGAGAAATGTTGCTGCAATTAGGACTCTACTATACACTTCTTTTCAAATTGAAAAAAAAAAACAATTTGTGATGCAAAATAAATACTAACAAAACAGAGCTATAAATTCAGGATGTGTGATATTATCAGATTCCCGTTTTGTTTTCTCCATATTATAATATTCATAAGAAGAAATACTACCAGCCCATGTAATTAACATGACACTTGTCCTACTGCTCCCCAAACTCTCGTTCTGTTATTGCTGTTTATCTAAGACAAATATCTCATGTATTTGAGAAAATAACACTTTACAGAAAGATGAGAAGGTGGTTTAGCACCCAGATACTTCTCCCAGACCTAATTTTCTACCATGTTAATGTAGCTAAGGAACTTGTGGAGTTCTGCTAAGTTGTGAGTTATCATCACAAATTCTAATTTAGGCAAACCCAGAAAGCAAAATTCCATGATGTGCAAACTTTCAGTACAAGGATGAAGAATGTGGTAACTCAGTTTGTCTTCATGATACACTATAATAATTTACACCATTATATATATATAAATATATATATTAAATATATATATTTATACTAATTTATATTAATACCATACTACTCTCTAATTCAAAATGGCCAAATTAATCTAAAAAGAGGAAACACTATCAAATAATCTCCAAACTCGTCAAAGTTGCCTGTCAAAATACTACATGCTCTGATTTTCACTTTAAGTGATATATTAAAATATGAATATGCACAGATCTTCACACAACAAATTATCTAAAAAAAATAAAAAATAAAAAAAACATGTATTAAGCAACTCTGTGTTAAATGATCAGGTCAGTAGATTTTTCAGAGGGGGTTTCCACATAAAAACCATGAAATTGAGAACACCTCTACATTCTCTAACTCATCTAAAGGCATTTATAAATTGCATATTTTTTGATAGTGGTAGTGATTGAAGATTTTATGTGGGAAAGAACCTGAATAAGACTGAAAATTCACAATTTGCTGTGTTAGAAGGGAGTAAAAGACAGAGAAGCCACCTGATTTTCGATGCCTAGCTTCCCTTGTTAAATTGAGTGTGTAAACTCCTTCAATTCAACCTATAGCCTTTCAGACAGAAGCCCCAGCAGAGGGTGATACAAAATTCCTGCATGTTCTGCCCTGACCTGCCCTCTTCTGGCTACATACTATACCCTTTCAATTTCTACCAAGTCCTAGTACCCATAGGGACTATAGGATCAAGATATGCAAGAGATGTATAAGTTAATATTACTGGCAATGTCATGGAAGACATTAAAAATCCATTATCTATCAACAGTTAGTGTACACTAGTTACTGATAATGCCCATTATGAGGATATCTGTGAGTGGACAGGGTAGGCATAATGGTATAGTATCTCAGGGTGGTATCAAGGCTAATTCTTTATGGCAACCACAATATGGTAACCAAAAAAAATGTATATATAATCTGCCAAAAAGGCTGTGAGAAAGTTCTACGCTCTTTCAGGACTGGACTGAAGTAGACTGCAAATGCATTTCACAGAATACACATTAAAAACGCTACCGCCTCAGGGCTGTATTATGGAGATATGGAGATACCTAATGGCTGCAGTATATTAGGTAGTATAGAATCACATTATAAGAAACATTTCTTTTTCCTCTGCACCACAGTACTACTAGGCAAGGCAAAGGCCACACAGAAGAATACACCCATTGTCTCCCTTTGACAGATGGGGAATGGGAGCCCAAAGAGACCAAGTGATTTGCCCAAGGCAGCGCGTAGCTGAGCCAGGAATTTGACCTAGACAGCTTGAGTTCCAGACCAATGCCTTCTCTCATTAATATCTGGTTCCTTATGCAGGTTTTGCCATTAATTTAGCAAGTAAAGGAATACTACTTTGTCCCAAGTTTAATAGGAGCACAATCTTAAAATGATATACAGGAGTCAGTAACTTTGAAAAAAAATACAATAAATTTTAAGCTGTATTGATTTTATTTTCTTTCCTCAGCTACTTTGTTCTTCAAGCCATCTCCGGTAATTTGATTCAAGCTTTGGAAGGAAGTCCTTTGAGAGCACATGAAACAGTATTTCAGTTAAACCACTAATTTGATTTTTCATCAATCATATATTAAAGGCTTGAAGAGAAAATAAACATGAACTATGAGAAATGTTTCTGAAAGCAGTTCAAAGGATGCACATTTGTGGAACTCTGCAAATGGACTACAGATTCAGTTTTGTATCATAACACTGAGTGATTATGTTCTATGTTTCACACATCCATATACTAAAGTGTGAGAAATGAAAACAACTATAAATATAGATAAAACAAAAGTACAGTCCTAGATAAGATGGCTGCAACAGTACAAGAGATTTCTTTACCATTTATTGCAAGGCAGAAGTCCCATACATAAAGAGTAACAGATGAATTTCAAAGAGTTCAGGGAATCATTACTTTCCTAAATTCTAACCTATACAATGTAGTGAATTACATATCTCTGGGTTTTGTTTGGTAGACAGAAATTACAAAAAAAAAAAAAAAAAAAAAAAAACACAGTGAGCCAAATGTTCAGTTGACAGACATCAGTATAACTGGGAGAGTAGGGGAAAGAAAACTCTCTAAATAAACACAGACTACTTCAGTGCTTTAACATCATGTAAAAATTTACAAGAAATTGTTGACTAGAAGTTAAGAGATATTAACAATAGCAATAGCTGGGTTTTGATTTATGATTATTGTTTCTCTGAGCCTTGGGAAATGTGCAGTACACTCTGAAGTCTTACCTCTAGGATAACTGAAAAATGATATCCTCATCTGAAAAAAGTAATGAAAAAAACAGGGCAAATGAGGCTACAAAAATAGAGAGGTTACACAATCACCTAGGTGCCTATTGATTTTTTATAAGCAAGTCCTCAAAATTTGATCCTGTTTACTGCAAGTTAATTATCTGCTCCACTCAGTATACAGAAAGCAAATAATTACCATTGAAAAAGGAATCAAGACCCTTTGAAAAGAATACAATAAATGTAGGTTCTGCACATATACTAAAAATTAGGAGAAAATTTATACTGGAAATAAAAAATGTGAAAGGAAAAAAATTGATAATGAATCCCCAAAAATATGAGGAAAAAGAACAATCTTCTATATTGCAGCCAAAAGAAGCCTTGTGGCAAAAACTAAAAATAAAATGTCAATACCAAAGCAGTAGCTGTGTCACTCAAACACTTCTTATAAAAACTTAAAATTAATTTTGTGGCTAGTTTATGCAAAAGAATACAGATACAGCAGTGGAATGAGACTGAAGAGAAATGCTGACACAAAATAGTTGCAAGTGATATTTATTAAAACTTTAGGAAAATTTGCAGAGAATAATTATCCATGAATAAAAGTACCTACTGCTTAGGCAGCTCAAAAATAGGAAAATAATTGCCATCAGAATGGTGTTCACTGGTTTGTTTGTGCTTTTTTCTTCTAACAATGAATGAATTAAGAACCACACAATCTTCCAAGAAAGAGGTAAGGAACTATCATTCACTAATATGATTGGAAATCAACATATAACAGCAAATACAGCTACTTAGGAGATGACAATATATTTTTGCCTTGCTTACAAAGATTTTTTTCCCCGGTGTACTTTACTACTCAAAATTAGGCAACCAAACCTGTTTCAGTTCTAGGCTGCCTAGGCTTGCATGGGAGTCTACAACAGTTGTCTGGGAGGAAATAATTCCCAGTCTACCACCAACAAAAATTCTTGATTCACTCCTCATAGGTATCGGGCTTACGGCTGATGGGTTTTAAGCAGAACACTAGCTGGTTCTCCTGTAAAAACCTGGGGCTCCATAAAGCCACTGAGAGTCTATGATGGTGTCAAGGAGACCAGACAGAATCAATTTTTTGCATACATAAAAAGCATAGTTCAACCAAACCTAGTCCTGTTCTCACTGCGAAGCTCTGGTATTCTAAACCTTAGGGACATTTTCTCTAGAAAAGTCTCAATTTTCTGTCTTATCACATTGCAAAGTTTTCTTTTTACTAATAAGAAAAACTCTTCCCTTTGACATATTTCATGAGGAAGGCTGAACATTTCTTCCCTTCATAAAGACTGGTAAAGTTTCATCCTAAGAAAGTCACAATGCAAGAAAGTAACATCTGAAGATAAGCATTATAGTTCATCATCTGCAGCAGTAAATAGAGTTGGTTACTAGAATTTGAAATTCTAGTTGAATGAAAATAGAGAAGGCAATGGCAAAGTTTTAGATTAAAGTAATTATACTGAAATAATTGCATGGGTCTGAGTTAATTATATTACAAGGTAGTTTCAACATCTGAGCCATTTAAATATATTTATACCAACTAGTACTGAAGGTGAAGTCTTCGTTAGGTACAACATGAAAAGTACATTAATATTCTGAAAGTATTGCTGTGAAAACACATTCTGTTCTGTAATCTGGCCAAACACAAACTTATTTAACGCATGAAAAAAATAACTGTTTATTCTGTTGCATGCGTAAGGTCACAAGGAAATTTAAACTACTAGCTACTAAACAAATCAAACTACATTAAGGAAACTATCTAATCACATTTTAGACTAAGAAGAAAATATAAAGAATTATTACTTCAATTAATGGGAAAACATCTGTATTTTTTCATGTTATCAATTCTGACAATGCTTGAGGTTCATAATAATAATATTAGAAAAAGAAAATGATTATAACTGCTCTAGTACCATTCATACTATTCAGAATTCAAGTGTTATGGCCCTGTTAAGACATCTCATTTTTAATGTTTATTTAACTTACCAATTCAGGAGAAAAAAAAAAAAAAAAAGAAATAAAAAGAAAATCAGTTTGAAGCAGCTACTTAAATCTCAATGACTTTTGAGCTGTCACGTATACTGCACTTCTTACAACTGTAAGTAAAGAACGTTTAATCCCTTTCTGGTAAGTGTAATATCATCCTGATAGCAGATCTAAATGAATCCTTTCCATCATCTGGATCTTAGTCCTATTCCTCTGTTTCAAAGTTTTACAGTTTTACTTCCACACCTTCACTGTTCAGACATTAACAGCTTTAATTCAATAAAATATCTGTATGTAGAAAGCACCCTTGATTTCAAGATATTACAAATACTTCATGCCCATGGAAGACAGCCTAACAAAAGCACTTTTCTAATTGCAACCCTAGGTGAAGTAAAACAGAAGCTCACAACTCTTCGACACATATTAATACACAGAATGCTTTGAAAACAGGTTAATTTATGGATATCTTAAAGGCTTGAGGAACCATGGTCTTAAGGTACCTTATGACCTAGAAAATCTACAAAGATGGGAAGCAAGCAGGAGAACACTTTCTGGCTTTGTAACTACTCAGTTCGGAGCATAGAAAATTTTTGAAATTTAATTAGCACTCAGTTAACTTTGTGCCAGCCACCTGATGTTGGCACAGAAAAATCTCTCCTTTTACGTGACTGGTAAATGGAGAGAGGTGGGTTTAACACTGCACAGCATTAGAATACCTAAAAAATAAAAAAATATAAAATAATAAAAAAAAAGAAGAAAGCAAAGTTCAAAGAAAAATCATTGTATAAGCTCCTGCCGTGTACATCATTAAAAGCTACTCATATACTGTGCACTGGAAGGCTACTGAATTCTCTCGCTTAATTTGCGCTCAAATTACCACAGCAGTGAGCCTCAAAATAAAAATTCAGCAGATAGATAGCAATCTATTGCTTTAAAACAATCCAGTACATTGATATGGCCTGATGTGAACTGGAAAGCTAAGGAACAAACCAAGACACATGAGTCTCTTCATTTGCGAACTGATGTGACTTTTCTGGTTTCTTGGAAACCACCTGTAATAGTTCTTCCACTGTCTTTAAATCATATTGAGAATCAAATCTTTGGTTCTTAGAAAACTCTAAAAAATAAATTTATTTCCCTTCAGTTAAAAAGCTTTTTTTATTTCATTTTGTTTGTATGGTATAACACTAGACATCTCTTCTGCCTTTCCTAGAAAAATAAATCCCTTTAATTCTTCAGCTAGACCATATTTTTTCACTTATGTCCACATTTGCATATAAAAGAACTGGGATAATTTATTCTATATATGTTGCAGAATGAAACAACCATTCTGGGGTAATGAATTCCACAGAGTCTTATTTTACTTAGGTTAAAAGAACACATTTCCTTATCCCACGTACTGATTTAGATATTTAATTCAGTGAAGTTTTTCCAATGGTACTGTATATTTGCTATGTCTAGTTTTATTACTTTATTTTAGCTATCATATAAAAATAATCCTGATACAATTCTGATTACAAGTACTTAATATACTCAAAAAGATTGTTTAAATCCTACTTGGTTATCCCTTTTTGATCAACACTTCTTAGAATGAAGAAAAAGGAAATTTGTGCAGTAAACATTTACTTAGTTACTAGCTTGTTAATTCATCTGAATATTGGAATGTTTTGAAGGTGTTTTTTTTTTAATATTTTGATAGCAATATTACCAAAATTTTCATACATGCATTCCAATTTCTTAGTTAAGCAAACAAATGTTAAGCAAATAGATGTTAGTTAAGCAACTGGAAACACATACACAAATGCACCATTACATTTGCTCATGTCAGCAGTTCTGCCAAATCTAATAGCTAAAAAACATTCAACACTAGATTTTTTTAGTGTGTATACTATATATTATCAATTTTAACCAATCCTGAACTCAATCCATAAACTCACTGAATATTTTAAATAATAAACAGGAAAAAATATTCAATAATATTAACTAAACTTTCAAGACCCAATAAATCAATAAAATCTACATTAATAGATTTCAGATAATGTATTCAGGAACACCTCTTTATCCACTGAAAGGAAGTCAGTAAATGCCAATGCTCTTCCAAAAACAGTCTGTGGGATAGTTTGTACTATAATATAGCATCAGCATTATCAAACCTCTCTAAATAAAGGACACGCCTCCGAAATTGCCAGATCCTTGCCAAAGCCACATCAATTACTTAAAAATAATTTTTAAAAGGGGGTAATTTCAGGTTTCCAGTACCACCCAGTTATCACTGGGCTGGACAAAATGCTGTGGAAGAAACTTCAGAATTCACTATTTTTGCTTCCTTAAATCATCGACCTGATGGAAGCCAGAACAGGCAGGCACTAATGATAACAATGTAATCACCTTTTTTTAAAATTGGAAGATTAGGATCATTACCAGTGCTCTCGATGATACGAAACAGAGCACTGTAAAATTTTCCTGGTCATCTGAGGAGGATCCACGCTGCAGTACAAATGCTTTGCAATAATCCCCTCCCAAATCATGAGCCTGGGGAATGGGAGAGGAACAGGTAGCAGCATGGTTGTGTGTAAGGGCATCATGATGCAAACCACCAGGGCCCTTCTGGAGCTCACGGCAGCTGGAATTAAAAAGCTGTGGGTATGGCTGAATACCCACTAATACTGTCAGTCCCCTGGGTTGAAACTTTTAGATTCTCCCCACTGGCTCACAGCCCCAAATTTTGTGTGAACTTTAAATAGTCTGCTTGACCAAAAAAGAAACAAAGTGTTCAGGCTATTCTGAATTTTACATTCTGCTGTGAAAAGGGAAATTTCTTCTTAGTATATTTAGCATAATTTCAAAAAACTTGATATTGTCAGGGCTCAGGTAACACATTTACACTTCTCTTAAGCTGTGGTGTTTTCCACTTGAACTGGATGAACTGAGTACAGTATTTTTATCTTGTGTCCAAAAAATGCAGACGAAAAGCATCAGGGATCTGGGGGTCATGGTTGATAGCAAGTTGAATATGAGCCAACAGTGTGCCCTGGCAGCCAGGAGGGCCAACCGTATCCTGGGGTGCATCAAGCACAGCATTGCTAGTCGGTCGAGGGAAGTGATCATCCCGCTCCACTCTGCAGCTTCACCTCGAGTACTGTGTGCAGTTCTGGGCACCACGGTACAAAAACGACATTAAACTGTTGGAGAGTGTCCAGAGGAGGGCAACAAAGATGGTGAAGTGCCTGGAGAGGAAAACATATGAGGAGCGGCTGAGGTCACTGGGCCTGTTCAGCCTGGAGAAGAGGAGGCTGAGAGGAGACCTCATCGCAGTCTAAACTTCCTCGCAAGGGGGAGTGGAGAGGCAGGAGACCTTTTCTCCATAAACACCAGTGATAGGACCTGCAGGAACAGGGTTAAGCTGAGGCAGGGGAAGTTTAGACTAGACATCAGAAGGAGGTTCTTCACTGAGAGGGTGGTTGCACACTGGAACAGGCTCCCCAGTGAAGTAGTTAATGCACCAAGCCTGTCTGAATTTAAGAAGCGATTGGACTGTGCACTTAGTCACATGGTCTAAACTTTTGGGTAGACCTGTGCGGTGCGAGGAGTTGGACTTGATGATCCTTATGGGTCCCTTCCAACTCAGGATATTCTATGATTCTATAATTATTTCAGTATTAGAACCAAACCTGCATAGTGCATTTTAATCACAAAATAATGCAAATTAAGGTATTTTCTTACTTCTGTGAAATTTCTGTGTAGTCCTTTCTCACTGTAAAGTACATACATTTAATATTCATCTTGAGTCTTCAAAAAGAATCAGGCCATGCAATGACAGTTGTTAGGGAGACAGAGACTGACATTACTCATAATTGTCTACCTCCAAAAAAAAGTCAAAGCAAATCCCAGTTCCTTTACACAGAAGGCTGAACTTGCTATGTCTATAAAAATAATACTGGGCCCAATACAGGTAAGTACAACATGCTGTGAATGAATGTGTTTCAAATGGACAGAGGAATTTCTTACTAGGCAAAATGAGAAAGAAAGTAAAAGATTTTTTATTCACTTACCCTCAGTCTCATTTGGCTATTTTTAGGTAAACTTGTCAAAAAGTAACGATTTGACCAGTAAGAAATTGGTAATTGATCTCTTCCTTGCATTAAGAATTCATTCAGTCAGAAAACCTTTAATATTCATGGCAAGGAAGACATTTCTCTGTTTGTCACATTTGCCAAAATCCTATATGAGGCACAGCTGAATGTCTCCATTTTAAAACAAAACACACATTCTTCTGTTGCTTTTGCCTTGATGATATGTTTTATTTGAAATTCATCTTACAAAATAATTAAAAACTTCAGAATTAACTCTCAATTCTCTCAAATTTATTTTATTTTTTTAAGAGAGAAAGCTTACTGGAGACTTTAGGACCTGTAGTGCACATTGAAAAGTACAATTTTATTTTAGAATGCACTGCTACTCACTGCGGAACCCTTGAAACCTGATGTCAGCAAAAAAGAGTCATTATACTTGAAGATTTCCACAGGGAGAAACAAAGCATTCAAAATACTACTCTCCCTACCAGTGTCTACATTTTTTTTTTCTTTTCTTTCTGCTGTTTGGGTAAAATGTTGATGTTAAGGATAGGAAGAAAAACTTCTCTGGAAGTGGAACAGAATTAATCATCAAGGGAAGTGCCATAATGCCAATGGAAGGGAGTTAACCTTACCTAAGTTATCCCATTAACTGGTGCTGAATTGCACACAGCTTAAGTAAGAACCTAACTTTGTAAGCCCTCAAGGGTGCAGAACTCTTATATGAATTGGTAAGAGCTCTATGAATAGAGAATTTGCAAGGGGAGGACATACCATGAATATTTGATTGTGGGTTTGGTGGTTTTTTTTTGGAGAATTTAAATTATACAGCAATGTGTCTGGATTATTCCATCTAACATGCACAGCAGTGTTCGTTACTTACATGGCATCCCAAACTTTGCTAATCTATAAAAAGAAAGAACATAAGGTAATTGAGCAGAATGATGAACCAAGGTGGCCAGATATGAGCAACTTGATTTAAATACTTCATTACACATAGACAATGTGATATCAAACCCATCTTCTTTCTGCTTAGCTTCTCCTATCCTGTTAATCAGTTATGTGTATAGCACAAATAAACCACTGGATGAACATTTTAAAGATATCATACAGATATCTAGTCATCTTCACCATGTATAGCATGTATAGCACTAATTTCAGCATTCTCTAGGTATCTATATCAAAAGATAGAAGGGTTATTATGAAATAATCACATAATACAAGAAGTGGTCCTTCAGTAAAAACAGTTTAAAATATAAGTGCTTCTACTATAACTAGTTACCATAATCCTTTCCTAGCTGAACTGCAAATTAATCACAGAACAGTACCTCTAAGCCTGCTACCATTCACATTAAATTAATTGCTGGCTGATTAGCAAAGAAATTTAATATTAATATGACTTTTTTGTTAAGTATGCTATCAGGTTTATGTACAAATTATGTCCCAATCTGAAAAGCTAAACTTCACTGCAAGATATAAACAGAAAAAAATGACTTCAAGAGCTCTATTCTCAAAATCAATGTCAGTTCACTACTTCAACAGCTTTATAACCGCACTGAAGTGGTTTGAGTTCGAAAAGGTGATGCCCACATATAACACTTAACACTAGCTTTAATTAAGGTTTAATGTATCCCCAGATTGCCCTAAGCTAGTATTAACAAAGTCATTTGATTTAATGAATGCGGAAACCATAGTCTTAAACAGGCTTTACATTAATTTGACAAACAGGTAGCAAACTAATATAACCAGACTTTTTGGAGTATTCTTTTTCTTGCAGTCTGGAAAAAGGGTTTCCATCTTCAGTCCTGGTGACTATCCCGGACTATTTTCAAGCACAAATTCAGTCAAATTTTGTGCCTTACCTCTTCTGTGGATGACTCTACATCTTCAAATAAAGATGTTAATAGAGAAGGAGTTCTACAGGTGCACATCTCTATTTAGAGAAGTGTCAGTCATCAGGGTATATTTTTTCCCCAGAAATGAATAATTATACTCAACTGGGGTCTCTGTATCTGCATGTACACTCTTCTGTGTGGTTATGACTTTGTAAGTTTGAATGTGATACCTATTCCAGGCATGTGTATTACTCCTCCAAAACTCACAACAGAATTTCTTCCATCCCTAGCCATACACTTAGGATTTCACCAAACCAATTGCAAAATACAGAATGATCCAACAAGCTGGAGTATGTCAATTTGGGGAGAAGCTGTTTTTTTTTTTTTCTGATAGTCCATTGTCCATGAGAGATTTGCCCAGTAAACACCGATCTCCTTTGCTAGTGGGGAAAGGTATCAGCATCCATAATGTAGTTATAGAGCTTGCACCATCAAAATAAAAAATAAAAAAAAAATGTGAAAAGATTGAAGCATTCTGAACACAACTATGAGATACTTATGATAGTCAATTTAGTTTACCTTTCTGAGCAGATTATCCAGTTAGCCAATCTAGTACAGGTAAGTGGTATGTACTAAAACAATCAGCCTACAGGTAGCTGCAGTATTTCCTGAATCTCCTTTTAGTGGTTTTAATTCCTTCAATATATGGTGGTACATTTGAAGTACAGCTGTAGCCACATTCTATTATATGGAAATCCTAGTTGTCATTTTTGAAACTTAAGCATCTTGTTCTAACCTACGCTTTGCAAAATAGGAAGTTTTCAAATAAGCAAACCACTAATAAATAAACTGAAGCAACTGAATGTGTATCTCCTCTCTACTAAAATAACCAGTATGGTCTTGATAAGTTCTAACAGAATGTTGTTTCAGCATGGAAAGATACTTTGAACAACTGTCCCACTGAAGTCCTTAACATATGCTCTACAGGTCTGAAAATACTGATTAAAAACCTGTCTTGTCTTCAAAACTGGTAGAGAGCTAATATGCCCACCAGGACCACCTCAAAGCATCAATCTGTTTTTAAAAATTCATGAATTTGTAAAAATCTAATGGGCAATTTTCGTATGTATGCTTTTGACATAAGATATAACCTCATAATCAAAATTTGAAATTTAAACTCTTTGGAAAGGTTTCAGACACTTTTTCATTATTATTATTATTCTTTTCTATCTTTTAGACATGCAACAAATGCTTGCAAACAAGATTACATTGATGCTTCATTGTAAGAATGAAGAAGTCCTTGCAATTACCTTTTTTATTTGCAAGAGAGATTTCTGACAAGTACAAATATTTCAACTCATGTTCTTCCCTGAAACATTTTTGAGTGCTTTTTATTAATACTATAGTTTTTAGTGAGAAAATTTATGAATTAAAGGTTCGCTTTTATATCATAAAGAAATATGGAGCAAAACCACAATAGTGATATCAGTATCCAACCTAGCATAAAATAAGTCTCTAAGACAGACAGAATTTCAGG
Organism: Heteronetta atricapilla; assembly: GCA_011075105.1. NCBI lineage: Eukaryota > Metazoa > Chordata > Aves > Anseriformes > Anatidae > Heteronetta > Heteronetta atricapilla. The sequence continues at coordinate 78,574,905 of CM021734.1, read as the reverse complement.
CAGGTAAAACTTTCGTGTGCTTCAAATAAAGATGAAGAGAAAAATGTAATACTACAATTCTAAAGAAAAATCTCCAGCTTGTATTATGATACAATCACCAAATATTTTTCTTTAAAAATAGGCTAATATTGATATGTGCAGCTCCATGTATTCAACTAGTAATTGCAAAATTCTTTACTTGACTGGAGGCATCTTCTCTGTGCAAGTTAATATATAAGCTTTATAGCATCTGTTCTGACTGCATTTCTTAAATGGGCCATTATGTAATATCTAGATGGTACTGCCATGGGCTACAACACATTAAGAAATTTTCAACATCATTTAATCAAAGTGAAAAATATGAACAAACTCCAGACCCCAACCAGGATTACATTTTCACTGGAAAATCGTGACAGTTTTGTACACATCCCAGACTTAGGTTATGAAAACCTCTGTAAAAGCCAGTATGAACAGATTAACCTATTTTATCCAGCTGACCTATTAATTTCATTTATTATAAACACCACGGATGTACATCAAAGTCAACATACATGGACAGTGAAACAGAAAATAAAAAAAAATCTTGCATGCTATATATGCATATGCACACAAATGCAACATTTCAACAATTTGGCTCAAATCTCCAACTATTGATGCTCACTTAGGCAGCTGCTGATAGCTATTCACAAAAATAGGAAACCAATAAGGTTGAAGAGGCAAATGAAGAGCTCTAGAGAAACTGCAAAAATAATGAACCCACAAGGGTTCTATGTACAGAAATAAGAGTCCTAACAGATAAGGAAATGAAATTAACATAAGATAGTATTCCTCAAATTATTTTCAGACAGATCACAGCAATGAAGTTCTAACTTTTTAGAGATGCATATTTTCCAATCTGTAATGCTTCAGTACTTACACCTTTGGGTAGATATTAAACAAAAACACTAAAACCTAATCACATCACCTTTTTTGATGTTTAAGCATTTCACTAATCGAGAGCTGAATTAATTTGCACCAAACACCTAAAACCACTCCTTTCCAATTCATAAACCGTAAGTTACACAGTACATCTTAACTATAAAACAATTATTCAAATTTCATAGATAACTACAGCCTTCCCTGCCATTTGCTTAAAAAATATTATTTCCAATTTTCTATTCTCCTTACTGAGGACCATCCCTGGCATAATTTTTAAATATAAAACTATGCACAAAAATCTACATAAAGATGACTACATAAAGATGAAAATGCCATATATGGTCATTTGGGGGCCCATAAAATCACAAGTATCCGTAAAAACTTAATTGCAATTAATGTACCTATAGTGTATAATGGCACTTTAAAAAAAAAAAAAAAAAAAAAGATCGGTTTCAGTCAGAATCAACTGAATAGCTGAGGCTTGAAGGGACCTCTGGAGATCACTTGGTCCAACCCCCTGCTTGAACAGGGCCACACAGAGATGTTTACCCAGGACCAGATCCAGGCAGCTTTTGAAGATCTCCAAGGAGGGCGAATCCACGACCTCTATGGGCAATCTGTACCAGTGCTCAGTCACCCACACAGTAAAGACGTGTGTATTGATGCTCAGAGGGAACTTCCTGTCTTTCAGATTTTGCCTGTTGCCTCTTCTGCTGTCACTGGGCACCATAGAAAAGAGCCTGGCTCAATCCTCTTTGCACCCTCCCCTTAGGTTTTATAGACACTGATGAGAAACCCTGAGTCTCCTCCCCAGGCTGAAGAGTCCCAGCTCTCTCAGCCTCTCCTCGTAGGAGAGGTGCTCCCATCCCTTCATGATCTGCATGGCTCTTTGCTCAACTCTCTCCATTATGTTCATACCTCTCTTGTACTGGGGAGCCCAGAATTTGGCACAGTATTGCAGGTGTGGCCTCATCAGCACTGAGGAGCAACTTTCAGTCACTCTCAGCCTTCAAGAATTTACCATTAATAATTTCCATTCTTAGCTTCCATCATAGAATAGCATTCCTCTCACACAACTCTGGGGGGGAAAAAAAAAAAAAAAAAAAACTGTGTGGTGTTTTGTGTTTCTCAAGTTAAATGAATATGGGAGACAAGGAACAAAGTCTTTATCTACTCAAGATTTTAAAGCACTTTTCATGGTAGGCTGAGATGGTACTTACATGAGCTAAGAATAAATCTGGTAGCTGCATCATCTCTGAGATAATTGGATATGGAAGCAATTTAGCAATGTTTAAAAAAAGTACAATCACTCTGAACAATACACTTGATTCCTTAAGATAGAAAGGCACTGCAAGGTGTAGTTTCTGAGCTTGAAAAATATGGCAAAAACTAAATGAAATTCCTTTGGCTTTGTGGTCATTTCTGTAGTGAGTAAGAATAATAATAGACCCCACAGTCATGGTGTGCAAGGAAAATCCTACTCAACTGCTATGATCAAATTACAAATGTACTTACAGACATTCTTAAAAGAATCCATAAGCTGCACAGCTTTGGCACTGTATTTCAGCATTTCAGATTCTCGTGCTATAACAAACTAACGTGGACCAGAGAAGGTATGGCTGCTCTGTCCCTGCAAGTGTTCAACGTGAGGATGGATGGGGCTTTGGGCAACATGATTTAGTGGTCTAGTGGAAGACATCTCTGCCCACAACAGTGGCGTTGGGACTGGATCTTTAAGGTCCCTTCCAACTCAAACCATCACACGACTTTATAATGTAATATAAAATGTTACCCAATCTCCATACTGATTTATACTGTTTGCAGTGCTACTAACAGTTTCTCCTCGGTGATACTAATGCTTGGTGATAGTGATTAAATCTTAGGAACATCTCTGACAGAGAATTTGACTTTAATATTTTACAAGATGCAATTTTGTTGAAATCAATATCTACCCTGAATATTTTACTGTATTTTAATAAACTTTAATATATATAGGCCCAAACTTTAACAAACATCCTTAAAATATTAGCATGGTCCCCAAGGGTGTCTCCATAAATTCCCTGAACTAGAAAGAATCAGATTTGAATTCTGCAAAGCAGATGAAGCTGTAATTCAACAAACACCCAATTTCTGGGCCTCTGGAGAAGTGGAAGGCTCCCACAGTGCTGTCTGATGTGGACATATTTAGCATCTCCATTCAGATTGGGGGTGTGCTTTCAGAATAAGTCACCTAGTACTCCTTAGATACCACTTCTTGGTTCACGTCACAGAACGGATTTAGAATGCACAAATTGGATTCTTTTAGATGAAACTAAGTAGGAAGATGTGCTCCAGAAGATCACTTAATGCACTCCAACCATTAGCAGGTATTCAGTCTATTGAACTAGCCTAGAGCCAGTCTGAGGTAAAACCTTGTGAAGTTTTTATTAATCATTACTGGATACCATTTCACTCTGCAAATCCTATTTCCCAAATTTAGGCATAGCCTGAATGCCTAGACTGAGAAAGTCATGATCTTCCTACTAAGCCATCTCAATTTAATTTCTTTGTCTCTTACCAATTATTTTTCTTCAAAACTTCAGAAATTGTCCAGCAACCTTATTTTAAGATGGCGAGAATTTTAATTAAAAGCATTGTGAACCTATCACCCAATGAACAATGCAGCTCTTCTTACAGCACTATCAAAAGGTAAATAATTGGTGTCTTAATAGCTTAATAAAAGGTTAATGACTAGTCTGATAAAAACTTATACAAGAACAGGCACAGCAAATACAATACATCGCCTGCTTTATTTCCAGCTAAGGTCAAGTGTCTGACAAAGTTCTTCTGAAGTAAAAAAGCAATGCAAGGTTGATGTATTTATTGAACATTTAAATTAAATTCAAAGGTAGAATAAATACCATGAAGGCAAAGCCACACAATGTATAAAATGCATTACTTGTGATGAACGTTAACCCTGTGAAGCTGCCAAAGTATACACAAAAGAAATGATGTTATATATATACACAAGTATAAAAATCAACAGTGTAACATTTTCCTAGCAAGGAAAAGGTGAGGAATGTTAAATGGTGTAAAGTCAGAGCAGCAGCTCGGTGCCTCTAGAGGACTGCCTGATAAAAGGCTTTGTCTGGGCTAGTTAACACAGCTTTATCACACCTCACAACTGAATTCAAACACACAGTTTAATTTATTAACATCCACAGATGAGCTATCACGGAACTCTCCTGGATCCACAAGCCAAAAGAACCATACCCCTAAACTATCAAACTATAAAAATGAATGTTGAAACGATAGATAATAAATCCACTGTGGTCATTTGCATGCAAGTACCATTCTAACGGCGATTTTAATCAGGCACTGGGCAAAAAGTGAAATTCTTTTGGAGTATATACACCAAAAATTACAACCAGAAAGGCTTAAGCTGGCATAAGAGTTAAAATACATGACATCTTTCTTGATTAAAGTCTTAGATACACCAGCCTTGAAAAACGAGAGAGGAATGAGCACACACTATTTTATCATTATAATAACATTCAGTAAGACACTTATATAAAGCAGAGGCATATCTTTTCAAGTGTGAGATAGTATACCACTGATAAAAATAATCTGAATAACAAGTGTTTGAAACTTCAAAAGCTTCACTATTGCCTGTGACATTGACTTTTCACGTTAAAAAAATGTTTAAAGTAGCTGTCTTCAGTTTTTCTTTGTGGAAGAGAAAGCAGAAACGTTCATGCTACATATAAAACGTTCAAGAGCTAAAAGAAATCCTAAGAAAGCATGCAGTTCATAAAAAGGTCACTGTCAAAGTTTCCCCTTCACTTGTCTAACTCCTTTCTGAAGGGAAGGTCCAAATCTAACACCTGGAAAGCTGTGCAAGTTCAAGTTGTCTTTCTGCCAATACCCACTCAGATCACAAAAGATACAAGAACTGAGAATCCCATGAGAATCCCCTACAGTCTCTCATCAAGTTTCCCACAGAAATAAGGAAGAGCTCATTATTGTTATTTCTTGTAAGACAATGGCTCCTACCCCATTCCAAATTCTTGAGAGATGCTTTGTACAAAAGCAAAAATTTGCTGCAGTACAAGGATGCTTACTTTACAGTGACTGCTCCTCACATCCAACAGTAGCTGAGAGATGAGGATTTCACCTCTGTCGAAGATATGACGCCTACTGAGCACTCATAGGATTAGAATTGCCATCAACAGGGGCAAGATGAAACCTCTCCTACATACAATGCAACAGCTCCCAGAGCTAAGTTGAAACCTGCACTCTACTTTTATTTTTCCAATTTCAAACACTGTGGTTAGCGAACAAGTTTTGAAGTTAGAAGAAAAACAACATTCAAAGATCCATTTGTAAATTAGAAAACATGAGGTAGAGTTCCACAGAAATAATCTATCCTATAGAAACCTAAACAGTTTTTCTTCATTCTATAATATTTATGTATCTGGGAGGTGCAACACTGCTGAACACATGAAACGTGCAGTGTTTTGCAGAAGAGGCAGCCATTCTTACTTGAAGATATGAACAAGACAACAGTCTGCAATATTTATGAAATAATGGTTTTGTTCTATTCAGTACTGTAAAATCTGGGGTAGGCATTTCATCGATTATGTGTACCAAGCTTTACAAGGAAGAAGATGTACTTCAGAACTAAGAAAAACTTTGTACCAGCAAAGATAAATTCTGGAACAGATTATCGAGCAATGTTATGAAGCACACAGTACTGGTGGATTTTAAGTACACATTAGAAAATGCTGTCTGCACTAACATATAAACATTTCTTTCTGCCTTTGGCCATCAGAATAGATAACAAGACTCAGCTTCTCTTTGAAACTGTTTTTCTGCAACTCTTGCTTTTACCTGAAAATTACAAATAAATCTGTTGTAATGAAAAATTTGAGCTGCATTTTGCATTAGCCTTCTGCCCAGAGTAGACAGCTGTACAGCTGTATGTAATCAGCATTCAGAGAACATAAACCTAGAAACTTGACTATGTCTATTTATTTCGAGACAGAAAATAGACACCTTTCTTGGTGGTGGTGGTGTTTCTTTTTTTCCCCCCTTAAAATACAAGCATTGTTTGAGAGACTATTATCCAAATATACCAGCACTCCTTGAAGAAGTTTTGTTTCCATATAGTAAGTAGCTGACTCTTAAAAAGATGAAGTTACAATTTTAATGGCCTCAACATGGAAACAGACTCTACTTAGATAGCTCATTTTGTTTCACATATGCTTTTGCATTACATTAGCATTATAAGGTGCATTGTCAGTGTAGCTGGGTATCCTATAAAGCTACCACCTATCTTTTTCTGGTTTAAGAACTTACAGACCACACAGGAAGAAATTAAAGCTTTCTTTCTTTCCTTCTCTGTAAGAGGTTTCAGAATCTGAAGGCCTAAATCTAGCTCAAACATTTTTATAAAATGTTGATGAATAAAATGTTTTAAAGTTCAAAGGCTTATGACAAAGTATATTCTTTAAGTACAATAGGATGATTCTCAGTTCTAACCACTACACTGTATTGCAACTGTCATAAAATCAGCCCTTCTAATCACAAGGCAACAGGCAGTGAGGGATCGAGAAGATCCATATTAATTGCCTCAGTGCAAGGTGCATTTAATCAATATGCCCTCTCTTGGAACACAAAGTGTTGTTTCAGTGTTGTTCCAACAAGAAGCTGGCATCAGTTTATGTAATTAACTGTATGTTTACTATTGAATACACATTTCTTCCAAGACTACATCTGCAAAACGGACAACCTACCATCAGCATTGTTAAGTTGCCACTCACCAAATAACAGTTTGATAATGCCATCAACTTTTTGCTGTTGCTTTCAGTGAGGAATTTGCTTCTTAACTGATAGCTGTTTCTGCATGTATTCTTTGTGATGCAGCATACTGGAAGACACACCATTAGTGTTATGGGTTCTTTAATGTTTTTTGTGTGTGTGTGTGTTTTTTCTTCTTCTGAATTCTTTAATTAAAAATGGCTTAACAGGTTGCCATTCTAGTAGTAATTTAAAGTGCTGTTGATAAAACACTTCCTAATAAGATGTTAGAAATATAGTGACACCTTTCAGATACCTTTACTTTCCATTCTGAACAGGTCAAAATGTTTTTGCTTTTGTATTTCTAAATATGTGGAGTAGCTTTTGAAACCTGGTGAAGTAAAACATACAGTTAAATTATGATTTTTAATTCATTTTTTTTAAACATCATGAGGTTTTATCTGAATAACACTTCCTGAATAACTTCAGGAAGGAAAAAAGTCACTGATTTTTAAGAAGTCTGTGATGACTCAAAGACTTTTTAAAGATCGCTTCTTGTTTCTAAGTCTGGAATATAGAACTGTTTTATTCTATTTTAGTAACAGAAAATTAGCTGAATGCAAAAAAATATTAAGTATAATGGAAGCAAATATTGTTACAGGTCTACAAAATGGCTAAATGTTCTACAAGCTTGCAAGCTAATTAAGCAAGGTATTTTAACATGCATCTGTATGATTTTAAGTCTCACCAGCTTACGTGTTTAAAAAAGATTTAAAGTGCTAGGGGAAAAGCTTGATAGCAGGTATGCCATGTAAAGAGCCATGTCACCATATACCCTCCTCCCCTTAACCTCATCATATTTTTCCTCCTGACTACTGGAATTCAGTTCTACAGAACCTGCTTAGATACCTACCAGTTCACTGAAGACATCACATATTCTCCTCTCCTTTGACTGAAGTTGAAAGAACCGTGTAATGTCTAAACATCATGAGACTGAGGTATAAGTTTACACAAGGAAGGAGAAAAAGGGCTCTTTTGGTTGAGGGGTTTATGTGCCCCTTCCAAGTGGCACCCAAACAGAGGCAGAGCAGTGAGACACTGCTTGAACTACTTGGAGGGTCCATCTTCTGCGAAAGGGATATTCACCATCACATAATGAAAGGGCAAAACCCATGCCTGTTTACAGAATCCATATTGATACTTGAACTCCTCCTTCCCCAATGCCACGGTAGAGAAAGAATTGTGAAGTCCTACAGAAATGGACTGAAAGCAATGGCTCTGGTGAAAAACAATGAAGTGGGTTCATAGGTCCTACCCACAGTTCGCTCATTTACCCAACTTGGGACAATAGCCTGGGAAGACAATTGCACAATATAACATATTCCAAAATGCAACAGAGGACAAAACCAAAACCAACAAACAACAAAAAAACTCCCACATTCATTACCATTAACACAAAGATCAAAGAACATAGTATATAGTATAAATACATAATATGTATTTATAATCAATCTAGTAGCATAAAGACACCCTCTGTGTCTAAATCATACCATTAAGTTGTGGGAGAAAGTTTCTTTATTATTATTATTTTTTCCCCTCCTTAGGCATCTTAGATGCTGGTAGACAGCATACCCTGCAGGTGCACCTAAGAGCCAGTATATACGTGTATTCAATTACAGCACCTTTTCAAAAATAACAATGAACTTCATTATATACTTGCTCACTTACCAGCAGGTAGATGCTGCCAGCACACAATACTCCAGAGAAACAGTCTAGATTTATCCTCAATAGACAGCATTACTACGTGTGATACTTTTTCTAACACTGCATCACGGAACAGAATCTGGCAACCTCAGATGCCCACAAATCAACATGGAAAAGGAAATAAAGAAAGAATATAACGAATTAGATTTGTAGGGTACCATTCCCTTACTGAACAGTGGAATATACATCAATAGTCAGAATGATAAAGGACATCCGGGGATCATCTGACAGGTCTATTGTTAAAACTCAGGACCTATGGAGATCTGAGAAAACACCTATCTTATTGTTACCCACATTCAATAAAGCAAAATTTGATTCTATTGCTGGATCTACTTGATATGCATCTTCTATATTGTTTCAAAGGAATATTCTTTAAGGATTTTTCCCCCATGTATTTTAGATAAACCTGGTTCACTTATCTCCAGTGAAAGAGAATAAATCAGCAGATCCCACAATCAGCTTGCTCAGATACCCCCAAAGCCACACACATAAGAAGGCATTTCTGTATCTTTTTTCTCTCCTTTCTTTTACCTGCTAAGAAGTGGAGCCCCACAGCCCAGCCTATCATTATCCCTTGTGCCCACTTGTGCAGCACACACACAGCGCATCCCTCCATGGTGCTCAGGCTCACCTAAGCCCATCCCAATGCTTCCAGCCTGAAAGAGATGGTATAATGCACCTTGGCGTGCTCTGCAACAAACTATCTCAAAATAAAGTCAGTCCTTTCTAGGATGTTCTTTGAGACCACGAGCAGTAGTGCTCACACTGAAGTATTACGGAAGAACTAGTTCAGTTATTTGGAAACTGTGATCATATCTTGTTAAATTACAGTACTTAGCCTGTTTACAGGCTCATCTACATACTATAATATTGAAAATCATTTTCTTCAGTTGCAGCGACACTTGTATCTGACAGATATACATAGCACAACTTTCAGAAGGTCATATTTGCCTCATGCAATTAAAATCACATCACATTCAAACAAACAAACACCCTGCATTTTTCCCCCATTTTAACTTACTTCATTCATTTAGGACATTCTCCATTTAGTGCAGTTCTTTTTGTTGTATTACGTTTAGCTCTTGTTTGGCACAATGTTGCCTTTAAATATGTTTTTATCAGAACATATGTTGTAATATCCTTAAAAATTCTAATAAAGTCAAATAACTATATTTAAAATTTAAAACTCCAAATTACTTAAATTTTATAAAATTTTCCTCAGGTTTTTCAATACTGATTATACCGAACCAAATTCCTAAGTGCTTGTGAGATGCTTGAGAGAGGATACAGTATAATTTCTTTGTTAAAAAGCATTACCTGGAATTAAAACTCAAAGCAAAAAACTATAGAGGCAATACAAGCAACAAACAGGACATAATGTTATACTGCAACTTTTAAAATTACTTTTTAAATTAATTAAAGACTATGTTTTAGTGCACAAACAACAAAATTAAACATATTTCTATACACAGACAGAGATATTTGTCAATATTGCAGCATCCATGTCTGCAGTGACTCAATGATTTCATCTGAATCATATTGCTTCTGCTCTATTTAATAAAACCACTCAAGGATTTGGAAATCGATTGGTACGGATTGCCAGAACCATTTATGTGAGCGCATACAGAGTCAAATTTCTTGCAAGAAACAAGTTAGGGATCTGACCCAAGGTGTCCTCGAGTAGCACAGCATGAGCATCACTAGTTTCAATGTTTCCTTTTATACAGCAGGGAAAAATAGCCGGAATGCAACATATTACCATGATGCGGAGACAGTGAATGCATCTTTGGCAGCACTAGCCAGGTAGTGCAAATTAGGAAAGCTCCCCAGATATTGTATCATTAAGAAACTGGAGAGCTAATGAAGGGTTGCTTAGACATGCTGTTCAGTTTACTGTTAGGCATGTAGACAAGTGATTCAGTAAAACGTTTTGGTCATTTGACTTTATTTCAGGATATACTAGAGCTATAAAGCTTTTAATTACCAGTAAGTATTTCCAGCACAGCTGTTTCCTTCCTTTACATGCAATCATGTAATCTCAATCTGTGTTTCAGTTCCATGTTTAGTGTTCTCCTGATTTGCACAAATATGAGGGCCCAAATCCTTATTCACTGTTTTTATTCCCACAGGTATCAAAGGTATAATGTATCAAAGGTATCAAATGTAGGTATAGTAATGAGACGCAAATGAGTTACTGTGCTGAAGTGCTCTGCTGGTTGTTCTCACTTCGGGCAAGAATAAATGACTTTAAAAGAAGAGAACAACAACGGCAGCACACCACACTGTGACAAATCAGAGCCATCATAATGTTTTATGGCTATTGCTTAAAATTCTAATAAATCCTAAATGTTTCTTCTGGATTATAAGCAAAGCAAACTAATTCAAAAATAAGAAAAAGATTTGTTGCAGTAAAACCTCATGACTAAAGTAACATTCATAAAAAATCTCTGCTGGAAAGACAATTGAAAATTGAAAGAATGTATCAGTAAAATGGCCCTTTTTTCCTGTCATTAAAATAGCAAACACTTTCCTACTGACAGGATGAAATAAAGCAACCACCTTGCAGTCTATGTCTTAGGACATTTAGAGCCTTTAATTCTGTCTAACCATTTCTATGCTGTCACCACTTAGTCATTTTGTGGCATGCTGATATAGCGAGCTGTAGAGTGCTAGACACTTCATGGTGCTTGGGGAAGCTTCTGGGTTTACATTTTATTTGATGAACATATCTGGCCTACAAATAGAAATATTTTCTCCTGTAATAAAATCCAAACATCAAAGTGTGAAGCATTGTTCTTAGCAGGTCAAGACATTTATAGTTAAAAATTCCCTATTATCGTGCCCTGCACCTGTAGTTCATTTCTCCAGCGGACACACAGGCATCTACGACTTTCATTCCACTGTGTCACTGTAGCATAAATTCCTTTAGAGGTACAGTTTATAGTTGTGATTCCCTGTTGTATGTTTTTAAGTTGTTTTATAGGTGAAAAAGAATACAAAAGAAAAGTAACACTATATTTATTTCAGACCTCTGACAGAAAGCTAGCTCCTTTTAATACCATATTAAGTCTCTTCTAGTCTGCCAGAAATAAAACACAGTATGTGTTCAGATATACAGCTTTTATTCTGTGTTTGGGTTTATTCTTATAGGTGAACAGATTCGCTATGTTTTTCAACCTGACCACATATTTTAAACTGCTGCCAATTTGTAGTTTTCTACGGACCTTTCAGAATCATAGCAGCAAGGCTGGAGCCCAACCTCCTCTGCTGCTGCATGCATGAAGGCGGTAACACCGAACTCATCTCCCCTGGAGACAGTGAGAATGGGGAAAAAATCATCATTTATATGAGCCCATGACACAAGTCTCCTCCAATACAATGACAAAATAATAACTAAGAACATCACAAAATAATTTAATTCCCTGCTTTCCATAGTTCTAAAGACAAAAAAAGTACATACATTGCATATGTTTTCACTTATCTTCCACTTTGTACCTGGTATAACCAGTGAGCAACCTGAGCCAAATGCTGCCTAGACAGACAAACAATAGCAAGCAAAGATCAGGTAAAACAGGATTCTAAAGAGACAACAACTATCAAAATTTTAACACCTATGTCAAACTTTTGTCCCTTCACTTTTGACACAACCACACATTATATAATTCAAGCCAAACCTTACAGAGATATAACGTCCAAACAAGCCCATTAACCTCACCATTATCCATCTCCAGCTGTGCTGCCATGACACACTCACAAGAAAGAAGGTCTTTATATCTGTGACCCTTATTTCCCAGAATAGGCCCAAACGTATTAATTAAAGGATTCTGTTATTTATTAGCACACACCACTTGATTCAGACTGTATTGACTACAACTACTGGGAAAAAAAAAAAAAAAAAAAAAAAAAGATTTGGCTCCTGGCCCAGTGCACAACCTCGTGCCAATATTTTCTCTCTCATCTCAAATAGGAGTAATGGCCTCTGCTAATAGCAGACAATAAATGACCAGCATTCATTTGGCATGCAAGGTTTCCCATACAGTCTATTTCAGTGCTCTGTACACTTGCAAGAGAGGACAAGCAGAATTTGGGGGAGAAGGATAGTAGGGCAGGCTGGCAAGAATGCAGATATCTACAAAACAGTGAAGCAATCAGGCGCTGTGGTATTTTTAGATACTTTCTTTTTTAAGTGCCAAAGATTCTGAATAAATCACAATGGCAAACAGGATTGCTGAGATGGGATAGATTACAGCTGAACGGTGTGCAGATTAAATATTCAGCTCCAACCCAAAGCATGAGTCCTACGTGCATATCTGATACACTATAAAAGCTTTCCATGACACGAGCCATCTACTTCCCTTACGGCTACATTAACTGCTAGACCTGCATCTGCCTCTGTATATTTCATAAAGTCTAAAAACACCTGGAGTCAGTTCTCTAAACTCTATACACCTGAAACTTGTCCAAACATTTGGTTATTTGCATCAACTCTCCTATTGTTGTTAGTAATTTTGAAACACAGAATAATGAAAAGTATATTTTCTGCAAAGCCTATAAAATTGATACTGGTGGGAGGCCAAAGCATTTTCGGCATTCATATCAAATATGGCTCTCAATACAAGAATTTTGCATACAATCACTGTTTCACGTGCTCACTGAATACAGGAACTGGAAATGGAGGCAAAGACCAAATTTTATACAGAGGCTTACACTGCATTTAGGTCTCTCAAAACTTCAGTTGTTTCCTCTATCCTGCAGGAGCAGAATACATTCGTATACTTTATATACATGTTTTTTTTTACTTTATTTGTAAAGATACGTCCCGTATTTGATCAGGATTCCATTTCATGTATTTCTTCCCTCTCATATTTGTCAATTTCACAGAATTGCATGGAATTTTGAAGCAGCATTTCTGACTGTGGCTCCTACAAAGAGAACATATCTGTGTTACAGAGGGCTCAGGCACAGACACAAGATCCACTGGATACAGGTACACAAGATAAAACGGCCAGAAGATCTATCGTATCCAAGATGACACATACAAAGAGTGTTAAGGGAGAACAGATGATTAGTGGCCAAAGTGACACTGACTCCTGACTGACAGCACACCCTACGGATGCAGCTCCTAGACAACCTAAAGCTCTGACATATTTATTGGTGGAAGTCGCCTGGAAAGTCGCCACCTGCTTTTCTTTGTGTCAGGTGAATCCCAACTTGGCTATGAAGGACTTGGCCCAGTATATACCTCATTATTCCCATATCACTCAATAGGGTACACTTTTCTTTAATATCAGTTGTACCTGAAATGGTATAAGAAACTGCTTTTTATTCCCTCGCTCCCACCTTTTTTCTTATCATGGTCTTCCAGTGCATTTTTTCCTTACTTTCATCATTTTTCTTGCCATCACTTTTCCTAAATTGTTATATTTAACTTATACCTTGTGTAGTTTCTTGTCCTTCTGTCACTGCTTCCTTTGTCTTCTAAGAATGCCTCAAGCAACAAGAGTAAACCATTCATTAAAATCAAAAGTGAACGCTATCGCACCAGGATATCTCAGAGATATGGCAGAGAATACCAGACTAAGAAAACTTCAAGTTGGATAAACACCTTTCAATAGTACTAGTCGTTCTGTCTTCTGCACATACTGTAGAAATGACAGACTCTTTTCTGACTTACAGAATTTGACATTGCCCTGTCTAGCCACAGAGAAAGCTTCAAAACTTGTCATAAATTTACTTCACAGCTTTTGTCAAGATTTCTGTTGTTTGAACGAGGAAGGGCATACTGGTCAGCACAATTCCCATTTTGAATTTACGATACTGTAAAGTAAAGCAAGCAGTGCATACAAAGTGCCTCATTCATATTAGTCTACTCCACACCTTAAATTTGTCCTAGACATTCAACCCACAGGACACCTTTTGGTTAAACTTACTCATGCACGTAGCCACATGAACTTTTTCTAATAATCTCCCTCTGCTCTTCTGGTTTTGCCAAGACCCTTCAATGCCTTTACCCAGCAGCAGACGAGTTTTCGCTATCAGTATTACACACAACTTCCCCATGGATAACACATTGATAAAGACTGTTTCATTGGGCAGAGGGATGAAACAGTTCATCTTTACAATGGCTGAGTATTTCAGAGAGGAAGCATTTTGCTACTCAACAACTCCCAGTGGTGTTGCAGCCGACGCTAGCTTGAATGTAAAAGATGTCCTCCAAGTTGCAATACAGTAAACGTAAGGAGAACAGTGGCCAAAGGGCATCATTACTCATTTAAAGGTACAAAGTGGTTCCTTTGTTGCTAACAATTTTCATAACCTAAGCTGCTTGTGTATAGCTTGGGCTTTATTTCAAAAAATGAAATGGAAGAACAATTGCACTTCTTTCTTGTGGTTTCATTTACTGAGCCTCATGCACTACCATCAAACCCCTACAATAATTCTACTGCAGACATCACCATTTAAAAAATAAGTAACATTTTTAAATATTGTTTGTATTTGAAGAGAAATAGTGATAATAAATCTATGAATACTTCCTTATTAAGCAACCAATGAAGGCATTCCAAAATGCTGATGGCTCTGGTAGGAAGACTAGAGAAGAGAAGGGTGAAAAGTGAAGTTCAGATCAAAAAAGAACAAAATTTTGAGACTCTGAACATGTGTGCACTCTGTCATATAAGGAGGAAGAACAGAGCAGTGAAACTGGACACTGACTTTAATAAGAATCAGGGTAGTGACGTGATATAAGTTGAGTGGTGGGTGATCTCAGATATGTCAGCCCCTTTTCTTAGAGTATCTCCTTTTAGCTCTGTCATTTTTATTATGCCAGAAGTGGAAAAAATAAAGATAACTTATTTCTGAGAGATGCTTCTCCTACATTAACTCATGTTTCAGTTAGATTTTTTCTTACTTTAAAACAGTGCAAAAGTGTATCAAATGAATCAAATCCTTCCTTCATTTCTAAAAATGACAAGACATACATATCAAGAGAACCAAAATGAAACACATGCATAATGTACAGCTCAACAGAAAACATTTTCTATGAAAACATCATCTTGATATATCACATTATTTGTATGGCATGGATTCAGGTAATATTTCCCTAGTTTACATACAGATGCTTTCCCATTACTGCTAACCATACCTGTAAGATGAAACATTAAGTTGCAAACTTTCTTTATCCTTCAACACCTACAGTAACAGCCCATAAACCAAATTCTGCCTCAGTAAGAGCTGTGTAAATCCACTGCATCTGAATTATGACCCGAGCTGTGTTTTTCCTGAACAGTCCCACAGGGTGGTTGTACAGGTGTAGCTAAGAGCCTGCCTGGTGTTTGCCAGTGATGGTGTATGTGTTAAGGGAAAACAGACTGACTTTCTGATATTTAACAGAAAAGAGCTGTAAGCCTGACAGCGGTATGTGGAGGGACATGTCTGAATTATAACTTTGGGGCTGAGATCTGAAAAGCAGTGAGAAGTAACACAACATCACTTTGGTGGCTGAGCCCCTTACTGGATAACTGTAATGTGTATTTTTCTGAAGCTTTAAAGAAATGCAAAGCCAGTCTAACAATTGAGCTGATAACCTAAAACTAACTGCATACACACTTGCAAAAGTTCCCTACCCCCAAAGGAAGTGATCTAGTATCCTGTGTGAAGGGCTACAAGCCCTTTCAAATGAGAAAAGCTGGGACACTGAGGAGAGAGAAAACCGAGTGCAATCCAACAGAGGGCAGGTGGCTGTGAGCCTCCTCTGGCATGCAGAAAGACTACTTAGAAACATCAGAAAACAGCAAAGAGTGGGACTCAGCTGCGCCTTTCAAACAACTTCACTACAAGGCTGTTACTCTACACTGGCATTGCACAGTTTAGGAGAAATCTAGCAACACAGAAGCAAATATGAAACAGCTTTCCATCTTTTTAGAGAGCAACTTTCCCATATTTTTACTGGCTATTTTTGCAAAGTTTTTCAACTAACTCTCCAACCTTCTTCTGTTTAACCACCTCACCTTGAACAGCACACCTTCTTCAGCAACAGCATGTTACATACATCGCACCCACGCAGCTTCATTCCTAAATAAACCTGTTTCCTACACATGCTGGGAGAAAACTCCAGCACCCTGGCAGTGATGGACCACAAAGCACGCTGTTCTCCTCCCTAAGGCACAAGTTATTTTGTAACCTCCCTTAGGTGAGTGCATACTGCAAATTGCAGTACAGAGAGTAGAGAGGTAGTAGTTATCCATTGGCTTAGAACGAGCTGGTCTCCATCAGGTAGTTACGCAAGGAAGGTACAAAGGAGACCAAAGCAGGAAGGTGTGAGTGGGACTGACCAAAATTACCTCCTGGGAGTTAGCTCCAGAGAGGACGAGAGGTTCGTACCCAGCCCCCGATCATTTCAGCTAAGGCAAAAGTACCAGTTGGGTCACAGCAGGCACCTTACGGCAGGCTTTGCAAAGCGCTGTGGGTTTCCCGGCCCCAGGTCCCAGGCATGAAGCGTTTGCTTACCGTCCCCATAGGCACACACACATTTTTCCAAGACACCACAGATGCGTTTCCCGCATGCAAGCAGGCAGCTCCCCCCTCCCAGCCCCACGCCAAGTTGCGAGACTTGCTGCTGAAAGGTGTGGGGGGGAGAAACCCCAAAATAACTACGAGGGAAAAAAAATAAAATAAAGGGGGGAGAAAAATAAAACAAAATCCCCGCGCCCCTATGCTGCTCCCGTCCTACCGCCTGTGGAGCTGGCCTCCTCCAGCTGCGCCGAGATGCTCTCCACCCTCCTCACGTTCATGCTGGGAGCCGCGGCGGGGCCGCGGGAGCCAGAGCAGGGCGGAGCGGGGCCAGGTGGCGGCGGAGCGGGGCCGGAGCGGGATCGGAATCGGGGCCCCGCCTCGGCGGCGGCGCCTCCCCCGCCACCCGCGGCGGCGCGGTGCGGAGCGGGCAGCGGCGCGGGGCTGTGGGGCGGCCCCGGAAGGACCTGTCCCAGTGCGGTCCCCGCCGGGCAGGGAAGCCCGAGAGTGGCTCCCTGCCCTGCCAGGGCTCCGCGGGGTGGGAGGCGGCGCCCGCGGCCCGAGCAGGGCGGGCCTGGCAGCGAGGAAAGCCCCAAGGGAGAGCCCGTGAGGGCCGGGCAGGGCCGTGCCCGCCGCCCTACGGCTTCACACAGGTGGTTCCTGCAGCACGTCCCGCCCCGCCTCGGTGCCCGGGCGCTGGCGGCACCGAGCCCTCAAATAATGGAGCTCCTCTGAGTTGTGCTCCACGAGCATCTACCTCTGAGGGGTTAGCAGGGCCTGGGGGGCTCACAGCGCTGCTGCTGCCCACGGGTTGGAAGAGCTTCTGGGGTGCCACCAGCTCAGATCTGAAAGAACAAGCCTGTAGTGTGTCAAACCCGTTCCTGCTTTACTAAATGCTGTATTTGGCCCAATTACGATTGTTGTGCAATAGGGTATGAAATGTAGGAGGCAGCGTATGGAGCACAGAAATAACACCTGACATAAATGGCTTGTTTGGAACTTTGAACGGCTCTGGGAGAAATTCAGGCAATTCCACTAAAACCAAATAGATCCTGCCCAGTGGAAGATTTGGCCATTGCACTTGATAGCTGGAAAGATTTGGCCATTTTGCTTAAAATTTAAAAAAAAAAAAAAAAAAAAAAATGACATTTAATAGACAGACCTTCATGGTGCCTCTAATGTATAACAGCCTTCCATGATAATATCATTAGAAAATGCTTCCAACTATGGCAGCTCTTCCTGTTCATTACTATATGTTTAACATTTTAGTCTTCTTCAGTATTTCTTTTATTCTTATATGAATAATGCCTTGTTTTGTTCCCCAACCATAATAGTGATTTTTTCAAGGCAAATAAAGTTTACAGACTTACTACCTAAAACAAATATTATTTTGGTGTCTGATTTCATATTATTTCATGAACCAGGTACTAATCAGATTCTTATCAGCTGAAGGATAAAGGTGTAGTTCCTACACCATACTGCCAAGGAATTATTTATTAAAGACTCCTACCTTCATCTATTCCATGGGACAAATCATGTCTGTTTTCACTCCAGAATGGTGGAATGACTGAGGGCTCGAATGGGAAGACAGAGAGCTACATATAACATTAGCCAAGAAAAATGCATTGTTGAATAGCTTCTGCCAAATAATCTTTTTTTGATAAAAATGCATGCATTGCTGCAGGTTTAGGAAAGACTGTGGAAGAGTCAGGATTCAGAGTACTGTATTTGCATCAGAAGATTTTCATTCTATAAGGAGAATCCTTGGGTAGCCAGGATATGGCTCCTCTTCGTGAGAGAAATTCAAAGGAGGGAGAAGAGAGACTAGAATTCCATTTTACTATCAAGAACGTAATCTACCGAAAACTCTAATTCATCACAACTTTGCAAGAGCCCTTGGTGTCATACGTACATAGTTTTCAGAGTGAAGCAATTCAGATTTATGGCTGTCACCTCCTTTTGCTCACTTTGCTGTACCCCAACGTTGCATCAAAACTCTGTGAGTTATGACAACAATCTAAATATACAGGAGCAGCTGGTCATAACAGAGTGAGCTAGGGTAATACATCAAAAACACCTTTGCAGTTGCCAGGTAAGATAGATATTTGTCTTGTGTCTTAGAATTACGGGTATGCAGCACAGCACACAATGTGAGCACTACAGTGTCTACCGAGTTTGTACAGAGAAGGCAGTGTTTGTAACCTTTATGATCAATGGTGTCTGAGGCAAAGAAAAAAGAAAGTGACCCAAATAAACACAACAGTCTCCATCAATCTACATGCTTCTCCCAAGCTCATCTCTTTTATTGTTCTACTTGCTCTCTGTTTCCACCCACCTGCTCTTCATCTCCTGTTCTTCTTGATGAGCCTTGTTTAAAATAATTTGATCTATTTCCTTTGCCTATTTTTTTCCTTTTTGTTCTCACAGGATATAAAGATTTTGTTGGAAAAAGCCATAGATTTTCCCAAGTTTCCTTTTGAACTTTTTCCAGTTCTTGGCTGTTTAATTTTCTTTCACCTTCTAAATACCACTTTTCTTGTTTCACCATTATTGCCATTGAAATCCAAACATCAGCATATTTACTACTTAATTACAAATTAGGGGTACAGTACTAAAAATGAAAGCCTCATTAAAAATAACAAGGTGAAACCTCAGTTAATGTAAATTAATATAATTTCCTGACTTTGTAAGCTATAACAATAATAGAACCATGCAGATTTTCTGAGCATCTGTTTTAATTTTAACTAAATCTGGATTATGACAAAGGTTGGCAATAATTCCCAAATATAAAGATTTAATATGTGTAATTTTGATGCTATATGTAAAAGAAAATATATATCAATGTGTTTGTTTTTGTTTTTTTTTTCCAAAATTGCTTTAGAGGGCAAATTCTTTATCGTTTACTAAATCTGATTCAGTTTTCTCCAATTAGCATGTCAAGACCACATATCTGCTCTATATAACATTCAGTAAAAATTGACATCAACTGTGATTTCATCCTTTCTATATAATTACATTTCAACATATAATTACATTTCTATGAATATAGAGTTTCATTCTAGTTCTAGTTTCTGATTTTCAAAATGTATTTCTTCCTTTCTTCCGGATTTATTTCAAATACTTATTTCAGAGCTAAATGCTAGTAACACTTTGCTCATATATTTAAGGGTACACGTATATATTAAGATTTCTTCCAGTCACCTATGGTAAAATTTTAGTTTCTTCTTTTTGAAATTGTCAATGCAGTTTCCACTTGATTTCTTTAATTAGAAGCTGAATCAGTATATTTTTGTTAGCCTCAAATGTAAACTAATTGGAAAGACTTTACAAGACTATGATTCCTATGTCTAAATCAAGCTCAGATTTCCACAGCTGTTTAAAATACATAATATGTAGAATTAATCATTAAATCATGAAGTTAAACTAGGGATCAAGGAGTCATTTTCATCCAAAAGAGAAAATTAATCACATCACCTCAGATGAATCAAAATTATTCATCATGATCAGTGGTAATACATTCCTATTAGACAGGACCTGATTTTTTCTTATTTATTTGTGTAGATGAGAAAAGGCTTAGGCTCAGAAAGCATATAGGAATATCCAGAGATTCAGTCCTTTCAGCCTCTTTTACTCCCCCACTGGTCTTGGGACATCTGCAAAGGGCTAACACAGTTCAGCAACCCAAATTGTATTTGCACTAAGGATCTGAATAATTTATAATTAAGCAGTTGAATAGAACCAATATAACCCCAAATGATTCAGTGCATCCATGTGCTGATGGCCTCCTGAGAAGCCATTTGTTTTTCTAGTGCTTCCTCTGCTGGAGAATGGCCCTCCAGGTGAGGTCCTTTCTTGACTCTCAGAAGCTGTCAATTTGTCATTCAGCTTATAGTGCACGTCACCTATGATGTTTTTCAAAAAGATTAAAAATATCAGAAAATAAATACATAAAAACAACTAAATCAGTTTACCACTCACTTACAGGATAAATACTCTTCCTCCTCCAAAAATTAATAACATTCCATTTTGCTAGTTTTTATTCAGGCATGAGAAAAACTGCTCTTTATGTTACAATAGATTTCTAAAAATATTTTGGCTCCAAAAAGTGTATTTTATTTATTTTTAGCTTATTTTGCATAAGGATGCATCCTAGGGAAAAAAAAAAAATGTATATATATATATATGTGTGTGTGTGCTCTAAATCAGAAACCACTAACTGTAATTTGGCTGTAGTCAAATATTACAAGTGTCTATGATATAAATACTCCAAGTGAGATGTTGCCTACACCTTTGAGAGTCATGTGGCACCCTGACTTAGGGTGTGCATTGTGTTGTTGGCAAGGTTTTAGTATTGGGGGGGGTGCAGGGCAGGTGGAGAAGATCAGGGGCTGCCAGTGTTCACTGCACTGCTGAACAGACTGAGGCTAATGGAGGACATACTCCAGAGCAGGTACCCCCCTGAAGTACTGCAGCGCAAGGAGAAAGTCCATGACAGAGCAGAGGAAATCCGTAACAATGAAGAAGCTATGGAAAAAATGTGAGAAACAAAGAGCAGCAGAGAGAAACCACTATGCACAGACCCCAGCCTCCTGCACCACTTATCATCCATTCAGTGGAATGTGACCTGCAGTAAAAGCAAGGGGGAAATGTGCCTGGGGTGAATTTGAGCCTAGAAAAGGGACAGGAAATGGGCTTTTCCTCTACTATTTAAACATTTGTCTTTTTGTTGTTTTTGAATACCCAAATCGAGTAATTAAATATTTCTGTTGATTGTCAGTAAACTAAGTTTGTTTTGCCCATGACAGTAACTGCTGAATGATTTTCCTGTCTTTACTTCAAACCACAAGTTTTCACCCTCTTGTTCTTGCCATTTTCTCCCCTGTGGAAGTAGGGAAGAGAGGTGAGCAAGCAGGTGGGGGGTGGGCTTGGCTGCCAGCAGGGGCCAACCCAGTACAGCAAAGATACAGGAGAGTCCGAAGTGCAAAATGAGATTGTAGGAGTAAGAAAGGTATCACTACTAACAAGTTACATGTCCCTGAGACAGGGAAGCTTTTATATATAAGATTTCCTGTTAGCATCCACTGTTTCACAAAGCATCAGTGCTTTCAGAAAGAGTCTTGCATATTTTGATTTTTGTGCTTATTAAACCTCAACCATGACACTGCAGAAGAAGTGCAGTGTGTATCCCTACCATTGCACGGGAAACATTGCGAAACAATGAAGTTCTGTCCTGGAACCTGACAAAATTGGCCATTATTATTATTCTACGTTGTTACTGAAAAGGTGAGAGGAAAGGGTGAGAACCTACTTTCCTTGAAACTCAATTTAATTTTTTGTATTAGCATTTTGTAATAAGTTCTTTAGGGGTCAGAAGCAATTCAATTTACCAGAAATGAATAAACAAGTCAGAATTAGTATGTGGTAACCAAAAAGAGAAGAGAAAACAATTAACAGCACTTCAATTTAAACTTTGTCTCCAGGTGTAAATCTGCGAAGATATGCCTTGACTTCTTTGCTTTGCTTATTTTGTTTTCAAAACAAAACTCAGGGAAGCTGGGGCCCACCCTTCAGTCATTGTCAATGAAAAACAAGTGCTCTGGAACACTAAGCTGTGGCTTTTTTTTTTCTGCTGTTGTATCTGTTTTTTGGCTTCACTGCAGTTTGCTGCAGGTGACTGGAGCTGCTCGGTTGTTGAGTGGTGGCATTTGGTACTTTATCTTTGATTTGTGAGAGTCTTCTGTTTTTATATCTGTTTTAACTGTGATTCATGGTTTGTAATGGCCACACTGCAAATATTTTAGAAGAGAGTCATTACAAACTAATGCAAGGTTATATTTTTTAAGAACCAATGTAATATTCAACACGACTTTGATGTGCTGCTCATAGACTTCCTTGGCATAATCTGTATCACTTAATCTAAATTGCTATTGAATTGTTTGTTGTCATTATTAGACTGTCACCGAAGTTATTTCATTAGTAAACCTGAGTCAATATAATGCTTCATATTTACATAAAGTTCATGTAAAATAATAGCACTGCAGTTTTTAAGCACCTCATTCTTAGCCTGGCAGATTACAAAACATTTTATAAATAAAAGCATACTGGGAGCAGCTTCACCTGCTGCTGAAATGTAGCCAACTTCAGTGGACTGGCAGCTGAAAAACAGTGCATTAGACAGGTGTAGGTTGAAGAAAAATATTGGCTAATTATACTGTAGCAAACCTATGTTCTTGGGGGCAGGAGGAGATTCTATACTTTTTATATAAAATAGACCATGGGCTTTAAGATCTCATGTGAAATACCTTCTAATAGTAATTGGCACTATGCTCAGAAGAGACAGAAAAAAGAAATGCCTAAACAAAAAAAAAAAACAGCAATAAAAACTCCAGAGCTGACCTGGCGCAGGACAGTGCCCAGACTGAGACAGTTTATGGCAGCATGATTTCTCAACACTTTTTCTGGCAGTTTTACATTCAGCTGTATGTTGGCTTCACATTGCTCTTTGTACTTCATTCTCAGCAGGTAATTCTGTACTCTGTTCCTTCTCCCTTCTCCCACTCTGTTCCTCCCTCTCCCTTCCCTCCATTTCATTTCCCTTTCCTATTTACCTCACACATCATTTCTTACCAAAAAAACGAGTAACAGCTGAAAGGATAATGGCTTTTATGTTCAGCTAGTGGAGATCAGAGAGCAGTAGTGCTCTGTACAGCCAGCTACAGAGTGTAACTGAATGCAGTGCTTCATATTTTCCATTTTTAAATCCAGATCCACAGAGTTGCCAGACTACAGGGTTTTAAGAACAAAATTATATGGAGTCCTAGCTAATTCAAATGCCATTTTATGGAAATGCCATTTTATGGAATATCAAACAATCATTAACAATACAAACTTAGCAAATTTCAGACTGTTTTAAAGCATTTTGATTCTTAAAATAGTTACTTCTGGGAAGTCCAAGAGGGGACATAGTTGTTGTATAGATACATCAGGCAGGTAAAAACCAGTGAGGGGGAAAAAAAAAAGAAAAAAAGAAAAAAAAAACTATTTCAGCTAAAGGTCATTGTTGACACCAGAACAAATGGTACAATTTAGTATCTATACATTTGAGTTGTGTATAAAACAAAAGTTGCTAAGCATTAAAGCATTCACGAACTGGAACAGCCTTCCAAAATGAATGGGAGGAAAAGCAAAATAAATGTTTCAAGGCACAGCTTGATAAGTCTGTGAATTACATGATATGATGTTTGTGAAACAGAGGGCTGTATGATCATAAATCATACATGTTTTCCTTTCCTTAACAAGAAAAGCTCTTGAACATAATGCCAAATTCATAATACAGTATGGGAGAAATACTTATTGCAGAGATTGCATATAACAGGCTTTCATACTTAAATGGCTATGACAAGGAAGACAGCAATCAATTGTTCTCTGTCGTTATAGGCAGAGAGTCATAGGAGAAAGGGACTTAGTTTGCAGCAAAATAAATAAATAAATAAATAAATAAATACAATTTCGGGAAAATTTTCTAACTTCTAAGATTAAGTTAAATATTAGATCAATTTTCTGAAGAGGTTGGTGGAATTTCTATCATTAAAGAGCTTGTTTTAGCTCCAATGGAGATGACCTGCTGAAGAAAATCTAGAGCTTTTGATTGTGTCACAGCCCAGCACTATGACAGACCTTGACAGGTTTCGGTCTATATATACCTCTATGGTCCTACAGTTAAAAGAATAGTACTGATTGAAGCGAGAAGAGAATTTAGCCAGCAGTGGCCCTATCTTGTCATCTCACCATCCCCACTTCTTCTACAGAAAAGGAGAAAACAATCCAGGTGCTCCTAGGTTGTTTGGATTTTATTCTATAAAAATAGAGGTGTATTTCCTGTTTTTTTTTTAAAGATGCTTTGTTTCTTAATTTGCATACCTAAGTATTCTGTTGTCATGGAAATCTCTTCTCTGAAGTCCTTGAAGACCAGTTCTCTTGCTTCAACTCTGTTTCAAATTTTCTGCATCATCAACTAATTTTTATTCTTACTCCAAGTTTCCCATATATCAACTTGTTACATCTAAATGACAGTCTTACCATCTCTCAAGCCAAAATCTCACACTATTTGGCCATAAGAAAAGATATTTCACTTTAGACAAGTGTATTAAGTCTAACACAATGCCATTTGCTGACTGAAATGAGTTGATATTTTTAATTCTTTCAGTGAAAGAGCAACCATGTTGATAAGGGTTTGGCAGCTCAGCAAACAAGCAAAAAGTCACATTAATTATGAAATGATAGAAAGGATATAGGTGTAATGAAAATCAGGTAGAATTGCTTGAGTTATCACAGTACAAATATCTTGCCTATGTCCATCTTCTTACATTGGTTGAAGGTAGCCTCACAGTCTGTCCTGAAAGCTGAAATACTTGATTAAGGCAAAAAAATGAATAATTTCAGCTTTCCTTCCCCATAAATGCCAACCTATCAGTCTCTTACTTTTCACAAATAGCAGCCTAGGTAGATTCCGATTTTTCAGTGGTCACAGATATAAATGCTGAAGGGATTTAATAAGGTCAGACTTTCATGATTAAAAATGGCATTACACCTTTGGCTATTACGAGGAGAAACACATGCATAATATGCTTTGGGGAAAAAAAAAATAAAAAAATAAAAAAAAAAATGAAGAAGCAGTCCACCAAAATAACAAGCTTTGGTCACTAACAACCTGAAGGGATTTTAGAATTTAGTCCACGCAGAGCTCATCTTATG
Organism: Heteronetta atricapilla; assembly: GCA_011075105.1. NCBI lineage: Eukaryota > Metazoa > Chordata > Aves > Anseriformes > Anatidae > Heteronetta > Heteronetta atricapilla. The sequence goes on along the minus strand of CM021734.1, from coordinate 78,549,204 downwards.
GTCAATGAAAGTTCTACGTCAGAATGAAGTAATTTTAGTCTCTAAGCATATGACAAAAGGTGCACTTGCAACTTAATGATCAAGAAGCTGCCAAGATCAACCTTCCAGCCAATGACCTAAGGGCTGAATTATACCTTCAATGATAAACACAGGAATGTATCGGCCTTACTCTCCAGTTGTTTCACCAGCTAGCTGACACAGTGCCATGTTGATGTTCAGCCAAATTGCATTTGTGCCGCAGTTCCCCCAGAAAGAGAGCAATAAAATCTTCCTTCATCAGGAGTTGGAAATGCAGATATAAAGCTGTATTATCTGCATGCTGAAGCAGAACTCACTTTTTTTTTCCAACAGTCTCCCATATGTGCATATAGCTTGATTAATTAATGACTGAAGTAGAGCATAAAGCAGCGTCACTGATCACACTTTTATTTATTATTAAATCTATATGGCAGGCTTCTGTCTCTTAGCTGCTGTCATCAGCTTTCCCATCCTCCCAGTCTGATCCACTAGACTAGGCTAAAAGCCAGAATTCTCTCTCTTAATTACTTTGCTCCTTTACAGTAGTATTCTAAGTGCTGCATATCAAGTCAGTTCAATAGTGATAGATAATTATTTTTTTTCCTATAATAATAATAAATAAATAAAACACTGTAAAATGTGACTTAGATTGTGGGTCTGTGTGTTCCCTAATTTAAGTTATTATTGTGGTGACAGCATACTGGAGTGAATAATTATAAATTCTTATACTTAGAAAGCTGTCTTAGTCTTCCAGCTTTAAACACTTCAATTCTCCATTATATATATATTACAGGTTACTATCAGTTTGCTTACCCTTTTGCATCAATTCTCATTCAAATGACTCTTTCTAGCTTTGAAAGATTATATACATTTTATTTTTACATCATCCAGAAGAGTACTACGATCTTAAGAATAAAAAGGTAAATTCTCAAATATGTCATTCATGCCCCAATATGCTTACCTATAAACTAATGCTGAATGTCAAATGACCAGTACTATCTATTAAGAGCTTAATAATAAGTATTGCTATTCTGACCATCCAAAAACATGAGGTTAGTTCTTCCATCAACAAAGTATGACATTGTTTGAAATACTGTAAGCCTGAAACTCATTTTTGTTTCTACTTGCACATTGTCAGTGTATCAGGTAGAAACTTTTCAAAATAAGTTAACGATAAAATTGACCTGAATCTCAAAGCTGTGTCTGTAAGAAGAAAGAGTACCATGACCTGTATGATACACTTTATGAGAAATGTCAGTATGAAATGTGGTACTGCTTGGTGCTTTTGAGATTTGAGAGATGTGGTTTGTTAGCAGCTATTAATGTTTATATTTCCACAAGAGATGGAAAAGAAAAGGAATTAACAGGTCACAGACTAGATTAATATGCAAGGGCATCCTAATTTACTCTCACACAATGCTGAGCTCACTGAATTGCATGTACGATGAACAAATAAAGGCAGTGCTGAAGAAAATGGATTTATGCTGAGAATTAGCTTAGAAGATCCAATAAAGTCAGACTTCCCTATCTGCTTCTCAATTTTGGGGTCACTAGACAGAAGATTCATTGACACCTTTCTCAACCAATTAGACAATTTAGATCTGCTTCTGCCACTCCTGGTTTACTGCTTTTCTCATAAGAATCCAACTTATTTGTAAATTTCCAGTTTTAACTCTTAGGACTCCTTTTTTCTAGGAAACACTAGGTCCTGAGCTTTCTCAGATTAATGCCATCTCATATGAGGCCTCGCTTTATAGTGGTCATAAAAAGTCACTATTTCCTCATTTTTCTGCATGAGAATATTGGGATTGAGGGAAATTTTGCACCACAAAGTTTGTTTTGTAGATTTTATTTACCCATCTGCTTATGTCTTCTATTTTCCTCTCCTTTCTTCAATACAATTCCTATTTAATTATTATAGAGACAGAGTTGTACAGTAAATGATTCATTGAATCAGTTGAGTTACCAAATACTATCAGCTTAGACTAGCTCCAGCAAGATATCATCTTAAGGGCAAATAATAACTGAAGAAATGCAAAGGATGCATAATAATAATTCCCAAATAGGACATGAGCTCTGGTAAGAGCAAGGGGCAGGAAGTCAGAAAACCAAAGGAAAATTTAGGAAACCAGAGCTTGAAAGGAAACATGGTGAATTTCCAATTCCCGAAAGCATGTTTAAAAGATAAAATAGGTTATGCAAACTATTAACCAATTAAAGAAACAATTCTTTACCATTTTGAATGGGTAGCACAAATGCAGATAGCCATAGTGAATGCCAATTTCCCAACATTTCCATACCATACGTTTTCCAAATTTAAAGGGAAGCTAATGTGGAAGGGGAATCCCTACTTTCAGCTTCAGTCTGGCTCTGAGATATGTCTGCAACAGCGGCAGTGTACAAGGACTGTCTGTTTCTGTTGCACTTCTCTCCCACTAAGGTTAGACTTTGGAGACTATTTTAGGGATTTCACAGACTTTAGCCTCAGGGGATCCAGAAAATAAACATGAAGGTAATGGTCATGAGGGAGCATGCATAAACTTTTCACAGCTTACATCAAGTGGTCCTCAGCAGGACTTGATCAATGCAGCTAGAGCTACTGCAGGGTATAGTGAAAAAATTAATTGGCTTACTGTCATAAAAGATAGCATTGCTAACTTCCATGTTATTCCTTTTTCTTATGAGCCTGAAGGCACGCGATTAGTCACCACATTGCCTTGTCACATCAGGTGCCTTAGTTCTGTCACAAAACTAAGGACCAGTCTCTAGCAAAAGCAATTATTTCTCCATAAGGTACACTTTGGGACTTTTTCTGAATACCACCTGACAAAGCATGTTTTATGAGTGACAACTATGTAAAGAAAAGATTGCCACTCTCTCATTAGGGATGACCTGACCTAAACTACCTCCTGCATATGACTTTTTTCTTGATGGAGAGAGGTTGTGACTGCATTGTTGAATCAGTAACGGAATTACAGGTTTGTATATTTTAAAATCTGTTAGATCATTTCATTTTCTCAGTCCTATTTTAACAGGAGAAAGAGAAGGACGATTTACAGAATAAATTACTTTTTAAATGGCATATGTGCACATTTAATACTATTAGGACACAAAGTGTCAGATAAAATGGAATCAAAAATGGAGATGGAAACTTGCTACCATGGCCAGGGCAAGTAAAGTCAGGAAATGGGGAAGAAATTGATTCCACAAAGTCAAAGGTCTGTGCAGCAAACGTTGCCAGGAACTATGCCAAAGTCAAGAACTAGAAAAGCAAAGATTAGATGGGGACATCAGGATAAGCACCAGGCAACAGAATTGAGCAAGTAGGATATAAATTTAGCTAGGAAACAAGTTTAACAAACAAAAGTAACTTGTACAATAGCCTTGAAAATCTGTCAAGTTCTGTTAAACCAGCAATCAGACTCATAAACCCAGCTGCAGCTGGTAATGCTATCGAGCCAGCATTCTCCTGTGGCAAAGGTTGTGACTGACTGGCAAAGCTTAAAAAAAAAAAAAAAAGCTTGGCCATGTTGATAGTGGTGTATTGACAAAGATGATAAACGAAAAAAAAGAGGAGAGTGCAACCTTGTGTTGACTATCTAGCACCACACCTTTTGAAATTAAAATACTTCAAAGAATAACTGTTAGACTGTACTATGGTGTATACATGACACTGATACCTCAGCTAGCAATATGGCATTGCAAGCCTCTGCATGGCACCATATTCTATCATACAGAGCTCAGACAACTGTTTCTCGTATTCCACTTACTAAACCATTAGAAAGCAAGTATTATAATGTTCAGAGGAAAATAAGAATATATGGACATGAGGAAATCATATGGATATGAGGAAAAGTCTACATTAGCCTCCTAACAAGTGAAATACAGGCATTTTATTAGTTAATTCCTCTGCTGTTTTTTTATAATTCAAAACACCCACTTTATACTAGAAATAATTGAGACTATATGGACTTTGTACATGCTATCCAATGGAAGCACTATTTTATAAATCAGTATTATCACAAATTCCTGAAGTTTTATAATATAACCTTTCTTGTTTATTACAGCACTCTGTATTGGACTGAAACCAGCCCCGAGGAGAAGGACCTGGGGGTGTTGTTTGAAGAGATGCTCCACATGAGCTGGCAATATGCCCTTGCAGCCCAGAAAGCCAACAGTACCCTGGGCTGCATCAAAAGCAGCATGGTCAGCAGGTCAAGGGAGGCAACTGTCCCCCTCTATTCTGATCTCGTGAGACCCCACCTGGAGTGCTGCGTTCAGCTCTGGGGCCAAAGGACATAGACCTTTTAGAACAAGTCCAGAGGAGGACCACAAGGATGATCAGAGTGCTGGAGCACCTCTCCTGTGAGGACAGGCTGAGGGAGGTGGGGTTGTTCAGCCTAAGAGATGTTATGAAGGCCTTCCAGTACCAAAAGCATATCTGGAGAAGGACTCTTTGTCAGGGAGTGTAGTGACAGAACAAGGGATGTGGCTTTAAACTAAAAGAGCATAGATTTAAATTAGATACATGGAAGAAATTCTTTCCTATAAGGGTGGTGAGACACTGGAACAGGTTGCTCAGAGAAGCTGTGGATGCTCTGTTCCTGGCCCTGAAGGCCAAGCTGGATGGGACTTTGAGTAACCAGGTCTAGCGGGAGGTATCCCTGCCCATAGCAGGGGGTTGGAACTGGGTGGTCTTTAAGATCCTTTCCAACCATTCTGTGATTCTAAAGTTTTTATAATTAACTACATGCAGTCTTCACCTGGAAGTAACACCCTTGGTATTACTGGGGTATGATAACTGACTGTATTACTTGTATGATATAGCTGACTGATAGCTATGAAACTCTGCTAGTAACAGAAAAGAATTATGAAATATGCTGGAAATCTGTTTTGTTTGGTTGTGGGCTTTTTTATTGTTGTTATTGTTTATGTTTGTTTGTTTTTTGTTTTTAATCACATTCAGGAACACCTATTGGTAGACTTTTGTGTCATAAGAACATAAATAACACGGAGCATCATCTGCCACAGTACCACAATTAATGTTTCAAAATCCTGAAAATCACAGGGAAAATAGTCTAGACTACACAATTCCAAAAGTAAAATGGTTGAAAAGAAGTGTATTTGCTACTGTCATTCCCTGAACATCAAACAGCAGGAAAGTATTGTTTGCTGAGTAGCAAATAACACATGCATTTTCCTGCTCAGGAAACTTCCTGGTCCTGGTGCTTCCTACCAGTTGATGACACCTATCTACCCATTAGTCTTCTTCACATGCCGAGCTTTAGCCAAATACAGCTAAAGGTGGCAAATGACAGAGGTATTTCACTAGTCACTAAGAAATTTAGTGGCAACATATTTCTTGAACAGAATTGATAACACTTTAGTAGCCATATGAAAATAACCTTCTGGAGCAACCTGTCCAACATCAGGTAGTTAGATTCATGACCTTGAGAAATAGTTAAAAACAAATCAGAAGAAAATCTAGCTCAAAGCAATTCTATCTCCAAAAGACTGCCAACATTTCAAAATCAAAAATTAGCAGTGACAGACAACAGATCTCCAGGTATAGCATGAGATATGTTATTTGTTGTTTAGCAAGATTGTCAGGCATAAAAGCATGGTTGTCAGAATACTGCTTTGGGGGGAATTAGCAATGTAACCTCCTGAAGGGAAGTCCTAATAGTGTCCATCAGTTACTAATCCACAGGTCTACACTGCACTTCTTAGTCAGTTCAGAGAAGAAAATATAAATAATTTGAAAAATTATTTGATACTAAAATCAGATTCACCATTTGTTTCTTTAAGATACACCTCTGTGCCATAGAAACATAGAGCATAAGCTAACTCCATGAACATAAATCCACCATCCAGCAAGAAAAAAAAAAGCTGTAAACTCAATATGAAAGGAAGAATTTCCTTTGAAACAGCTCCTTGCTATGGGAATAAATTCACTAACATTTAATACAGCTAATAAAAATAAAGTCATTATTCTTTTTATAGCATGAAAGACATTCAGTGAAAATTATCTTTGTACTTACTTTGTACTTACTGATTTTACAGGCCCAAAGAGTAACTATATCATTTGTGGGTTTTTGTTGGTTTGTTTTCTTAAAGATACGCATGCAGATTTTTTGATTTCAACTTGCATAGAACTGTCTTTGGAAAGAGAGCTAAGAAATACATTCTGTTTTCAGTGCTCAAATGCTGTTTTAGGCATTCTAAAAAGCAGTAAGAAAAAGCAGCATAAATCTCATCTCAGCTTCAGTGACAGACAATGTGTTGCCATAACTGCCTGCAACATGCTGATTCAAAGTGAGAATGTTGTTATAATTGTGCATTATCATGCATTTTGGAAGAAATTGAATTCCAGAATAGGTGTAAAAGTTTAACAATCTACAGAGCTACATATAAAGCAAAACATAACAGAGGATGCAGTAAAATCTCCCTTTATGTCAGATGAACCAGTAATAGGTATTGGAATGACAAATAATTTTCAGGTCCAAATGCATTAGGAAATTACATCTCTGGAAGAGTAATATCCAAATTCCTAAAATCACTGCCTTTTCTCCCTCTGAATATTACTTTTCACCTGGATTACTCACTATCAAAGGATTTTTTAATATATCAGAAGCAAATAGATACTTTACTGATTATTCCCATACCTTACTTATTAAGACTAATTTCCTCAGAGGATCATCTTAAAGGACTATAAATTGAACTGGACTCATTTACCAATCCCTTAGAGAACCCTGACAAATCTCACCTCCTCTGTTTCCTTATCTGTAAAATGAAGCTAGTTTGCGTGAAAGCAGAAAGAGACCTCTACACTCTTACTGGAAACAACCAAGTTGGATATTTTTGAATATGTAAAGAGTAAATAAGACAAAAAGTATACCACAGAGGATGCTGTAACAAAATGCCAGAAGACAAAGCTAGCTATACCACTTCAAAAAAAAAAAAAAAAAAAAATTGTATTTTAGCACTCTTTTGTTATTCAGATCATGAAATAAGGAGCCAATTGTTTGTTTCTTAGGAAAGCAGAAGTCTTCCTGATTTGAGTAGATGAATGGGCTTCCATAAAGTCTGTAAGTTTTGACTCAGTGTTGGGAAAAAATTAAACCAAAATGAAGCCATCATTTTTACATTTTTACTCTTCGTACTCTTGCTCAGGCCAAATGAAAAAAAAAAAAAAAGAATGAATGAAAGCAACTTGTCATACTGAAACCACATCTTCAATGGAAAACACAATTCAGCTCCTTTATCACCATACAGAAAGGTTTCAGGACTTTTTTTTATGAACTCAAATGTATTTCAAGCTAATCAGATTACATAAAAAGTCATAATAACTATGTATTGATTTATTCTGTGTTTGAAGAAAGATACTATTTTTTTGCTATACCTCTGCTATATCTCTGTATCTTTGCTCTATTTTGCATAGAAGGGGAGAAAAATAATTTCCCAGAGAGATGCTAAGGTACAAACAAACATCATTTGCTTCTGCCTGCAAGGAACTTTGGAACAAGGATGAGGAGTGGAAATTCTGAATTATTGTGGTAGGATTCACTGTATTTATGTATGTCAATACATGCATATGTCTCAAGTGAGATCATAGGTAAACAGCACAGACCGATGACTGTCATGGCACAGAGTATTGTTCAATGATAAACAGAATAAAAGCAGACTTCTTCACACACAAGGTGTCAAAAGCCAAGATACTTTTCCATGAATGAACTAGGATTCTCTACCTCGGGTATTACTTGTATCTGAAAATTGCATACATCTTGGCAGATATCTTTATCTGGCAGATAAACCAGTTTCATTTGCAGCTCTGCTGGAATAGGCATTAAACCTATTCCAGGTTTATTCCAGGTCTTTTTAGAGGAATAGTAAAAATGCTTTTCTCCTTTTCTAATTCAGTCTTTGAATCTAGAAATATCTAAATTCAGTTCAGCCTCAACTGCAGTCTCAAGGCACAACCTGTGCAGCAACTGCTGTTTCCAAATAAGTGCTCTGATGTTGAGATTCACAGGAATCAGAAAACAAAGAAAAAAAAGTGTGCTAGGTGTGGGAAATTATTTTGACACAATGAATAGCTAGTGACAGTTTCCTAAACAAAGTCTCCTTGGTGTTGTCTGGCTGCTTCTGAAAACACTATGAAGCACCTAAACACCTTTTCAAAAATCTGTACCTCAGGATTCTATCAAAATTGTTCAGCATACATTCCTAAATCAGATTCCTCTCAGCTTCTGAAAATGTCATTTAGATTTTTATGTAAATACTACCAAGGCTTCGAAAGCAGATGTATAATTCCATTGGAATCTCTCAAATACTCCCAAGAACTACTTAAAGACTTAGTTTCAGAGCTATCCTACACTTAAGAAAACAATAATATACTGACCTTTCTGTTGTAAAATTACTTTCACCCATTTCTAACATGTTGCTCCAATAAAAATACAGCAGTCCACTTACTGCACAGATGGGAAACAATCCATGCTAGTATATTCTGTATGTGAGAAATAGTTACTTAATGTGAAATCAGAATTATTTTTGAAAATAACAATTTTTTGTTTGGAAGTTCTACAGTAACTACAATATGTTTACATGGCTCAAGAAGCCTGTTATTTTGTTAAGAAAGACTGTTTACTAACTAGAAGGACAAAATATAGAAATAAATTACGTGGTTTCTTATTTTCAGCAAGACAACTTAGTGCTTCATTCTACTGCAAACTTTCCTGTGTGCGGACTGATGTTATGAAAGCGTTTCCTTTTTTTCTGATGTCAACTATTTTTAGGTTACATACTTCAGTCATTCACATTTGAAAAACAGGTTTTATGTCTAGAACCTCCTAAGAACAGAGGAAAAAAAAAAAAAAAAAAAAAATAAGATGTTCCAAGTGTTCATGTTCAGTCCCTTCAATCCTTCTTCCCATTCTGTCTCACTTGTCTCGGTGCTGTCTGCAGAACATATAGCTTAAATCTAATAGCCAATGTAGCAGAATTAGCAAAAACTGCATGGGGGTGTAATGGTGATACCTGTTTGACAGCTCAACATTATAATCTTCTTGTCAGTCTTCTAGCAGCCAATATTCTGTGTTCTTGCTGGAAGTCAGGCAAAAGAAGAGATACATTTCTGTGTTACGTAGTTAAGAAAGAAAAACAAACCTGATATGAGGTACATGTACTTCACCTTTGGTTGAGTCACAAAAGGATTAGGCTGCTCTGCCATTCAGTTGAAAAGCCCAGCATTGCCTTAGCGGGCACGCTGGAAGAGATGGGGAGACATGTTTGGATGACTGCATCAACAGCTGCGAGGATAGAGCCCACAGGTGTGCTTCACAATGAGAAAAGCTGAAAAAAGCTGAGGTTTTTAATGGGATGTTGTCAGGAGGGGCATTCTCAAGCAGCAGAACTCTTCTCCAACAGCCAAAAGGGAACCATTCTGAGAGAGGGATCAGCAGCTGAATAGTTAAAGTACAGCAATAAACAAACAAAAGCCACTAACAGTGAAAAATCAAGGCATAATGCTATGTCTAAAGTTCCACTCCACCTTGCTTGTAAGTTTGGTTATGGTCACCCCAGAAGAATTGTATTATGACCTTACTGTAAGCAGTTTAAAAGTATTTGGGTTTAAATAACAAAGGCCTTACAGTCAAAATACAATCCTTTACTATAAATATCAGAAATATTATTGGGTTTTCTAACAATGAGAATTGTGACAGAGGAATATAACCAAGGATCCCACAGTTGAAGGCAGCAAATATTTTTTTCATCCCCAGTGTTTTAAGTTTCAGTTAATTAATATTTTAATGGTGTCAGTGCCTGTCTCTGCCAACCATAAGAGGAATATTTCCTATTTTTTCAAAATAGGAAAAAAGAAGACTGGATTAGGGTTTATTTCACCCATATATTTTAATACCGCTTCTATTCTACCATAAAGATTTATTTCCTTAAAAAGTTATGAACTTTTAGTTCATAACATACTTTAAGTTCCATATTGTTCTAGTTGTCAATGTTGTAATTTACAACAAAGTTATAATTCATAGATTTTCAGTGGATCAGAGCTGAGAGAAAGACTTCTTGGTCAATACTAGCAGTTTCTTTCATATCATGATGTCATCTGAAAGCCAACATGACTTTCTAGAGCACAAATGCAAAAGATGAAGGCATATAGTATAAAATCACTTAAGCAAAATTATCTTTCAAAATACTGTTGTTGTTGTGCTATTAGGTAATTCTGCATAATGGTTTTAATATGCTCAGAAGAAAACTGGAAATATTTTCTATGTATTACACTCTGGTATCTGACTAGAGCTTCCCTCTCTCCCCATAATTTAAGCAAAAGGATGGCATTCCTTCAACTCTTTTTTTTTAAAAAAAAAAAAAATAAGGTCTATAAATGGATGGAATCATCTGCCAACAAATAATATATATACCTGTTGATCAGGCATTTATGATTTTTTTGTTATCAGAATAGAGAAGAAACAATTCATTTTAATACTGTTTTCAAAGGGCTCCCATTGCCACAAAGTTTGAGAAGCATTCATTCTAATCAGGATGGAATTATGAAAAATAATTTCCTGTGCTTCTGATTAGGAATAAAATCCTTGGCTAAATGTATTCAACATGACAAACTAAGTTAGTTTTTACTGTTTCTTCAAGTGATCCCTACATTATTCAAATTATTTTGAATTAAATTGTGTTTATGAAGAACCAGTTAACTAAGTGCTGAGCAGTAAGATTATAAGTTTCAGCTCTTTCTAAATTCAAGTTAGGAGATGAGATAAGAGCATGACCTATATACTGAGAATCAAAGACAATAAAAAGCAAAACGACAGCATGGAAAGAACCCAAAAACCAATGTAAGAAATAACTGAATTAAAGTAGTTGACAAAGTATTACTGTCAGGAAATGTAAATCCATGGCAGCCAAGATAGTTCATTTAAAAAGAAAAAAAATCATTTGACTAAATGAAAGAAATGAGACAGACAAATTAATCAATTCAATAGAAACTAAATAATGCTGAATAAAAATAATTTTCATTAATTTACAAATGTTAAGTGGAAAAGAATAAAACCTTAAGAGCCTCAGGGTGGTACCAAGAGAAATCTTCAGGAAAAAAAAAAAAAAATCCCTGGGCTTAGCAGCACGAAAGCACAGCTTGCAGCAGCTGCTACCAAAGTATTTCAATCACCCTGCAAAGATGAGCATCTCCTAAGCCAGCAGGACTTAATTTTTATCCATGCAAGAGACAGAAAGTGATTCTGTAGTCTTGGCAAATGCAGTACTCTCCTCACGTAAAAGGGGGCAAATTGTTGTTATCTGCCAACTTTCTAGCCCATCTTCACACAGCTCTACTATGATACTTAATATTGACTGAAAATATATAATGTTTATTTCAACTTGTAATTATTTGAGTTTGTATATAACTGAGGGAATAGACTGAATCACTCATTCCTTTTCTGAATTTGGATACCACTAATTAAATCGATGTAAAGTTACCAAAGTGTCAAAAGTTTCTATTTTCTTCATACATATTTTTGGAATGTTGCCACGGACTTAACAGAAAATACATATCTCCCTTTTACTCAGCTCCAGCTACCTTCCCAATCGCATTTTGTAGTTGCTTCAAATAACTCTTTAGCAATTACAGCACGAAGTCTACTTCAGAACTGTAGCTTCAGTAATTGGGTCAGTGACATTTTGTATGCTTTGAAACACTTCACTGACAAATTACTAGCAGCATCTGTAATAAAAGATAACATTTGAACTGCTTTGTAATTACATTATTTGTAATGTTGCAGGTTTTTATATATTTAATACCAAACTCAAAGCTCTTGAATACTCATTATTTTGTAAGTTTACTAATGGCGTACAAATGGAAAAAATATTGTGGAGAAAAAGAAAATATACTAGTAGAGGTTCTCTTCCAATTACATCTTATCTGCTGAGATAAGAAATTGTACTAAATTCCTAAAGAAAAGTCAAATGAATAGTTTCAGAATCTGTTAGGTCTGTGTAATATTGTTCCTAAAAGCTATACCCTTCAGGCATGGAATGTTATCAAGCAAATGGGCAATGACCCCAGCCATCCTTAACTTAGGTGAAAAAAATCACACTAAATGAGGGTGCAAATTAATTTCCTTATTCTTTTTCATACAAATAGCTCACAAGTTCTATCTTTTGAAGTCTGTTTCTTAAAGGGTGACAAAAATGTACATCGAATAGCTTTTACTCAGCAATATTAAATAAGCACAAGTTTAATCTTATATTAATAAAGAAAATGTAGGTAGGTCCTTATGAAATGCATCCTTTTAGGAAAAAAAAAATGTAGTTATGTCACACTTTTTAACTCACTTGCCTGGGAAGACATCTTGCATGAAATAGCCACTGCCATGAACTGGATTGTAGCTGGCAGTGGTCATACCTACCTACCATTTAAGTAAAAATGCAGACTGTAAGTGGAAGTCTTTGCTAAAAAAATCAATATGAACACACAGAAGGCCCTTCCCATCAAAATAAACTTGTTTGTGCTAAAGTAACACAATTGCTCACATGTAAATATTCAAGATATTTCCTGCTTTCAAAGTCCGTAAATACTTTCACTGACAGATATTAACATTTACTCAAATGAAAAATGTTTTTCCTTAATAGTTAAAAACAAAAGTCTAAGCTTTGCAAGTGTTATTAGAGAGAATTACTGCACTAGTGTCATTAAGCATAAGCTCTTTCTGCTACCTAATAGCTTTGTTAATACAGAAGAAATGGATTAAAGTGAAATTGCCCATACTAACCATTTTCTTTTTCTAGAGAATTTGAATTCTTACCATAGAAAGCAATAAATTATACTTTTTGACACCTTTCTTGAGCAAAAGCCATATTCCAGGTGTTGAAATAGTATCTGGAAAAATCTAATTAGAGTTAGGATCACAGTAATTTTGGTGCCTATTTCTCATTCTCTTCTTATATAAGCTGTGCAGTTTGGAGTTTTTAAAAACTTTTTTTAGATACTTTATATTTAGAAAATACCTCATATTTACTTTATATTAGATATTTAGATTATTTATTAGATTGTTTGGATCTTTTAAACTTTTTAAAGATACTTTATTAAGTATTCAGATTATTTATTAAATTTTATTTATACTTTGAACTCCATGCCCCTTGCCTTCTTCCCGTAGTGTCTATGATGTGATAGGTGTGGAGATTTTTGCATTACATGAGTTGCCATATAGGTTGACCAGATCTTATGATTTCTTGTGAATTTTCCTAAGCCCTTGGTGAGCTGAATTGATAATGATTAGAATATTCACAGGAAACTCACAGGTTTGAGTACCTCATGGATTCCTGAGCATGTGCTATACGTGCTATGCAACTAACTGAAAAAGTCACCTTCCCCTCTAACATTTTAAGATAAAGAGTTAACACTGCTCAGGTCTTACAAGAATAGCTGCAGATACATATCCTCATGAAATAATAGTGCCCTTGTTTGGCTGGGATATCTTTGCAAGCAATATAGAAATCCAAGGCTTGATTTTTACTGTAGGCATATTTCTCTGTAGTTACTGTAGCCTACCTTGAAGAATCCTAAGCTATTTATTAGCTACAGCTTTTCCATGGGTATAGCAATCATTTATAATGATTTATAAAGATTTGTAGGTGCATGATTTCAGAGCAGGTCAACACATTGAATCAACAGCAAAACAGGCAGCCACAGCTATGTGTTGATGCATACCTCTCCCTGAACTAGTTGGAGGTGTTCTTTTGTGAGTCTACAGTTTTCAAATAAAGAGAACAATGACTTAAATGCATCTTAGCATGTATATCATTAGTTTAGCACAGGCACATTTTCTTGTCACTTTTACCTTTGTGTTCCTTCTCTTCAGCTCATTACAGCCTGTTTCCAGCTTGCTGTCACTTTAGCTCTGATCCTGATGCTGTTTCTGCAAAGATGGCATTTCTATATTAAGTTCTGTTGATTTCAACAGAATTCTCATTGAGAGCAAAATGTTCACTTGTAGAATTAGGTCTGTAGATTGCAGAGTAGTCTTCTTTCTTATCATGCAACAACTAAATTCAATAAAGGATAATGCCTTGCTCTCAGTTGTGGTTTCTTGATGATATTGCAATGAATATAAACAACACCATTAATTACAGATCAGCATTGGAAAACCACAAAACCAAGCTCAGTTGACATAATAGCTGAAATACTAGATTAAAATGCATTTGTCCCTCCTCTGGTGTTTTTTGACACTATTCATTCTTGCATTAAGTTTTAGTTGAATTACCTTGATCCCTAAACACTTCCCAGAGACAAATATCAGGGTTTGGATTATTATCTAAAACACTACACTCATCTCTGTTTTCTATTATATGCCATGCATTTTATCACTATCAAGAAGAAATAGATTTCTAGAAAACAGCAGAAATACCTGTCAACCTTTGAAGACAGTTTAGCTGTTCTGATACCAGTGCAGAGTATGATCCAAAAAGCCTTACTAAATTTCACTACCATTAGATTTAACTATAAAAAATGAATATATTTTTTTGAATTCAACACTGCTGCAGCTGCAATACTTCAATTTATTTTCTCAATTAATTTTATTTCTCATTTCTAAAGTAATACTTGGTGCTGAAAGGCAGCATGTAAATAAAATTGATGAAACTCTACTAATTCTTAATTCCCTGATTCACTTTCTTCACCTCAGTTGTTATTATTTACAGACTCACACCACCTAAAACAAGGTAATGTGAAAAGGCAGTTAAATCTGAAATTTCTAGTTTTAGCTGAAATATAAAGGAACTAGATAGCACAGAGAAACTGACATAATTTTGGCTACCATACTTGAAGGTAATATAGCTTTACTGCTAGTGCAATTTGTAATAAACATTGTATCATAAATATTTATGAATAAACATCACATCTCAGACATCAATATTTTATGAATTCATTTCTTTTACAGCTTTCTTTCAATAAAACTTGAGAAAACAAATAAATAGTTATTTTGTTTCAAGTACTGCACAATCAGATGAGCCTAGACTTCTATAGCGCCTCTCACATAAACTGTTAAATATGCACATTGTTCTACAGAGGGAATGCAAAGTTATTCTGCTATGACAGAAGGATTTACTGCTGTTCCATATCCTACCCAGAATTCCCAAAGCCCATGGATAGAAAAGTCTCTTTTTTGAATTTAGAAAACCTACAGCTTTTGCTGTGCTTTTTTTCCTCCTCCCCTCTTTTAATTGCACAGGGAGATTAGCAAAACTAGCCCAGAACCCACGGTGCAGCCTTTCAGAATGCTCTCTGATCTTACTCATGTTAGCCAAATTGATTTTACCAATAACAACTACTTTTACATGTTCTGATCCTATATAGCCTCTAAATTTATGATTCAATTTGCCTTTATTTGGCTCCTGTTCTTAAAAGGATCATAAATTTGCCATTAATCTTTGATTGTGTTCCATCTGCTCTCAAGGTGACTTCTATTCCTTCAGTACTTACCACGGATCTACCTGCCAAGCAATCACTCTGCTGTCAGCTACGTGTTTTTCCTGGAACAGTTGTATCAGGGTATTTCATTTTTGTTTCATAAGCTGATTATCAATAGCACCAGATCATAACATTCAATTCATATACAATTCTGCTTCTGAAAGCACCTTTAACTTTTCACTTTCCTTAGGGATGATTTGGCCCAGTATCAAAAACTAGCATCACCAAAGAAACCAAAAGTATTCTCCAGTGTAGTAGTTGAACCTTGGCTTCTAGTTAGGGTAAGGTGAGAATATGCATATAGTACAGCACATTCGAACTCAAGGGCAATGCTTCTGGCACAGGAAACCTCTGAATCACCTCAATCACAAATTTCTGGAAGTGAAAGAGTATTCTGGAAATCATCACTATAAACTTGCTCTGTTTTTATTTTTTTTCTACAATATTGTATTGGCCAGCATCATTAATAGGAGGAAACTACACTGGACGGATGGTGGATTTCACCTGGTACAGACATTTTCCTGGTTGTTTTGTTAGCTGCTCCACAGTAGTTCATCTTCCTAAGTGTTGTATACTAGCCTAACCTTAATTTACTTTTTCCACGTATTAAAGATAAGCAATATTGCTTGAAAACTGTATAGAAAGTGGTGTGAATAAAATGCAAGTGGCCCAATCTGTAGTCTTACCTTTACAGGCACAGCAAGATACAGCTGCAACTCAGACTCTAGCATGGTACATAAAGTAGGTAACCAACAGTGTTCCCAAACCCAGGAGAAGAAAAGGAATATAAAGAGGTAACAGCACTCTGTTTAGTTCTTTGAAGCTGACCAAGCTTAAGAATTGAAACAGCTTTGCAAGACCTTCTTCCTGTAGCTGCTATACAAATCCAAACCCTAACAATAGCATTCCACTCAGGCAAAAAACACAGTACCTAAAATTGAGGAAAAAAAAAACATTGAAACTGAGACTAAAGTCTGAAACTCAGACTTTAGAAGGAAAACGCTTTGATACCAGCCACAATTTTCTAGGGAAGCAAGGCTCACAGGCCTTCTGACTAAGGAGAACAGAAATTGTTCATATGAATCAGTTTTAGTCCACTCTTTGAGCTTGCTAACTTTATAATAGAATTGCTCCACAAGCCACATTCACTGCAAACAAAACACTTAACCTCCCCCTGTATTTATCTGTTAAAAAAAAAAAAAAAAAAAAAAAAAAAAAAAAGTCTCTAAACACCTGGAAGACTGAGAATAATGCTTTCTTGTTATCCTCTAACTACTAGCTGTTCATATGCCTGGCCTAGCTAAACTCCTATCAAAGTCACAGCTTCTAGTCTCCAGGATTTTAAGGCTAACTATAATCCTAAATAATAGTTTCCAGATGGGTAGGAAACCCAGGACTCCTAGAAAATTAATAGGAAGTGAGCCAGAGCTGCAGGTAGCATCTCCAAGATTATATCTTCTAGCCCATCTGAATTAATTAAATTTCTTTTTAACAGCTACATTAGCTTTGCAGAAGCTATTTTCTGTAACTGTACTCCAGCCATAACTTTATTCTTTAAAGGAATAAACTGCCTTCAACTCTCTGAAGCATCAGGAGAAGTTGGGAAAGCAGGCTTAGGTAAACTATTGCTTGCCTCTGTTGTTACAGTTGCTAAAAAACTGAAGCAGTTCTGTAGTCTGTTTTACCTTTAATTTTACCCTACATCTAGCCTTTCCGATAAGCATGCTAAGCAGAAATGGCTGAAAAACTTAGGAAAAGTTAATTCCCAGAGACTGATAGGAACTGTAGGTGTTCCCTATGTGTTCCTGATTAGATTAAGAATTAAATTGTATCAGAAGGGATTGAAATGGTTCTGGATTAAAATCCTGCCTGTTACTTTTATACAGGATATTTCCTGGGCTCAGTGATGTTGCAGGTTGCTACCAGTCCCTTACAAAAATTCTCAAGTCACAAGACCCATGTACATCAGCAAACTGTAGTCTCCTACTCACCAGTATTTCAGGTGCCCGTGCTCAAGTTGGGTTAGGAAACCAGCTGCCACACCACTGCTGTGTGCTCTGGCTGATGTGCCTTCTTCCTCAAGCAGGCATTTTGGGCTCTAAAGACTTCCTGAAGCTGTTAGGCCAAAGGTGCCACACAGCAAGGAGCATCTTCACTCACTTTCCCTTCAGGACTTTTTATACTTCCTTTTTCAGATATAACATTAGATAAACAACTTCAGTGATACCTTGCAGAGAAGCCAGGCAACACTTCTGCAGAACACAGCATGGACCTGCCTGTTTTCCACTGGACTGCTCACCCCTTCCTTCACTGCATCATCTTGGATACACCCTGCCCATGTTTGTGCCTGAGGTTAGATTCAGGCTTTAACTATGATCCAGGGAAACCTTCATTTTAATCACAACTGAAGGGATTTCAGCGAGAAGAAAGCATATCAAGTGAAGTAACTTGGACATGTGCGCCATGCAGGGAATAGAAAGGGCCAACAGCTGAGTGCAGGAATGACTCCCCACTAGGAGGACCTGAGCAAGGCAGGCATGGAGGCCTGGTTCAACCGGGAGTTCACATCATCAGGCAAGCCTGTGGCAACAACAGGGCCAAGGCCAGGCCAGCCTGTGGGATGATCAGGATGAGGGGATATCCTCAGTCAGGTATAGCTCTGGGCATCAGCCACATCCCTGGGGATGGGGAGAGGCTGAGGCCAGGCTGGGGCATCAGCCCAGTGGTGAGCTCAGGATGGGGGGAGACGGAGCCCCCAGCCTTACGGTAGTGTTGTTGGGGCAGGGGCTGATGGCCTTGGGGGGCTGAAATGGGGTCCTGGGGCATGCACAGGGTGGAGGAGACACTGGGGGTCTGGCTGGGACAGGCAGGGCTGATAGGGCCCTCAAGGCCCTGACACAGTTACTTGCGCACCACATTAAGATCATGAGATTCATTACACTCGTCTTGGTGTTTGCCATCAGGCAGCAGCAAGCACATAAATATCACTGTCCTGGTTTCAGTTAAGACAGATCCTCATTTCAGAATTTCAGAATTCCTAATTGTGATCATAACAATCTTGCCTTTATTCAGCATCTTTTATTGAATGAATACCTGGAAGTCATTTGCACATTTATAACAATGGACTGATAGTAAATCTCCCATTTCTTCCTCCAACACCTTCTATGACCTATCTAAACCTACATAAATATAACCTATATCACCTATCTAAATTCAGCCATCTCGAAGACAAATTGTCTCAGCTACTCAAGTGTCTTATCTGAACCCCTTGTGATTCAGCAGATAGATTGCCAAAGATAGGCTCGCTCCATAAGGCAAACATAGCTAATCCAAGCTATCACTTGGTTGTGCCCTCAAAGGTAGTTTTACATGAAGTATCAGATGGCTGTGAGTGTTCAGATCAATTTTAATTCCCTTCCAAAGCGTAATGCCTCCCACAGAACAGAGTTCTGCACCTCTATTCAGGCAGGACAGATTGAAGAGAGAAAATGACAGCATTAGTTATAGGTAAATGGGTGTCCCACCATAGTTTCTCAACCACACCTCAACCCAGTCTCCGTTTATTTAACTGAGTATTGAACTCTTACCTTGAGGTTACTTTTATGTACACAAAAACACTAACTATGCATAAATCCTCCTGAAATGGTGTGTGCAGTCTAAATGTTTGTTGTATTAAAATACAGAAATTATGACAGATGAGGATCACTTGCTGATTAAAATGCATTCTTTCTGACTAGAAGTAAGGTAGTCATAAACACATTTGCCTATTTTCTTTTTATAGTTAAGGGCTATGCCATATCCACAGATATAATACAAGTGGTTTCCTTAGCAACCATCAGATTCTGAAGGAAAAAATAAATTTAATATTTCTAAATAACAATAACACAGAAAACCAATTAATTCCAGAATACTAATTCCATTCTATCCTAAAAACATTAGCAACTATTCCAAACTGAATTGCAATGCAAATTATTATCCTTCAGAGAATAAATATCTCCAAATTAGTTCATTAATTTTTCCAAATAAGTTTGGAAATTAAATGAAAACCATTTGCATATAGGTGATAGTAAACAACTTCCCACTTTCTATCTACCTGTTTCACCATTTTAAATTGCAGTTAATATTTTAAACATTATTAACACCCATTAATTGCAGCCAAATAATTCGTGTATTACTAAAACAGCATTTACCAGTGATTTGCTCTTAAAGCACGTAAGCAAACAACAAACTGCTTTACAATCTCAGTTTGCCTTTGCTGGATCCATTGAAGTCTGTAGCTTCATTATAAATTTCAGAATAACACTACTGACTCCCATCTATGTGAAGATAAACTTTCATAGGATAACTGAATGTGTCCTTTGTAATGAGATTTTCCTAGACATGCAACCAAACAGGCTAAGAGGATCATGTCTCTAAATTTCCTAAATCTACCTAACCCTTTTCTGACTTTGAAGCCAAGAACAACAGATAGTGTTAACTCTTTGATTACTGAAGAGCTTAGTAATCTTGTGGTTTAAACATTTATTCTATTTCGTATTAGGAAAAGCAAATTATAGAGACTTGGCTTACTGGTTCCTAGAAGAGCAGAACAGAGACATCGATTTTCATTTTTTCCAGCTTTTTGACTTACATAATTTAGAAATACTACTAAAAAATAAAAAAATAAAAAAAAAAATCTGCTACTAGTCTTCTGAGGAGAATCATGAACATTCAGAAAGATTTTGCTGAATTTTCTATCTATAACCCTCATTTATCCAATTTCTGTTGTAATACTCTATAACCTATCCAAAAGATTTTCCTGCACCCTTTTTGAGCTATGACACAACTCATTCTGCAATTTTCAGAAAAGAGATGCCAGCTTGACATTACTTCTTGTGCAGAAACATGGATCTCTTAAAATTTCTCAGCTGTTTTTTAGCTGTAGCCAGGTTTTTATTTTCAGAACATAAATCAAGGTGGGAAACCTACATACTCAATGCATATATTCTGAGTAGATTTAGAAATTAATATCAGAAAATGACAAGGAATTTTAGCTCTCATTAACTAAAATAAGAAAATATTCTTTTCTCCGAAAATATGACGTTAGTATTGCATTTAATTAGTAACAACAGCAACAATCTGTCTCCTAGAAGCAAGTGCAAGACAGTTTTAAATATGTCTCTTGATCCACAGGGGTTCTCTTGTAGGGCTTGAACTAAGATAATTTCATCAATGGTAATATTTGCATCAATCCCTCTAGAATCTCAGTAAATGTTACTTGATTTGAAACTTCAGATGCAAAAGCACTGAGATTTCAGTTTCTTGAGATAAAAATCTTTAAGCTTATGGGACAATGATTCGTCGAAAATCTGAAACATTTTCCTTGTGTTGACCCCTTTTCCCCCAGCTGCACCTTAATCCCAAACACCAAACCATCATCTAAACCTGGATGTTTCCTGAAAGAGTTTGTTCACTGATTTATAAAAATAACATACTTTGCTCTGGGTTATATGTCAGCTAGAGCTTGATTGCTTGATTTTCTCTGTTAAAATGTTAAAACATGGCAGCATTTTTCAGATTTTTTTTTTTTTGTGTGTAAAAAAAAAAAAAAAAAAAAAAAGCTTATATATTTCTTATTTAAATTGAAAAACACTAATTCTTCTCTCTGCCTCAACTATGTGTGGAGTTGAAGGAGTGGCCATTAAACTTGTGGCACAGCCACCCAACTCATTTTTTATGAATTTAATACTACACATAAGGCTACTACTTCCTCCAGTAGCATAAAGCACTTAAGGAAATTCATTCTAATCTAAAATGAATCAGTGTCCTGTTTCTATTTTGCCCAAGAAAAAGATCTCCTTTGCATTGGATTGAATATGGCCCATAAATTTAGCTTCCATCAGAATGTTCACTTGTATACAAAGCAAGAAAAATTAATGTCTACACAAGAATAATTTTGTTTTGACCTTTTATGAATATTTTAAGACCAGTTTGCACTGCTAGTATGAGATCATACTTCATATGTTAAAGCCAATGACATAGAAATATAATGTTATTTGTACAGGCTTAGCTGTGTGAAAACTTCCATTCATTCACCATGTAGCAGATCTATTAGCCATGGAAATATTAGAAACACTAAAAATTAGAAAAGTCATATTTTTTGCATGTGTAGAATTGAACAGTATTTTCTGAAAAGCTTACGTAACTGGAGATGGATTTTTAATAAATTTTATTATCAATTTTTTCAAACGCTACAGAAAACTTCATTGTAGCAATTATAGAGCACAAAGTGGAAAAAATGTAAGTTATATTATTACAAAAAAATCCTCCCAATTTCTAATCTTACACCAAAAAATATACTGGGAAAAAAAAAAAAAAAAAAAAAAAAAAAGAACTAGGTCATTCTTCACAATGGTGCAGTAAAATGTGATGTACGTTAACCAGTTCAGAATAATGAAAAAAGGTTACTGGCTATTTTTACTGCACCTGGTTACAGGTATTGTTTAATTCATGTATAGTTCAGAAAAAAATGGTTATATTTCTGGTGTTAATAAAGGACATAACATTTTGAAATATTTTCTGTAAAATAATGGATTGAGCTGTTCACACTCATAAGCAAGATGTTTCAGTAGATCTGTACATTTTCCCCAAGGTACCAGAAGTCTATGAAAGAATCAATGCAAGAGCTGTAATTAATCTTCCTTTGTTCAAAACCAAATTTAAAAGTACTTAATCAGTAGATGTCAGAATATAGACATTCAAAGAGCTTTGATATGATACAAATTCTTAAAAATTACATAGGAGCAGGCAAAAACCTTTCGTTGTAGAATCAAATTAAGTCAAATGAGTTATAGGAGGACTGAAAAGAAATTGGTCCAATTATTAATTCCCACCCACACACATTTGAAAAGATATATCAAGTCAAATCTCTGTTCAACCTTTCAGCTGAATAAAAGGTATTTTTGGAATCTTTTCTTTTTTGTGCCATGTCATTGCTGACTAGTTTGTCAGAAAACAGAAAAATTTGTCCTACAAAAATCATTTTAGTTGACACATTTTCTGTGAAAAATATCAACACTTTGCCAATTTTTATTAAAGAAAAGTACAAGTTTTCTGTTTCTAGTAAAATCTTGCAATATTGCCAGGAAAGATACATTTTCTAAATAAAGTTCCTTTCTTTAAAATCATTTACTGTGTTGTTGTACAGTGTTGATTTCACAGCTTTCAGACCTACCAGAAAACCCAAATGCTCTGCTAATTTATTTTGATACTTTCTATACTGAATTTAATAGTTAAACATTACAATTCTGTGGAACTTGTTGCATTCCAGTATGTGCACCCATAGGATGAGTTTGGTCTTCTGTTTATCATGGGAACCAGCAGTAGGGACCTCCCAGAACTGATTAATACCTGAGAATGAGAAACACGTCTGTGTTTTGAGAGTTACCCAATTACCAGAAACAGTGTAGTGAAATGAAAAAAGGTACATGGGAAGAAACAGGATATGAACAGAAGAGTTGGGAAGAGACAGTTGGCAACAAAGCCAACTATGTGTCCATTCATACCTATGAAAGCCAGATCTTCTCTTACATGTCTCTGAAAAGGAAAAGAGGTTCATCCTTTCTTGCAATTAAAAATTTACAGTTGGAAGTTGCAGTTGAAAGTGAAAGAACCAGAAAAGTCATCAATGTATATTACCCATAACCCTGGAGAAGAAAATTTAACATTTTATATCAACCATAGTCTTCATATGTTTGTGATTTTTAACAGGCATGTTAAAATAGTTCCCCAAGCAGCACAACTGAAAGAACTTGTTTTGCCATAGATCAATCATAGAATCATAGAATATCCTGAGTTGGAAGGGACCCTTAAGGATCATCAAGTCCAACTCTTGACACCGCACAGGTCTACCCAAAAGTTCAGACCATGTGACTAAGTGCACAGTCCAATCTCTTCTTAAACTCAGTCAGGCTCGGTGCAGTGACCGATCATGTCTCATGTCAGCACAACATCCACCTGAAGCTTTTTTCCATAGATGAGGTATGTATAACAACTTTATCCCATAGAGACTCTCTAGTGGATGATGAGATTTGGTACCATGTGTAGCTTTTCTCTCACTCCATTTTGCATTCTGCAGGAACATTTAAAAAGCTTTAGTCCTCTGCCATGTTTGGCTGAAATTGGTCAGCAGATTTAAAAATTATTCAGGAAGTGATAGACAGAGAACTAATGTGTAAGCCTTACTTGTCTGACATTAGTGAAGTTATTTACTAGTCATTCTCTAATATGGTGGCTGTTTTTCAGTAACTCATAAACATGCAGAATTCTCAATTCAGAAATCACCCTTCCCAATCATTACATTAGCTTCCCAATCTACCAGACATGTAGGGAAAAAAAAAGAAACTTTGAGTAAAAACCCTAAAAAAAACTTCAGTACCACCAACCCTGAACATTACTGATGGTTAAAAAATAAATATATTCAAATTATCAGGTTCAGTTATAGCATAAGGAGAATATTTGCAAGCAACCATTTAGTTTCAAAGCTTTGCTTGTTTGATCTTTGGTTTGTAATTAACAGAAAACAAGGGAAGAGGAGTGTTAAAAATATCAAATTTTAAAACTGTTTGTATAAAATCCCAAACAAACTTACTAATTTTTCTGCAACATGTGAAAACGTAAGAATGAGTGACAACAAAATAACAAGAATTAGGGGTTTTAATGAAGAGAAAAGAAAGAATTAGTGAAATACTGTTGTTTATGGTTTGTTAAAATCCCATTCATTCATTGGGCAAAGAGAAGCATTTTGTTTAGTGATCTCAGTTACTGTTCGTGGCTTATAAGCAAAAGCAAAAATACATAGCAGTAGAAAACGGAAAATTCATAGCTCACAGAAGGCACAGCCTCACAGTCAAAAGTTGTTCCTCAAGGTCATGAAATCTTAATTTGCTGAATTACTAAAATGACAACTATAGCTCAGGAAGAGCTAAGGGACTATGAAAAAGAACTGTCATTAGGTGTGCTTTTCAATACCTGCAACTGCAGCTACAGTAATTGAGTCTCAGGTGTTTACTCCTATGCTGAGCAGAAAAGACTGACAAAATGTGTATCTCTTTTACATAATGTTTAATAGCTGAAAGACATATCAACATTCTTGAGAAATGGCTTTTGAAGCAGAAGTTCTCTTGCCCTAGCACAAGTATAGCCCAAGAGAGGCTAGCATGTGGAAATAGAGAATCTTCTTTTTTTTTTTTTTTTTTCTCCACATTTTGATCATGCACAATTTGGCTCCATTAGGCTGCCATGTTAAAATTACCTCCTGCAGTGCAGGGCAGAAGTTAATTTGCCTTAAGATGACTCATTCACAAAGTAAAAATGAAAGGGACTGGAAATAGCAATGCCAAACAAGAAAAAAAAAAAATATAAATATAGAAATCTCCTTTTTTTTTTTTTTTTTTTTTTAATTAGCTTACTGCAATAATACATAAGGGCAAACCAATAATGCTATTTACTGTACAAGCTGTTAATTCAATGCTGTTTTCCTACAGCACTTGTTAACACTTTGGGAAAGATACATTTTATCATCGTGGCTCATTTTAACACACAAGTACTTGAAAAATAAGAATTCACCAGCAGATAGAAAAAGGAAATAGTATTGGTGAAATTATACAGAAAATAGAAAGGAATTGTTCCAAAGATTGCCAGAGGTTTAGGTAAACTTACAAAGAAATTGAATATTTCTCTATAGCAAGCAGTTTTGGCAGTAGAATTTGGGAACCAGATAAACTTATTAAGAAAGTGTAAGTGTAAGTGTAAACAAGGCAGTGCTTATTATACAGGTCATGTCTGCAATGCAAGCATTGAAAGGGCATATTCAGCAAAGTAGAAAAATAAATGTAAAGACAGTGATAGTAAATGAAAATAGTATAAAACCAGATAGATGCTTATGGAAGGGACCATTTCAGGCTGCTTCTAATGTTCTTAAGTATAATAAGGGATATAATAAGAGGCTGCCATTTCCCAGGGCCCAGGGTTTCTTCTATGATTTTATATACATATTATAAGCAACCGCAGTGTAATTATATCCATATACAAAAGCAGCACTGAATATTACTGATCCATACTCTATTTCCAAGTGGATTCAGTCTAATAACTTGTATTTATAAATTTTTATCCAACATATAACATGACTGGCTTGACAGGAACAAAACAGATGGAGCGTATCAAGTAGTAAATATAAATAGTGAGACACTGAAATCATTAAACTCCACAGCACTTTGCCATTGAATTCAGTCTGAAGTGAGGACAAGGATCAGGCTTCAAAGCATGGCAACAGTTGAAGAACTGCATGTGTTTTTATAACAGTCCTCAAGTATTTTAAAAACACTTTCAAAGTACAGCAAAACAGGGGCCTGGGGTTCTTCTGGCTGTTGCCCAGTTGCCATGATGCAGATAGAGCTACTCTAAGGGTCATCTTCTCAACTTAATACACAATATCTTTTACCAGTAAGTTCCATGCTCCCCAGCCAAGTCTAGTTTCTTGCGAAGATTTTCTGAGAGAAATCACTCCTGACTTTTCATATAGGTAGTGTACTGGATCTGGTGGGATGGAGTTCATTTTCTTCTTAGCAGCTGTGTGATGCTATGTTTTTGTATTTGCAACTAAAACAGTGTTGATAACATGACAGTGTTTTGGCTATTGCTGAGCAATGCTTACACAGCCTGGAGGTTTTCTCATTTTCACCCTCTATCCTTGCCCCCAGTGACTAGACTGCCAGTGGGCAAGAAGTTGTGAGAGGACAACTGCTCAATATTGACTAAATTGACTTAATCCACAAATCTTCCAGCCTTCCTTCTACTTTCTCCCCATGCCATAGGAGAGGAGAGTGAGCAAAAGGCTGTGTCGGTGCTTGGCTGTTGGCCGGGCTCAACCCATCACAGTGGGACACAGCTCATATAATTGTTCAAGCTAGAACAAAAGTAGTTGATGTCTGTGTCAGGGAATCCTCTACAAGGTTCAATTACTCTGCTAAATCCTATTATAAATGCCTTACTGTATAACAGTAAACTGCTTGCTTTAAAATATTTTTAGGCCGAATGATGTGATTGTTCTCTTCAGCTCCATGGTCCAGTTCCATAGTTAGATATTTTCTACTAAAAGCTGCTTTATAATTATAATGTAGAAAACAGAGGGTACCATTTCAAAGACTTCAAATGAGGGATGCAAATTGTGACTCATGCTACAGGTCTGTGCAGGAAATAAGATGAACACTCTTGGATATCCTTATTCAAACAGGCCTTTCAAACACCTCTGGAGGACCATACACCACACACAATTTATCCTTTTCTTCATTTTATTATTAGGTAATAGGAAAGTGTCCACAGGTCATAATAACTGTAATTGTGGGTCACCTCAACTTCACTCACATCATATTAATGTATCCCTGCACTCCATGTTATTCCCAGGTACCCCAGGTTTTCAGAGCCATCTGAGTTACAGGTAGGATGTCCCACTTTGTTGCCATGGATGTTTAAGCACAAGGGATATTGAATAATCTGGTGAATGCTTTCTCTCTGAACTAAGTGCAAGGTACAGATGTGGTTATCTAAATTTGCATATTCCCTACCAGTTTCTTCCAGAGCGTGTTACTGTTATTGCTCAGACTCATCCAAGCTACATATACTTGTATTTAATTGTGTATGCATGCATTGTAATTCTATAGTACCTTTTTTTTTTTTTTTTTTTTTTTTTTTGAAATAAGGCTGAGCAGGTTACCCATCTGATAGAAAGCCACAGAAATGTAACTATGAATGATTGGATTCACTGCAGAGATATTAAAATAAAACTCTGTGATGACTGTGCAATACAGGAGACTTCTGTCTGACCTTGGGACGTGTAAGTTTGTGGCTACATTGTGGAAAATCAGAAAAAGTATGTATACATTTACTTTGTAACATACGGTAAATATCTGCTTAGGAGGAATTTACTAAAATACCCTGTAAGCATACACCCTATTCACAATAACCTTTATAGACTTTTGATTTTAACGTTCACACTGTCCACACTTTCTGTACTAACCTTACCAAGCATATTTTTAATTCTATTAAAATCCTTAGCTTCAAGTTCTGCATAAAATATCAATATTATTGATTCATCCTTTTTTTCTCCTCAGGGCATAGTTTAATTGCACATCAATTTATATAATGAAAAAAGGAGTGAATCTGCCAGAAATGAATGCTAAGAAAAAAGTGCTAAAAATCAATTAAAATGCCTTATCAGCTACAAAGATAGTCATATCATTTTACTAATGAAGGGAGATATATTGCAACACAGAAAATCAGAACTGATCTGACACCTATTTCCACTAGCAGGTCTTGTACTTCAGCTGGCTACTGTGGTTTTATGCTGACATATTAGGGTTTAATTTGCTGAATATCAACATGAAATTTGTGGAAGATTAAGTAGACAATTACATCCAATTGAATGAAAATTAAATTATCAAATTAAATCATCAAAAGTAACTTTGATTTCTTATCCCTTTATATTTTGCTAGGAATTTATTTTTGTTTCATCAACATAACTTACTGATACAGAATGACTTCTACTCACAGCCAGGACAATCAAATATAAAAACAAATGTATGCATTTTAGGTACTCTGGAAGTCCATTATAACAGTAGTAGATACTTTTTTCTCAGGATGAAATCTTGCTCTTGTTTAGTCATGGAAAGAATTGCCATTGAATTCAGGGGGGATAAGAGTTTACCCTGTGAAGTCTGCATAAAAATATAGTAACCTCATAGAACCCTAGGGATCTTAGCTGAAACATCTAGCCCACCTGAAGTAGAACCATCACCAATACTTGCTCAGGTCAGCAACCCTTTTGTCTAGCCAAGTCCTGAAAACTTCCAAGACTGAAGTTTTTCCAGTCTCCCAGGGTGGATGTTAACCTGTAACTGGATCAAAGTGACGTTCCCTAAACACTGGGAATCTACATGAAGTTGACAATATTAGGTGCTTACTTCTTCACAAAACCAGATCCTTCTTGCCCTCAGAGAGTTAAGAACAGGTTGCCCAGAACAGTTGTGGATGCCCCATCCCTGGCATCCTTACCTACGGCAGGGGGGTTGGAATTAGATGATCTTTAAGGTCCCTTCCAACCCAAACCATTCTATAATTCTGCAGAGATCTAATTGTTTCAGTTGCAGTCTCTATTTCTTTAGCACGTGGTTTACTTTTATGATTGGCACCTATTTCTTGAACATGAAGGCCAGGTGAGCCATCTGGATAACATTGCCCAGTTCCAGGGCCCACTGCATTGCAAAATACCAACACCATTAACGAATCTAGTATTGTCTCGAAATCCAGAAAAGAGAATCAAAGTATTGGGTAGTATGCCTTCACCAGCCACTGCTACACAGAATCACAGAACAGCTGAGGTTGGCAGGGACCTTTGGAGGCCATCATGTCCCAATCCCCTGCTCAAGTAAGCTGCCCAGGACCATGTCAAGGAGGCTTTTGGAGATCTCCAAGGAGGAAGGCTCTACCAGCTCTCTGTGTAACCTATGAATCTTGGCCAGATTCATCTGTTTTCACCTAGATGACAGGCAGCTGAGATCTGAAACAATGTTCTATTAACTAGAACCAGTAATAGAATTTTGTTATTAGGAATGTCATTCTATGTGGCAAGCTTTCAGTATAGATCTAAATTCCACAATATAAATTCTAAACATTAATTTTCATATCTTATATAATGTAGTCATTCCATTTTACCCCAATGGTAGTTAAAATGTAGTAAGTGGAAAAGGATCCTTATGTGATCTTCTGATTCTTTGGCGTAATATGGGATTTTATTAAGGCAATAAACAGTCTTTGAAAACTTACTTTTACTCACTTTTAAAAATAAATATTGAAGCTTTTATTCCCTCCTTTGCAACCTTTATGAACATGAACCTTCCAAACTTTATTCTTTTAAATATAAACTTGCTAGTGTATTGAAGTGAAGGTCCACAGTGCACAAATAGATAAGCTTTTATAACGGCAAGTCCAGAATTCTATAATTAAAGATTTTAAAAGAAATGGGATTTTTTTCTTAGGCTAGGAGGATTGTACCAATTTCATTAAGCAATAATTTTACTTGGTAGCTTGTCTTTATAAGTACCATAAAAAAGACGCATTTTCAAAAGTACTTTAAACCTTTGAAGATGTGGATCACTTTCCTATGATATTTTAAAACTTCTGTAACAGATTTGACATGCGGTGCTTTTGAAAATCCTAGCAGAAGCTGCTTACAACTGTTGAATATCTATTCTCTGCGAGTGTCTATGTAACATGCTATGGTTGTGAACTATCACTGAATAATGAAAACATATGCATGCCATTTGTACCACACGATGTCTTGTAATTTTCATCCATTTCTCTAGATGATGTACAAAACAGACACAGACCTCTTTCTCAAGTTTAGTAGTAAATTATGTATCTAATTGCATTATAATGTAAGAAAGGTAGATTTTCCTTCCTTCCTTCCTTCCTTCCTTCCTTCCTTCCTTCCTTCCTTCCTTCCTTCCTTCCTTCCTTCCTTCTTTCCTTCCTTCCTTCCCTCCTTCCTTCCTTCCCTCCTTCCCTCCTTTCTTTCTTTTTCTCAGTTCTTGGCTCACTCTCTTGCTCTTTTTCCTTGTCTTCCTGCCTGCCTGCCTTCTCTGTCTCTCTCTCTTCCAAAATGGAGTAGCTGCCTAGAGTTTAAAATCAGAAGAAATTTTTACAAGTATTTTTAGAGACCTTTGTATAACACAGTCCATAGGACTTTCATGTCTTATCCATATGTATCTCAAGGGAATAGAAGTTTTCTGTCAAATGTTTGTGGCTTGTTTTTCCTCTTGGTTAAAAAAGAAACAGTTTGTCCTGGGGGTAATGTTCAGAAATATAGCCAGTATAAAATATAGCCAGTACTAAATTGGATTTATGGCCTGAAAAAAAATGGCTGTGAAGACATGCAAGTTAGAGCTAAAGGATAGCCTGGAATAAAAGAAAGAAATGGTAGAATTGCTTTTTGTAGTGAGAGTATCTTCATGCTTCTTATGCCATGGACATTTAAGTGATCTTCTTTCTCCTGAGCATTTATAATTAGATCATGAAATTATAATTAGTAGTCAGGATATTTAACTAATAATCAGGATTGAAAAATCTATTTTGATCTCTGCATCTCTAAAGTATAACAATCAGAAACAGTATGTAATTGTATCTTCTGTCATATTTGTGCACCAACTTGGAATTTTGAAGAAAAACTGAATACATCTGGCATATCATTGACAGAGCACTTCAAATGAATTCACCAAAATGTTGGATTTTTTCTTGTGACAGATGATGGCAATCCTTATAAGACACTATTTTTAAAAAATGTTTAATTGAACTAGATCACATTCTTTGATTTTTCTTTAGGTTTCACATTTTGCAAACAGGACATCCTGAGATAATGAACAATGTACTTACAAAATGCTATACAGTATAAATTGTTCTTTATTATGTTCTTGACATAAAGCCAAGATCTGAAGCTCTTTGTTTCTCCAGCATTTTGTCTAGTTTTGCTGTCAAAGCTCCCAACGATGGCAGGATAGACCTCATTTGTGAATTATGAACCTGTATTTGCCAATGTTGCAGTTTGTTACAGTTACTGAAAAGCAGAATCAGAATGGGTTTAAAGTGACAAGTAAAGAAGGCCTTATCAAATACTTTTCTAAAACATCCAGAATGTATATGCAGAGAACACAAGTATGAAACTATAATAGTCATTTTTTTAATGTTATATGTGTTTCTAAACAGTTAGACTACAAATTAATATAGGAAGACTAAGCACAGAACTGAGTTAGTAGTACATGTACATGATGAGAAATAGCAGAAAACAAGTAAGATTGATGAGGTGTTTTACCAGAAGCTGTGGATTCAGCAAATACCAAATGTCTAAATTTACCAAAACTCCATCAGTTTTCTGGCAGAGATTTTGCTGATGTATCTGGTAGCATCTCAGACAACAATCTGGTAGCTTGGAGTTTTTAGGCTTTGTGATACCAAGACAGCTGACTGTACAGACAGTACCAGAGCCAGAGTGTCTCTTTCTTAGTGTTTTAGCATTTTTGATAAAGTAAAATAAGTTTTTCTTGTTGTGTATTTATACAGAAGTTCAGGGATCCAAGTGACAAAATCTTTGTGTGTGTACCAAGTGTCCGAGTCCAAATTGGTGTGAATATTGACTATTACCTAAATAAAAGTCAATGATAGAAAATGATTTTAAAAAAGTGAAGTAGGTAAATATATCTTAATTAAAATTTATACAATATTAGGGTGACAAGGAAGCAAAACTGTTGAATGTAAACACCATTTTAGGATTAGATTTGGTATATTCAATTTTAGGAATAGGTTTGATTGGTTTCATATCAAAACCACTATCTAGGCCTAAACAAATGCTGAAATTAAATTTATCCTGTATTGTTTTGGTCTTAATTTCCATCATATTGCTTGAGAAGCATAATGCTAGTTTTAATGACTGATAAACAAGTTATTTGAGTGATTCAATTAGACTTTATGCTATTTGATGATTTATTTGTATAGTATTGTGTCAACTGGTGCTTTCACACTTTTTCATTAAAAACAGTGTAACTAAATATATTTATATTATATTAAATATAGTTATAATCTATATATAATATAGATTTATATATTTTATATATTTATATATTTGTATATTATTAATAATATATTTATATTATAATAAACTAAAATATTATATCATAAAGGATTAGATTTTCAAATGAGGTCTGTAACTTGGGCCAAAACCAACAAAGAATACAGAGGGCTATCCTTATATGCCCCACAGATACCCACATGGCTAAGACACAGAGCCTTGGAAAGTGACTTCTGTTCAGCATGCAGAACTAAAAGTTCAACAAATTCAACTTACTTAGCTGGCAGTTGCTTACAGCTAGCCAAAATCTTTCTAAAAGCCTGTCTTTGGGGTGGTATAGTCAAAGTTGCAGGGAATTATATCTATCCAGTCAAGATCTAGATGCTGCAACCTGTAAATGTGTTAGCACACTTTTTTATTTTTTTGGTAAAGCAAAGAGTAAGTTTTAAAATGTAGGTTTGTACAGTAAACTAATACAGGAACCACATATTCAGGAAGCAGGAAGCTCACGTTTCCATCCTCTGCTGGAAGAGTTTTAAAACCTCTGTCCTGGAAGAACACCCAGATTCTCAAACTGCATGGATTTTCTGTGCTTTCTATTGAAACTGTGCCAAAGGCAGGAAAACAAAAGATTCATTAAGCATAGATGAGAACCGTCTTGTGACATTAGGCTGCAGCATTTTTCACCTTGAAGACTAGATCCTCCAGTTCTGGTTTTTGAATGCAAAACTGTTTATGTAATTTAAAGGAAGAAACTGTAACCACTAAA
Source organism: Heteronetta atricapilla (assembly GCA_011075105.1). Lineage (NCBI taxonomy): Eukaryota > Metazoa > Chordata > Aves > Anseriformes > Anatidae > Heteronetta > Heteronetta atricapilla. Next base: position 78,516,273 of record CM021734.1, on the reverse strand, counting down.
CTCTTACACAGAGGGCATTTTGAGGATTAGATGGCAGGGCAGGCCACAACAATCTTTTAATATATAAAAAGAGACCTATTGAGCTATGTTCCATTGCATGTATATATTAATTGAAATCTGGATTGATGTTTGTTTCTTTGATATTTTTCTAATGCAAACTGCAATGATATCACCATTTACAAGTATCCTTAATGGATATACATAGTTAAATCACAATATACTTAATGGATATTTGAATGTAGACATAAGAAGAATATAAAAACTGTCTGTTTTATGCTTTGTTATAATATGACATGTTTTTGGCATCACTTTCTTTTAATTTTAATTTTAAGTGACCAATACTTGGGAAATATGTTTCTGGAAGTGGTGAAGGCTTCTCACTGAATTAAATTAAGGCAGTGCCAATGTCCTTTACAGCATCCAGATTTTTCCACAAAATCAATTGATTTGCAATAAAATAACTTACAGATCTGTACTTCTTGCATATGTACAGAGTTTCTCTTGTTTTTGTCTTTCAGAACCAGAAAGTAAAATGTCTTTCATTAATTTCAAATTATTTTTATTTGTGAATGATGCAAAGGAAATCCTACATTCACATCCAATTCACAATTCCTACATTTATTTTTTTAAAAAATTATTATTATTATTGCCATGTATTGTGGTAATTTCTGTTTTAATACTTTCTTTTCTCTCCAGACTAACATTCAGCAAAACTGTCTTGCAAACCTCTTAATTAAACATTATAAATAAATAATTTATTATCACCTTAAAGTATGTTAGTGCTTTAATAGCAAAAAAAACCCCAACCAACCAAAAAAAAACAAAAAAAAAAACAACCAAAACCCACAAAATAACTGACAATCTCCCCACAAAACAAACCAGACAAATTCTAACAGCTAAAAGTTCTTGTTTCGCAGAGCTGTTTTTTGGGTGCCTGGCAGAGTTCAAGTTATGAGTTAGATATCTAGAGAAAGAAGAGATTAGAGCAAGTATGCCCTGTTCCAGCAGCAGTGGTATTTAAAATGCCTCTACCTTGAACACTTGTTTGATTTCAATCCTTAAACGGCTTTTCTTTTTTTTTTGGAGGTTTCCTGCTCAGAACAGTGGCTAATCCTCTTCTCCCTCTAATCCCTCCAAAAGTGCCAACCGCTCTTCTATATTTTATAAGAAATTTGCATGTGCTTAGCTCCATGAATTTTAAAAAGCTCTCTCCAAAACACAGGGGAAGTTGGGGATGCAGCAAGCACAAATCACAATGGACATTCAGGTGAACAAGAAGACACCTCAGCTAGCTACTAGGAAAGCTGAAAATAAAGACATCCATTAGAGTATTCACTGAAATTAGTATCCCCTAATTCCAGATGGCTATGTTAAGAGGTTTATTTTCTACCCTCCTCCTTGTCCAATATTAGTTCTGTATAACTATTTGGTTTATTTTTTGCAGCATTCTTCTGAAACTTGCATTTCTGCTTCCACAGACAGAAAAGAAATGTGAGCCCTTATATTCCCACTCTTTCCATTCTCCCTACTCATTTGGTAGAAAGGTAATTGTCAGGGCTGAAGGACTGGATAGAAGACATTCTTCTTGCTGTCCTTTGTCTGGAGTTAGGTATAGATAACCAATGATCCTCTGGAAAGCAAAAATGTGGGGAATTAAAGGAAATCCTGGCAGTTAGGTGCAAGCAATATATTCATTTGGAGCAAAATTTCCATGATGAAGCAAAATCTTCTTGTCAGTCATTTAGGTGCTCTGAGAATTAATTTAGTGGAAGTGTTAAGAGTCAACAGACTTTAAATATTAATATATTGTCATTTCACACGCTAATATTGGCTGTATCTCCAGACCATTTCCAGTGAACAGTTGAAATAATATATTGGTAATAGATGCAATAGATTTAAAAGATCAAAAATATGTGTACACAGGAACCCAATGATGTCACAATTGAAAACTGAGAGCATGTGCAAAATGGTATCTGGGGTTTAAAAGATCTAGGTTTGGAGACATAAGCATACCCTTTACCATGGGGAATACCTTCTTAACAGCTCAAGGTAGATGAGGTGCCCCATCAAAACACAAACTTCCCTGCCTTTCTCCACTGATGGAGCCTTTTCTGCATTGTCTGTGCTTCATGTTATGATTTACTGTAACCAAACTAAAACGTCATCAGTACTCTTAACTCTCATTCTGTGTGTCAGTGAGAGACTTTAACATTTTCTTTCCCCTCAGACACTGCTACACAGCACATTCACCAAGGAGCAAAGTGGCTTGTTTCCCCCTCTGAGCTGCACCTGGTGCAGGGAGCCTGCAAGCAGGGAAGATGGGTGATGCTAAGCTGCAGGTGACACTGCACCTCCCCTTGGGTCTACATGCTTTGGTGGGTCTACAGGAGAAAAACAATTCCCGGTTGCTGCAGTCTGCTATTACCTGCTGGCAAGGACACTCATTGCACAACCTGAGCAACTCAGGCAACATTGCATGATCTAGCTCACTACCCAGATACATTAAAACGCCTGTTGGCAGTCACCTGTGCCAGAAATGTGATGGCCTGGGGAGCACTTTGTGGACAAGTATGCTCTGGGAGGAACACACTAGCTTCCTATCCACATATATTTTGGCTTCCCCTCTAGCAACTAAAACCTGGGTAAACCTATTATTCTTCACATAATTTCCAAGAGCTGAGACAGAAGAATATGCAATTTTAACTCTTGTCAGATTTTGTCAGACTTGGTGCTGCTGCAAAACACGCCAACAACCTCTTTAACAAGGTAATTAAGCTAGGCTGGGGAAAAAAAATGCCTAATGTGGTAGCTACTGCAGAAACCATTCTATCACCCAGCTACTCAGATTTCCCTTTTTAAAAACCCTGACATATCTGTAAATCAATGAGCTATTTTTATTTGTTTACTTGTTGGTGAGCTGGTTAAACTTTGAATATATTTATAAATGCTCATATTTGCTGTATTAAGACCAGCAAGTTCAATACAAAGTACACCTGAGCCCACTGACATTTGTCAGATGTTTGAGTCATCTCATTATCTATCTCTTCAGACTACTTCACCTGAGTTTCAGCAGCTTAATGAAAAACGGTCATTTCTGTTGCTGATTTGATTTAATATTTTACTGAATTTCTTACTTGCTTATGTCTGAGATAAATTCCCAGTTTTGTTACATCTCCTCTCTATGCTTTAGCATATTATTGTCAAAAAACATTATGCCACTTTTGCTGTCTGTGCAGCTGAGTACTTTAACACGTAGCAGTGGACCTGAACTAGAACCACTGTTGAACTAGGACCAAGTTGATGCTTCCTTATATTTTAAATACATGGAGACAGAATACTAATTTATATCAAAACTATGCAAAATCAAAGGTAAATTTTTGTAATGATTACTTAATTTCATGTTATTCTTTCACTTATTTACAAGTAAGCAAAGACAACATGATATATAGTGAGAAAAGTTATTATTTAGTTATTAACCTTTATTTGTGTACAGGGAAAATTTTATGCCAGGAAATTAACAGCCTCTTCACCATGAAGTTTTGCATTGTAGGGAAGATTTAGCCTGGGAGAATGACCTGAAGCAGACAACAGCTTTCCCATGGCATAGCCCAAACTATTTGAGATATTCAATAGAGCTGGAAAGTGCTGAATTGATTCAGTTGCTTTTTGCTGCTATAAAATCACTTGTTCCAAACAGGGTGGATAGGCAGGTGAGTATGTATCCTTGCTGCAGAGGTTCCAGAACAATGTGGAGCAAAATCCCTTTTTACTGTACTCTTCAGGAAAAGTTCTGGTTAAAACAGTTTGAAGGTAGGGCTTGTCCACTCCTTTTAAGATCTGTTTTTCAGAATCAGATTCTGTTTTGTCTTGGTTGATGGGACGTATTCTCCCCAGAGACATATAAACATACAGATTCTTGTGGAAGAACTTCCTTTAGGAATAGATAATGTTCAAACTGCAGCAGATCTAACAATAAAGGCTTGTAGGAGAGCAATTTCATCTCTTGATCTGGGTTAACTCACTGCTCAAAGCACTATTTTTATTAGTATTTTTAAGCCTGGGATTGCTCCAAGCTCTGTGTCCCACAAGCTTTGAATCTTGCCTCTATCTTACCTCAACTTCCCTTCTGTAAAAAAGGGAATCTGTCAGAATCCAGCTACCACGTCTGCTGACTCGTTAGCTGTTCTCAATTCTTCCTTCTGCAGTGTTCCTGTGGTTCACAGCTTCTCTACATCCTCCTCTGAACTCTTTGCCAGCCTGAGAGGCACCCAACATTTCATGAGCTGTTGCAGGAGTTCTCTTGTTTCTGTGCCGTGAAACTTCAGCTTTTCTGCTTTCTGACAGTTTGCCCTTGCTCTGATTCCTGCCTTCTCAGAGTATGTGTCAGCCTGCCAAAGATGGTTTGCCAAGAAAGACAACACATCTGCTTGTGCATCCTGGCTAGGTCAGCAGCAAGAGGACTGATTTACATTATTTGTCTTTGGGGATTCTACCTTTCCTTCACAAGCATCCAATATCATCAAATAAACCAGTGAAATAATCTCTAAATGGGCTGTTTTGATGCCTGTGCTTGAACTTGTGGCATCTTCTCAGTTCCTCCTGATACGCGTTAAGATCACAGTAACAAAGTCTAAGGCACTTTTGAATTTATTTATTTATTTATTTTAACTCTAATGGTTACAAAAAATACTATTGGATTTTCAAGAGCTAAAATTTGACCTTTTGTTAGGAATAAGACCTAATGCTGAAGTCAGGAGCAAGCTTCAGTGTTGGGAATGGAAAACCTTACCCAAGCAGAGTATAATTTCATCCACCAGAGACAGACCAGGTTCTATCACTCTGGACCTACTACCCTTTGCCTTAGTAAAGACATTAAAGATTCAGTGGCATCTTCATGTGGAGCATATATCAGCTGAATAAGAGGCAGCTGGGGTTTGTATGTCAATAAATGTTAGAATTCATTGCCAGGGGTAGGAAAATGAACACAATAAATTATAAAGCCAAATAAAATTGTCAGGATGCATTTTTGAAAACTCAATGATTTTTCAAAAAGATTTTCTGTACTTTTCACAATGATTAGATGTGACTAAACAACTGGCAGAAAATGAAAGTGATAATTGTGAGTTTCTGGAGTTTCTGAGCAGCTACACAAATTAACAATAAATACATATTCACTGAACAGGAAAGAGATGCAAAGACTGTCCTGATGAGAATCAAATCTCACTGCAAAGTACAAAACTACAGGGGAAGGAGCACATTCCAAGAATTATGGAAAAAAAACTTGCTTAAACACTAATGGAGGAGAACTTTTGAAAACCACTGATGAACTGTCTCATATTTAACTAGTTTTATTTTGATCACTTACTGCTTTTTGAAACAGTACCTTGGGTTACGGAAAAGCAATTGCTGTGTGGATGGAACTTTTACAGGCTGTCGTATCTCCAGTTTTGAGTGATCCCATTCAGTCAGACGACACACAGTGCTGCTCTCAACTTATTTGTCCTGCATCTGTGCTCCTACAGTTTCTTAGCAAGGCTGGTAGCCCTAATTCTAGACACTTTCAGCCACCAAGATGAAATAAGCAGGGAATGTCCAAGAAATTGGTGCCTGGATATACACACACACAAAAAAAAAAAAAAAATTGCTTCAAAGGATATGTTCCCTGCTCCTCATATACTGCCTGTGTTGCAGGATTGGGTTTCTTCTGATAAAGTGCATGGCACGGCTTTGCATGGAGTAGTGTCACAGGATTTAACTTGAAATGACTGCACACCATTTTTAGTGTGGAAGTTAGTATGCTACTATGCCTTAATTCACCTAATACTCAGCATGTTGACTATTGATAGCAATGAGATGAATTAAATGACATCTCTTGGAATATGGCTACAGGACAGAAAAAAAAAAAAAAAAAAAAAAAAAAAAATAAAAAAAATTTTGGAAGTATTATTTACCACTGAGCTATCACAGAGAGAATATAAATCAACCTCTAACTAATGAGGATTTTGACACTTTTTTCCTATGAGGGTTCCTAACTGCCTACCAAACTTTTTTATTCCATCGTCTGAAGCAATAACTGATTCCTGAATATGTGGTACTCAATCATGCAGCCTTGCTGTATCTATGCCCGTTTTCTTGCCCATAACATGCCCATATGTGATGGATCCCTCACCAAACACTTTTCAGAGGTAGAAACAAGTTGACAACAGAACTACTTATGTGGGATAACATTGATTTGGGTACATTTTTGTGGCAACATTTTGGGCTGCATCCTCTCCTTTGTATAAAAGATTTCTGCTAGCAAGGTTGAAGATGGCTTTAAGGTGGTCTCCAAGGAAGAAAGCACACAGATAGTTGAAATGGGTAGAATATACTGTGCATGGAAGTGCAAGATATATTTATTATATGCTATATAGATGTATGCTTAAGGTGGTTATCCTTGGGCTTACAGAGAGATGCTCTTATAGCTCACGGATGAATGTATTTCATTGTTGGTTGACAACCATAAATAAGAATTATTAATATAGTCCCTTGTAAGTAAGACAAGGATCATGGCCTAATTCATGTAATACAAATCAAAGTTATCCTAGTTATTGCTAGGAACTTTTAAATAGGTTTCCTGACTTCAGATACAGGTTCCCATTAGCATCTTTTTTAGTCAATAGAAATCACCGAAGAAAGGTTTGGACCATAGAAGTACCAAATCATCTTCTCAAGATTCTTGATTCACTTTTCACTGATGGTGTTTCTGTCAATTATAGCAGAAGTCCAGAGCAACGAGGCTCCTAGGAAACTCAATTAAATACCCCAAGTTTGTTGGAGTAAAATGGCCTAAGGAAAAGGGATCCAAAAACTTCAAATGCACCAGGCTCTGTTGTAATTTAGTTAACGGACTTTCAAATTAGTCAGAAAATGTGATCAAAGCATCACATTAAGGCACTATTAAGAGGAATACACTTTGATCATGACTAATGAGGTGCTAAAGCAGCAGAAAAAAAAAGACTAAACTTCAATGAAATAAAAAGATAATTAAAAGTAAGAATTAATCTGTCTCCATATCCTCTTATTGACAGGGCAGAGGATAATATTAGTGTATATTTATACAGATGTTACTATCTAATTTTTAAACCAGTTCTGTACATATAAGCTTGGGATACTTTTTCTGTAAGTAAAAAAAACCATCTAAAGTAAAAATGATGGGTTACCAATAGATGGCTTAAACATATTTTTTTTTCCAAAACATTTCAGGACCCAAGTGTCAAGTCTAAATTTTCTGTTTTTTTGGAAAGAATTGTGAGGCTTCAGTAATTCAAGCAAGAACTAAACACTGGCAGAATATTGTACCCATTGATTAAGCTTTGTATCTAGCTGTGAGAGACAAAATGAGTGCCCCTTCTATTGACAGAAAAACAGAAGCACATGGATTAAATGGATTTTCTAGTAAGAGTAATAATACTCTTAATTTTTAGGTCTATGATTCATTTGCCAGATAACACAGTGCCTCCGTGATAATCTCTTTTATAAGAAATCTGGTATTGGTGTGTTTTGGACTGCAAAGGAGTATAGACTTCAATTGATATGAAGCTTCTTTGTGCTCTGAAGAACTAACATAATAAATAAGTGTGACAATAAAGCTAGATTTAAAGGGAATTTAAAAACTATTCATTTATCACCATTTATCTTCATATTTTATTGATCTGAAAAAGTCTGTGCTACCAAAAAGACAAATACCTTATAAATGGCACTGAATCAACAGTTCCAAAGTACCTTTGTAACTGTTGGTAGCATGAAAAGTAATAAATATAATACAAATAATACTCAGTTTCTTAGGATAAGTGTAGCAGAATTTAACTGTCAGCAGCTGGTTGTGACATGCATTTTTCTAAGCAGTATAAGAAACTTTACACTCCCTTTCCCTGCCATCAACTACATGTAGTTGCAGCAATTATGTATAAATTATATCGCATATATAATAATTATATAGCATGTTAAAACTATGTGATTATCATAAACTTATACAATTAAGCTATTAGACATATAATATATATACTAGTATAATTATATACTGAATTAGTTACTATATATGTTATTATATATTAATAACAAAATGTCATTATAGCATGCACTATGTAAGTCAGATTCACTAATATTTACGACACCTTTTAATAATATGCATGTGTTAATCTAAATGATGGTGCAGTGCTTATTACCTGAATCTGATACATTATTTTACTGACCATATCTCTATTGAATTAGAATATCCATATTTTTAAATTCAAAGATCTAGAGGGAAAAAACTGCCCCTTTCACCTTGTAAACATTAAAGCTGTGGAAAAGATGCAAATTTGTTGAGTTTGCTGCATAGTTACAATTTGATCTATATTCTATCTTCTGAGACTGTCATTTATGGCATTTTGTTTTTCTGTTTTCTCATCAGTGAATGACGTACTGTACTGTGAAATAAAAGAAAACAAAACCAAAAAAAAATGCTTTTCAGCTTGATAAATAGAAATGCTTTTAAAGTGTGAATCAGAACTAGTCTATGGAATTTATTGCCACAATGTCACTGATCCTAAAAGTTTATCAAGGATGTGGGGTTGGACAAGGTGACCTCCAGAGGTCCCTACTGACTTCAACTATTCTGTAATTCTGCAATTAAAATGGTTAACAGTTTAAATAAGATAAAGAGAAGTATAATCATAAATTCATAGGAATTTGCAATAAAATAAAATAAAATACTGGAGTGGAAAAAATCTCACCTGCATTATGCTGATTTCCACACAAAAAGTAGAAAGAAATATTCCCCAGGGAAGTATTTTTTTTTTCTTAATCTTGCACTTTAATTTTCTGGTCCCAAAGAGCTCACAATCTCCACTTCAATACATATTCTAAAACGTATTAAGATAATAGTTAGCTTTTATAAGAATTTACAGGACATAGTCTCAAGCTTCAGTGGACAATTTACTTATGAAGTGTTACTGGTTAAAGTATTAGATTATTTTAGCAGTGAATTTATTTTCTAGTTTTAATGCCCTATATTTCTAACCGTTGGACTGTTAAAATAATAATTATGTTAGCGTGTTCCTCCACTTCTCAACATGAAATAAAGCTTACAGATTTTTGATCCAGAAGTTTAATTTCAGCATAGTAAAACCTCCATGTTTATGCTATATATTCATTCATTACACCTGTATGCTATCTCAATCAAAGAAATGCCTTACTATCAGAAATTCTAGGTCATCAAATGTAAAATGAGATCATATAAAGTGACTTAACATTCCAGAATTTGTAAAGTAGGTAATTTAAAATGCAAAATTGAGTGAATTATAATTATGATACAAATTCTAGATCATTCAAAGACATTTTCTTTGCTACACATTTTCAGTCAAGTATGCAAATTTTGTGAATACTGAAAATTAAGTGGAATATCAGTATAATAAAGAAATAATAAAGAAAGAGCAACTATCCAAAGGTTTTGCTTATTTATTATGCAAATGTATTTACAAGCATATTCTTGTGATCTTAATTCTCCATCAGCATACAAAGACATTTCAGAAAGAAAAAGAACGAGTCTGAATATTTTTCTTTTCCTAACATTCCTGCAAGAGAGAAAAACATCACTTCCTAAATAAGACTGTCTTATTATACTTAAGAAGATGCAAGTATTCAATTATAGACTGCAATCAATATTTTTATATTATGTCATACGAAGGAACAATTAATGTTAAGTGCATTTTTATCTGTATCTGTGTGCCTCTAGCATACATTCTTCTCTAAGTCTGAGAAAAATTAATAGTTTCTTTCAAAGGCAGAAATCATTGGGAAAGCATGAGTGATGTTGATGGGCAAACAAATGAGTCCTGGATCTCTACCTGTTCTGCGAACCTGAACAATGTGTTAGTCAGATATAAATACTTAAAAATTAATACCTGGAAAATTTAAGACTCCTACATTGTAAGCTACTCTATACTATGATTAAATATTGATGTTTTGGTATACATGGGTCTTAGGGAATAAACTGCAGCGCTGGGTGTTATTCTTTATACCAAGCACATGACAGTTCTCAAGGTAAGAAAAGAATTGGTTGAGAGATACTTTATTAAGCTCTTTTTCATTGCCGCACAAAAGAAGGTAAGAGCAATCCAACTATCCAAAGATGATAGTTGAAGTTTGATTGCTGGACTGCTACTGTAAGTATCTCTATGGAACCATTAACATGCTTCTAGGTATTAAAGTTTAAAACAGGCCCAGCACATCTTCCACTTCCCTATTCTCTTGCATCTCAAAAAGAAAGGGTGATACACCCAGGTTTGTGATGCTTTCTGACTTTCATTAACAAATACAGTCTTCAGGTTGGAGGCTGGTTCTGTCCTTATATTTGTATTCACCTTCTTTAAAGAGTCTGTACCTGTATGTACTATTATTCTCAATATTAACCAGAGACTGGAAAGTTGCTGAAGTCTGTTAGACAAATAATTCTCTCTGTTTTTCATTTACCTCTCAATTCCTTCTGTATTATAGAAGTACTGTTAGGTTCTCTTCATTTCCTGATGCTCCCCTTGGCTACTCATCGGTAATGAGCTGTTCTCATCCTTAATATGGGCCCTAGCAGCTTTTATAAATCTAAAATTTAGGCCGTTAGTCCTTTAGTCCTGGAACTGTCTCTGTTTTAAGCTTCTTTAATTACCAAATAGAAAAAAAATAAATATTGAAATATTGGGCTTTTTGGTAAAGCAAAAAATAAAACATAAAAATTACTGAATTAATTGAATAACGCAGAAGCTTGTTCCTATGCCAAATCATCAATTCCTGACTTCTTCTTAGTCTGTTGCATAACAGACTAAGGAAGGGAGGTTGAGGAGAAAATATAATAGGAAAGGAAAAGGCTTATGGGTTGAGAGAAGGATAATTTAATTAAAGGAAAAAGAAATAATAATAATAATAATAATAAAAACACAACAACAACAACAACAACAAAAAGCAAAGGCTGTGAAAGGCGGTGTATAAGGGAAAAGAGAAAATCATTCTCTACTTCTCATGAATGAGTGATTCTCAGCCACATCCTTAAAGCAGGGTCTCAATACATGTAGTGGCTGTTTAGGAGGACAAACGTCTTCATAACAAGAGCCCCCCTCTTCTTTCCCTTTCCCACCTTTTACTGCTGACTGTGACACCATATGGTATGAAATATTCCTTTGGTTGGTTTAGGTCAGCTGCCTTGGTGATGTCCCCTCCCCACTTCTGGCCCACCCCCAGCCTACTGTTTTTTTGTTTTTTTTTTTTTTGGGGGGGGGGGGGGGGAGTTGGAGAGAGTCTTCGTGCTGGCACTGCTCAGCAATAGACAAAACACTGGTGTGATACCAATGCTGTTCTAGCTACAAGTGCAGAGCAAGTGCTGTGGGGAAAGTTAACTCCATTGCAGCAAGACAGATGGTGGCTGTGCAATGTATTTTGGAACAAATGTAGCTGACAGGCTGCAGGTGAGTAGTCATTTAGCTGGCCAATCTTAGTGTTCTGTCCACATATGAATAGCACAATGCATACAGTAATTTTGTTTGTTTCCTATTATTCAAAATAAAATTAAATACTCTATGAATATATAAATTATAAGAAGGACCACTTTCGCAGATGGTGCAAAATGGTTTCACTCAGCTGATCTAGTATGAAGCAAAAAATGTATTTATATCAACTGAGGGTGTGACCACCATGTGACCACCATGATACATCTTAGGGGTTACAGAAAGATACAAGGAAATACCATGGTAATCCACAAAGGTTTAGCATTTTTGTCTTCATACGGAATGAAAAAACTTTGGTATGGTGTTCTATTGGTTTTATAGAGCAGCTAGCAAAATGGTATCTCAGGTTCTGAATGCAGTCTGCAATATACTCTCAAAACAAATAATCTATATCTCATTGCAAGGACACCAGCAGGCCATAAGAAAGATAAAAATATGTTGTACAGGTTTTAAAGATTCTCTGAAAACAAAAATAAAATGGACATAGAGTAAAAGTGTTTTGTCATAACAAATATGAAAAAAAAATCATATCATAGAATGGCCTGGGTTGAAAAAGACCTTAAAGATCATCTAATTTCAATCCCCCCACTCTGGGCAGGGTTGTCAACCACTAGAGCAGGCTGCCCAGAGCCACATCCAGCCTGGCCTTGAGTGCCTCCAGGGATGGGACATCCACAACCTCTCTGGGTAACCTATTCCAGTGCCTCACCATCCTCTGAGTGAAACTTTCTCCTAATATCTAACCTAAATCTCCCCTGTCTTAGTTTAGAACCATTCCCCCTTGTCCTGTCACTATCAACACATGTAAACAGGTGTTCTCCCTCCTGTTTATATGCTGTTCAAATACTGGAAGGCCGCAATGAGGTCTCCCTGGAGCCTTCTCCTCTCCAAGCTAAACAAGCCCAGATCCCTCAACCTTTCTTCGCGGGAGAAGCGCTCCAGCCCTCTGATCTTAGTAGCCCTCCTCTGGACCTTTTCCAAGAGGTCCATATTCTTCTTGTGCTGGGACTGCTCTCAAGTTTTGGCAGGACTGCTCTCAAGTTCTTCTTTGCCCAGTCTATATAAATACCTGGGATTGCCCCAGCCTAATTGCAACAGCTTGCACTTGGCCTTGTTGAACCTCATTAGGTTCCTATGGACCCTCTTCTCCAGCCTGTCCAGGTCCTTCTGGATGGTATCCCTTCCCTCTGTTTTATTGAAGCTCCCCTCAGCTTGGTGTAATCTGCAGACTTGCTGAGGGTGCACTCAATTCCGTCGTCTATGTCATTGATAAAGATGTTGAAGAGCACTGGTCTCAAGACTGACCCCTGAGGGACACCACTTGTGACCAGCCTCCACCATAGAACCATTGACCCTTTGGCTGCAACCAGCCAACCTATTCTTTCTCCACCTAACAGTCCATCCTTCAAATCCATACATCTCCAATTTAGAGATAAGAATGTGGTGAGGAACCACTTCAAAGGCTTTGAAAAGCCTATTCATTAAATCCTAAAGTTAGGTAAACTTTGCTTAATGAGATCCTTCAAATTGAATGATTATAAGCACTGCATGTCAGAACCTACACATAGTAGCAGTACTGTGTGTACTACTGTGTCTACTACATTTAGTAGATAGACCTTTTTAAGGAAGCTATGGGGGAAAACTTTTTCTCCTTCATGAAAAGTAGGGCTAAAAAAATATCTCTGGTGGCTCTGATGATTCTGTTGCTCAGAATACCCAAAGGGCTGTCCCTGAGAGAAATAAAATTTTGGAAAATTCCGTTCTGTGAAAGGTCAAATATATATCATGCAAGACTGATGATACCTGCATTCATGTTCATGTATCTTATAAAATAACAGTAAAATGTTAGAAGCCCACATAAGACATCTTCTTTTACTTAAGAGAGAGCTTTAAGGCATGTTAAGCAATTCATGTGTTTTGCAGTGACTCTTCAGCAATAATAAATCTTAATCATTATGGAAATTAAATAATCACAGTATGGCAGGCTGGAGAAAAGAGCTGACAGGAACATCATGCAGTTCAACAAAAGCAAATGCTGAGACCTGTACCTGGAGAGAAGAAATCTCATGTACTACTAGGTGCTGGAAGCCAGATGCCTGGAAGTGATGTTTGCAGAAAAGGTATTAGGGACCATGGTAGACATAGTCCCTGGGGTTGTTCAAGGAAAGGTTGGATGTGGTGCTTAGGCCATGCAGTTTTGCCACCTAACCTAACCCATAACTGTGGCCTAAAAGAAAGTTGGAGAAGGACTTTATCAGGGAGTGTAGTGATGGAACAAGGAATAAGAGCTTTGAACAAATGGAGGGGAGATTTAGATTAGATGTGATGTGAGGAAGAAATTCTTCGCTCAGGGCACAAAGCACACATGGGAATTAGGGCTGAAGATGCACCTTGCTTTTGTTCTTTTCCATAAATTAATTTTAATTACTTTTAAAAAAAGTGTTAAAAATAAACCCAGGGCACAGGATGGGAGGTGGAGGGCAGTCCCTGTGGTTGAGGGGCAGCCTTTCTCTCTGGCCAGCCAAATGGCCCAGGGAACCCAACCCCAGAAAAGGAGCCCTCATTGCCCCCAACTCTCCTCATTCACGTGAGTGCATCTTCCAGGCTGTTCCCAACACAGCTGCCTTTGGCCACGCACGGGCCACTCCATCACAGAGGCTTGCTGAGGTCACAGTGGCCACCACTGCCCCGCCTCTGCTGCAGGCCCTATAAAACAGGACCCCCTGCAGCTGGCCCACCACTCGCTGAGCTTCTAGGCCCTCTGACAGCAAACTTGTGTGGCAGGAAGATGAGCAGAAGCAGGAAAGCAAGAGGCACTCCTTGGTGTGAGAGGACAGCAATGCAGTCCAAGGAAGCACTGAGAAGGAAGGCATGTAACAAGAAGGAGATGTGTCATGGACAGAGGGATAGTGCCTGCAGCACAACTGACACCAGTGCTCCACGGACCTCTGGTGCACAGCCCATAGACACTTATAAGCATTCTCATTAGCAATGCAACAACATGGGGAACAGGCGCCCCCCCCCCCGCCCAGCCATACAGTGACAGGGGGCTTGGGCCTTCCCAATGGCACAACAGTGGCATGGGGTGAAGGCAGAAGCATCATGCAGACAGCCGTGTGGAGCAGAGGCGTCCAGAATACAGCGTGAGACCTAGCCATGGCCATAAACAAGACGGTGGTGTCAAACCCATGCATGCATATGAACCAGACAGTGGCATGGGACCTAGGCATGAAACTGGACGATGCCCTGGTTCGGCACTCTGGCCTGAAAACATTCCAGATGAAAGGCATCCTATCTGGGCAGTCCCAGGCAAGGACTGGTTTATCCTTCTGCCAAACACTGTGGAGCCCATGGAACTGGATCCTCCAGAAGATGTGGAGGAACCAATGGAACTGGATCCACCTCGGCCAGATCAGACCTGGGACTACCTTGGCATGTCTTGGGGATGGGGAGGGACTCTTTGTCAGGGAGTGGAGTAATAGGACAAGGGATACCGGCTTTAAATAAAAGAGGGTAGGTTTAAATTAGATATACAGAAGAAATTATTTCCTAAGCATGTGGTGAGGCACTGGCACAAGCTGCCCAGAGAAGCTGTGGAAGCCCCATCCCTGGAAGTGTTCAAGGCCAGGCTGGATGGGGCTTTGAGCAACCTCATCTGGCAGAAGGTGCCCTTGCCCATCACAGATGGGGTTGAATTAGATGATCTCTAAGGTCTCTTCCAATCCAAACCATTCTATGGTAACTACAAGGTGAATTGGGGAAAAGACGGGAGCTATTAAAACAAACTTTGTGAAGGGGTGTTCAAGAAATAGAAGGAAAAGTGTTGTTTGGAAGCTACAAGCAGAAAATGGCAGTGAAAGGAAATGCGGTCACCAAGATACCATGCAAGAAAATGTGGCAGATTGATGAGAACAATGGGCTGGTAGGAACTTTGCAGAATGCAGAAGCCGTAAAGCTGGTCATAACATCAGTGTTTTCCATGTTGACAAAGTGCTAAAAGCTCCTGGCAGAAGGATAAAAGTCAGGAGAGGTATATGTTTTCTACTACTCAGAGCAGGGTAGGAATTGTGAACATGACTTAGCCTTTCTAAATCAGTGCAGAAAATGCAGCAAGAAGAGAAGAGTAACAAACTTGCCCCTCGTTTATGTTCATTTTGAAAAACAGCGTGACAGAAAATTCTTAACAATAAAGGAGGAAGCTTAAAAAATTGCATGTAAGTCAGGAATTGGCAGGAAAATGGGCTCTGAATTCATAAAGATACCTTTCATGTGTGCCAACTCATTTAACTAGAGAAAGAACTTGAGAGGTGTGTTTTGTAATTAACAGGCATGAATTGGAATTTGCTAAGAACTGAAGGAAAACCCAAAAATAAGGTGCCAGCAGGAACTGGTCTTACTGTGCCAGGTGGGTACACTGAAAGGTGAATGTTATTGAACTTTGCCTCTGGTTAGCTGATGTGTGAAATGAAATCTGAGATACAGAGGCCAAATAAGTGTGCAGCTGAGGGGGCTGAAAACCACCTGGCAAAGAATGAAGGAAGATTTTTTTCTTTTAGGTTACAGAATATGGCATTTTTCTGACTTTAAGAGGGATGTGTATAATAGCTAGTTAGGTTCTCTGTGTGTTGTGAGGTCTCAAGACTAGCTGTTCAGTTATTGTGCCACCTCACTATGGTGGTGAACTTGAGAGAGAGAAAAGCAGGCAGTAAATGGCTTGTGGGTGGTTGGAGAAGGAGGATGAAAATGACTAGATGCATTTTGCCTACAATCTGTCTGGAACTCATCATATGCCATGAGGTTCTGAGGTATGCTACTTGCCATATGGTGTTCTGAGAGGTGTGGTGCTCTACCAATAAAAAAAAAAAAAGAAAAACAACTCCACCTGATGTCCTTTGTAGTGAACAATGTCTCCGCAGCATTGTCATAACCTGTAACACAATCTAACATCAGTAAGTAGTGACTACACTATTTACCATGATAAATATCAACATTTTATCTTTTTCCTTTGATAATTCATTCCAGATAAAAACTTGTGATTCACTTCTTTTCTGGTACAAATTGATCAAGACTATAGGCTGAGTTCATCAAGTTCACTGCTTGCATAAAATAAATCGGCATGATTTCTTCCTTCCTTCTGTCAAATACAAAATGCCCAAGAAATATGGCTGAAAGCAATTACCTTAATGGCAAAATATATTTTAGAATTGCTTAGTTATTCTAATTTTTGAAAATAATACAAGATTTTTTTTAAAAAAAGGTTTTAGAAGATGAAATAATTTTTGGCAAATATCTCTTTGATTTAAGACCTTTGACATAAGACCTTTGACTTAACCATCTGCAAAGACCCCAACATTTGAAAGAAACTTTGTAATGCAGTAGCAAAGTACTATGAAAGATCCTTTCCACTGGAGATTTACTGAATGGAAACTTAGGCCTACAGAAAAAGCAGGATGCATCATGTTTTTGGATTGAGCTTAAATCTGAAATTTCCATGGCAGTTCTCTGGGATATGATAAACACAGGTGTGAGTGACTGTGGTAGCTTTACCCTGGTGGGCATCTGAACTGCACCACAACCACTCTCTCCCTCCCCCTTCTCAAAGGAAGAGGGGGAGAAGATAGGATGGAAAGGGCTCAAGGGTTTCAATAAGGACAGGGATGTTTTGCCTATGACAATTATTGTTATGGGCAAAACAGATTCATTGTAGGGAGATTAATATAATTTATTGCCTATCACTAGTAGACCAGAACAGTGAGAAACTAAAAGCTAACTAAAAATACCTTCCTCCATCCACCATCTTCTATCTCCTCCCCCTCAGTGGTGCAGAGGAACAGGGAATGGGGGCTGCAGTCAGACCATGATTCTTCATCTCTGCTGCGCCTTCATGGTCACTCTCTGCCCCTGCTCCAGTGTGGGACTGTAGCTCTAGCCCAGACCCTACTCCAGCGGGGGCTCTCCATGGGCCACAGTCTCCTCCAGGCCACATCCACCTGCTCCACCAAGGGCTCCTCCACGGGCTGCAGTGTGGAGATCTGCTCCATTTGGGACCCATGGGCTGCAGGGGAACATTCTGCTCCACCAGGGGCCTCTCCACAGGCTGCAGGGGAACTTCTGCTGTATGCCTGTTGCACCTCCTGTCTTCCTTCTGCACTGACCTTGGGGGCTGCAGGGCTGCTTCTCATTCCTCACTCTCCCAGATGCTGTTTCGCAGCAGATGTATTCCCTTTCTTAAATCATTTCTCACAGAGGCACAAACAACATCACTTATTGGCTTGGCTTTGGGCAGTGGCAGGTCCCTTTTGGAGCTGGCTGGAGTTGGCTCCTGTCTAACATGGGGCAGCTGCTGGGCTCTGCTCAAACAAGCCACCTCTGCGGTGCTGCTACTACCAAAACTTTGCCATGTAAACCCAGTACAGTGACTTGCTACCTTTACAGATATGCGAGTTTAGTTTGTTCTTGAGGTGTCTCTGTAGACGCAGTCATTGCTATACCTGTCTCAGTGAATTTGTGCTATATAAATATCGGTATTTACTGTATTTGTTTTGCCTCCAAACAGGATGTTTGTAGGAAAAGAAAAATGTTGAGGGGGCACTGAATGAGAAAACTGTTACTTGATAAAGTGCCTGCCTACAGGTGCTAGATAAGATAGCACTTGTGCTATCTAGCACTTGATAGTGCTAGAAAGAGGGAAGAAATGTCAGGGCTTTCCTGTCACATATATAGATAATGACAGGGGAGAGAAGCTACCTGCAAAAGGATGGGTGTGTAGAAACAAGAAAGATGAGACTGGAAGTAATTTAAGAGCTCAGTGATGGGGAAGGGATGCACATCTGCAGAACAGTAAATTAAATGTTTTAATTATAGCTGGTGGAAAAGAAACTGGGTCTGGACAGGAGGACTTGAGTATTTCTTTTTCTATAGGGAAAAGCAAGATCTTTTCAGTCAGGTATGCAAAGAAAACCAACAATCGTATTTAACAATGTGTTTCTAAAAATGTTTCTGTTTGGGAAGAGCTTTATAAATGGCAAAAGGTGTACTGCATTGTTTATGAGAGCTTGTTAATGACATGCTTCATGTTGAGAAGTAGGGTGGAAATACAAGGATATAGGAGAATGTGAGGAAGGTATTAAAGCTCACTTTTATGCTAAAGGAAAAAAAAATCTGTATCTAAAAATAATGGCTTTTCATAGTCAAATATCTAACAGAGATCTAATGGTAGATATCCAGCTAGACATTAAAGGAAAGGGCTAGCATTTCACTGAAATATGAAGGATGACCACTGGCATTTGAGAAGTGGCAATTATCCTGAGTTCTGCTGGATAAAACAACCATGGAGTGAACCTCTACTGATGAGTTGAAGTTACCCATTTTATCTGGATACATTTTTATCACACTCTATACCTTACTTGTTTAGAGGTCTGCCCTTTCCCTCTTACACCCCCATATATCTAAAATTTGATTTGTATTCTTTACCTTGGAGTCATTAATGCTGTGAGTGAATAAACAGGGAGCATTTGGAATTTATTTATTTTGACCAAATGACTTGTGTGACCTCCATGTTCATTGTTGTTCTACATATTTTAGCCCACATTTAGATGTATGCTGTTCTGTAACTGCTAATCTGCAGACTTAGTCTGGGATATGGCAATCACACTGTTTTTTTCCCCTCTCTTCTTGCTTATCAGCTAGTATAAATAGTCTGCAAGCCAAACTGATTTCATGAATATCTATGCTTGAGAATAACTTGAAAGGTATATTGGAAAAGGGTTTCATCAACAAAGTAGATCATTATAAGAGAACTTGCTTCCAACTTGCACTTTTTTTGACTATATTGGCTCCAATGGGAAAAGTGTTTGTTTAAAATGTCAAAGAAAGAAAATGGCTACACAAAGGAAAGAGGTTTGTTGGCTACCAAAGTACTACTTTACAAAGTTCCCTTCAAAATAAACTGGAATACTAAGTAATGCAGGGAAGATTACATAGAACAGAAGGACTTGACACTTTAAAAGAAATACTCATTAGAGAACTTCTGAGAAAAGCTATTTGACAGAAAGTTTTTTAAAAGATGAACTAGTGCTTGCATGTTAATGTGTAGCAGGTTAGAGTATTTTCTTTCCACTAGAAAACCAGTACCTGTGCAGTTGAGAGTGATACCAGCTGGTACAGCAATTGATAACGTTTTTATCTCAACTTACAAATGCATGCAATAAGCATTTAAGAGTTTAGCTAGCTAATGGCTCATTGTGTAATGTGAAAATTAATATACCTATAAGGTCATTAAAAAAATACTTTGAATACTCAATAGTGAGAGGAAAAATCATGACTGTTTTGTTTTTGTTGTTTAATGTTAGGAAAAGTTCTATCATGTAGGCTAAATGTCTTGGGTAAGCTTCTGGTCCTGCTGCTTCTGGTCCTGCTCAATTTGACTAAAGTTCACCAGTTTTTCCAAAGGACTTCAAAGTCAGACATCCCTGTCCACTAAATCTTTGCAACTGAATTTCCTTGTTGGATCCAATAAACAAATGGTAACAATAAGGTGATATGGATCATCAAAGGAAGCCATGATGCAAATCATTATAAGTGGTGAAAATTCACTGTTTGTTAATCCAACTAAGTAGTAGCAATGGTTGTTTGTCAATTACTGTAGTTAGGTTAGCATGACCTATGTGGTATTTCTATAGTTGCTGAAAATATCCAGACTGGGACACCTCCACTATTATCAATACTTTGGAAAGTATTACTTCAACAAGAAATATTGAACAAGACTTGATGCTCTTGACAGTTATGTTGCTAATCAAGCATTAACTGAAGTCTGTGGAAAGAATTTGTTGACGTTATGAAGTTTTGAATCAGCCCTGAAATTGTGCATTCTGTCTTTTTGGGTGTTACTGATTTCTCAAACCAGCAGCCAAACAAGGCATTTGAACTGCAGGCACCAACATGTCATGAACGGGCATATTAGAGATAAATTTCTCTGGCATCATACAACAAAACAGTTAGTCTGAAGATCATCCTCTACTTTTCTTGCCACTCAGTTACCTTTATAGGTATCCTGAAAACCTGAAAAATACCTGCCTTTTGTTATACTTTGGTGTTTAAAATGAAAACACCCTTCTGGCATAGCTAACATGCCCAAGTCCTTTCTGTGTTTCACTCCTCCCTGTTCATGAAGGTCCTTTCCTGAGATGCCTTGCTCAGGCTGTGGATTGATCATGAAATCTCAGTTCTAAACTTGACACTGATGCATGACCCTAGACACTGCAAAGCCTAATTACTTCTGAAAATTATCCCAAATGCCTTGTGCTATGATCAAACAGGAATACTCTGTCAGTACCATAATGGAGCAAAGGCCTCCTGAGTCTGAGTCTTAACTGCAAGAATTTTTCTGTTGATGCTGGGAACTTTCTGTCCTTGGACATATAACTGATGACTTTATAAAGTTTTTCACTTAATCAAAACCTATCTGTCATTTGAGTTTTTAATCATAAAGGTCAAAAGCTTTTCATATGCCTTACATCATTATTGCAAGCTTTAACAGTGAATGAATTATTGAATAGATGTAACTTACAGAATGAAATGTGCACCAGAAATAATATTTAACTCAATTCCTTGTACAATTCTGAATAAAACAACAAAATGTAGGTCCATTGTATGAGGAGTGCAGAGGAGCCCCAAATATAAAAGCCTCTGGAGAGAGACAAATGAGACAGAGGTAGAGAGGAGAGACTAATTACTTGAAAATATACTCTGCCTCCATTATTAAAATGTTTACGTGTAACTACAGGATGAACTGTAGATACACTTTTAGACTTCATCAAAAGTCCAAAGTAGATGGCAGATACTTAAAATATTTCAGATTAGATATCAGGCACTGTTCTTCCCTTCTTGTGATGTTTGAATGAGTTGTCATGAGGTCTAAATTACAGTCTATGTATAATGAGGACAACACTTATATCATTCTCATGGTAATCTGATGGACAAAATATTCAGCATACAGCTATACAAGTGCATAATAAGATAGGCAAACAATGAGCTAATGGGTTGAACTCAAAGGATTATAGTAAATAGGCTTACATCAGGCTGGCAGCCAGTCACTAGGGGGTATCCCCAGGGCTCCATTTTAAGGCCAGTTCTATTCATTTTTTTTTTTATTATTATTATTATTTTTTTTTTATAAACCGTCTGGATGTAGGATTTGAATTCATACTAGGTTTGCAGATCATACTAAATTGAGAGGAGCTGTTGACTCCCTTGAGGGTAGAGAGGCCTTGAAGAGAGATCTTGACAAAATAGAGGGCTGGGTAATTACCATTCGTATGAAATGTAACGAGCAAGTGCTGGATTCTGCACCTGGGATGGGGTAATGGTGGCTATGCATACAGACTGGGGGACAAGAGGATGGAGAGCAGCCCTGCAGAAAGGAATCTGGTGGGTTTGGTTAATGGCAAGTTGAGTATGGATCAATAATGTGCCCTGGCAGATGGCAGGGCCAACTGTATCCTGGGGCGTATCAAGCTAGCTGGTTGAGGGAAGGGCTTGTCCCGCTCTGCTCTGCGCTGGTGTGGCCTCACCTTGAGTACTGTGTGCAGTTTGGGGCACCACAGTATAAGAACATAAAACTATTGAAGAATGTCCAAAAGAAGGCTACAAAGATGGTGTAGGGCATAGAATATGTATGAAGGGAAGATGAGGAGCAGTTGAGGCCCCTTGGTTTGTTCAGCCCAGAGCAGAGCAGGCTAAGGGGTGGCCTCATGGTGGCCTGCAGCTCCCTCATGAGGGGAGCAGAGGGGCAGGCGCTGAGCTCTGCTGTTTGGGGACAGCAACAGGATCCAAGGGAACGGCATGGAGCTGGGACAGGAGAGGGTCAGGCTGGGTGTTAGATTCTTCACCCAGGAGGTAGTTGGGCACTGGGACAGGCTCCCAAGGGCATCGGTCACAGCACTGAACCTGACAGAGGCCTGACTCTCAGACACAGGGTCTGATTTTTGGGTGGTCCTGGGTGGAGTCAGGAGTTGGACTCCATGATCATTGTGGATCCCTTCCAACTCAGGATATTCTGTGATTATATGAACATCATTCTACTTGATAAATCTCAAATCAATAGTTCTGTCTTTGTTCCTTACTATGCTTCCTATTTTTTTCCTACTGTATTTATATCCATCACATGTATGAAAACAAGGTAACCTACCCTTCAGAAAATATGCTGAAGATGGAATATAATATATCACACACCTGAAATGTTATTTTGCATTGCTTTGTGCATCAACACATTTATTTTTAAGCCAGTAAATCACAAGTACAAATTTTCATGCAGTGATGCAAATTTTGAAGTAGACTTGGAAGAGGCTAAATGAATGGTTGAGTGTTAAGACAGAAGCTTTGTAAAGTGTTAGGAATGACAGATACCTTCTATGTACTCCTGTTGGGTTTGGCTACCTTGATTTATTGGAAGAGTAGAGACTCTTCCATGTAGAGACTCACCTCATACAGCAAGCTGATTAGATGCATTATCCACAATTTCAGAGAAGCTTGATTCATTTTGGGAACATTGAGAAATGCTTCTCCATACCACCCACTCTAGTTCTGCTCACTACTGCAACTTTCTCTTCATGAACTCACACACTTTAGGTGCTCAGAACAACATCTTTTTGCTGTTCAAGAAGAAAAGAAGAAGAAGAAGAAGAAGACGAAGAAGAAGAAGAAGAAGAAGAAGAAGACGAAGAAGAAGAAGAAGAAGAAGAAGAAGAAGAAGAAGAAGAAGAAGAAGAAGAAGAAGAAGAA
>CM021734.1:78272568-78489551 GCA_011075105.1 Heteronetta atricapilla | reverse complement strand
TTTTTTTTTTAGATTTGCTTTTCAAATCTTGATAGGCTCAACAGAGGGGAGATGGAGCACCCATTAATCTAATGTGCCAGAAAACCATAAATGTAAGTTTTTCCTTGCTATGGACATGGAAGATTGAATGACTTTTGCCACATCCTTAGTGTTTTGTACTGTCCTTCACTGTACAAAAGGACTCCTTTGTGACTTAGGTCATCTTGTGAAGGGAAAGAAGAGAGACCTTCTTTTTTTAGGATTTTATTCCAGTATGTTAAATTCATATCTTCAGGATAGGGTATGGAAGAATATGTGGGAAAACATCTAATCTATGTAGATCCTAACAAGACATACAAATATCAGTACTGAGAAAGGTTTAGGAGTTTCGGTTTTATGCTCTGTGCAGTACTACAGAGACTGCAGAAAAAGAAACTGAATTACCCAAAAATTAATTGGTAGAAGTAGTAAGAGTTTCTTACATTATCTTCCAGGAACTAAGTTTTTGGAGCTATATTATCCACTATTGCCCTCGTAGAAATGTTGAGAGAGATGTTAAGCAGCAAGCAGGATCAGTACCTATGTCTGCATGGCCTTTATCTATTTATAGGTTGTTTACTTTAGACAACATACTTTCCTGCTCTACTGTATTCTGGTGGCATATCCCCCATAAATTGCAAATGGAGGAATAGTGTAAATTATGGTATCTTTAATAAACTTTAATGGCTAACAAAATATAATGTCATAAAACAATCTTATTGGTTTCCATCTGAAACTAATCTTCCCACCTGTGATCTCTAAATAGTATTTGGAATTCATAAAAATGATATAATATTTAATCAGATTCCAGTACAGAAATCTTTTCACTCTCCTCTGAGACTTTTTAAAATTACATGTGCTCTGTTAATCAAGGTTCTTGTTGCTCTGAACAGAAATCGTTTTCTTCCTAGTAATGGAATTCTGTGCCCATTTAATGCAGACAGTGACAACATACACTAATCTTACTATATTGGTAGAGAGCCTGTAACTTAATGCTTAACTGTCTAGAAGCTGAAATTTTCCCCCCAAAAGTTACTGTGTTATTCAGGCTAGTGGAATTCCTGTGTGAATAAATGAAACAAAACCTGCAAATCAACTCAGTAAACTAAAAGGTACCTCTAAACTATTCTGTCTTTCTGCCACAGTGCAACTGTCTTCTTTCATTCTGAACTCACTACGTTCAATTTAGAACACCTCTGAAACTACGGGAAGAGCAAATGACCTCTAAAAACACTACGAAAAACATTTTGAGAGTCTCCTAATTTGGACATGGTGCAGTGCACAGTTTTTGTTTTGATATTCCAGCAAATACATTAAGCAGAAAAGACAGATATATTTGCTAGGTAGGTTAGGATTGGCTGAAAATCATACAGACCCTAAAGATGTCATAACTTAATTACACTGGGTCGCTCTCAGTGGTTCTTTATTTCTATCCTATTTTTTTTCTGAATTTCTTTCCCAAATCTCCTTTTCAGTATTTTAGTTGTTACCTCACAATAAACTGAGGCAGACCTGTGTACACATAAGAAATGTTGTTGCATCTCCTGGAAAAAATAAAGTAAAATAAAATAAAATAAAATAATGATGACAGTGAATAGACACAGGATTACCAGTTGCTGAAAAGACTACATCAGCAATTGCATGACAAGCTGTCTTGCTTCTGCTTGCAGCCATGGGGTGATAATCCAAGTGTGAGAAGTTTCCAGCAGTGTGATCACATCAGCATCACATGAATTGGAAACAGATGCCACTCTGGCAGATTCTTGTAGTGGCTAGCATCCTGTGAGATTTGTGTGCTACTTGTTGTATACATCCAGCTGGAGAAATGGTAATTAAGAGTAATGGGGAAAATACTGTTTTCAGTCTTTAGACAGGACAACCAATAGAATTGAAACTGGAATAGGAGGAACAATTAGTGAAGAACACTTTCCTAATTTTTCTTTTATTAGACCATGTTATTAATAATAACAGCTAGTCAGTCTTGCAGGAAAATTTAACAACAGCAGGAAATGGAGGGTGACCCTCTGAAACAAAGGTATAGGGTCCCCTTGTTGTATGACAGCAAAATAGTGTGTTTCTCTTTAGTACAGGTGGTTTAAAATTTAAATCTGCTCCACCCTTAACTTATTAGTATTAACACCTTCCATTAAACATCACAGACAAATACTGGTGACATCTCATGCAAGAATAGGACCACCAAATTTCAGAAGCTGATCATAAGCAGTGTTGTGTGTTCAGAGCTTGGATAAAAGTTTGTCTCAACCAGCAGGAGAGAAAACTTTAATAAGTTTTGGAATTAAAACTGAAGCATACAATATAAATTCAGTGTTCTATTCATGAAAACATTATCACTTTATAGGTCTTTGGTCTTGTTCTCCATTTTCTCAATTTAGGCTCCAGGCAGTTCAGGATGTTCAATTTATACCAATTACATGTGATTGTCTTGTGTACTTTGTGAAGCTCAGGACAATCAGGGGATGTAATCATCTTTGTTTCTGAAGCAATGATGGGTTTCATTTCCAATGTGTTCATTATACAGCATGTACTTCAAAAGCTGGGTAAATCTAATGGCTTTTTTGTTTATGTCTGGCTTACAAGCTAGGATTCACCTTGCCTGCTAACACTCCAGCTATAGATTCTGGGTAAGGTAAAAATCAAAGCGAAATAAACCTCTGACAGATCTGTCTTTAAAACAACAACAACAACAAAAACTAGCACAGATATAATCCAGTCAATAAAATACCCCATTTACTGGGGAGTGAATTGTGTTCATGTAACAAAAAAACAACATGAACAAATCTATCAGAATGGGTTACACACCAGGCTAAAGCAGCTTCAGTGCCTTTTCCTCAACCAGTGTGTTCCTGTAGTAACCAACAAAGAGGCAAATATTCGTTACCTATGACCTGCCTTTACTGGTAATAACTGTACTATAAATTGAGGCTTTGTATTCTTTTGTTCTTTATCACTAAATTTGCTTTTGACTGAAGTTTCCTAAAACTGCCTTTTCTGCTCTGTGTTAGGAAAAAGCAAGCTTTTTTTTTTTTTTTTTTTTTTTAGCTGAATTAGGGAGATCAGCCTGATGTTTCTGATATCTGTGTTAGTCTTGTTCCCATACATGATCTCAGCTACCCCAGCTCAGTCACATCCCTTAAACTATTTCCCCATCTTCACACTCCCTGTGCACACTTCTTGAAGCACGTTGTTAAAAAAGAACCTCAACTCTGTCAGAGACAGCTTCTAGAGCTTTCAAAATGAGGAATGTGAACATGGTGGTAGCTGAAATGCCTTCCTTCTGCAGAACTGAGGTGCTAGATATAGGTGTCCCTGGCTAAATCTCTGTCCTTAGATATAGTTGCTCCCAGGAATGTGTGGATGCTCACTTACCTCAAAGGAAAGCCTGCTGGGAATGTGTGGGGGTGAGGAGAGGACAGCAGTAGCGTGTTTTCTTCTTTTCTTACCTATTTATAAAGTTACTCAAATGCTTCATCTGGTTAGGTGGCACAGGTTAATTTTTCAGGTCTGTCTGGGGGATTCAGACTCTTGTCCATCTCCTTGGCACTCTAAGCGCCAGCCTTTGAGTGCAAGCTATTCCCTACTTCTCACCTCAGTCTGCAGGCAGGCTTCCCACGCTGAAAGGGTGTGTTGGAGCACCTGGCGATGCACAGAGACCCTCTTCCTGCTGCTCAGAGCATGCTCACCAGTAGGGATAGTGATGCTAGTGAGAGCTGCACATGCACCTGACCCGTATTGAGGTCCTGAAAGTAGTGACAATAACAGTACCTTGGATGACTGCTCTTCCAACTAGTGTTGCAATTATAAATGCTCACTATTGTGTTCCCATGTGCATTTTCTCCCCAGCTCTTTGCACTTGGTGGATCTTAGATTCCTTTTGCTTTAGCTTCAGGCACAGGGAGTATGAGTTCTTCTCTCACTGATTGCTGACACTTTCCCCTGCCAAGTGACGTGAACTCCTCAGCATGGAGCATGCTCCAAACCTAGCCTTGCTCCTTCCCTGCCAGTCAGGTCTTCCAACCCAAATATGACTGCCAGTACTGTGATCCCTGTTTAGCCTGCCTGCTGCAAATGCTATGTACAGTCTGTGGACACAGCTTATTTGCCATCCCAACATAAAAACACTTACTATTAGGATCTTAATGAGTCTTCGGTATGGACTGGTACAACAGCAAGGCCTTTAAGAAAATTCCAAGTAGTGCAATTAATTATTAAAGCTGTAGCTGAAAAGAAACGGAGGATAAGAGAGGAAGAAGAAGGAACAAGTCCTTATGTGTACCAAAATCCTTTGATATTAGGAAGGTAGACCATGGATTTCAGAGTAGGGGGACTGGTGAACCTAAGAGAGAGAATCAGCCACATGGCAACCTCCTGACTTCTTGAGTACTTAAGACCTGCTTTTTTATAAGGCTTGCCAGTTAAAAACAAACAAACAAAACCTTTTTATCATGCTGCAAAGAGATTGTATACGTTGTTCTCTTCACAAAATATCTGAATTATCCTTGTATTTTATTTTATTTTAACTTGCATTTCATTTTTTCCCATCTCAGCAGTAGAGGGCCTGTGGGACACATCCTCTTGTACATGATTCCCAAGTTTACTGTCTGCAGGAACAAAGATGTTCTCAAACAAATTAACTCTAGGAATTATTGATAGTGACTCACACTCTCTCCTAGTGTCATAGAAAGGGAAATTGATTGAGTTAAGAAAAACTCAGCATAAGGGTTTATAAGAACAGGGCCTGGGACAGCAGTTCACTTCTTTTCAAATAGTTACTTAGCAAAAGGTGCAATGAGACTCTGGCTTGTTTTTCAGAGATGAAGTTAAACGCCCTTTCATGATTCATGAAGAATTATCAAAGGTCAGATGGCAGGTTGGAAAAAAAATCTGAATCTTTTTTTTCTAAGCAGAAAAATATTCCTATCTAGCTAATCCATTAGTGACTTAAATTCTGTCTTTTGTGTTTCACAGCATTTAGTCCAATTTTATTCAGCTTGTATTGCTCTTATGACCCTTTAAATCTCTGTAAATATAAAACCAAATTACATGTTTCAATAAAGGATAGACAACTAAATAATACACTCATTCAAATTTACCAAAGTTTATAGGTTCACGGGTCATGATGTTCCCCATTCCCTTCTCACTCCCCTCTGTTCTCACAAACCTATTCAATTTTACTTTACTGAAGGATTCCCTATATTTTGATCTTTGTAATAAAGAGGATTCCCAAAGACTAAACTATCCTTGTTCAAAATACTTCAAGCAGGTAAAGTTAACATCAAAATTTAGAATACTGTTAAAAGTCAAGTGCATCAAATGTTGGTGACTGAATGACACCAGCTTTCTCACAGTGCAGATTGAAGGCACTTGCTACCTTCTGCCTTTCATATCAGCTTCACATTTGTTTGCTTTTTTTTCCAATTTATTTCCTTTGGTCATTCTCAGTTTTGGTCACAGTTTAGGGATTGGCAGTGGAAAGACAAAGAATCATAGAATGGGTTGAGTTGGGGACCTTGAAGGTCATCTAGTTCCAAGCCTCCTGCCATCTTCATACCTTCTCCAGGGTTCATGTGTGGTGAGGGGAGTAGCACTCTATCACTGTTCCTCAAGTATAATTGTGGCTAGTAGGGCTTGTCTGGTCCTTTCTGATTCCTCTGGACATGGCAATTTCTGTCAATCTTATTACAAGTGAAGCTGTTAGACAGTTACTGTGCTAAAATAGATAGCATTAGCTTTCAGTCTCACTCAGTTACAGATTATGAGGCAGTTCTTAAAGGCTATTGAATGTCATATGCTGAAGATGACTTCTTCACACATACCAAGAATTTATTGTGTAGGAGTCTTGTTAAAGTAATGAACAGAACAAGCACTCATTCCAGATTCTTTTCTGTATTTTTGACATTATAACTTTTGCATTTTTTTCCTGAAATTAACAGCTGGAGACTACAGATTTAACCATTACTCAGTGGTTCATCATCAAGACAAGTGTCTGAATTCAACAAAATTGACTTAAGGAGAAGTGTTGCAGTGAGTTGCACAACAGAATTTGATTTAGAACCCTGTCTATATATAGATTAAATATAAGAAAGAGATTTCAATACTGAAATATCTTTCTTTTTTTTTTTTTTTATTTTTTTTTTTCTCCTAAAAGTGCATCCTGAAAGCTTAAACCTGGAGAATTCTGCATACAGAAATGGAAATGAGAAAGAGACAGAGCAAAAGAAATGTGCAAAATAGGGGAACAGTATAATCTAATTCACTATATCCATGAAAATGCAATTGAAATCATTGCAGAGAATGATTTAAAGTCACCTCCCACTGAAACAAACCAGGATTGTGATCTGCTTCAGAAGCTCAGTGGAGAAGTGCTCACCCTGTGCTTTAACTCCTTTCTCCAGCTCTGCAATTGCACATCTGCCAGCTTGCTTTTATTAATTCCCATGGAACATATGCTTCAATATGTCTCAGCCCAACTATTTGCCCAAAGTGGCACATTTATGACTCCCTTTGCCCTTATTTTTCTTCTTGCCAATACATTAGCCATGGCCATCAGTTCTTTCTTCTGATTTCATATACATTTTAATTAGACAGAGGTGGGTAGTTCAAGTTTCATTGGATCATGCAGAAACATTTGTTGGTGCAGTTGCTACCCTGTGTGATTTTTTAGGGATATATGGGAGGAGTGGGGGAGGCTTTGTTTTGTTTTCTGATAACTTTGATTTGGGGCAGGATTTTGTCACTCAGCTGACATGACTTGATGTGCTTACAGTGCCTTGAACAATAATGATCCCCCAACCCCTGCAACCTGTTGGTCTCAACAGATGTGTGGCAGTTCGTAAAAACTAAATCTATGATACAGCAAAGTTTTTGCTGTAACCTTGAAAAACAAGTGGTTGTCTGTGCAGCAAAGCTTAAACACACTTTGTCTCTAGTTGGACTTGTATTAGTCCAGCCACAGAATGGAATAGGCTTTCAGGTAGTTAAGATACTTCTAGGTTTAGCTAGAGTGTTAGTTTGTCCTTAGTATCAGTATTATGTTGGTTGATCCTGTCTACACCCACAAAACACAAAAATTTACCATCTTCTGGGGTATGTACCCATTTTTTAAGTACAATGTCAACAAGTTTTTGGAAAGGAAAAAGAGAGCACAATTGTATAAAACACACTGCCTAAGAAAACCAATCTAAAGATACTTTTTGTTTGTTTTCTGTTTCTTTAGTTTAGGTTTGGCTTCCCTAACAACCCAATTTCATTCTAAATTGAGGTCAGGCTTATCTGAAAGGCTCACAAACATTTTCAACAAGCCTATGCTGAAGACTTTACATTTGTAACGATCAGCATTTCAGGAGCTTTTGCTGAGATTCTGTTTTTCTGTGTCTTGCACAGCTCTATTTTCTCTCCCAATAATACATGCCGTTGTTCTGAATATGATTTTAATGTGGACTGCAATCGCTTGAGTGCCACAGATATGCTGCTATTGAACCGCATGCTTCAATGTGCAATTCTAAAATTCAGTAGTTTTACTGAAACCCTGACATCAAGCACTTCATACACGTGGGAGGATTCAAACTCATTTAACATCTGCTTATTCTTTTTCTGTGTGTTTTTCAGTTTGTCATTAAAATTTTCCAATGGACAATATTCCACGGATCACCTACCTTGCTGAATACAGGAACTCAAACCTCCTATTTTTAAAGTTACTTCAGTCTCATTACTTATAGAAAGTAGGTGAGAAAGGTATATTAAATTGATATCATGGAATATAGTATAACTATAAGCCAGGATCAATTAAAACTGAGAAGCTTGTTTCTCTGATGGATGTGAGTGCTACGAATAATTTCTTCTGTGTTCCCCACCCCGCAAAGCCTACCACAAACACAATTTATTTTGCATCTCTCTTTTCTATTAGGAGAATAAAAACATACCCATAAGCTCACCAAAGCCAGTATCAACTTGTGTCAGCCCTTTCCTCTATCTCACCTCCTACGGTTGTACATTGGTAGGTGAAATTCCTTTTTTTTTTTTTTTTGATCACCCTGGGAAACAGCTTGGTTCTAATCCATCCAGCTGGATATTTATACATACATAAACACAGAAGTTACATTTGTGATCATTGCTTATATGTTCATGCAAAGGTGTGTGAAAAAAAAAAAAAAAAAAAAAAAAACAAGCAAGCAAAAATTAGTGTCATTAAATTTAATGCACTGACCTCTCACTTTTCTATGTAAGTGTGATGCAAAAGGAAGAATTGCTCAGTTGGCTGATATAATGATGCAGACTGCAAAGAGGAGGTAATCAGTGAAACCTTAGGGAATTATTGCCTGGTAAAAGTGTGTGGGTGTTTTGAATACAAACTTGCTAGAGCACAAGGCGAGCTTGTCTACCAAGTGCTTGTATCTAAAAACCTGAAATTACCAGGGCAGACCAAGAAGAATGGCTCATGCAAACTGAAATAGGTGAAGGTGGATATTTTTCTGAAAATAATGTGCCCCAATTGTATCTTTTATCTTCTGCTTTTCTAAAAAGAAGGGAGGTTTATGATACAGAAAATTATAAGAGGAGTTTATAAGAGCAGAAAGGATAAAGACAGAGATTTTTACCCCTCTCAAATGAAAAATTGTTTTGGTTGCTTGCATGCAACTTGCCTGATAAGAAAGGCTACAGATTATGCACAGGTCATCTCCCTCAAACTACTTCCAGCCTGCAGAAATGGCAAGTGCTTTCCCTGATGCTACCTGCTTGTTGCAAGTAACCTGCTTAGTTAAGCATATTAGGCCTCTTCTCTGGCCTTGTCAGTCACATTTAGTAGGAAAGGGAGAAAGACATGGACATTTTGCCATATCATCAACAGCCATGGACTTGTACTGAAGTTTGATGGTCCCACTGGTTGCAAACAGACTTCCAGTACCTGAAGGGGTCTACAGGAAAGCTGGGGAGGGACTCTGTCAGGGAGTGTATTGATAGTACAAGGGAGAATGGCTTTAAACTAAGGTGGTAGGTTTAGATTAGGCATTCGGAAGAAATTCTTTCCTATGAGGGTGCTGAGGCAATGGACCAGGTTGCACCAAGATGCTGTGGATGCCCCATCACTGCAGGTGCTCAAGGCCAGGCTGGATGGGGCTTTGAGCAACCTGGTGTAGTGGGAGGTGTCCCTGCCCATGGCAGGGGGGTTGGAACTGGGTGATCTTTAAGGTCCCTTCCAACCCAAACCATTCTGTGATTCTATAGTTTCATGATTCTATGGTGTTGTGATGTGGATATGCCCCATAAGTCTATGTTCTTATACCTGCTGATTTCAAATGCTACTCCTTTAGCACTTGTCTTAAATATGAATGTGTCTGTAAGTTATTTTAGGGCAACTGAGGAGATCTGGGCATTTTACCTTGCTTGGGAATGAAAATAGCTTATAATTACTTCTTACCTTCTTGCAAACGTACACCTGAACTGGAGACCATGCAACCATGCCACTTGCTTCTCTCTTAACTAATGTCACTGTGTCCCTGGAGTGACAGCACTAAGTCAAAACTTCCTTGGTTAGATTTGGAAAGAAGTTCTAAAGAACTCCTGAAACTTCAACACAGTTGTCATGGAAACCATCTAACTCTTTTTAATGCTTAATAAAACCTCATCTAGAACCTAAATTCTGAGTGAAATTCTGGTTGGCAGTACCCACTTTAAGTATCTACTGGGAACTTATGATCATAGAATCATAGAATCATAGAATATCCTGAGTTGGAAGGGATAATAAGGATCATCAAGTCCAACTCTTGACACCACACAGGTCTACCCAAAAGTTCAGACCATGTGACTAAGTGCACAGTCCAATCTCTTCTTAAATTCAGTCAGGCTCGGTGCAGTGACCGCTTCCCTGGGGAGCCTGTTCCAGTGTGCAACCACCCTCTCTGTGAAGAATCCCCTCCTGATGTCAAGCCTAAATTTCCCCTGCCTCAGCTGAACCCCGTTCCCGCGGGTCCTGTCACTGGTGTTAATGGAGAAAAGGTCTCCTGCCTCTCGACACCCCCTTACGAGGAAGTTGTAGACTGTGATGAGGTCTCCTCTCAGCCTCCTCTTCTCCAGGCTGAACAGGCCCAGTGACCTCAGCCGTTCTTCTTGATCTATTTTTCTCTTTCACATCTCATCACTTAGAGTTTGCCACTGTCATAAAGTTATGTTTGGATTTCCAACATTAAAAAGTCTATAAAACTATTCACTTTTCCATTTTTTATTGCCCTTTCCAGCTTTATGAGACCTGTGCAATTCCAAATCTTTCAATTTTTCTTCTAGACTTCATGTTTCAGTACTTAAGAGATTATATATCCAGCTGGCTTTACAAGACAACTCCAAGGTTTTTGTAGCAAAATATTTAAAATCATGTTTAGATATGAGATCAACCCCAAAATATTCAGTGTCAGTAAATGTTAGTTTTGTGCATTTATTCATGTGATCCACCATCAGCTTTACACTGTTTTGAAGGGTTATTGAAGATATCTCCCAATAATAAAAAACACATACCAAGTTATTCCTGAATATATTAACTAGTATGCATCACATTCACACTTACTTTCTGAACACTTTTGACCAACATTCTAGTTACTCTATTTGAAATGAAAATCTGACTCTGTTCCTCCCAGATTTTGAAAAAAGCAAAAGCTAAAATTGCCTGTAACGCAATTATTTTCTTTAATGATCCTTTGGAAAAAAAAAAAAAAAAAAAAAAAAAAAAAAAAAAAAAAGCCGAGGGCCGGAAAAAATAAAGGAGCAGTGAGGAAATTACTGAATTCTCTGTTCTGATGCTGCTTGCAGGGTACTATGGGATCATTACAGGCTGATAGCTGGGATGGTGTACCAAAAGCTGGGATGGTTTACCAAATGGAAATCAACAGGAGAAAGTGCCTTTTGGAAACAGTAAATAAATTTTTCTGTGAAAAGTGCCAAATTTTGTGAGGTTCTTCTGCACAAACCACCAGCAAATGTCTGCTTCCCCATGAGGTCCTTTCTGGGGAGCAAGGGGAGAGCATTGACAATGGCAGAGAAGAAGATAGAGTGACTGCTGCTGCTAATCGCACGGGTCTCAGACATAGAAAGCTTGATTTTTATGATGTGGTGTTATTAACTGTTCAACAGCATCTCTGAATTTCTGCAGCAGGCAGCAGCAGTCAGTCTATTCCAGCAAGCAAGCTCTGTTCTCAATCTGATGAGAAGGCTTCAATCACTACTTTCTGTTGACTGTTTTGTAAAATAAAGCATCATAATTTATGCATCACAACTGCATAAAAGAGTCCTTGATACAGATTGGCACAGACAGAATAATTCTATCAACTTTGTCTCCATCAGCCATGCAAGTTGGTTCATGAAGAGATTCCCTCGGCATTGAAACGAACTGGAAGTTTTCATTGATGATCTCCAGGAATTTTACAGGTAAGGTTTGGAGGCAGAGAGCTACTTTCCTTATTTTATTTATTTTATTTTATTATTATTATTTTTTTAATCTTATTTTATTTTGCCCCCAAGACAATTGGTATACTGGGGAGCTGGTTCATACTGAGGGATCCCAAGGGCTGTGGTGCCACTGATAGCAAATTTAGTCTCACTCTTTCCTGTACACCATGACCATGCCTTTGGTTGGAAAATGCTGTCTAAGATTCTCTCTTTATTCCAAGTTTTTCTAAAGCAGTGGTCAAGGCAAGACCTTCCCATGCTTTGGTACTGCAAATGAGACAGTATTATATGGAATGAGGCACTAGCTGCCTGGGAAGGGGCACCACTGTAATATGCCCACTGCACTGGCTGACAAAGGACATTTCTGAAGGTCAATCTGATTCTATGCCAGCCTGCAAAACCTTCTCAGGGCACTAACAGCCCATTGCCAAGAGACTCACAGAAAACAGGGAAGGGCCTAGGGTTGTAACTTGCTGGTGAACTTTGCCTGCAGTGAGCTCAAAGAGCTCAAACAGAAGGAGCATAACATTATTTTGCTTCGAGAATATTCCAGTTGTTAGCCTAGATGCAGAAAGCTCATTAATTTGCTTTTTTATTATTATTGCAGTACGATGAGGTACAAATTCATAGGAATTTTTGTGCTACTTCATACATTTGTAATGCAAACCATTACCACCCTGATTTCCACAAAACAAAGTAAAACTCCAGCAGTTTTAACGAATGAATCCATCGCAGTTTCTTTCAAAACATTTTTTTTTACAATGGTAATAAATCCTAGAATTGCCAGTGCTGTTATCAGGAAAATTAAAATGAACAGGAAATTAAAATGAAAGCCCCATACCAATCAATAAACTAATAAATCTGAGGCAAATTTTTGAAAATGGTGAGTTAACTGCTGCTGTTTTACTTCAATTCATGGACTCTCTGACCTAATACCATGGTACAGCTTGATCAGTGCCAGCTCTTTTCTTGGAGCAATTCAATTCAAGACAATCACAGCATGAGATCATACTTTTGTCTTCTTGGGTATGGATTGGAGGTGAGAGAAAATTCAGTTTTGCCAGGGTAAATTAAGTTTCTCTCCTTATTGCTGTGTTTGCCTAGGCAAGTAATAGGATTTGCATTTTGTTAATTGTTTACAGATGACAGGTATAAAAAGATTTTAATTTAGCAAAGAATCTAATTTTGGGTGGAACTTATCCTGTCTGTTATCCAGATTAATCTGAAGTTTTACAATATTTTTAAGGATTAGCTCTGAGTTGGAAGAAAGAACTGCTTTTTAAACAGCATCATGGTGGTAGGAAGACAAAGCTAAATAATTCTGGGGTGAGCCTAAGCTCCCCATGCCACCAAGGCCCATGAGTTATGCAAAGATTCACTGATGGTGGTTGGTGCAGTAAGGCTACTGGGGCAAAATGAAGGGCTGTGCTCTAGGAATTATTTGCATATTGGCTGCAAATTCCTCTGGCTCAGCTGCCTGCAACACATCATGCATAGAAGTATTTTCATGAGTGTCCAGAGGAGGGCGACAAAGATGGTGAAGGGCATGGAGGGGAAGACAGGAGGAGCGGCTGAGGTAACTGGGCCTGTTCAGCCTGGAGAAGAGGAGGCTGAGGGGAGACCTCACTGCGGTCTACAACTTCCTCGCGAGGGGGAGTGGAG
Organism: Heteronetta atricapilla; assembly: GCA_011075105.1. Taxonomy (NCBI): domain Eukaryota; kingdom Metazoa; phylum Chordata; class Aves; order Anseriformes; family Anatidae; genus Heteronetta; species Heteronetta atricapilla. The sequence continues at coordinate 78,476,417 of CM021734.1, read as the reverse complement.
AGGCAGGAGACCTTTTCTCCATAAACACCAGCGACAGGACCCGCGGGAACGGGGTTAAGCTGAGGGAGGGGAAGTTTAGGATCAACACCAGGGGGAGGTTCTTTACAGAGAGGGTGGTTGCTCACTGGAACAGGCTCCCTATTGAAGTAGTCACTTCACCAAGCCTGTCTGAATTCAAGAAGAGGATGGACTGTGCACTTAATTGCATGGTCTAAACTTTTGGGTTGACCTGTGTGGTGCCAGGAGTTGGACTTGATGATCCTTATTATCCCTTCCAACTCAGGATATTCTATGATTTTACATCGCAGTATGGAACTATGTGCACCTTGCACTACAGCCTTCAGCACTGTCTTCTGGGGGGAAAAAAATGGGCATTTGCCAATGTAGGAAAATACATGATAGTAAAAAGAGAAAATAAAATAGGTGGCAGCAACAAACAAAACCATGACTACTTCTTAAAAATATTCTAAACATAATAAAGGATGTGTGTACAGTCTGTATTTTCAGTCAGAAGCAAAAATCTGTGCAAGTAAATTTTTTTTTTTTTAATTCCTGAGTCACCTGGGATTTGAAAATATCCATAGGAAACTGGGGATATCTGCAAGAGGGTGATACATTTCACATACACACACAACCCTTGCTATCATTTGCAATGTATCCTAGAAAATCAGTAAAATTCAACAATGGTCAGAAATAGCTACAGAATTTCCTGGCTTAAGTTTCAGTTGCTTTTAAGCATTGCTGAATAAGCTTTCACCACTGCTGTTGGCCCTGGGAAACCACTGGATTCCGTGGTGTGTACAAAGTTGTGTGACTCAAGTGAGGTTGGTATGGTGAGCATGTACACAATTTCTGCATTCATGAGGCCAAGTTGCAAAATTGTTTTTTGAAGTTATTCATGCAATGAGTACTTGAACCTCCTGTTTTCATACTTCTGGCATGTTAATCTCAGTTATATATCGTTTCTATCTCAATAGTGAAGGAGGTTTGTGCAGTAAAACTTGCAATAATTGTCTAATTGCACAGATTTAGTGACGGCATTGCTTGGTGTGATTAGTACTTTAATCAACAAGCAATCCCTAAACAGAATATAAAAATGCTCTTCTACATGTGATGTATGTAGGTTGAATTCCACTCTTCTCCTGGAGTTGCCTATGTCAAGGTTTCATTTCTTGGTATTTCCTGGTACCTCATGACTGTTTGTCTACATTTTACACAACAAATCCTAAAGAATGCTACATTTGTGTGAAAGTAACCATGAAAAATCCAGACGAATAAATTTGTCTTGGCATGTATATTATAGTAAGGGTTTTGTTACTGCGTCCACACATTCCTATTTGGAGATCGAAAGGTATTTGAGTAACATGCTCTTTTGGGAGTGCTGGGTTGCATTGAGATGAGCACGTTCCTGTCCCTGGCTTTGAAACAATTTCAGAATCATTAAGCGTCATTATGGTATAGTTAATAGTAGAAAAGAAACGTCTTTCATCTCCAAAAGCAATTTACAGCTTACAATAAACTGACACATAAGCCCCTCAGAAGGATCATTTTGTGCATTAACTTCTCCTGCGCTTCACAAATACATTTAGCCATGACCTAGAGTCCAAAAGCTTTGCTTGGTGGACCTTAGAGCCCACTATGCTCTGATTAACTTCCCGTGAAATACAGGAACAGACATAACACATTAAATGTTAGACTGGCTCCTTAATACAGGGGCAGTATACCAAAAATACAATGTAAGATTGAGTGATTTTGAGTGAAAGCTTTGCTTTTTTTCCACTATCTGAGACTACAGGAATAGCACGTGAGGGGCATTTCTGCATTGCGTTGCCTTTGTATCACAGTATTTATGTTGGAAGTAAACTTAAGCTTTAATTCCAAGGCCAGCTGTTATCTGTATCCCTACAGCTTTGAGTGTTTTCATACATGTTTAGGGAATGCTGATTTTTATTGATTGTGAATCGCCTTAATTTATTTAATGCTCTGGTTCATTTCTTAAGACATAAAATGCACACACGAGTCAGACGTCACTTACCATAAAGCAGCTGCCTTAATGCAATGATTATATTGGTCAGAGCTGGGCAAGCAAGCTTGTGTTTTCTGTGTCTGGGTTTCGTAACCAGACCTTTTAAGTACTTGGAGCTTGTTGTTCGCTCCACAGAAGATCAATGAAAGCATCAGAGCAATTTAATAGACTACCCACAAAATAATGCAAACATTGTTGTGTACACATACCTTGTTGTTCTAACAGGATTTCTAGAAGAACGCGCAAGCAAAGACTTTGGGGTTTGGGAAAGAGTTTGTTGTTGTTGTTGTTGTTGTTTTTAAACCTTTATTTTTCTTCTCTTGCATCAGGTTCAGAATAGGTGCCCATCAGGAGCTAGCAGGGCAGGATTTTGAATAGCTAAAAACAACAGAAGGAGCAGAAAGCAAATACAGTTTTCCAATGTACGTTAGAAGTTAAAATATTAAAAGTATGTATTTACAAGTGCAGTATTACCCATTTTCTGTTTTATCTGCTTCTTAACACAGCTGCATTGCACTTTTTGTTTTCAGTATAGCAGAAGCAGGCTTTCATTTCTGGAGAGGATGTTGAGTGTGCCCTCAGTTTGTAATTTTTTCCATTTTAATGTGACTGCAGGCAACTTTGAGTCTGCGTTCCATTGAAATCCATAGCAACACTCTCTCCATGACCGAACCTGTCTATTGTGACAGGCTCACCATTCTGCTATTACTCACATTATTATTTCAGATAATTTCTTAATTATTATGCCATTTCCGTATGTTTGCAATGACAGAATTCCCATACATTTATTTCACCTCTGTCTGATGCAAAGGGCTTGTCACTAGCAGCATTACAATATACTTGTATCTTTTTCACCTCTATCCCTCCTACTCCTCAAGTTTTCCTGGGCTATTTTCAGGCCCTTGACGTTATTTTAGCATTCACAGCCCCTTCGGAAGCACTGAGAGGCAGGAGCAGCCAGCCATCTGCAGGGTCAAGGTCTATTGGCACATGCCAGCCCCCATGCTACAGCTTAAACAAAAAATCTTTGTAAGAACTGACTTTTCTTTCACATTTGCTTCTTCCATTACCATTCTCATTTCATCTCTCCTTACGTTCCTTTGCCTCCTGCTTTCTTTTCCATGAATATGTGGGACACAGTTCTAGAGAATTTTTGACTCTCCACTATCAACTGGATTAGGTTGGAATGCTGCTGCAAAATATTTTGCTTAAATCCAAACAAAGGAAACACAGCAAAACTTGTAACTTGAAGCATAATAACTTTAATTTTGACTTTGTGGAGAAGGGAATGTTTGCATGATTAAAGATCAGATGTTATTTGTTAAATAGCAGGTTTCCTTAAAATAAAGGTTGTACATCAAGAACTAAACATTTTGCCAGTGCTATTGATTGAATTCTTTCCTCTCCAAAACATATATGCCTAGAATTTTGAGTAATAGCTTACAGATAGCAGGTATCTATGTCTTACAGGGGATGGATTTGATCATGGCAAGAGTGAATATAAATTCACTGGGATTCTACATCCAGGAAAAGAGGAGTTGAGGCCTCATTACCAGCAGGCACACAGTACTGGCAGCTCTGAAACACCTTCAATTTTTGTCTGTAGAGGACGTGTCATGCAAACAGCAGGATGAGAATACAGGGGACAATTGTGTGAGCACTAACAGGCATACTCTGGAGCTTTGTGCTTGTAGACACCTGTTCTGTAAAAATCTGAAAGACTTGACAATGTAAAAATACAACCTACCAGCAACCTTGGTCTTTCCAGTAGGTGATTTCATCAGCTGTCTGCATAAAAGCAAGCAGCAGCACATTTTGGAGAAAAAAAAAATAAAAAAAAAAAATAAAAAAAAAAAGTTAATTGCTTTAAGGAAGTTTGTTTTTTTCTTTTTTTTTTTTTTTTTTTTTTTTTTTGTCTTTTAAATAGAGTTGCACTAAACAATCTTTTTAAAGTTACACAGGCATACATTTAGAATTTCTCTGTAGTGTGTTTTCAGATGTAAAAAAAATTTGGTCTTATTTTCTTAAGCTTTCTCCTGTGCATTAAGAAAGTTGCTTTAGCATTCTCTCGAGAAGACAAGGCTATGGTGACACTTCGTGAAAAGCAGAATATCTAGTGAAATTAGCAGAAATTACAGAGCAGATCTTAGAGACTTCCAAACAATCTTTCAAATTTCTGATCCAGACTGATCATGGTATCATGCTACCACAGAGTCTATCACCTCTTCTTAGGTGAACAGTCATTATCTCACAGAAGAAAGCCCATGGCCTTGCAGAAATGTACCATCTCCATTTCAGTCTCAGTACTGTTGAATCAAACTTTACAAGACACTTCCTGATGAAGTGAAGCCAGCCTGCAGCAGAAGCCAGGATTCCTGGGGGTAAAGACTGGCTTTTGGGGGCTTCGCCCATCAAGGCACCTATCTTTAGAAGAAAAAGTATTTTGTGAAACAAGAAAGTTAGGTGGATAAAGTTAGGAGAGGAAAGGTACTTAACATGTTGAAGTTGAGCCACCAACTTGCTGAGTTGGATCAGCTGTTACCTGATAGCTTCATGGGGGAGCAAGGGGCGGGGGGGCACACAACAAAACAAAACAGGTGCCTATTCAAGTTGAGTATAAGCTGTTTGGCAGCAGGGATGAAATAATTTTACCCCTGTCAGAGATCTATGGTAGCTACACTATTCTAAAAAAACAAGGTATTTTAATGAAGATCAGCCCTCAAATAGCTTTGATCATTAATTGCTGTGGTGTTTCTAACATAACTTCATTCCAGGTCATTTTTAGTGGCACTCCTGAGTCTGCTTGCTTGCTTTCAGGCAAAACCTCCCAAAATAGGCAAGTAGGAGCTGAATTAGTACATCAGATCTCATCCATTAACCTCCAACATTATATTAATATGGCTAAACACAGTGCAGACTAAGGGCACCCCAGTGCAAGAAGCAGCTTTATCTTTGCCACAGTGAACATATTTTTACCTATTAAGTAGCATTAAAATTTTGCTCTCCTCCCTTTTTAGATCTGCATCAGAAATCTGTTCAGTTCCCTTGTGTAGGGAGTTTTTTTTTTTTTTTTTTGGGGGGGGGGGTGTTCTTTTTTGGGTCAAGTATTGGATTAAAACTGTTCCATTTCTTTTATCTGAACTATTGGACAGGATCATGGGATTAGGAAATTCTCCTCGGATTCCTCTTGAGCATTTCTGTACACATGAGGCTACTAAAGAGTTCATTACAGATCAAGAACTAAGCTGCCTTTATTTAGTGGTTCCTAGATCCAGGAACAGGAAAGATAAAGTAGCAGATGTAACAGGGAAGGGGAAGTCACACCCCTTTAGCTGATCTCTTTTATATAACTGATGGGATAGCTTACTGTTGAAAAATCTGATGACAGGAACCTGCATTAAAAAAGGATGAGAAAAAATATCTCAGACTACAAAACACTTTTGCCAAAAAGATGGAGGCAAGAGAGTTCCCTTCTCTGATGGCTACTGAAGGTACTAGGAAAGCTCTTGAATCCCATAATAGAAAAAGCTGATACTGTGTCTTCTACCCCCAAGGTCCACTTTTACACCTTATTTCATTTAAGATTGAAAGACCCAGCTCTCCAAAACTGGTAACATAAAATTGTTTCAACTGTACGTCAGGATTTTTTAAAGCTCTTCCACACTGTCCACAAGGCTGAGAGAACTTCAGTGATGTGAAACATAGGTTAAAGTACTGGAAATCATTATCAAGAATTCATTACACTGGTGATGGTCTCCCATATCGAGATCATCTTTCAGTACTGGTCAGTTCCCTTTGTCACTCCAGCCTGGCAGTATCCTAGGGCAACCTGCTAGGTTGTTCATTATCCACAAGGGGAAGGAACTAGGTGGGAAGTAATTGTATCAATTTTTAAATCAGATCTTGCAACTGTAATGGTCTGGGAATAGGTTACTTTTGTATCTACAACCGTATTTAGTAAAAATACTTTTTAAACTGTGCTTTTCTGTTTTTTACATCAAACTCTTTTCCCCTGCAAACATTATTTGCCTTGTAGCTACAAGTGATTAAATTCCAAGTACAGTTTTACATGAAAATTCATAACAGTAGCACATCTTCAGCCCATCAGAGCTGAAGATTAAAATGTGGTAAGATCTGGGTAAGTGCTCTTCAGAGTCAACAGAATATACAGGTTCATAATGTATTATAGCTTCTGTGGGAACATGCAGAAGTTGCACGTTCTAGCACCTCTACAAATAAGTCTGCTAATGATTGGCTGCATGGCACATCAGTATTTATTCTAATTTTAAATAACTTGCTCAGTAGCTCTGGATGCTACCATGGACCCCTCCTAGGAGGCAAACTGTCATACAAATTTCTGTTTCATCAGTTGTGTCCAGTTAGCTAACAGAGGAAATAAAATTTCTGCATACTGCACTTTTCTGCTCCTCAAAGTTAGACTCTGATAGAGGAAAAACTCACTCATTTGTGGCTTAAAGGGAAATTGCCACGGTTTGTGAAGTTGCTGGATACCTTAATGAGATAGGAAGAAGGATGCTGAGGACTGCAGCACACAGTCTAACACAGAATTCAATTACAGCTCAGCAAAGAATAGTGAAAAGGATGCAGGGGGAACATGTGAATTTGAAGGAAAGAGATCAGCCAGTGAACAGAATTTAAGTAGATGACATTTGCTTCCACTGACATCCATGTATTATACAAAACGTAGCTCATTATGTCAAGAATCACATATATTCTACACAGCTGTCCCTTAGCCTTTGGAAATGGGCTGAGGTCCTCCTCCTGTAAACAAAAACAGTAGTTTACCTTTAACAACAGGTTTCTTTTATATGTTTTTGTCTTTTTGTGTCTTCATGCATTTTATGAGAAGCATGTTCTCTGAAAACCTCTAGACTCTTACATTCCTCTATTTGTTACCTTAATATTCAGAATTTTCTTTCATTCATGAAAGTTAACTATTGGAATTTTAACTATTGGATTTGAGGCTTTAGTGATGTCCCATTGAAAGATATGTACTAAACTTTTACTACAGCCTTAAATATCAAGAGCATAGTTTCAACAAACTTCATCTAATAAAGACTACAAAATTTCTCCACAATTTGATCTCACTTAATCTTAAGTCCTGCCTCATCTACTGCACTAGAGTTCAGAGAAGGCAAGATTTATAAGCACAATTATACTAAGTGTGGAATTCAGAGAAGATGACGTGTTCAGCTAAGTATTCATTTGTACATAAAAAATGTGCATTTTGGGGTTTGATTTTGGTTAATTTTCAAGGAGAACCATCCTCATTGCAGATTGCTGCAGTACTTTAAATTTTAATTTTTAAACTGAAATCCCACCAGTCATCTGCTTGACTGCATATAAAGCATACTTCCAGAGATTTGCAAAACCCTATCTCTGCACTGACCTTTTAGCTACTATCTTTTGACTATGTAGGGACATTCTCCACTCCACACAGGGTTTGGTCCATGATACACTAGTAAGCCACATCCACAGTCAGCATAGAAGCCTGGTCAGCAGTGCCAGTTCTGCAAGGGCTTTATTAAAAGTGCCAGGTTAGTAAACACTAGGAGTAACAGTAAATATCAAGCTGATTTCCTCACCTCCTTACTTCAGGACCACAGCCTACTGCCATTTTTGATCTACTTGTATGGAGGTGAGTTCGGATCTGAGGTTGCATTGGTGGGTTAGTATTACAGGTATGAAAGTTTGTCATATTTGCAGATCTTGTTAACCTGATCACTTTCAAAAGTTAGGTCTTCCATATGAAACAAATTTTATATTCATAGATACCACCCCTTCATTTCCTCCCCCATCTCCCCACATGTTCATATTCAACCATCCAACCAATCTTGGAACCAGAGAAGGTATAAACCAACTTCAAACAAAAAAACAAACTCCCACAACAAAACAGGCCCCTCTGTTTTGGAAAGCAAGAATTAAAAATTCACAAGATGTTTGTTACAGTGCAAACTTTCTTCAGATTTTATAAGTGAATCTTGAACTATAAGGACAATTTCTCACTGGTGTCTATGCTATTTAGATTTAGAAACAAACACTTTAAAATCTAGAAACTGTGAGCAAAAAACTCCCGCTGATCTTTGTTTGCTCAGGGATGTGAAAAAGCAGCAATACAACACGAAAGAGTTTCAGTAAGCAGCAGTGTTAATACAGAATTGTCAAAATACATCTTAACATAAAAATGAAAGAACTCCATGAAAAGAAGTTGTCCCCTCCCTCTCCAACCCAGCACCTGGCATTTCTTAACCTACAGAAATTTAAAATTAGTGATTAGCTCTTATCTTATCTTATCTTAGTGATGCTCTTAAAGCATTCTGATAATCCATTCCTTTGCATTACCCACAAGCAAATAATAATACAGTGAGCTCCTCATTCAGAAAAAAGTAAAATACTTGCACCTTCAAGTCTTATCATACATTGAAGAAATGACTGCATGGAAAAAGTCCCTTTTGAAAATTTACACACACACACACGCTTTTTTCTCAATTACAAATGATTAAATCAAATTAAATAACAGAAAAACCCAGCCAGGTAGTTATGAGGGAAAAACTGTATTCTCCAAATACATTACCAGGTCAAGCATACTACAGCCCTGTGTAAGTACATATTGAAGTAAGCCACAACCATCTGAAAATATAACTAACTTATGCATCAACCGCAAGACAGTAATTTTGGAGTACCTAAGTTGCCTGTAAACTAGAAAAACCTCTATAAATTATAACTACATTTCAAACAAACTCTAGTACTATCTACTAGCTATCTGCATTGTCTATTTCAGACACCAAGTTTTTTCTTTGGTGACTGAAACTGTCACACTTTTCAGACACTGATGTAGTAAAATCAAAATGACATTGAATTTAATAATCTTTAATTGAAAACCAAGAAGTAAGTACAACATTGGGTTGCTGGGGAAAATACTATTTATTTATTATACATTTAAATACAAACTTGAAATGTGTTGTGGACACATCTGCAGGGTTACAGGTAAAAAATAAAGGACAAAGTTCTGTTCTGCATCTCTTAACAAGATTGATACTTCAAAACAATTTCACAAAAACACCAGAAGTTCATTCCTGTAAGAACAGTGAAGGTAATGCATACAATCTTTTGCTTGGCAGATCATCCTTGTTCCCTCCCTGCATAAAGTACCTAGATTTTGTAAACAGTCTTAAAAAGTGTTAATAGCTTTAAGGAATGTGTAATCACAGTTCACATGGATTTGTCCCACAAGTTGTGATGCTACACAGTAGTTTCATGTTTCCATAAGCCAGTTCTAATGTTACCAGTACTGTCTGCAGTGAGCAAGGGTCCATCCTGTCCACTGCTTTTAAGTGGTCCATTCTGAATGGCTAAATTTAGGCCATAAGATTTTTGCTGGTTTTCAAGTTCAACCACTATTGGTTTCCTCAGAATATCTTTTTTATTGTTGGTAACTGATGTTTTTTCAGTATTTCTGCCACTTTTTGGAAGCGTACTGCAAGCATCACTGCTGTCTTGCTGCGATTGGTTATACTGACGTTCTCTATACGCCAAATAAGCTCTTCGGCTCCTTGAATGCCCTTCACTGTTGCTTTGTCGACTTTTATGTAAGCCATTTTGCACGCTTCCTTCCACACTGGTAGGAACATCATATGCATATTCCCTCAATACTGCAAGCCTGCTAGCACGATGTCCCTTGCTTCTGTTCTTATGATGCCGACTTGGGTGTCCATTTGTCCGAAACTGTACTTCTAATGGAGCTACATGCATTTTGATATCGTTATCCACTGAATGCTCAGTGAGACTGTTATCAAGCTGAGGACCTGTGTTCAGTGGAAGAGAAGTAGGGTGGCACTGAGCTGCTGCAGCTTGTAAATTTGTTAGTTTGCAACCCTGAGAAGAATTTTTTACGCTTGATGCACTTTTATTTGTGCATGAAGATTCTGCACTGCTGTTGGTGCACTTGGGGGCCTCTCCATTGGTTCCACTGGAACTGGAGGGCTGAACATTCACTTGCACGGAGTACGTACTCCTTCCAGGGCAGCATGTTGTTATCCATGCATGCCTGACATCTTCCCTATTAACACAATGGTGCACCATAAGAAAGGCACTAAGGCTTAAACAAGTTGCCCCAAAAAAACAGCTAAAAATCAGGTCCATAGGATAATACAGGGATACTGACAGAGCTCCAAAAATCCACAGAGCAACGTACAAAAGCAAAGTAAGGCCCACTCCCAGAAGCTGTGCTTGAAAACTGTGCTCGTTCTCCAAAGCAGATGCAGAAACTAGTGACACTGACAACGAATCTTGGTGAGCCAGTTCCCCATGTTCGCTGGTGGCAAGACGCTGCTGCTCCTCAACTGGTTCCTTAAGTTCGTATTTACGTTCAGGGTGCCGTTTTAGTTGTATGAATATGCTGAGAAAATACATGCAGTTTATGAAAATTATAAAGCTAGCTGGTCCATAAAATGCTCCTAAGCTAGGTTCCCAAGCCATCCAGCAACTGGAAAAGAAACAAACCAAAAAAAAAATCAGGATGAACACCTTCTTACAAGTCATTTATGCTTTGTTAGTTCAAAACGAAGTGAAGTGACCTTGGCTGCATTACAGTTACTGGAACTATCAGAACTAATTGCAAGTAGTACTCAGAAAAGCAAGACTGTGAAATATTATGACAGAGCTCTCAGTTATACAGTACTTACTAAGGTGCGTTAGGTCTGCTGCCATAATTTCGGATGTTTGCTGCTGCTGTTATTCCACAAACTATGATTGGGATCCCTCCACCAATAAGGTAGAACCTGAAAAATAAAACCTATATATCAACACTTGGCTGCATAATGGCAATGGATCTTATTTGGTCACCATAAGGAAAAAGAGAGCTTTCCGGGATTCTGGAAATATCATAGAATCATAGAATATCCTGAGTTGGAAGGGATAATAAGGATCATCAAATCCAACTCCTGGCACCACACAGGTCAACCCAAAAGTTTAGACCATGCAATTAAGTGCACAGTCCAACCACTTCTTGAATTCAGACAGGCTTGGTGAAGTGACTACTTCAATGGGGAGCCTGTTCCAGTGCGCAACCACCCTCTCGGTGAAGAACCTCCTCCTGGTGTTGATCCTAAACTTCCCCTGCCTCAGCTGAACCCCGTTCCCGCGAGTCCTATCACTGGTGTTTATGGAGAAAAGGTCTCCTGCCTCTCCACTTCCCCTCGCGAGGAAGTTGTAGACCGCAGTGAGGTCTCCCCTCAGCCTCCTCTTCTCCAGGCTGAACAGGCCCAGTTACCTCAGCCGCTCCTCCTGTCTTCCCCTCCATGCCCTTCACCATCTTCATCACCCTCCTCTGGACACCCTCCAGCAGTTTAACGTCCTTTTTGTACTGTGGTGCCCAGAACTGCACACAGTACTCCAGGTGAGGCTGCACCCGTGCAGAGTACGGCAGGACAATCACTTCCCTCGACCGACTAGCAATGCTGTGCTTGATGCACCCCAGGATACGGTTGGCCCTCCTGGCTGCCAGGGCACACTGCTGGCTCATATTCATTTTGCTGTCAACCACAACCCCCAGATCCCTCTCTGTGGGGCTGCTCTCCAACATCTCATCGCCTAGGCTGTACGTATAGCCAGGGTTGCCCCATCCCAGGTGCAGGACCTGGCACTTGCTTTTATTAAACTTCATGCGGTTGGTGATCGCCCAGCTCTCAAACCTGTCCAGATCTCTCTGCAAGGCCTTTCCACCCTCATCCGAATCCACAACTCCTCCAAGTTTGGTGTCGTCAGCAAATTTGCTCAAAACACCATCTAGTCCTACATCCAAATCATTTACAAAAACATTGAAGAGGACTAGCCCTAAAATGGAGCCTTGAGGGACCCCACTAGTGATCATCCACCAGCCTGATGTGGTCCCATTTACCACAACCCTTTGAGCCCTGCCCGTCAGCCAATTGCTCACCCATCTTATGATGTTTTTGTCTAGTTGTATGCTGGACATTTTATCCAGTAGGATCCTATGGGAAACAGTGTCAAAAGCCTTGCTAAAGTCTAAAAAGATCACATCAGCTGGTTTCCCTTGGTCAGCTATCCGGGTGATCTTATCATAAAAGGAAATCAAATTTGTTAGGCAGGACCTACCCTTCATGAACCCATGTTGGCTGGGACCAATGACTGCATTGTCCCCCAGTTGTGCTTCAATAACTTCAAGAATCATCTTCTCCATAATTTTACCAGGCACTGACGTGAGACTGACAGAAATATGCAATTTTTTTAAAGAAAAAAGTGGAAAGAATTGGTTTTGGACTCCAATAAAATCATTTTTTTCCATGTCTTCCTCACTACAGTTTTTTCCTTATGGTTTAAACCACCTTTCTCTCAGCTTCTCACCTCTCTCTAAGGCACTGAACAGACAAGGTATAGAAAGTTAGAAGCAAGAAGAAAAAGATGACAGTTAGAAGCTGTAAACTGTTACAAGATAATATGGAAACTTAGAATGAAATACTAAGTGTTCTCTCTCTTGTTCCTGAAGATGAATTTGCCTAATATTATGGATACTTTTCAGAACTGTTTTATTTTCAGAAGCCATAAGAACTGTATTGTTTGTTGTTTTTTTTTTTTAAAAGAACTCTGATCTTGTACCACATACCTCCTGTTTCCTTGTGCAGTTGTAATGAAAACTGTATGCTTTCACAAGGACGAGGGCATATGCTATTATAGTATCTAACTAATCAAATCACTAATTACCAACAATCATTCCAATCGATAGCACACTGTGCTACAATTTCCCTTCAGTTAGATCAAAAAATCTAATGACACGGATATACAACGTATTACAAAAGTAACAAAAAACACATAAAAACAGAAAATTTCACTATTTAAGTAGAACATTCATACGTAGCATTTGTACTACTGTATTTTGCTTTCCATGAAGAATACTACGATTAAGATCTCAAAATTCTTTTAAAAGCAATCTTTAAAGTAAAAATAATTTGAAACTGTTTCCTTTTGTCTTGGTTGACATCTCAACAAAATACCATTTCTGCATGACAAACTCCCTTTCCTTCTTGTGATTGGCAGCTAGGAAACTTATTTTCACAACCTCTAGCTTGGCATGGCTATGCAATGCAATGCTACGTACTTGGCATAAAGTTATGAACAGTTAAGAAATTCCAACCAGTGCAAGTGCTGCACTAGCTTTGCAACATGTCTACTGTGTACCACATCAGAACCCCTCTCTGGTCTAGCGTGTTTTACAAAACACCAAATCAGTTTTGAAGTCTTTTTCATCTTGTTTATGAACTGTGATAAAGCCACATTAACACACAGAATAGAGAAGATCAACAGAATTATCTAACATGAAATGAATTTTCCAAAATAAAGAATAAAGCTTATTTGTGCTAGTGAGGAAGGAAGATTAATAGATATGAAGTCCACCCACCCTCATAAGACACCTACAGGACCTGAAGGTCCACGTGTAAACATAATGGCTTCCTGTCAACTGCAGAGTGGACTTCTTTAAACCCAAAGAATGCAAAGCCGAATAATTGGCATATGGCAAGTGAGGAGAAAACTATGTACCTATATACAACTACCAGGGCTTTTCTTCATCCATTTCAAAATACCCTTTGTGAATCTGAAAGGGTACATGGGAGGAAGAATCTAAGCAGTATGGTGGCAAAGAGTGAATTGGTTGGTTTTTGTCTCTTTCAGTTCAAGAACAGGGGGCCTGAGTAAAAGAAGTGACTGGTTCCATACAAGCAATAAACTCTTATTCAGAACTCTTTGCTGTATGCCATTAATGGGTAGGTTTGCTTTGAGCAGAGGTTTAACAGGCAAATAGATGAAAAAAAATAAATCCTTCTATGGCTGTCTCATGCGAAAACATCACACATTGACTCAGGAAATCTTTGATCTGCAGAGGCAAAATAACCTGAGAATGTATTAAGTATGCTAGCCCTGTTCTTATATTCTCTCCAGAGTTACTGTCATTATCACTGAGGAGGTGCCCAGATCTGAAAAAGTATGTGCATGTTTATGTTTACACAAAGCTGAGCCTCTGAGGCTGGTAACATTACTGTAAATTTTTCCAAAGCAAAACCAGCATGACAAGTAATAGGGGATGGAAAATGAAATAAAATTACACAGATGTTAAAATAGTCATGCAATATCCTGCTGGAAGGCAAACAGTTGGTGATCATGATATCCTACACTAAATGGAACAGATTATTTTTCTTAAAACAAAAACAATGAATAAATTAAAGCAAAAGGAGTGCTTAATAGCATAAATACTAGCCTTCTACTTTCTGACTAGCGCATTTAATATTTCTATATGCTTGTACATAGTACTGCAAATTTTAGTTGATATTCAAAAAAGTATTTCTGATTTTCCGCACTTTCTGTACCTTAAAATTAATCTAAATATTTCCTATGTAACTAATCAAAGTTAATCAATGTCTGCCACCTTGTGGAGAATTCCAGCTCAGCAGTCTTTAATTAGTATCTGGAGAAACAGTAAACTATATGTACAAATTATGCTAATATTTACTACTAAAAGTAGTTTATAAGGGGAATTTTACAGATAATTTTTTGGTATTTCAGTGATTTTAAAAATACAAATAGTAAAGAGGAATGCTTTACAAAGAATACTCTTTTCATTTGACAATGCCTGACATTTTTTGAAATGGCTTGTCAGCACTTTTTCAGAAAACCATATTAAATTATGTTTACTTGACTTCTAGTGGTTGTTAATTGTCTGATAACATAGTTCTCCACATTCTTTCCCCTATGATAACTTAACGGGAAGTGTTCCTATCTGAAGTCCTAATCAAAGCCCCAGGAGTGACGCTAAACCACTACCAATTTGTTAATTTACAAATCAGAAATGCATCATCATAACTGTAACATGCTGAGACCAACCATCCTGCACTTCATCCTCATTAATGATGTTGAGGAGCAGAAAAATCTGGAAGTAACTTTGTAAATTTGAAAGGAAAAATCTTATAAGAAAAGCACTTGCTAAATAACAGCATCGACCTCTTAAAATTTCTGGTCCAAATATGATTAAGCTGACCTGGCACACGGAGTTGCAGGAACAAACAAGATGCTCACCTCAGCATTGGTCTTGGTGGAGGTGGCGGCTCGTCAGGATCTTGACACCTTTTTGCTTTTTTGGTTACTTGCTTGTAAATATTACGAGACGTCACTCCCAGCCACAGTACTGTTGCAAGAGTGGAATAATGGAGAATTATCCCAACCTTAAAAAAATAAAAAATAAGAAAAATAAAAACAAACCCCCAAACATTCCCATTTTACCAAGTTACAAGATAACCATTTACCATGCAATTTGCATAAAACCTGAATTTTCATACAGTTGCTTTCCAAAGAAGCAACTGCATTACATTTAAACATGGCAACTGAATGATAGATGGCTCAATCTCTGAAGAATAAATCACTATAAAAGAGGAGTCCCAATAAAGCTGTTTTTTTTTTTTTTAATAGAAAGAACAGGTCTTTGACTTTAAATACTTGTCACTTCCTTTAAATTATCCTGAGGCAGTAAAAATTAAATATTTTTATATTTGCAGAAGTCACCTTTTTGTGTGGTGTGTAAAGTCACCTACAGCTCTCTATAATAATTCTGTAACAAATGAGTCTCAAATATATAACTACCAGGATTAAAAACATTTTTGTGATACCATTTCTGGCTAAAGAAATCCAGTGCACTTCTGAAATATTTTTTGGTTTTCAAATAATGTTCTAGTTCTATCCTCATGGACGGGTAAAAATGAGAGAAGTTTTAAGGTAGAAAAAAAATGATTCTTTATCAAAATTTTACATTCTGATGAAAATACCTATACTGCACTGTAGGAGGCAAGGGGATATATATGAATATCCCTATAATATGAAACTGGTAAAACTAGTTTTTTCAAATGTTCTTAACTACAATTCAAAAACATTCAGTTATAATAAATAAGAGCTAAAAATAGCAAACCTTTATATTTACATAAAAGCTCAGCTTTGCCTACCAAATGATGAAGAGTTAAAATTCAGTATTTTATTTTATTTTTTTTTTTAATAATTGTAACTTATTGTGCCATTGTTTACTTACTGCTTGGCAAATGCTCGCATTCCTGGTCTGAGTTATGCCTCCAATATACATCACGCATGTCAGGAAAATATGAAAGCTTAGGTTAACTAGCATGTGCCAGCTTTTTACACTGATCCTGATCACACTGTTAAAAAATAGACAAAGTACAGCTGCATTATTGTCTTTCAGAAACTAGCAAGATACATTCGTGTTAAACATGATATAATTATTGTTCATGATTGTTTAACTTCAAATATAATCTCTAATCTTCATTAGAAGAATTTAAAACGCATTCCTATTAACTAGCTTTATAGAAGTATTTGAGGCCTGATTCAAGAAATTTTAGGCTTCAAGCTTTCACTGACATTAACAGAAATGTCAAAAGCTAAACATTGTGTTAAATTTCACCGTCATTTTTGAGTGGTCTCTTATTGCATCATGAAGGAAAAATGAGAATTAACGATATACATGCTTATGAGTTATGTTATCATACTAAAGAACATACAAAATAGCTACTTGCTTAAGTGTTAGTCTGCATCAACAAATTTACAGGAAAAAATATGAATGCATATTACTGTATCATGTTCATATCAG
The DNA here is from genome assembly GCA_011075105.1 of Heteronetta atricapilla. NCBI lineage: Eukaryota > Metazoa > Chordata > Aves > Anseriformes > Anatidae > Heteronetta > Heteronetta atricapilla. The sequence continues at coordinate 78,459,711 of CM021734.1, read as the reverse complement.
AAAGAAAAGGTACTAAGCACTTTGAAAGTAATTTTTTTAGTCTCTAGTGATTTTGATTCATACCTGTGATGGTATATGTAGCTGACTATGATCATCAACAGGCACATTAGCAAAACCATGGCAGTGGCATAAATTACTGGATGCAAAAGATCAGCTGGCTGTGTATATAATTCAGCTCCTGTCAAGTCCTGACAACAAAATCAAAGGAACGTTAGTCCATCTTACCTTATTTTGTGGGTGGGAATGGGAGAGGAAACAATATAAAAAACAGGAACCATCTAGATGTAGTACTATACCCCTGCTGCCCCCTTCCATTATTTATTATTTAAGGTTATCTATCTTCCACCAATACTGTTATTCTGGCTGAATGTTCTAAATGCAGTCACATTTTATAGCACACAGACTTTGTGCATGTCTGTATATTCAGACGTTAGCAGCTTAGACAGAACACAACTTTCTTATTTTTAAAATGCATATAATTTTGTATAGCATGTAGAACAATCATGTGTTTTAGTGATGATTAACATCTGCAACAACTCAAGAGACTGGAACAGAAAGTGCCCTCAGCAAGTTTGCTGAAGTGGGGAGAATGATCAGTAGATTGGAGAATATTCGGATGGATGCTGAGAAGCCAGAGAAACGGGCTGATAAAACATCATGAATTTCAGCAAAGGAATATGTGAGAGTTCTGTATTTTGGATAGAATAACACCATGCATGCAACAGTACAGGCTGGGTGCTGGACTAGATAGAAAGCAAAGCAAAGAATAACCTAAGGGTGCTGGTAGACAGAATCTGAACACAAATCAGCAGCATACCCTATAGCCCAAGCCCACACTTCACTGTACTAGTGAAAATACAGCAAGCAGGTGACTGAAAGCAATTACTCCTCTCTGTTTAGCGCTGTGAGACCATCTCTGCAGAAGTATGCATATTCAGTTTAAAACTACCCAGTATAAGACATACACTGACACACTGGATAATGTAACTCTAACAAAGGATCTCTGGGATCATTACCAGGGTTAAGCACACAATGTGTAAGGCTGAAAAAGCTGGATTTGTTCATCTCTAAGAGAAGGAAGATGGAAGAAAGCATTACTCTGGAGGCCTGGAGGGGAAGACGTACGAAGAACGGCTGAGGTCACTGGGCCTGTTCAGCCTGGAGAAGAGGAGGCTGAGAGGAGACCTCATCACAGTCTACAACTTCCTCGTAAGGGGGTGTCGAGAGGCAGGAGACCTTTTCTCCATTAACACCAGTGACAGGACCCGCGGGAACGGGGTTCAGCTGAGGCAGGGGAAATTTAGGCTTGACATCAGGAGGGGATTCTTCACAGAGAGGGTGGTTGCACACTGGAACAGGCTCCCCAGGGAAGCGGTCACTGCACCGAGCCTGACTGAATTTAAGAAGAGATTGGACTGTGCACTTAGTCACATGGTCTGAACTTTTGGGTAGACCTGTGCAGTGTCAAGAGTTGGACTTGATGATCCTTATTATCCCTTCCAACTCAGGATATTCTATGATTCTATGACTCCTACACTGGACTAATCATTATAATTAGAAATCTCATTGTATTGAACCATCTACTGGGAAAAAGAAGACTGAGTCAAACTACCTGGAGTTGTATTACTTGAAACTGTGAGGAGCAAAGTGGAGAATTCCAATTAAATGTACAAAACAAAATTCTGATGACAGTGGTCAAATACTGGACCCAGTCTGCCCAGCGAGGCTGTACAACTGCTATCCTTGCAAAAAACTAAAAGCTTGACTGAATATGACCTGGAGCAACATAATTCAACTTCGAAGCTGATCCAGCTTTAAGCAGTAATTGGACCCTCTGACATCCAGAGATTCCTACCAGACCGTTACTCTATGAGTACTGTTTGACTGGAATAGATAGTTGGTAACTCAAAATTTAAACATCTCTTTAGTATCATTCAAGCTTGGTGAACTCACTGGTCAAAATATTCCTCAAGGAGTAAGTATGAAAAGGAATCTTGAACTGTTAAAGCATGACAATATTTTAAATAACATCTCAGGAGTGACATTTTCACTTATGAACAATGCAAAGCAAAAAATATTCTCATTTGATTTGGATGCAGTTAGGTAAGTTTCCACTCATGTTGAAACGATTTACTAGGATTCCATTTCCATAATGGTAATGAAAAAAGCTTTAGTACCTTCCAGCACAAAATAAAACTAAGTTCAGTGGAAAAAAATATATATTTTTTATTATTTTCAGAAGTGACAGGATACAAAAACTTTTCTCAGAGATAACTGAGAATTGCACAGCTCTAGAAGTTTGAGTGAAGTTCAGATGCATGCTGATGAAAAGGAGAATAAATTCAGCATTCACAAAAAACTGTACAACATTAGAAGGAAGCTTCAATGTATTTTGAGAAAAATCAGTGATATACAATCAATTTTTAAGGTCAAAATGGGTAATAGGGTTTAGTGGTCAGGGGAAGAGCTCTTGAATCAAGGCTTACAATTATATTACAGTCAGCAGCATCTTCACTACTTCTTCATTGATTCTTTTATCAGAATATAAATGTATTGTTGCTAACTAACTCACTAACCTAATTTCAAGCGAATTTAGTCAGATTGTCAGTTTCATTTTTTTTTTGTATTTGGCTTTCCTCAGCACCTGGAAGAAAACACTTTGGGAACAGTCATAAGATATTACACCTCAGGCAGGCAGTGTACTCCGATCAGAACACCACCCATGGCCAGGCTATTAGATCTTTAACTACCCACTGCTGTTACAAGCATAAGCGAAGGTAGCATCACACATGGCTGGTGAGTACTGAAGAACAGGAACTGTAGAACTGCTTAGCCTTCTGGTTATCTGTTCCATTATTAGGCATTAGTTAAAATGATTTCCAACTAAATACAAAGTTTTAAAGTTGTATGTTCCTAGATCACTGGATTAGAAAACTGAGCACTCAGTTACAGTATTCCTTACCCGAGAGGGCTTAACGTTACGTTCTGAAACGTATACAGACAGACCGCTATGTTAAACCTGTTTTTAATTTAGTGTATATATGTGCAAAAGAAAGAATGAAGAGTGAAATAACTCTGGTTATCAGCCAGTAGCCATAATGATGGATGCTGCATTCAAGTCCTTGATTGTCACTTCTGTTCATGTTACGTTACTGATAACTGCTGAATTAAAAGCCAAACTTCTAAAATTGAACTCAAAATAACATTTTATTTTTAACTTTTAATTACATAACACATAGGAAGTATGAAAGCCTTCTTCAGCAGCTAGAGTCAGATGTTTTGCAGCATACTGTGTGTAAGAAACAGATGAGAGTTACTCTTCCTCCACCTACTGACTCCTCTCCTGTCTCAGCCTAACACATTTGGAAGTAGCTAAATATTAAGGAATATCAGTTTTGAGTATGGAATGGAATGCTTGCTCAAAGAGCCACTGACAGAAAAGCAAGAAAGCTGCCTCATCCTCCTTTCTCACTTCTGGCTGTCAAGAGTTTTCTATATGCCTCACAATATAGCTATTGATGTAATCGTACCATGTGTCAATATAGAAAGTAATTTGCAGCTGCAGATTGAGTATGCCCTTCATTTTTCTTCCTCCAGATGGCAGAAATGTGACCTATTTAAAGTATAATCTCTCTTCACATGTACACTATACATACAGATGAATTCAATTCTAAAGAACATATTTTAAGGGAAAGATTACATATTAAAAATATTAAAGAAGGGAGCTAAGGAATTATAATGGTTTGAAGTAATTTAAAACAGTACCTTCAGAGGTAAAAGAATCTGCTTTTTTATGTTATGGAATCATGCCAAATCCTAAATTTTGCTTATTTCTGTTTAGTTGTTTGTTATTCTATTTAATTCTTAAGAGGATGAATTATGAATATGAGTTGAAAAACAAAAGAAATGCAACTTCTCATGCACTGATCATCAAGAAATGCTTTCTTCCAAGTATGATTACATAAAGATATATGTATAATTTCAAACAGCACATTAACTACAACAAAACAAAACCCATGCCGAATTTATACTAAGTAAGTTAACAGTATTTCTAAAGCTCTTAGAATTTCCACCCTGTTTCCTACTGGTCTACCATTTTTAAGGTATCATTTTACATGTGGTGATGACTGATGAGCAGGGTATCAATCACCATCTATAAACTGGAAGCTTCTGAAATAAAGCACTCCAGGAAAAAAGAAGAAATTCTACTTCTAACTACAGTGCACAAGAAATCTCCCTCTTTTTTTTTTCCCATCTATCATATTTTACAACTGCTTAACATTTTATTGGCAACGATGTATGCAGACTAATGTTGAGATACAGATTTTTAGGTGTTTCTGAAAAGAACAATATTTTATTTTGTGTAGTGTTTTGATTTTTTTTTTTACCCTTTCAATTCATTTATTCTGTTAATGATCCAGATTCATGAATACTATTCCATTCCTTAATACTAGTGAATGAATGGCTAATTTGCAATAAAATAGCTCACCCTGATGATAGATTATAGCAAAAAAACAACTGGGAAGCATTCCTATTAACAGACAAAGCTAACAAATGTTATCTAACAGATGCATTTTTTCTCCAATGCTATCTTTTCTTTATTTTAAGCTGCCATTGTAAGACTGAAGTTCATAAAAACCCATCTATTTAAACAGTTCATTAGAATGGCTTCCTATAGCATAGTTCTTTTCGTATGAAAATTCTTTTTTCTCCAGCATACTAAGCAATTAATTCCACTTCGACAGTTTTTCACTTAAACCTCATCTTGCATCAAAATCTCTATTAACAGAAGTAACAACTGAACATTTCTTATGTCTAGTTTTCTGTGAAAACAAACATGGGAATGCTTACTTTAATGCAGAAACAAAAAACAGAACTGCAGTTCCAGTGTTTTTAAGTTCCAGAAAGAATATGTAATTCTAAGTGTCATACCATTAAAACTGCATAGTTGCTGAGGGAGTAGCACTGAATGGTAGTAATATTTTCATCAGACAGAAGAATGCGACAGCCATCAGACTTCCAGCCCCCTTGTCCGTTCAGTAGATCAAAGTCCCACTGAGCTGCAACAGCATCTGCTCCATGCGCAATGCGCCGCAGTGTCACATTTATAGGAATGTGGTGACTGTCTAGGTTTAAACCATCTGTTACAAAATAAATGTATTTGCACATAAATTTCTCAAAATGTCAAATGCAAAAAAAATTAGATATATGCTACTTGACAAAAATAAGTAAAGAAAAGCTTCTTATTTTAAAGATCATAAAAGTGTAATAATAAAAAACAAACCTATCTTGGTAAGAATAACTGGTGTTACAACTGTACGACGTTTCCCATCATCAGCCAGATTTGTTGAGTTTCCTGTTGCTGGAAAAAGCTTCCCATTGCGAAATGCAATAAGCTGAAGCTTGTAGACAGATTCATCTGCTGGTCTGATTTCTCTTTTTTGCTTCTGGGTGAAAAGGGAAGCTGGCAACTGGATAGAAGCCTCCACGATTGTATTCTAGAAATAAACAGATTGAAATAAACAAGAACTATTATAAACTTTTAATACCTATACCTACAAACAGCCTGAAAGCACCTTTCCACTTAAGATGTTTTAATAAAGGAAACCACACCTACTCATTAAAAACTGAGTCCATTAAGAAATTATCCCATAAGCGAACTATATTATCCTGTGTCACTTTAATCATCCTCTGTCAGTGTCATACTGGATTACATAATACTTCAACATCAGAAATTCATAATGCAAGCTTGCTTTCCAAATGATTCATATTTATGGTATTATTACAAAGACAGTGGGAAAACAGTGAGTATCCAACCTTTAAAGCCAGGCTTGACAGCGTATTTGAAACATTGCATTTAAAGCTTAGTTGCTTATCTAGATTTCCATCTGGATCTCTTCTCCCATAATCACTGAGTCCTGTACGGTCTGATGTAGCCACTTTTTGAAACACTGTGCATGTCATCCCAGTGAAACCAGCAGCCTTTATTACATAAGCCTCAAGAGCAATATTTGGAGAATACTGAGACAAAAAAAAATAAAATAATGTTACACACTACAGGAAGAAAAATAATCTGTAAGGGATTCTCTGTCATAACAGTACACAAAAACAAAACAAAAACTACTTCTCTGTATCTGGCAGGGAATTCAAAATATTGCTCCTCTTCCTACAGGAACAGCAGAGATTAAGATAATGCCAAAAGCTATTAAGCAAGGAAAAATAAAAAGCTATTGAAACTTAAGAGCCAGCAACATGCCTTCTAAAGAAATTTATACTTACAGTTGAATAAACTTGAGCCCCATTTGCAAGCCGGTACATAGCAATTTTCTGTAGACACTGTACAATCCTAGTGCAAGCCTTTGCTTCCCTTTGTGCCATCCACAGAACACGTTCATCAGCTAACATAATGTTACTTGCTATGTCCACCATCACGTCACCAAGCTAGCAGGGAAAATAAATAAGGTTATTTTATATCTTTGATAACATAGATCAAGCAGGATCATTACCAAAAATTACAATGCTACTTGTCCACATAAGAAAAAGGAATTGGTTGTCCTTATTTCAATCACTGCTAGTCAAGCTGAGATACTGAAATACAGACATATACTTCCATCCAAATAATATACCGAAGTAATTTGCATTAGAACTATAGAACAAAACCATGAGAAATACAGATATTTCATTAAGAGAAAAAGGTGTAATACTCCAACTTCTACTTTTCAAATAATTTGAAAGAACAATTTATATAAAATTTAAACTTAAAATACATAGCTACAGTACAGTGTGCATGTCAAGAAAAGAGTAAAACAGGAAGAATTAGCACACAATCCTTCTGCCTCTCTTCCTTTTGCTATGTCTGCCTTTTCTTTGATTCCTTCCTTGCCTACCTTCAATTCTGTGTGGACTGTTTTAGGTCACAGGCTATTCAAGATACACAGCAAGGTATCAAAGTTGACTTCAAACCACTAATTAAAATGTTAAATTGGATGCTCACACTCCCTCCCTGGCCTTCTACATGACACAAATACAAACCAACAAAGGGAATTCCTTCACTTAGACCGCAACTGTGCCAAAATGATCAAGTACCTATATTGGCCTACATTGGATTTTCACCGCATTTAAGACTGACAGATATTGCACCAAAAGTAAAGGTGCATGTAATTCTAATCGAATTGAATGAAATGCAATTCACAGTGCCTAAACTGACAGGGTGCTGGGGTGTGGAAGTGATCCCCTTTTGATTCCAGATTTTTTTGAAGGAATATTATTAATAAAAGTCAAGAACACAGTACCTTGTCTTTTTTTTTTTTTTAATGATTTGAAAAAGAACAAGGGCATAAATGGGAATATAAAAATATTAACTGTTTTATGAACTGACTCCTTTAGGGACAGAAGCTACAGTCAGTAAACATTCCACAGCTAACAGAGCATCAAGCAAAACTTGTAGCCCTTTTCGTTAAATTTTCAAGAACAAATCAGAATTATATTAACGTAACATGCTTATTATTACTTGTTACGTGAATGCTGTTACCATGTTTAATACATCAATAGATGGTGTTGTTACAATAAGTTATCAGCGTTAAGATCCTGAAGTCACAGGACTCCAGTTATTTCATGTTCCATACATTAAATATTAAACATTATTCTTTCACTTTATCAAGGTATGTGTAATTTTCTCAAACTGCATTTTAACCTAAGACAATCTACCAAGAAGTTTCTGAATATGTTCAATTTTTCTTCTTTTCACATTAGAAAGCTATTAAATGAAGCTTTTTATAAGGTACAATATTTGTATTTCAGAATAGCCACTGTAATGCAAACTAAAGAATTAAAAATGAGATGGTGTAGGTCAATACAGTATCATATTCATAGTTAAGAACTTTGTAGAGTAAGACTAACAAGAATTTTATTAACTAATAACGAGTATTAAATGAAATTGCACTATTTTTTAACATATCAGCAAGGTTGATTTCAAATCAAATCAATTAAGATAAAAATACATCAAAGACAAGTCTGAAATTACCAATGAATTTAACTTAGGACATTTTCATATCAACTATTACCTTCAAAAATGGCAAAACAATGCCAGATTGTGTTACCTTACAGACAGTAAGTCACAGCTGAGAAAAGAATACCCTTATAATGTAACAAATAAGGTAGCAATCTAAAACATGCTTCTACTTTCAGCTGTATAGAAAAATAACTATTTAATGAATTACTTATGTAATTCCAAAATACATACAAAAAAAATCCCATCTATGATAGTAAGAACAAGTTGTAGACTGAAAATTCTCCAAGAGTTCTGCAAAGAATTTAGAGCTGGCATTCATGGTTTGCTGAGGGTGGAGGGGGAAATGTGGATGCTTTTTTGTGTACAAATTTAAAACCAAGGCATTGTGGTCTACAATTGCCCAACATGCACTGTACAGTGAGATCAACATAACCTCTGTTCAGCAGTGAAACAGAGAGTTCCTGCCCACTGGTGGGACTATTTAACCACTCATTTTTCTCCCCGACAACGAGCGTTCTCTAAGATTTTATTTTCATGTTTAATCTTATATCCTGCAAGATACAGGAATACTGAAAACCTTAGAGATACAGCTCAATACTGAATAAAGACATCCTACCACGGTGGAAGGGGAGAAGATAAGTCTTGTTTTATTCATTATTGAGAGGATCTCTGAGGCTTTCATTATTTATCTTTTTAGATAAGAACATGCCAATGAAAACCTGTGTGACCCACTCCATATTAAATAAAAACAGACTTACTGTACCTATCTCCCTGCTCCAGTGCTGACCAGAGGTGTTACTCACATTACAGGTCCAGTGAATGCTGGATGATCTCAGCGCCAATGCAAAGTCTGTGACCATGGGTCAGCAACTTCAGGGACCTACTAAACAAACAAAAACAGGGAATAGCATCTAATAAAGCACTAACTCAGTGCCTGCATCTACTGTTGAAAAGGTTTCACTGCTCAGAATACTTTAGGACCAACACTTTGGTTATCTTTAAAGCGATGACAAGTTATCCAGTTACCTCTTTATATTTTTCTGCAAATCTTCCAAATTTCTCTATCATTTCAGCCACAAAAATAACATCCATCTTATCAGAAAAATTTGCTGCTTCAACAGTGTAAGCCAAGAGCTGTCTTGCTGTTGCAACTGCATTAGTGAGGTTGAGAGGCATCTACGTAAAGAAGGAAAACATTGGAAAAAAGTGAAAATTCTAAGTACAACAGAGAAGAAACACTCCAGCAGTTAACAAACCAGCATTTGCCAAAGAGGCTAACAAACCCCACAGGGATCATGGGAGAGTTCAAACAGCGTTTGAACTAGCCAGCTACCAGTGTATCTGCTAGCAACACCACATTTGAAAATAAACCAAAGAACCAATGTTATCTGCAGCCACAAGTTCTTTTTTGTCTGGTTGTCTTGGAAAGTAGATGGTGCACCACAAATACCAAAAGAGACATTATTGTTAAATGCTTATTTTGCTTTGCATGAGAGCCTGAGTAATGCAAAGTTCCTAAAATACAGCATTTTATAGTAAGAGAAGCCAAAAGAAATTCCAACACAGCATTGCTGTCGCACTCACTCTTGGTTCTGTAATTACTGGAAGCGTTTGGAACCGAACACGCATAAACAACAAACCAAGGCAGATCCTCTCTACAACAAATCCGATCCCTTCATTCCTGTAACAAGTACAGGATAAAAAAATTATTTACCACTAAATAGTACACAACTCCAACATGCCTGAGGTAGCAGGGCCCCAAAATGACAAACTTCACACAGGACAGTGGAATGCTGTGCAAATGTAATCCACTTGTGTTCAGATACTGTCTATCCACAATGATCCAAAGTAGAGACCTCTCTTCTTTCCATTATTTGGAGTCTGGACATACAGTCTGCCCTACTGAATTTGCAATCTGCCATGTAAACATGGCTATACATTAGTCCCTGGAGGTCTTAGATCATATACATAGAATTGAATGTAATTAATGGAATATTATTTTTTCCAAAACACCATTTACAATTTAAATGATTCAGAGTTCCAAGTCATAATAGACACTGAACAATGTAAATTTTCAAATTCAGATATTATCAAGTTTTTTTGAATTTAAAACATTAATTTCTTTTCACCAAGAACTATACCTTTATATACAAATTTATATAAAAATACAAGTTTATTGTGCTACAGAGGTTTCCTGCCACTTTAAATGTATGCTTCTATTCAATTTAAATTACTTGGCAGAGTTCTAATGTTCAAAACAGCTCATCAAATACTTTGTGTACAAAGACTCTAATGATGCTTATAATATCATTATTACATTTAATGTTAGTCTCAAATAGACAAACTTCTGTGCAGAATACTGCTAGAAAGACTTCCAGATCTACACATAAAGAGAGGAAGGCTCTAATGAGTAAAAAACTACCCCCAAAATCAAAACATGCCACTCTTCTCTCTTTAAAGAAAAAAATTGAAAGCTTTATTTTAATGTACTACCTGTTCCTGTATTTCTAAGGAGGATCAATCACATTTTAAATTTCCTAACACAAAATTGGCGACGTTCTTTCACAACCTGAAAAACACTGGCTAACAAAACAGCTACAGCAGGTTGAAATCATCCAGGCTCTTGAGCAATTGCACCTATAAATTGATGCTGCAGCATGCAGTCAGTAGTGCCGGGCAGTTACAGTCCCTGCTGGAAAATGTGAATTCCCAGGTGAGGAAAAAACAACCCAGCTACATCAAAGGTCTTAATAAGCAAATACTTGACCTTACTGTGTCCCACAATGGGACAATAATGGGATCCCTGGCATCACCTCTCATCTATTAACCACTTATTGAGCACTCCTCCCCTTCAACCCTCAGCCACATTTATTGTGGCTAAGCCACAGCATGCACCTCCAGTGCTAGGCATGTAAAGCAGCACTACACACAGTTATGTCAACCCAAGTTCAACCTGGGCCACAACAGGCAGTCTTCTCCCTTTCTCTCCCTCCCACTCATCTTACACCAGCGTTCACTGATCCCCAGGGAACCAGAGTAGAAAGGTAAATGTTATTAAGTTTGTAGTGTTAAGTATACAGAGGGAGTGAGTCAGCAGCAGAGTGAGTCTACACAATATGCAGTTCAATGCTTTTACCTTAGGCTAGATTTAGTCCAAGCCTCTGGACACGAAGCACTCACCAAACGTGTAAATCAAAGACATCCAGAGAGCACATACTATATCTCAACTCCCATACAGAGGGTGTGGTGCTTCTGATGCACTGATGGAATTTTTCTCTAAAGGAATGTGAGCTCACACAAGGAAACACTATGAATTGATGTAACACACGGTAATCCCTCCCTGAGGTCAGACAAGCACCATGGCTTGTGCTACCAATGTCATCAACTCAAGAGGTTTAGTTTTATTATAACTAACTAACTTTCTCAGACCTTCCTATTTCCCTCTGTTGTACAGGTGCTAGTGATCTGATGCTATGTACTAGAGAACATCAACACAGTGCCTATATACACAAACAGTTTACATACACTATTTTGCAGTAATGTACCAAAAGCATGCATTAGAGATAAGCCTCACAAATAGTTTGGAGCAGAAAAATATTGTTTCAAAGCCACACTATTTTTTTCTTAGTAAATACAATCAGATTATAGAGGCCTAGGCAATAATTGCTACTTTTACTAGTAAGCTCTTATTAACCGCAAAAACTATTACAGGCTTACTGCAACTGTGGCTGAGCAGCATTTGCCCACTCTATGATTACTACAATGAAAATAGCTGTTCTGTTACAAATTGAACCTGCCTTGTTTCCTTACAGAACATAGGCAGGATAGGGCATCCAGTTGACAAATATATTCAAGACATGTACCATTCAACCTCTGTATTCTTGCACAAGCACACTAAGGAATAGAATTTCCTCATGCTCTCAAACTTGGGGCACCCAAAATAGATCAAACTCTTAACATAAACCTATGAGTTCTTGCATACTCAAGAGTCATTCGTTTTTCATAATTCGACAAGACCACTAGTTCTACCAATGTAAAGGAAATGGAAAAATAGGTTGAGTTTTTATTTTCATTAAAGAATTTGATTTCATAAATATGCACAAATTACCTGATTGAACATATAAAGAACTCGAGTCACATCGTTTGCATATTGGCACCTAGAATAGTCCTCCTCTGCCCAGTACCCTCCCCTGTCACATCTGCGCCAAGCTCTTCTCTCATCTTGTGAGTTGCCAGGATATATCCCACTGCCAGCTGAATAACGTGTACACAGCAGGTAGGCTGTGATGCCTGCCAATGTTCTAGGCCACCTGGGGAGTCAGAAGCAAAAACAAAAACAAAAAAAAGACAAATTTACATGACAAGTAAATAAAAGGATTAAGCACTACAACATGAAGTAAAGAGACACTCAAAACTAAGCATCTCTAAACTATTTAAAGGTCCACCTTGGCTCACCTTCAGTCCTTTCAAGCTGTTCATATTTGAGCACTATTAACAAAATGAGTACTAATGCTAGCATGCTTTTCTTCATTCTTTCATGAGGTTGCAGGTGGAGTGAAAAAGGTGCTCATACAATTACTCAGAACAGTTTACAGATTTTCTTATAAAAGAAAACAAGCCTACTTCATGAAAAAATATATTAAAGCTATCTAAATAGTTGTTAAAAATACAGTAGCAATCCCTGCAAACTTTCTACTTGTCCTGTTCACATGCATCAGTGACTTCCCAAATGACTTCATTCGTATCAACGTTAAATTGCAAAAAACTTTCAAACTAATTACGAAACAATGGTAGTAGTACAACCACTGACTGATTTACTGATTTTGCAACTAAACATATATCAAATAGAAATTAAGGTGAGAGGAAAATGCTTGTAATGTTAAGTAGAAAAAGATTTCTTTAACTAAAGTGACAGAACTAAGCAGATTAAGGAAACACGCATATTCTCCATTTTCTCTTCTGTAATTTTACTGTATATCTATAGATGCATATATACACAGATAAAAATGAGTAAGAATAAACACAAAGTTAAATTGCAATACACATCTAGTGCACTGATCACTCAAAATCTAAAAACTGTTTCAAAGGAGATGTAAGAATATAAAGAAACCACAGTTGAATTAAGCTGCAACACAGAGAAAGGCAAGGACAAGAAATGCCAGCCAGTCTGCCATGCTTCCTGCCCTCTCCCTGGTAAGATATGAATAAAATATTGCTTACATTCAGTACACTAATGCTTGAAATTGAAAGCAAAACCACATATACCTATTACACAAAAAGCCACATATCTCAAATCTCACAAGCTAACATATAAGGTACAACTAAAACTAACAGGAAAAGAAAGCTCCATTCCATCACCGCAGGCTTTCTGTACCATAATCAAGTCAAGCCAAAGAAAGCTCTTTGAACAGCCTGCAGAACCAACATGCTTTTTCTTGGTCTTAAGAATTTCTATTATCTTTACACACAGCAGTTGAATACAAAAAGAAAGTTGTTTTTTTTTTTTTTTAAAAAAAAAATATATCTGGACTGTATTTTAGTAAATGGCCAATTAATCACTGCTATTATCTAAATTCACAGATTTGCAGAACATATCTAAATTTGAAAAAAATATTTCTGCATTTGAAGGAGACTGGAGTAAATACCTTGAAGAATGTTCCACTTCACGTAAGTAAAATATAACTAATATTACCAAAACATAGAAGCTGAATTCTGGTCAGCTCGATTTTCCTTCCTTATTTGTCAATTAAGTAACTTCTCATAGCAGAGACTATGGGGATTTATCACAGTCCTCTGTGATAAACAACAATTCCAGGCAATAGTTTATGATCAAATTGATGTATATCAACATGATGTAAGACAACCATCTCCAGTATCCTGGAAGTCCTCTCTATCTCAAATTCCTGTGAATTTCTAATCAATTCCAAGAGACCACCTTGGAGTGGAAGAAATGCATTACAGGTATTTTGGCAGAGATTACTTCGGTTTGGTCAAAACAAGCAACTCATAAAATGATAGCTTAAAACAACAGAATCCTTAAAATGCATGAGTCATGGCATCACCACAAAAATTAAAAAGTCAATAAGGAATCTAATGGAAAAGATCAGGCAATCTAATTACAATAAACCAAAAGAAAAAAAACACAAAGGATTAAATTTTTGTGCATTTCTAACAGCTTGGCATTACAAGTCAATTCTCCATACTGCAGTAACATAACTGAGTTAAGATATGGAGACTTCATATGACCATCACCATTACATCTGAGTACTAGATGAGAAGAAAGGTGATTATTTGGGTCTTGTAGTATAGCTTCATTCAGCCTGGTACATATACATTCAGAGCCTTAAGGGCCACTTCAAGAATTAACAAAAGGGTCACTATTCAACCTGTATCAGGAAGGAAAGCTTATACAGGAATTAGTGGTAATAGAGGATGTTAAAAAGAAGATGAAAAAAATGCCAGCAATTATACACAGGTGTTTTACACAATGTAAACAATTTCAAAGAGTAGGTACAGATTCTGTAATTGTCATCTTATCTCCTGTAGAGAGGAGATGCCAGCAGAAAGGACAAAATCTTCCTTACAAAAAAAAAAAAAAAATCAGAGCAGCCTTTGTGAAGTGCTGCAATCCCAGTTGCAAACTTGGAGCAACATTATGTGCATCCCTGTGAGCTAACAAAAGTAATGTTGCTGGATCACGTCTGGACAACTGATAGTGGACAGAGCAAGTTACAGATCTGCTGGGAAGAGAGGGAGTACAACATATACTAACCAGAACATGTTACACATTTCTAAGTCTCTGAAAATTCTGCATGGACAAATCAAAACAGTCCAATCCGTGCAGATCTGGGGAAAAACAAATAAAAAGTTGAGCTACTTCTAAGCTCCTAGTTCTTCTGGATACAAAAAGCCTTCCGAGGATGAAGTAAAAAGAAAACAAGCAGATAAAAGACAACTGAAGAATCAGCTAACACAGATATTGGATGACATGCAGGGCCCATGAGTATTTTGGGGAACACACCCAAAATGCAGCTTCCAGAATGCAAAGATCCAGGTTTCCAGAAACACTGACAAATTCCAAAATGCTATTTCCTTGACAAAAACAATTTTATATATATATTTTTTAAATAGGTTTCTACATCAATGACAGCACTTTTAAAGGTATACCTACATCTCTTTACACAATTTTCTGAAAGCTGTATTTTTCCAAAGGCTTTTAAGTTGAAGTGTGGCTGCCTCAGTTTTGACTGCATATGCTACATTACAGACTGAGTGCCGCAAGGTGTTACACTAACTTGAACTCTGCAGCCCTACCAGATGTTGGATGACATGACCTCCAAGAAGATCAGGAAAATATTTTAATCGAAAAATGGCATGTTCAATTCCTTTGCTCACTACTCAGAACATTAGGAAAAAAAGTGAAAGAGCAGGATTCAACTAAAAAGCATTTTTTCCAGCAAGTTTTAATTACTACATTTAATTATTACATTTCTAAGCAAGTATCATTGCTAAACTATATATAGCTTCTGAACCTTCTGCAGCTGTTAAATGGGAAGAAATGAGTTTCAGTGTAAAACTAATTCCTTAATTCAACAAAGACTATTAGATGATCACAATTTGTCTCTTTTCTCTTAGCACATCTCTATACTTCCGTTATTTTTTTATGCGTCTTTCCTTTTTGTCACCGTTCCTTTATTCCTACTGCATTTGCTTTTCAATCATCTCCTTACAGAGCATTTTATCATCTTTTACCACAATCTTCTCAGAAGAAGACTGGCAACATCAGACAGTCATGTAGCCAGCAATACTTTGCTAGCAAATTTAATCATTTACAGAAACAATTTGCTAATAAAGCTCATACATTATTTATCTAATGATTTAGAATACTTTCAACTTAAAATGGCCTATTTAATGTCCAGTTTAAACTCCCAAGCTTCCTGCCGTAACTTCCCATATGCAAAACCAACAGAAATAAGCACAGTCACTAAAAGTACCTCATGGGGAACTCAAGTCCCTTGCCCTTTTCCCCTCTCCCATTCCCAATACTCCACATTCAGGTGTAAAATTCTCTGTAGCCCAGCACTGAATCAGATAGGGAAACTGACCCCAGCTGTAGCTACGCTTCCCTAGTTCCCTCTTTTTCCTTAGTGAACATTAATCTTAACTGTTCTCAGCCATAAACTGTTTCCCTCCCCAATACGTGCATAAGATGAGGTACTCTGTTCTTCCCTGAAGCAAGGTTCAAAAGGTGAACAGCGATATGAAATTCTCATCATGGAACAAAGGCTGTGTAAGTTTGGCTGTATTCTTCATTTCTTGTAAGCCTAAGCTTGAATGTCTTTCACACTTTTACCAACGCTAGCAGAAGCGCACATTTGGACTGTATTAACTCTTACTTCATCACTGCTTATAATTAGGTGCTCAAAATTTATCACATATACATGAGAGTAGACAGCTGTGGGGGGGAATAAGATTTATTTATATTTAAGCAGTGTAATTTCATTTCATGACAAAAAAGCCAGACCATGAGGTTATAGAAGCATCCTTTCTTTCATGCTTATTAACGCTGTTTTGAAAACATTTATTTCTTTGAACAGTAACTTTTAGTAACAATGGGTTTTGATACTGTAATTTCATTAGTTTACAGGTAGTCTAATATTTTTTATGATTACATCTTGATAATTTTCTAAATTCAACATAACAATTACATTTTAAACATTAACTTAACCTTGTAACAGCTTTCAAAAGGATAATTCTTATATGACAGAATTCTATCAACTACTAGCAGAAAATTATGCCAAACAATATTTGAAGGATTTACTGAAGCAGAAGCAATAGGTTATATTTTAACATACAAATTATATTTTCTATTCATTCACGGATTGTAATGTATTCTGGGATTTCTGCTAAGACTTAAAAGAACACTTATATTAAAAAACACAACAAAAACCATTCCCAAGATGGAGACAGCTTTTACCTAATCCTTATGAACTCATGCTAAACCATAATCACTGCACCAACTGAAGACAAACATTCTCCATCCCAAAACTTCGCTCTCCCATCTTTGAAAGGATAAAAATCTAGCTGCCAATTCTGAAGCAGCTTCTCAGCTAAAATGACTAGCCAGTTCCAACTAAAAAACTATAAAATCAAATTCACCTAGGATCATTTACAGCCATCTGCTCAGAACCATTTTCTCACTAGTCAAAGCCATATTTCCATATGGTCTCAAAGGTGAAAAATTACTCTACCTAAATTAGAAATGGAAGACTGTTACAGTGAACTCAGACACAGTGAAGATTTTGATAAGCTGAACATTTCCTGAAATCTTATTTCTTTCCACTGAATTCCAGAGGGGGTAAATCCTATTACACTGAACAGTCACTGAACAGCACAGGTTAATTTAATGGAAAATACTTTGAAATAAGCCTTTACCATCTGTTTTCACCTCTAATGGCAAATCAAAGAAGAACAATTCACACTCGTATCATAAAAAAGCTAAGTGATTTAAATAGATGTGTATGTTCTTTGATGAATACAGCATGCATCTGTTTGACTTTCTTCACCTTTTATGTTGAGCAGGAAGTTCTCATTTGCTAATGTGGCATTCATCCTTGCAGTAGGAACCACCACAGTGTAAAAGTTTGTTTCCTACATAAATAATTCATTACAACGTGAAAGTGAAACTCTTCAGTAATTCCAAATTGCCTCTGTGCAGCAAGTTAATCTTTATGTTTCTTCCCCTACTAACGGTTTCCTATTACCCAGATGGTCACTACCTTTCTCCTCAAAAACGTCCAGCTGATGAACAAGAAGATGAACTCAACACAAATGTTCTCAGCCAGGACTTTACCTGAATTTTTGCTAAAACTGGAGGCCTCTTGTACTTGAAAAGCTTGTCTTCTCTCCCCCCACAAACTATGTCTTAGCATCATGCTTTAACTTGCTTTTGATTTCTTAAAATGTTAAGTATTTTAGATTATTTCTACATAAAGATGACTTTAAAGAACCCTAATGTACACAGAGAAAGGAAGAAAGCTTATAAATGTAAACAGATCAACATAGCCAAGCAGCATAAAGGAACATAAATGAAAAGCAGTTATTACAATGTTAAGAAACCCTACAAACTGTAGTGAAAATATATGCTATAACGTACACTAATTCTCAGCAGGAACTACTGTAGGGAAGTACAACACAGAGTATCATAAAGGGAATTACCTTACATACAGAGAATCTATACAGAAGCTATCTGTTACAGCTGGCACCTCCAGGGGTAACGTGTTGTTAGAGTGACCAGCAGCAGAAAGATCAGAAAAGGGAAAACAGGTGAAGAAGTAAGAACACGAGATAAAATACTCTGCAATATCCAACATAATGGAATATCAGAACTAGTGCTACAATCCCAACAATCATAAAAAGGAAGCAACATTCATATTATTCACTTGAATACTCAGAAGAAAAAAAAGACTATGTTTTTATATAATTATTTTGTTGTATGAAAGCAGTTGTTTTTAAAACAGAATGACAACCTGGTGCAAAACCCATTCCACCAGTACGCATTCTAACTCTAACTTACAGCTCATTTTTAAAGTTTTAATCTATTCTAATAATTTAAATTACATGTATCAGGATATCGTTATTTGATTTCCATCTATTCCAAAGATGTAAGTTTACAAGCTCAAAATTTAGTATTTCAGTTGTGTGCACTTCTTTCAACACATGCTAATCAAGAATAAAATCTATATAAAATAGATTTTGCTATAAAATCTATTACATATCACTTACAAATTAACATTCATTTAATTTAGGTGCCCTTAAAGCAATAATGCTTGAGTTAAAAACAGAAGTAAATAGACTTTTTGAAAAAAAAAATTGACGTTACCAACCTGAAATCTCCTTTATTATTCACAACCCTCTCTGGAGGGCAGTATTGCGCAGAGCTTTCTAATACCACAATGTCTACTGTCCTTGTATTATTCCCACGTCTGGTTTGTACGTGGCAACCCCAGTTTCCTGTGGAGCCAGCCTGTATGTTTGAGATTGTCAGTGCACTGGGAAGACAAAATAAACAAACAAAAAACCCCAACAGTCTTGCAACAACATTCACTAAGTTTTTACCAAAAGACAAATTATGGAAAGACAATGGAAGAAACAACCAGTTACATAAAACTATGAGCAATCTTATAAGACCACAGCTATCTATAAATAAGTGTACTGTAAATAACAAAGAAATATGTTCTGTTCTTCTAGCTCTCAATTATGACAAGGCAGGGAAGAAACAGAATGGCCATTATAAAAAGTTCCTTGACTTCTGAAAGAAGAGAAGACCGAATGCTATTAATAGTTACCGCTGCTCTTAAACCAAAATTTTATTAGTTGTTGCAGAAATGCCAAACTAAAGTAATATCCCAAATGCATAACTTGGGATAAAGTTAACACCCTAATTTACTAATATGACTACTTAATATATAAACACTCTGTAGACACTGAAAATCAAAAATAGGTGGAATAAATGATACAGATCTCTGCTGGAGAACTTCCGTATTACCAGTTGTAGTGTAGTCAAAAGGAAGAGGGAACAATTCATGAGTTCACTTAAAAGCCCTGTTCTTGTAATTTTACCATTCGAAGAAAAGTGTATTGTACTACCACAAAGCTGTTTTATGTGAAATGCCATGCGAAAGCATTGTGTGTGTTTGTGTCAGCTACACAACCACTAGAGCTCCATCCTAAATAGTATCATCATGCATCATATCTTAAATTAACCGATTTAACTGTTACTATGTCCCTGCTAGGAAGTTTCTCTCTACATACACTCATTCTGTAAGGGTATGAGAAAGCCTTCCTGGTCATTGAAATAGTCACCAAATCACAGCAAGAAACTGCTGGGGGGCTGAGGGGTGGTAGGGAAGTGGGGGAACACAGTTTCTCCATAGGGATTTACCTTGCAATCAGTGAGCAGTTGTGAATCATGTTTTTTTCAACAAAAATACCCTGGGACTCATCAGTTTCCACTATCTTTCCGTCTTGGTACCACAAGACTTGCATGTCTTGATCAATATACGAAGCCATACATTGGAAGGGTAGACTATCTCCTTCAAAAACAACCTGGCGGTGAGATGGAGTCATATAGAAAGACGGTAATTCAAGAGGAGGCTCTAGAAATTCAAGAAATATAAGCATAATTAATGTCCAGAAATATGTTTTATAAGCGTTCTTCAGAAAACAAGACAAATTCATTAACTGTGTATCTATTATTGATTCAATTGCATTGTAAGCTACAATTTGCAAAATTTATATGCAAAAAGCTATATTTGATGCATCAGAAATTCAAACTATATCCTTTTTCAAAATGTATATTCCTTTAACGTAGTACATTCCCAGTCATTTCCTAGCCTACATCCACAAGAATGAATATAGATCTGAAAGAAACATATCCCTTCACGTTTTATTTCTTTGTAATTTCTCAATATTATTATTTGATAAGCATATATGTTATATTATGTTTATGGAGTTGATATTCCTCTTCTCATCTGTTTGTCCTCTTCTCAGGATATCCTCTTCCACTGGTGCTTATGCCTGGCTGAGCTCCATCTCAGCAACTAAATTATCTAGCAGAAGTCTGACAAAAAAAAAAAAAGCAAGCCACTTCTATAACCATCTCAGTTATTGTGAAACACTATTGGCAAACATACTGCAATTTATAGATAACATGATGCCTTTTTCCTCCTTTCCTAAAGCCATAGGACATGCCCTGAAAGGTTAGTTGAGGCAGATCTACTGTTAGGCACAGAAGACTGCCAAGTCTTTCCTGAACCTGCCAAAAAATAATCTGAGTAGTTCAGTGTGCATTCTCATCCCTCTCTAATATGAGAAAGCTTTACTATTAAGAACAAAAAACCAGTGTAGTGGTATTCCCCCACCTTCTTCTTAAGTAAATCTACTTTTTCACAAGTTTTTTCCTCTTGTATATATAGCTCTCAATCACATAACCTACCTGGAAATTATTACACTGACTCTCCCTACCCCAATTTTACATATTTGCATTGAAGACTAAAGAACAACAGAATTACCACAAAATAAAATCAGTGCTAAGATGAAGACCTTTTAACTTCAAACTTTGGCTTGGAATAATTTGTGTATCTGAGAAGGCAGATAACTAGACTGGGGAAAAAAAAAGTATCAGTTTCTTATTCCTCTCGTGAAGTTTAGGTAAAAATCACTTAAAACAAGGATTAGAAGGAAAAGGAGTTTATCTCAAGGCATTGCCACTCATCCTTAATTTTTACAGACTAATATCCATAATCAGAAACTTATTTCCAAAAAAACAAACAAGGAATAAAGCCAAGTCTTTGAAAATGAATCACTATTACCAGGTTTCATAAAAGTGCTGAATTTCAAGGAAATAAGCTTTAAAAAAAAAAATGTTCACTGATATTAACACAGTAGCAAATGCAATAGAAAGTAAGTGTCAGTTGTCAGAAGTGCTTACCGCAGGTCAGAAGCTCCTGCTTAACACCCGTCACCGTCTGTGACTGCAGTGATTTGGGATAGGCACATTTAGTTTCACGTACAGTTATATTTCTTTCTTTTAGCCACTGATGCATCCAGAGTATGTTACAATCACAAAGAAGATAATCAGTCTGAAATTCTCTGCAACGCAAAATGAGTATTCACAATGATGAAATGAGACACTCAGAGGTCTGAAAGCTTTACAGAACAGCTGTAGATGCCTCTCGCAGGCGCAGACATGCTGTCAACAGATGACCAAACCCCACAACACAGACGCGTGACCTACTACCACATATTGGAAGATACTCTAATATAACTCTGCAAGCTCTGGTGTCACATGAAAAGCAAACATTCCTCTAGGAAAGTAATCCTTCTGTAAATACGGATAACATCTACTACTTGTGTATGAAATAATTTCTAGTAATTTTTAAGTAACATGCCTGAGTATGCATCACCATGACTTAAGAACACACTTCACTGACAACAGGTTTATTTAGCAATCAAATGCTTTAACATTAGAATCAACAGAATTATGAAAAGCATCCTCTCATTTATTTGTCTTATGAGAGCCACCACTCACACAATTTTAACGATAGTTTTATTCTGCTTTATTTGTAAATCACATAAGGATTTCCATTGATTCATAAAATCTCTGTATAGCTTAATACTTTCTACTAAAACAATATACCAAATCTCCCATGTGCCTGTTGTACTTAGCTAATACAAAGAAAGTCTGTTTAGAAATAGATCAAAATGGATCATTGTGCCTACACTGTTTTATCCTCCATTAAAAACAATTTATTTCTATTTTTGCAAATGTTTTGAGGCTAGCACATCACAGGCTGAACACTTCAAACACTAAACCAACATTCATGTGAAACTCCGTTTGGTCTTTTTTCGCAGGCATTCCTCCAGACATACATTTTAAATAGCAACAGTTATTTTCAGATTCTCTTGTCAGACCTGTGAAGTTCTTGGACAGCAGCCTTTTCATATACAAATACTAGGAATACCAATTTTTAACAAAAGGAGCTGGAAGAGGGAAGGAAACATTTACCTTTATAAACAAGACATTAATTCAGTGCCAAAGCCAGAAGTTATAGACTGTGGTTAGTCCTACAGACTGAAGTTAGAGTCCTAGTACAGAAAGCCAACCACCATAACTATCAGGGAAAAAATGCAAGCTAGTCATAAACACTAATACTTTTTTTAAAAAAAACTAAATTTGTTCCTCACGCAGAATTACAACTCATGAGATAAAAGAAAAGTAGTGAGGTTGAGATGTAGCCACTGTTATATTTAACAAAACAGTACCATTCTTCAAGATAAGACTAAAGATTTTCCTTAAACATATTTAACCCTTTTACTAAAAAAGGTGTACGATGCTATTTAATATTTATGTATGAAACATACATACAGAGTAAAACTTCAGAAGCTCTGCTCGCTCAGAGCTGTGTAACACACAGAACGTTTTTGAAGGTTGTTCAATAAACACACCAACACCTGTATGCAGATTTCCTACGCGTTTATTCAGCTCTTAAAAAACCCTCTAATGATGTTTAAAAGTAAAAAAATAAAGTACTAGCAAATGAGAGCACTTGCATTAATGTTAGTGTCACTCAAAATTTGGAATTCTATGGAAGATTTGATTTGTCTATTTCTGTTTCAAACAAAAGGCCATTCCAAGAAAACACTGAAGCATGTTTTAAGAATGTTAGGTTTTTTTTTAAGAACACGAATGATAATTTTAAAATTAGATGCAATACTTACAGAGACTTTAGAGAACCAAGATGATCAAACGTTCCCTGTGTAAGCGTAGAAAACAGATTTCCAGAAAGATTTCTGAGAAGTAAAAGTAAAATGATTTCAATTCATGCTCAAGAGATTAATGTGAAACTTACTTACAAAGAAGATCCCTCTTCAACACTGCATTACTTTTTTAAAAGCCTACAAATAACTATTATAGCACACTGCCATAGTTCACAAGACTAAGAATTGTATCAAGTTTAATAGTACAGCAAAAATTCCCAGATAAACTCTTCTCCAATACTTTTTAGCTGAGGAATTTTAAGATTGGGAACAAGGTTTGGTAGCATATACTTTATTAGAAATGAGCACTTATTCAGTATACACTTCCAGAATTTTTAAAATAACTTCATTGTTTGCAGTGAATTGATGTTACTAACATGCTGTAAAAATATATATATATATAGCAAAACCTCAGTGAATACTTCAAAAACATCTTTTTTTCCCCAAAAAAGTCAGTAAGAAACAAATAGCTAAGACAAAGAAACATCCCTTAATCTTAGATGTTATTAAAAATAAATGAAGAATATTTAGAAAATATGCAAGAAAGACAGCAAAACAACCGTACTGATGTAAGAACGCAAGGTTGTGTAAGCCTGACATACATTTCTATAGAAAAATATTTTGTACAAGCTGCTACTCTTTTTCCCCAGCATACTTCCAAAGGAACTAGAAAACAGTTGCAAAGCAGGCAGAGTACATAGTAGTATCTATTGATTGTCCCCAGCCCTGCCCATTTTTATCTTAAGCTTGGTACTGACAACAGTCAGGGCATGTCTTTCATGCACACACTTAAAACAAACTAGTCCCTTTAAAACAAAGAACATTAACTTACATGAGAAAGATACTTAAGTGAAATAATACACAACAAAATTATACTTACAATCTAATAAGATTTACGAGTCCTCTAAATATGTCTGCATTCAGGCAGCCTATTCTGTTATTAGTTAGGTCTCTATCAATAGGAAAAAAGCAAAAGTTAGAATAAACCATTTCATTTCAAAATGACATACAAGTCCGCAAACTGAAGTATTTCAACTAAAATTCACAAGTTAATGGAATGTACCATATATACATTTAGTCTTTTTCAACAAAAATCAAAATGTATTGTTATATGGATATGCATACAGACCCCTTGACCCATTTCTAAAGCAATAATGGTTTACCTATATACCTATACACACACCTATTAGGCTTAGTATATACACACACCTATATATATACACACCTATTAGGCTTAGTAAAGCAAGCCTAACCTTTCATGTAAGTCCCCTCAGAACAGGCTTGGCTTATATCACTACAAAGCATATTTTTGCATTTGTGTAGTATATTCATGTGCTACTTCACTGATTTTTATTTGGCCTGCCAAAGATATCTACTCTAGTTTATTTATTGTATGCAGATATGAATATTTCAGTATTTGTATTGATACATAAACATTACATAATTTACAAGACTTAAGGAATAAAAATTAAGCTTGCAAGTTCCAGAATTGGTCCTTCAGCTTTATTTTTGAGGTTCTTGAAAGTGCAATTAGCAACAAAATCTCCTTTTAACTGAGCCAGATTACCTGAACAGTGACAAATACACATACACATGATAAAAATTTAAGAGCTAAAGTTGCATGCTGACCAAAAGCCTGTGAAAAATAGAATCACTAAGACTTCCATGACTTAAAAGCTATCCCAGATATTTTGAAAATCGGAGTTAAAAAAAGAGCTGTCATACCAATATCCTGTTTTTTTCAAGTTTCATCTAAAACAGAATTTTTACAGCCAGGGTATAAATCCCCAAAAAATGCATTAATGGAAACACTGGCACAACCTTCAATAAAGCAGCATTAACAGCATAGTAACTTCAGCATAATATTAATAGCAAGGGACTCTGTGTTCCACTATGACCCAAAGACAAAAAAATCACAGGGAGTTTAGCATTTAATAAAACAACACGATGTCGTCAAAACTAAGTGAACATTCACCCAGCATTGTCTCAAGTCACTGAAATACTAAAAGAGTGGAATAATACAAGAGAGAGTGCCAGTAAGATCAAGTGAGACTGCCAAGCTACAGGCAGTAGATATTCTTCATACTGAAGCACCATTTCTTTTGGACTGAAAGCAGACTGTTTTATACTTACATATAGATGTAAATATGTGTACATATAATTAGATAGCAAAACTATATATATACTCACACATATATACATACATACTCCATCTTCAGAGGCCCCTTCCAACCCCTGCAATTCTGTGACTGTGACATATATCCATCTTCTAACAGACACTTAAGATTTATTCTATCATTTTTTTATTATTATTATTATTTTCCCCCCAGAAACCAACCAGCTACTTACAGTCTTTTCAGAGATGAAAGTCCCAGAAATGCTCCTGGATCTATGGTACTAATAAGGTTGTTTTTAAGGTCCCTGTGTAGAAAAATTAAAACATTAATCACAAACTACCCATTAAATATAGACATAAATACGTGAAGATAAACCTAGCTTGTCTTAGCCACTTTGCAAACTACCCCAAAACCCCATACAACATATTTGTAATTTTTGACTTATCTTTCAAAATTTGCAAACCTATATTTTAATTAGAAAGAGTAATACGAACAGCATATATATTCCTTCAAACATTCTATTGATTCTTAGCACATGAAAAGGTACAAAGACATTTTATTATACTGTCCAAATAAATTACAGCTGCTCAAGATATGTTATATTTGCTCATTATATAGTATAATGCATTCTAGTTCAGTACCATTTTCTTCAACCTACCAGCATTTTAATACTTTAGCATTGCCCAACATCTACCAAGGCAGCAAAACAAGATCCTAAAAATACACCAGACAACTGAAAGTTTCCACCACCATTACCAGCAAAAGAAGCAAAGCCTTGGCTGAAAATCCCACATAAAGATATTGAAAAGACTCTGAGCACAGATTTTTAAATCTTTAATTTCTAGAACAGGAGACTGTAGGGTTTTAAAGTGACTATGTCATTAAACGGCTTCATTAACTCTACAGGTGATGTCCTTGTACAATAACTTCAATTTCTGAATTAAGATATCCTGCAGACATGGCTTAGTTTGAAAGATCACAAGTAGCATGTGCCAGCATCTACAGAGTTTTGAACATACTTTATCACTGCTAAAAATATTTTTACCTTCTTACTCAACTAATATTTGTACTGTATTATCACTGAAATTTCTCAGGCATTTATTATAACATGGAAGTTTTCACTCCTTTGGTAATACAGGAAAGCTTCACATTTGAAAACAAAATTAGTAATTCCAATTAAAAACAATGTTTTAGTTAGCCAGGGTAGAAAAAACAGCTCCTAAATCTACAACATTTATAATTCTGCCAAAAACGTGCAGTACAAGAGGGTTACATCTACCATCACACAGATATGCATGAATGAAAATACAAGTTCATCCTGAGATTTCACAACAGCATTTCCTGCAGCCAGATTAGTCAGACAGTACAACAAACAATGCCAGGGCACATGGATCAGGCCTCACTGCCATACCTAATAAACATTTTGAAGAGTTGAAATAGTTCAAATTTACCTTGCAGTATCACCAGTTAGTTTTAAATCAAACTATGGCATATATATTCTGTTTTCTTATTTCAACTTTATTTTCTTGCCCTGTGCGGAGCAGGGACTGCCAGCAGCATCCAAGGCAGTATTAGGAATCTGAAAATCTAATGTTTTTAAGCCTCTTTCAAAAGGCTGATAAATCCAGTCCCGAGACTGAGACAAATCTGAGAATATGAAATATTAGTCGTCACTTATTTACCATCAGTCTTTGGACAATGAAGAAAAATGATAGTCTCTTTTCATATTTAAGGCTTTAATTTGAAATCATACAACTCCCACTTGGGGAGAAAAAACCTTGGCAGCATGCCTTGGAAATCCACTAGTTTAGATTATCTTTAATTTCATTACTTTAATTCAAATCATACACTCTGATACATCTCTTACTTAAATTCCACGCTTCAGTGGAAAAACAAACAAACCAACCCACAACAATGTCGTTTCAGAATTGTAAGAGTTTTATTACTTCCAAAATCTGTTTCAAATTAGTTTATAAAAAGTGACCAGTCTAGTTTTTACATAGTATTTTTTCCTCTTCTTAATAAGTCTTAAAACAAGTTCCAGAGGGATAATTAAACCAGAATTACTTTTTTTTTTTTAAAAAAAAAAAGCCAACAATTTCATAGAACCGTTCAATGGATACTCCTTATTTTTTAAATAAGATAGCAAAGCATTAATCAACAACTTTAATGAAGTATTATAGAGCAAACAAAAAAACAATATCCCAAATACCCAAAGTGTTGGCTTTTTCTCAACCTGCAACAACAACAGTTGGGGAGTCTGTGTTTTGGGATTTCTCCCACTCCCAGAGGCAATCATTTGGAAGACTGGTTATGTGTTCAGCTCTCAAAAAGCATTAGCAGATGAAAACTGTGAAACATAAGAGACATTTAAACAGCACAAATTAACACAGTACTGACATGTCTGGCAGCTCTCCTAAAATAGGAAGAGATGTTGATGCCCAGGTGGTGCAGCTGCCAGGACTCCAGGATATGGGACAGCTTCGAGAAGTGGCAGCTGTGGCCAAACTGACAGACTGGTCACATTCTCATCAAAGGGGTAGTAATGTGGGGAAGACGATCTCATCAGAAAGTTGCATTTGGCTTTTGGGGGGTTTGTTTTATTCTTACCGTTTTTGATATCTGCCAACAGACCTACTGATTTTTAGCAAATGGAATGTAATCATCTTATTCACTGATTTTAATTATTTTTTCTTTGGCAAAGCTTGACCAACAGGATATAGCGATAGACATTAATTTGTCCAAATAGAAGTTTATTTAAAAACATAGGAATCCGTTAGAAGGGTTTTAGGGTGGTATTCCAGCTTCAAGCTATATCTCATTGGCACATCTTTTATTTTACAGTAACTACATCTTCCATCTAGTAATTAGAAATACTCCTGAAAAATAACAAAAACCACAAGCCAGGCAGACGAGCTATCTTGCATTGAGAAGCTATAAAAAAATAAATTAATTGTACTTAAATCTACAGAACACTGCAGATGAAGATGCCCATGTATTTATCCAGAGAGGTGACTAATTGGGATTAGGATCATAGGAAAACTTTGATTTGCAGGGATCTGTAGAGGTCATACAGTCCAACCCTGGCTCAAAGCGCAACTGAGTCAGATGAACTGTTCCACTGTGATATCCAGTCAAGTCCTGAAAACCAGAAAGGATGGAGGTCTAATCATGTAACCAACCTCTTCCAGCATTTAATCATTCTCATTAGGAAGGATTTTCTTATGCTCAATCAGAATAGTCTTTTTTCCCCACAAATCTGTGATTAAGCAGGCAAATACCAACTTATCAACAAGCAAAAATGTTGATTCCTGACAATGAACCCTAATGTTACTTGGTTAACGTAACAAAAATAGTGATGACAGAATACCTGGATTTAACTGTGGTTTGTCATGAAAAAAAAAAATCCTTCTGTTTCATTAGAATTTAAAATTACATTTCATTAGCCAACTGTCAATGAGTTAGAAGCATATGCATAAGTACCTAAAAATTACTTGTGTATAAATATTTACAATTTAGCCTTTTCTGTTTCAGGACACAAAGATTGTTTAAGTCATTACTTAAGCATCCTGCAGGCACAAATAATTCATATATGTACCTACTGGCATGTATACATTCAGCTCTCCACTACTGTTGAATAATCTTTTCTCTTTTAATAGAGCTTGAAAATTAATGTAAGAGAGACATTAGCTTACAGGGATCCTTACTATATGAAATGCCTTTTCAAAAAGGAAATGGGGAGAAAGGACAAAGTTATAAAAATAGGTTAATCATTACATAAAGCCAACCTCTACCTCCCACAATTTTATAGGGTATACACAAAAGCTAGAGCCCAGACAAGAAGCCCTATTTTTCCCTTTCCTTCAATTTCTATGCCATTTCCCACAGTTCAAACTTTTCCATTTTGGAGCACCAGCTTTTCAGAGACTAAAGGAACGTTTTCTCTCTTAACCACTAATCTTTCAAAAATTCTCTCTGAAGCGCTGCAAGGATAGGGCAAACAAATACTATTTTGTTAGCCTAACTCCCAGTCTTCTCCTAGAAGAGCTGCAAGTAACAAAAAGAAATGGGGCTTCCAAAACTGAAAACAGACCTAATATCTGTGCAGAAAACAAGTTTTTGAATATCCATAAAACCACTTCTCTGCTCAGTGTCATTCAAACAAGAAACACACTCTGATCACTTAAAAAGACTTCAAAATATAATAAAAATCAGTCCCACTACTAGCAGAACACAAGTTCCTCTTTGTGCATGCTCTGCAGCACTAACACAACTGGAACTAAAATCAGAAAACACCACTGTCCAAGAAGCTATTAGATGCTCCCAACAAATATTCCATCCTTCAGTTAAATAAAACTCTTATTTTGGTAATCTCTCTCTATATAACTTAAAGTATTTCTATAGTCTGCTCACATTTACTCAAAAATCATTCTAGAAAAAGTAAGAGGATTTATTTCAGTGTCTTACAGTAATATTGTTATTCATGAAATTGTATCTTTTCCACACTGGAAGACAACAGTCATAATAAAAATGAAAATTCCCTCATTGGAAAGTGAGAAGAAATTATTTAAAATGATTAATTGAAATGACAGTTAACTGAGGGAAGGTCAAAGCAGTACTTTTATCAACCAGTAACATGCTCACACATATGACAATGGGCACAGTCCAACACAAACAAGAAAATGAAAACAAACATATCTGGAAATGTTCTCAGCACTGGATTACATTAGCAAATACTGGCATATTTGTAATTATGTTCTCCTTTAAAATAAGACAAACTTTACTACCAAATGTAAATATTTTGTCTTGTTTCTACTCTTTCTAGGTCACTGAATAAAGTTTTCCTCATCTGAACTTCTAGATGTTTTTATATTAAGAGGAAGAGTCCAGTGGGAAAAACTGAAATCCACGATTTCTTAGGACAGAACAAAAGCCTTGAGAACAGCTTCACAGTTTGGATAGAGATGCACTGTTAGAGAATCAGGAGGGTGTTTCTGTTATGTCTGAAAGAGGCAGACTCCAACTTCTGCCAGAAGGGCTCAAGGCCACAGAGAAACAGCACTGTAAGCGTACTCTCTCTTTTGCAAAGCAGCAGCACAGGCAGTCAAACTTTGTGGCCTCCTTACTTTCCCTGTCACACATGTACACACATCAGAACTCTGTTACTACTGAGGTAACAGAGGTAACATTTAACAAGAATTTTTGGAGGATACAAGACACAGATATTTATAATTCCAACACAAAACAAAATATTCTTTCACAGAAGCACCCATTAATCTTTTTTAGTCATTCTCCGTTACAATTCCCACATTTTAGAAAGCTTTAAATATCAAGGTAATGGCAAGAATGTTATTATGTAGTATTATACTATATTATCTTTTAATTTCCTTGAAAGAACACAGAAAACAGGCTGTCAGGCTGTTTCATCTTGTGAGCTAGCAAAAGCTAATATGAAACCTGAAGTTTTTAAAAGACAACAATTGTGCATCTTGTTTCATCACAAGGAAGGTGTCATGACCAAGTCTACAACCCCTACAACAGCAAAAATAACAATAGCATTAAAATATCACATATACAAAAGGAAATCAAGAAGGAAATCTAATATAAGGGTGAATTATAGCCAGAGATGTTTCCAAATGGATGATCAATAGGGGAGTAAATCTGTCTCATTTCAAACATTTCAGATAGAAAAAGATAAATTATTTTAAGCTTTCAGTACATCTTTCATTTTGCATACTCAAAAGGCACATTGAGACCTGTGTGTGAAATGCTATTATTTTCTCAAATTATGACTTCTAAATCCAGGTTAGCACATAAGGGGTTACAGAATAAATTCAAACAAATGTATAATCATCTTTCTTCAAGCTGTTTGCAATAATTTTAGAAGCGGAGCTTACAAGTAAACAAGTACTGTCTAGTTCACAGAAGACAGAATTAAGAACTATGGTTACATAATGACGCCTTGATACCCTTCCAGAATATGGCAGTGGCTAAACTTTCAAGTTGAGAAATTCAAAGAACAGGTGTTACTTCAAATTGTTCAAACACCAACTGCAGTACAATACTCTCGTTTGGACTGCTAAAAATAACAATGAAAAGCTCACAGAAGACTCATGGTTCCTCTGTGCAAGGGTACCCTGTCAAGTTCAGTTTCCCCAGGATGAGAGTATGCTACATAGTCTCAAGGGAATGACTATTAAGTTTGAAAAATGGTTTCAGTTATACAATTACCCTCTGTCCTAAAGTTAGATGCACGTCTTAGTAGTATTTAAAGCAGAAAAATTTATCTGTTATTACATAATTCTTTCCCCTCACAAAGGCTTGCACAAACACAAGAGTGGTCGTTAAGGACTAGTGTGTCATGCCAGTTATCCCTTCCTTTACGATGAAGACACCTAACCCTCAATAATCATTTGTTGGTGTATTAATTTCTATGCTAGTACACAGTGTGTTATCTCATACAGATTATATCACCATACCATCTAAATACTGCCTATCCCAGATCACTTTAAGTGTTCAAAACATGATGCATTACTTATTGCTTTCTTTTCCTTTTCTTGAAAGGAGATATAAAAACCTAAAAATCCTTACAAACGACAGACATTAAATGGAAGAAAGCTGGGTTATTATATTAAATGAAATTAAGATTTGGATTCACAAAGCAAATGTAAATGATCACCTCAAACTAATTAGAGTTGCAAGTATTTCCTGTCTGAAAATTGTAATGAGTTTTAACAACTAACAACTGTCAGCAGATGCTTTTATTACCTAGAGCAACGATGCCAAAATAACGTGTAAAGATCCAGAATGCCATCCCTGCTGATAACCTTGCTTCTTTGGCACAATGGCTTATTTCTACAATAGAGCTCATCTGTCAGTGCAGGAGACAGATCTTTCTCCTAGCATGTGGGGATGGAACAGTGGTAGCATTTGAATTTATTTAGGCCGGGTGACTGGGATTGCAGCCTTCAAGTTTCAGAGGATGAATAAAATTCTTTCAATCCCCTGAAGCCAAAAGTCCTTTGGAACTCTTCCTAGATGTTGCAAGATTATTATGAAGCTGGCTACCTTCCCAGTCAAATGGCCTAGAAAAATCCCTATCTCTAACGTTTCTGCTTGCTCCCAGGTAGATCAACCTGCCAATCCTGACCTTCTACCAGCTGGAAAAAATGCTGACTCTAACAGAAGGTATAACACTTCTTATCCCATAGGCAATACATCATCTGAAAGGGAAAGTGAAAACAGGAAGCGAAAGGTGTCAAAGAGGTTACTCCCATCAGGCTCACTCCCATTTTTCCCCATACATTTGGCATATACAGGGACTGTAAAGTAACATGCAAAATTGTTAACATATATGTCAGTAACAAACCTACATTGCATACAGCCTCTTTTAGAGGCTGTCATATACCCGTTTCCCCTAGACAAATACTTTGAAGCTTTTGATAGAGGGCTTGACACTTCATAAGAAAAGAAATTAAACAGCTTCCTTTACAACCTAAGTTTTCATATTATAAGGCCAACAAGAAAGCAACTCCAGTCCATCATAGCTTTGCAGTGAACTTCCCACTGGAAATGCCCTAATCTCACCCAAATCGGGTTATGAGCTACAGCTTTCCTGTTGAATGTCACATTTCATTACCGCCCTTTAAAAAGTGGGGAGGTTTTTGTTTGCTGGAGTTGTGTGGTTTTTGTGATTTTTTGGGGGGGGAAGGGGGGAGGGGTGTTTTGCTGTTTTTGCATTTTCTTCACTTGCACCTAGTTTCAGAGTTACAACTTTTACTAAGCTCATTTTAGGCTGTTACATAAAATTCATTTTCATAAAGAAAATAGTTAACTATGTTAACTCTGCAATCACAAGAAGTTGTATCAAAATACAATGGGAACATATCTTGTTACCAGAACTATTAATGAAATAAACAGTATATAATTATTTTTTAAAAGTGAAAACAGATTTTTAAGAAGTACTTACAATCTCTCAAGAATGTTTAATCCAGAGAAGGAACCATTCTTCAACTCCGTTATTCTATTGTTACTCAGAATCCTGTAAAAAAGAAAAGAACAACATATTACATATTTGTTAACAAATTATTTGCCACAGCTTACACTTCTGGTGCTAAGACTGTTAAACAATCTTTCTGCTTAGCAGTCTTTACAGCACTGCCCGAATACCACACAGGAACAAGGAAGATTTATGTTAAGCGCCCTATGTAACATGCAAGCTTATGTCATAACATATGAAAGAAAAAACACCATATGAATCACTGTAACACCAAAAACACTATGATAGATCACCACAATGATGCAATAGAAAGCGTACTATTAAAAAGCTTACACACACAGCATAACGTTCTGTTTCACCGATTTTGGTTTTCCAAACCACATAGGACATTGTCTACTTCTTTTTTTTGTAATTAATTTCCCAGCAGTCCCTCACATATTCAGCTTTCTACCTTCTTTTAAGACACCTTTAAATCACGTCAGCAAGCATTCTGCCTATCCATTACTTCTTCCCTTGAAGAACCAGATCACTGCACGTTTTCTCTTCCATACAAATAACT
Source organism: Heteronetta atricapilla (assembly GCA_011075105.1). NCBI lineage: Eukaryota > Metazoa > Chordata > Aves > Anseriformes > Anatidae > Heteronetta > Heteronetta atricapilla. The sequence goes on along the minus strand of CM021734.1, from coordinate 78,425,704 downwards.
GGATCAAAGATTATTGAATAGGAGGTTCAGTGAGACTATCACTCTCTACAACTACTTCAAAGGAGGCTACAGTGGGGTCAGAGTCTGTCTCTTCTCCTAAGCAACAAACAATAGGAAAAGAGGAAATAGCCTCAAGCTGCACCTGGACAGGATTAGGCTAGACATTAAGACAAACTTTTTCATTGAAAGGGTTGTGTAGCATTGGAACAGGCTGCCCAGGGTAGTGGTTAAGTCACCATCCCTGGAGGCATTCAAAAGACATGTAGTTGTGGTGCGTAGGGACATTTTTTAGTGGTAAGCTGTGCTAGGTTAATGGTTGGACTTGATCATCTTGGAGGTCTTTCCCAACCTGATGGTATGATTCCATGGTCAAGCCCCATCTCGCCAAGTATCCTGTCTCCAGCAGCCATCTGCAGATGCAACTTACCCTTAAGCTAGGAAACTCCTTAAGAGGCTTCCTTACTTAGAAGATCCTGCTTTCTATTTCCCAGTCACTAACTTTTCCTGTTTTCTTTTTGAATTCATTTATGAATGCCATTTTGGTATCCACAACACTCCTTAGCAGAAGGTTGCACAGTGCAAAACTGTTACATAAACAACCCCTCATCTCAGTTGTTTGGATCACAGCTCCTACCACCTTCAGGTGGTGCTGCCTACCTTTTAAGCTAAAAGAAACAGTACTTCCCATCTACCCTCTCCTTACCACCCACAATTACATAGAATCCTCAGTTGTCTCTTGCCAGATGGAAGACTCATTTTCATTAATTACTTCTCACACACAAGTAATTTTTTTGCTTTAACCTTTTCTGAGCTCTCTCCAGCTTTATTACACTCAAAAAAAATTGAGACAAAAGTACCAAAACTGAAGTAGTATTCAACACACGGACAAGTCACAAATTCACACAGTGACATAAGGATGTTCTATTTTATTTCTATTTCCTATGGTTTTCTTAACAATTCCTAACATTTGATCTGCCTTTACCACTTGTACTGAAAATTGAAGTTTTCTGGTCATCTCAGTGCACATCATCTCACATAGGAAGACAACTGTAGTCATTGTTGTTCCCAGCACAATTCTCACTTCTCCAGTGTGCTGCTTCTGTCATTTTGTTGCCCAGTTAGCAGTTTCATAGACTTCTGAAATTCTTCAATTTACCCTCATTCTCAAATCATCACCCCCCCCCAAAGACCCTCTTTTCAGGTCATTAACAAATATATCATACACACAGGTCTGTAAGACCCTGCTCCATCAAGAGGACTGACCACTGACTTACAGTAGATACAAGTTTTCCGAAGTGCACATCTCTCACTTTTTCCAGCGCAAACATCAGACTTGGAGGCATGTAGTTCAACAAAACTCCTGGTGCACTTCTTAAAAGTGCCTTCAGAAATCAAGTTCATTCTGAGCAAGACTTCAGACATTCATCATTTGACTTTTTCATCCCCTAGTTCTTCTAAGAGCTCTCCAGTGAAAACCATCTCATCCTGTAAATTTATTCACTGTCAGCTTGTTCCATAACTTCTGCTACAGTCACTTCAATTTCTGACAGATCCTCTATCAAATGTGTCTTGCAGATCCAGCATGTCCGTGCTCTTCTTCACTTATACCAATTATATCTTTAGGCTGGATCACACTACTTCAGCACTAACAACTGCCACTAGGAGATTTTTTCCCAGTCTGCTATATCTTTCAGATATCCTTTACAGTAGCAGTAAAAACAAACACACCTTTCCTCCAATGCATAAAATTTATTATCTGATGACAAGCATTAGTACTTCAAAGCTCATCATGAATAAGACAAAACTAAAATACAGAAATACCGTCTATGAAAACAGCACCTTTATGACACAGCCATATATTACATTAAGCAGTTTTCTTCTCCAGGTTTCTCAAAGATCGCCTCAAGCATCTACAGTTTAGACAAACAGTGAAGGCAATTTTCATCTCAAAGCTTTGGCTTTGAGTCAATCTCTCTCAATCACACACATGCAGAGAATAGAGACAGCTGAACAATTTTTGTGAAAATCTTTCCGTTTCCAATCTGACAGACAGAAGGATTGAAAACTCTTGAAGTTAAAATTGAATCATTCAACCAAGGTAACAGTTCTGATGCTAAAAGGAGGAGATCCTGTTCCTTCTTCTCTTTCACCCATATCACATATTTCAGCAGCTCATCCAAAGCCATCCCTAGTGCCCACTGCTCCATAAGCAATGTTAAACTGCACAAACACCCCAGGGAACTTTCAAGAGCTGTCATGTCAATTACATGAACAACTACATATCACAGAATAGTGTAGGTTAGAAGAGACCTCCAAGATCACGAAGTCCAACCTCTGACCTAATGCTAATAAGTCCTCCACTAAACCATATCCCTAAGCTCTACATCTAGACGTCTTTTAAAGACCTCCAGGGACAGTGACTCCACCACTTGCCTGGGCAGCCTATTCCAGCGACTAACAACCCTTCCAGTAAAGAAGTTCTTCCTAACATCCAACCTAAACCTCCCTGGCGCAACTTAAGCCCATTCCCCCTTGTCCTGTCACCAGGCACGTGGGAGAACAGACCAACCCCCACCTCACTACAGCCTCCCTTGAGAGACCTGTAGAGAGTGATAAGGTCACCCCTGAGCCTCCTCTTCTCCAGGCTAAAAAGTCCCAGCTCCCTCAGCTGCTCCTCATAAGACTTGTTCTCCAGATCCTTCACCAGCTTCACAGCCCTTCTCTGGACTCGCTCAAGCACCTCCATGTCTTTCTTGTAGTAAGGGGCCCAAAACTGGACACAGTATTCAAGGTGCAGCCTCACCAGAGCTGAGTACAGGGGGACAATCACTTCCCTGTCAATTGCAGAACTCAGATCAACATAATGCTCTACACAGTCAGCCAGTCCTGTGTGGAAACTCATCACAGGAATGGTGGAAAGGTGAAAAGGTAAGAAAAATACTTTTAAAAGTATACCAAAAATATGCTGGTATGCGTGCCTATGTCTGTAACATCCACTAGAGTGTCAGCTAAGGTCTGCTCTTGCAAAAATACAGTTCCAGAGGAAGGAAAATTACAGTTGGCTGCATCTATGATAACCTAGTTGACCAAACAAATGAAAACATGCAAAGAGTTTTTTTAAAGACCGACAAACAAATCAAGGAAACAAGGGTAATCTTTTCAGAAATCAGCAGGGATTTCAAGGAGTCCTTGCATCCAGGAAGATCCAATGCAGAACAGAAAACCGGCACACATTCAAAAGGCTGACAGTTTGCAAGGTAGAATGCAGACATGTTAATAGTAAAAAGAATATCTTTTTAAAAATCTATCTTCAATACACAATGCTTGCAAAACTATTGATACTTAACTGAAGCATTAAAATCACATATCCTAAAATCTTTGAAACTGCTTTTACTTCTATTCAAAGAGAGAAAGGATTCAACCTAGACAGTAAGCAGAAAGGCAGGTACAGGATTCATTTTGCAAATCAAAACCACCTAACTAAATCTACAGGAAAGTAGATCTTTATTTCAATATCCATCCTGGTTCCAGAAACATGCAGAAAAAAATGGAATAAAAAGAAATGAACAAAGGAACTTTTTATATAAAACTAATTATTACTTAATGCAAACTGAGCATAAGGCATAACAGCTGCAGCAGAAAAAAATATGTTTACAAATAAAATGAAAAGAAAAAAACCTGAGGGTCAGGCAGAAAACACCGAAGTAGACACAAGCAAACAAACTACAATCTTTAGTGGCACAGAAATCTTTATTGTTTTAGTTATAACTGGCTTCATTTTATGAAATACTGATTTTACCTGTACTTTTTCCAGGAAAAAATAGCTATTCAAAATGGAGCAGAAACCTCGTCCTAAGTAGCTATAACTGGCTTAACTAAATTTAAATGAAATAAAAATTACAGTTCTGTAAATAAATAATCAGTTTTCTGACATCGCCCATAAGACAAAAGGCCTAAAATAGAAGCCTCTGAATATCCATTCACTAGGCTAAATTTCTCTCTGGAGTGTGATGTACAAATTATAGTCAGCCTGATTTAGAAAAAAAATTCTGCAGAAGCTGTTAGTTGCTTAACCATAAAGGTTTAGTACAATAAATGATAGATTTTATAACACTCCATATAACGTAAGACATTCCATCACACTTAATGTTGTAAGTGTAATCTTTAAAAAATGCAGCTTAAACTTGCTATTAATATATTTAGTCTATACATTATTAGAAGTGTTTAGGGATGTAGCATAACACAACAAAACACAATAAAGCATTCACCTCAAAGTAGACATTTTACATCCACTTTTACAATTCCTGTGCATTAATGTGCAGTGAAATGAACTGTTATGTACCACTTAGACACAGACAATTATTTTGCAATCAATGATAATTTTAATTTATTAGTTTAAGACAATAATTCTTCCTAAGAGGCAAAAATACCTACCTGAACTTGGGCATCATTAAGAAGGTGAGTGGGAAAATGAGCATAAGCACATGGTCCACTCAACCCCATCTTGTTCAACTCTTCTTTAAGAAGTGACCTCACACATAAATGATGCTGGTATCCATAGCCCAGCAACACTGCTACGCAGTACATCTCATAAGCTCCAGTTTACACTCACTCTTTTTCTGTTGGTTGGTTTGTTTTTTTCTGGTTTATGTTTGAGGTGTGTTTTCTGCTTTGTTTTTAAACATTCAACAGTACCTGCTTGGAAGAAATGCATTTTGCTTTTCCATTGTCCAACCCTTATGTACGAACACAAACTGAGACGTGGATCTACTTTATGCAGATAAACATATGCAGATAAACTCTAACAGCAGCCATTAAGCGTGATGTAATCAGCCATTTCTTTATGACAGAGAAGAAAATTTAAAAAAAAATAAATCAAGGCTTGTTTTATTTTTACCTTTAGAATGAGGTAATAAAACACTAAGTGAAGAAAGTTTTGTTCTCTAAAACACTTTTGGCTTGTCAGCAATAAAACAACCATTATTATGACAGAAGTCAACTAGTCAGGAATTCAGAATACATCTCCAAACTTCACAGATGAATCCCTTTCATAGGATATTACTAAGTTACACATTAACATCCATTAATGCTATTACAAAATAGTCAAAATGGCCTCCAAGAAGTATGAAGACTGGGAGACAGTAACTTGCAGCTGAAGTAGCTTCCAGAACAAATTTAGGAGAGCTCAACAGTGAACTAGGAAGCAGAAAATAGATCAGATCGTTTAACAGCGATGGCTGTATACTCTTAAGGACTAGGAAAGTGACCACCAGCAAAAGCTGGACTAAAATAACCATTGGTACAACCAAGAAAAATGCTTTCTGCTGTAAGCAGTAAGTGTGCAAAAATAAATATATTTATCAAAGTTTATCTTGTAGAAACTGTGATTTAACAAGGAAATAAAAACTGAATTTTGCACAGTTAGTACTTTGCCTTCTAGCAAATTATTGGTGTCAAAGGTAAAGAAACATTAACTAATACACTGAGTAGAACTTGAACAGTACTTGTTTAAAAGTAATTCCTGAAATGAAATCATTCTACAAGCTATTATACAGAAAAAGAATGATGAATCTTTCTAAAGCCTCTACTAAAGTAGAGAGCATTTTCCATTTTTATATATACACACACAAGGAAATTTAGCAATGAAACATTTCCAAAATAGAAGTTTGTAACAGGTAAAAAGATCTGTGCTATCTCACTATTACGCACATTAGGCAATATTAACATTGTAAACTAAAACACTAAACTAATGAGGTTACTGAATTATTTATATATTTCTTTTTTTTTTAAAAAAAAAAAGTTACATACTAACATTACACAATGTAATGATAGACCAATTTATTTTTCTGCACAATCTCTGAATCATTAATTTACAAAAGGAACGATGCTCATTTTGTGCACTGCTATTGAAGACTTTTTCTTGATATTCAGTGTGCTGCCACATTCTTTCTTACCGTTAAGGACAGAATTCTTGATTTCTATTGAAATACTCCAGCATTCCAGTGCCCATCACTGGAGTAACTCAATTTTCTAAGCAAAAGATACTAACTGAAAGACATCTTGGAAAAACACAACTGAAGGACAAAGCAGAACGCAAGAATGACTAGTAGTGTTGCTGAAAATCATACTACCATGAAAAGACATTGTAACATTTTAAACTTAACAACCAAAGCTCTCTTCTCTTTCTACTACTAAGGTTTTCCAGCCCAAGATAAAATGGAAAAGTCAGAAGAACATGGCAACATCTATTTTTTTTCCCCAACACTAACTCCACATTGCTGATCCTAAAGTTAACCAAAAGCACTGGCAACCTAACCCTTGCGACCACAATGTTCCCAGCACTTCCTCCAAATTCTCCCCTCCCCTAGCAACTACATCAGTTTAAGAGATGACTGACGTTTTCTGTAGCAACCTTCCTGTCATATTCCTCTCCTTTTTCCTGGCTTTCCCATTTCTAATCCAGCAGCTATACACTTCTTAGGATTCTTCCTTGCAGTTTAGTGCAAGCATACCCCACCTGCCCAAGCTCCACACAAACATGCACCAGAAAAGCTCGCTTCATGGGAAATGCTGCACACAAGTCTAGCCAGACCCTCCCAACTTAAGCTGTTAGCTGTGTACAGGACATAATTGGCTGTATCACAGAAGCTGTAATTACAGCCCATGCCGTCAAGCCCATAGTGTCATGTATTTGTATTTCCAGCGCGCACATATTACCTGATAAGAAAGTGCTTTGTCTAGACAAATCATGTCTAGACACATTAGCAAGTACTTCCTGTCAACTCCTAACATACAAAGACACATTTTCACAAAAATTTATATCCTAATACTAGTTGGCAGCATTTGTGTAGTTTAAGCTCCCCAAACTGACTCCACGTGGAGCTGGACACACAGCACAGCAGGGAGAAAGGCCCCAGCATGACTCGGCCTGTGCCTGAGGCAGCTGAATGGGGGCATCACTGCCTGCCAGCCATGGGGAGACCCTGCTCCCCTCTCCCTCTCACCACACCGTCCCCATGCCAAAAGCAGGGAGGGGACAGAAAGGGGACCCCCAGTCTGCAGCATGGGGCTGGAACGCCAGCTCACAGAAACAGGCAGGTTTAACATAACCATCAGCGTAGTTTTGACGGTTCATGTAAATGCTTGTCAACATCAGAGGCTGTCACCCTGAAACAAGACTTTGAGGTATTATTAGATGGACTAAGATCCTCCAGCCACCTTACAGGATGATTTTAGAAATCAGAGCTCAACTTACACATTCTGCCTAAGTTTCATAGTAAAACTTGTTCTTTAAAAAGAATGGTTAACTCACAATGAGCTTTCTTTTCTGACACAAGTCTACATTCATCTCCTCAGATGGAAATACATCATGAGGATAAAACCAGCAGAGTTTTCTGAGATGCTGCTATACGATCCATTTCCCACTGGCAACCTGTTACTAATCTTACCCAGATTTCCTCCGTAACTGCTGTATTTCCCCAAATTCTTGCTCATCTCTCAACTAAACCAGTTGTACTCTCCCCCCTTCCCCTCAAGAACCTTACTTATTCTACTTCCTTTTCCTCCAAAGTCTTTGATTTCCCATCCCCATAACCAACAAATCCATCCCAACTCCCCCTGCCACCTCAGGTCCTCCCCAGCTGCCAGCAATAGCTTTCTGCCTCCGTTCCTACAGCCCTTCCTTCCCCTTCAGTCCAGGGCAGTGTGGGTACCTGCAGGGCAGCACCGTGCTGCAGGCTGGACATCACCGTCAGAGGAGCCACAACAGGGCAACACATGCAAACAGCAAGTAATGGCCACTGCAGGAATCTAAGAGTGGCAAGACACGGCAGTTTTCACGGCTAAACAGCCGAATCCAACAGTGAAATCCAAAGGTGAAAATAAAATTCTCTCACTTGTTTACTGTTAAATCTTTCAAATACTTAATAGATGATTTCTCTCTGATTTTACAACATAATATTTTTTTAAATCGTAATTATTTCATGGCACAAAGCAAAATATAATGAAAACATACTTATCTTCTCTGAAGTTCTTAAATTTAAAACAATTTACTATTAATAATGAGAAGAAATGCTCAACTGGTTTCAATCTCCATGGATTAACTACTAGTACAATGAAAGCACTTAAACAGTATAGATTTAAAATTATAGAGACTATAACAGTCAAGATAAAGACTAAATAAAGCAGTAATGACAAAGCCACGAATTTGCAACTTATCTGGTCCATGCAAGTACATACATTCAAATTCTAAAAAAAAAATCTAATCTTACATCTCCATACTTATTTAAAGCTACAACAATAACATTTGAAACATGAACAAACTGCAAGCAAGAACGAACAAGACATGTAGTTGTTCATTCTTTATTCATCAATGCAGTATAACACCTATTTATATTCATTTAACTTTCAAATGTAAAGTTCTACAGTTTTGCACCAACAAAACCAGGCATACTGCTGATCAATAAAGTCCACAGTAAAAGAATAAAAAAGTATTAATCCCTTAAGATGAAAATACCACTTCTTGAGGCTAAACACTGCACAACACAACACAACGAACATCTAACATTCACTGAAAGGTTACGGAACATATAAAAGGTGTTGCTTCCATGCATATCCTCATGGGCAATAAAACGTTCTGGGCAATTCCATATAAATATTTTTCTCCAAAAAAATAAAATTTGGCCTCATTACAAAATTTAAGATTGTTCTGCAGAACTTTGCATAACTTACCTCTGTCCTCTTGCCTTGTTTAACTTAGCAGTAACCAATATCTAGCTCTCAGACTCTGATCCTCAGACTTGTAACAATCAATTAGTTGTATTTATGATAAAAAAACATTTCTAATTATTTCATGTATTTAATTGAAAGTACAATGCCCTCTCTTTGAAAGTCACCTAAACCACATGTGAATATAAAAATCAAAAAATCAGTATTAATATTATCATTATCACATGAAGATTACTACCAACTGCAACCCAACATGTATGTTGAAGGCATTACTACTGCACTAGAAGAAACAACAACACTATGAAAAACTGAGTGGCTATCCCAGCGTGCACATAATTATATGATGATACCTTCAGAAGTTCAGTAGTTTTTTAGGCAGAACAAGATAATACAAATTAGATGAAAAAGCTGTTCAAACTATGACCTTACTTTTCTTGCAATGCTTAAATATACATGTAGGCATAAATGATTAAAAAATATGGTATATATTCCATGTCCTATAATAATAATCTCACAATAATAAATCCGTTTTCAAACAGGTTATATGGCTAAATGTTAATTTGATTTTGAACGTGGATTGCTATCTTCTCAACAAAGAGAGAGACGTACACAAAATGATTGGTAAATACTGGAGAGGTCTACTGGAATACAAGCCTAACAGAAAATGAAGCATCACTATCGATTTTTACAGCCTGGATGCCACTGGTAGATAGGCATGCACAAGTACTTGAGAATGACTAAACTGTGGATATGACAATTCTCAAGTACTATACTGTCTCTGTTCTGCCACATGTTCTCAAGGAAAACATTTTTGCACAGTCCATGTATCCACTAACTGAAGAAAGTGTTAGAATCATAGAATCATAGAATATCCTGAGTTGGAAGGGACCCTTAAGGATCATCAAGTCCAACTCTTGACACCGCACAGGTCTACCCAAAAGTTCAGACCACGTGACTAAGTGCACAGTCCAATCTCTTCTTAAACTCAGTCAGGCTCGGTGCAGTGACCACTTCCCTGGGGAGTCTGTTCCAGTGTGCAACCACTCTCTCTGTGAAGAACCCCCTCCTGATGTCAAGCCTAAACTTCCCCTGCCTCAGCTTAACCCCGTTCCCGCGGGTCCTGTCGCTGGTGTTAATGGAGAAAAGGTCTCGTGCCTCTCGACACCCCCTTACGAGGAAGTTGTAGACTGCGATGAGGTCTCCCCTCAGCCTCCTCTTCTCCAGGCTGAACAGGCCCAGTGCCCTCAGCCGTTCCTCGTACGTCTTCCCCTCCAGGCCTTTCACCATCTTCGTAGCCCTCCTCTGGACACTCTCCAACAGTTTCACGTCCTTTTTATACTGTGGTGCCCAGAACTGCACACAGTACTCGAGGTGAGGTCGCACCAGCGCAGAGTAGAGCGGGACAATCACCTCCCTCGACCTACTAGCGATGCCATGCTTGATGCACCCCAGGACACGGTTGGCCCTCCTGGCTGCCAGGGCACACTGCTGGCTCATATTCAACTTGCTGTCTACCAGGACCCCCAGATCCCTCTCTTCTAGGCAGCTCTCCAGCGTCTCATCGCCCAGTCTGTACGTGCAGCCAGGGTTTCCTCGTCCCAGGTGCAGGACCCGGCACTTGCTCTTATTGAACTTCATGCGGTTGGTGATCGCCCAGCTCTCCAACCTATCCAGATCCCTCTGCAAGGCCTTTCCACTCTCATCCGAGTCCACAACTCCTCCAAGTTTGGTGTCATCAGCAAACTTGCTCAAAATACCTTCTATTCCTACATCCAGATCGTTTATAAAAATATTGAAAAGTACTGGCCCTAAAATGGAGCCTTGAGGGACCCCACTGGTGACCGCCCGCCAGCCTGACGCAGCCCCATTAACCATAACCCTTTGGGCCCTGCCCGTTAGCCAATTGCTCACAGTTAATGTTAAGATACATTTCCATGGGAGTTATTAGCCCTTTGTGTCTTCAAAAAATTTTTATCAGTTATTAGTACAGAGCACTTAACAACAATCCCAGACAGACTACTTCAACAAAAAAGGGATTAGCTGTCAAGAAAATCATTCAAATTAATAATGTAAATGTACGTTTAAAGAAGAAGCAAACTTCCACAGAATATACTTACTATTCCTGTATTTCCTGTTTGTCCATTTTTTGGTAATGAAGATTTTTTTTTTTAAGACATAATAAAGACATGCTCAACTAAGTAAAGCAAATGAAATCAAAACAGTTTAGCAAAGTATCAGACAATACCTCAAAAAATGAGTATAAAAAAGGAATGTAAGCCACTACGTAATAATAATAATGTATTTTATTTTTAAAACTTCAAGTCCTTTTACTGCAAGTAGGAAAAAATTACTCAAGTAACTACACATAATTAATGTAATTACAGTGTCATCACACACTGTGATATGAGTGACCTTTTGCTTTGAAAATCTGGGAGTATAAGAATTTGTGTTAGAAAAATTGAAAGGCTTTGGAAGTACCTGAAAGGCCAAAAAAAATATGCCTTTCAGATGCTTCATGGATACAGTTCAATATGGTTATATTTAGAAGCTGGGCAAGAACTGTGACATTTTACGATGTTTCTCAACAGCAATCCAGTTAACCATATCTTTGGACAGTACTGAACACAAATCCAGACTAATGTTCTGGCTTGTAAACCTTAATGCTTGTAAGTGTCAACACTGATACTCACGTTCCTATCAGAGTACATAGGTAAGTAAAGTTGCAGACCAGTAAGGCTCCTATTTCAGTAACACTTCTTTACTGAACACATATGCTTTTCCTCTGTTTATTTAGATTCCTATAGCATAACCTATATATAACCAGTAAGCAAAATTCTCAACAACAAGGATTATTACTTCATTGGCTTGTCTTCAGTGGAATTACATGTTCTCTTTCACAGAACAAGCTATGAGATCATCACCTGAGCTTGCATCAAAGAACGAACAACAACAGTTACCTTATCTCATGAGTATACATGAATATAGCATGCTCCTTACTTTAAGGTGAATCATGGCAGTGACTTCAGTATCTAATGAAACACAGTAGACAAACGCACATAGCTACATTCACCCAGTTATATTATCTTCACACCAAAAGCATCTCATCTGGCCGGTTAAACTACAAAGGTCAAAGCCATCTCTGGATGTTAGTGCAGGTACACCACCCTTCATTTGCATCCCAATCATTTTTATCACGTAAAGCTACAAAATAGTCAGTCCCTTTCTTAGGGACTAACTACAACCATAACTAGAGGTCAAATTCCATAGTGAATTTGAGTTACTGCACTAAAAGTAGTAGTAGCCAGTAAAGCACTAGCTAATTCTAACTAGATTCTAAACGAATCTCAATTTACAGTACAGCTTTAAATCCTAAACACTACTTATTCTCCTGTACACACCTCTCCACACTTTAATGTTCTTCCTTCAGCAGTTGCTTTCCTTCTTCAACCATAAAGCAAATTTACTTTGTCCTTTATTAATTGAAACCAAGTTAGAATATTTCTTCCTGAATTGTAACTAAATATTCTAACCAACCGTAACTAGCACAGACCTAAATTACAAGCAACAAAAGCTTTTGTGGCAAACAAATGCCAAGCACTTCATCATTTAAGTGACCTGGCCAAACTCACCATTACCAGTGTTAACCACCAACTACAAAAGCCAGGCCAACATCCTCAGATGCTACTCATTTATCCTTATTTCCACTATTTTTTTTTTCTTTCCTTACTTTTTAATGAGTTTTATCCTCATAAATGCTTAACTGGAGGAAAAATACAGAAATATACAGCAGCTCATCTACTGAATATCTAAGAGTTTGACTGGTGATGAAGATGTAATCAGGATCTCCAAGAAGAACATAATCACTAAACTTGAGCCCTTCTTAGCTCACTCCCAGAAGTGTAATAAATTAAAAAAAAATAAATAAAAGTCTTCATATTAAGATTGCTTTCTGCAAAGTAAGAGTCAACATAAAATAAAATTAACCGAATTAAAACACAGGTGATCTACACAACAGTAACCTATTTTCAGCTACTTATCTCCACAGCAATCCACTAATCCAGAAAGCTATAATAGAACTAGTAGTTATCTTAATAGAAGGATCCCACAAGAATCAAGATTCAAGATAACTTAGGGCAGTTTGACTCTAATCAGACAACCTTTCCCACCAAGTATTGCAGTTCTAATTATCAGCTTGGAGGGGAAAAAAAGGCAAGAAATTTTGGCAAACAACTCGGTAACAATTAACCCAGCCATTACTAATCAACACAGTAGCGAAATGGCAAATGTCAACCCACCTCATAAACTACCAGAATCTTCTAACCAGGTTAACACTGATTCAGCAAAATGATATGGAAAGTCACTCCTCAGAAGTGAACATGAAAGATCCCAAACCACAACACTTACTGTGTCCAGTCTCTTAGAAAAGAGCCTTGGTTTAATAATCTCTGCCTTACATTTAAGTAAAATTTAAAAGTATGTGTTCACATTGATTGTATCAACGTAGCTATGATACTTGGTAAACAATGGAAAAACATGTTCTTGCTAAGTCTATTAAAAGTTTATTAGTATTTAAGAGAAAAAATGTTTCAGAAGTTATCATAATCTTCAAAGGCCAGTTAAAAGTGAAAGCAACTAATTACTGTATGTAGATATGCTCTAGATACACTCTAGATAATGAAGGAGTATGAAGAATCAAGATGAAAGATGAGCCATTCTTCCAAATTGTTCTGTGACTGCAATTATGAACAAAGGTCCATTCACAACAAGGCTGCTGTATTTGATATCTGCTTGTCTCCCACAGCAATCACAGCTGTGACTCCAAATTTTTTGAATCAAAAGATCCCCCACTGCCAACTTCAGCATATTACCCAAACTAACAAATACTTTTTTTTTGTGAATACTATGTGCTTAATAGCTAATCAGCTGCAAAGCACTTAGATAACAAAGACTAAAATGAATTTGTTGATCTAACAGCTGTCACCATTCACCTTTTGCTTTCTTGTCTACTTCAGAAGCTTCACACCAATATTTCTGGTCACTTCTCACAGGTCGTTTAGAAATACTCGCTGAGCCTTTGCATACTGACAAGCTGAGCATAACTGCTTTGGACTTGATTGTCTCCATTTTTGTTTCTCCCCTTTCTCATAGGTCCCCATCCACGCGACTCGCATACACATCTCACTGTAACTTCCCAAATAAGTCCTTCCTTCGTGTTTCAGCAATGCCGAAGTTCACAAAGACAAGTCAAACTGTTCTCATAATAGAGGTATATTAAACTCCAATTATTTCTAGATCTTTCAAACCTGTGATTTCCTGTCAAATAAATAGGTATCTTAAGCTAGACCTCATAATAGAATTTCTTTTCATAAACTTCCTTGCATGCTACTTTGTTGCACCACCAAAATTGCAGTGGCTCCCTAATAAAATGAACACAGGTTGCCTTTTTTGGGCCATCCACTGATGAGATTCAGTGTTGCAAATCCTTCATCTGCATGTGCATGCTCTTTAGATGAGCAGCAATACACTTCTTACTCTGGAATAAGCTGCACACCCAGTTTGAACTTGTTATTCAAACGGGCAAGCCAGGATTAAGTCCAGGTAGAAACAACACGCCTACTGTTACCTGAAAGCAAACTGACATTTTCCTAAGAAACAAGCTAAGTCCCTTTGGCTGCATGACAATATTTGTTACCGCCAAGCTCCCTGCTTGCCACGCACCGAGCGGCTCACGCTCCCTACTCACGCTCGGTGGACACAACTACGGTACTTCGAGGCTGGCTTTCCCTTGAAAGTTCAAAATAAAGAAAGAAATACACCAGAGAGCTCTTTAGAAGTTTAAAGGCGACTCTTCGCGGGATAAAGCGACGCCGGAGTGCACAGGCAGCCCCAGCACGGAGCCCTTCCCCCCCGCCACCGCCCGTACTCACAGCGTGACCGTGCGGTTGGGCAGCGCCTCGGGAGGCAGCACCCGGGCGAGCTGCAGGTTGCTGCACACCACCTTCACCTCCACGGGGCCGCCGCCCGCCGCCACGGCCGCTTTCCCGGCGCTCTTGGGGCGCCCATCGTACTTACAGCCCGGGGGCAGCGCGGTGCCGCCGCCGCCGCCCCCCAGCGCCGCCGGGAGCAGCAGCAGTAGTAGCGCGGCCAGCAGCCGGGCCGGCCGGCGGTGGCGGTGGGGCCGAGGCGGGCGGCAGGGTGCGCGGCGGGCCGGGGGCAGCATGGCGGGGCCGCGCGGGGCGCTCAGGGTCCCGCTCCTCCCGCAGGAGTCGGGGAGGGAGAGCAGCGAGCTGGGCGCCGCGGCTCGCCGTGGCCTAGCTCCGCGGGGGCGCTGCCGCCATGTGGCGCCGGGGGGGGGCTGCGGGCGGGCGGGCAGGAGCCGCCGCCGCTGCCGCATCCGCCCTCGTCTTTGTGTAGGGGCCGGGCGGGCTCCGAGCGGCGGCAGCGGCAGCAGCGCCGCCTTCCGCCGGTGTCGGAACCCCGCGGCCGGCGCCCCCCGCCGGGCCTCGGCCTGACCGCGCAAGCGCCGCCGCCTGGGCAGCCTCCAGCGCGCCTGCGCCTCGCCGGCTGGGGGGACCCGGGCGGGGAGGTGCTGCTGCCCCGGGGGAGCCGCGGTGGTTCCCCGGGGTGCGAGCGCCTCCACTGGGGAACCCCCGTCCGCTCTTCTGCCTCTGTGAGGCACTGCCTGCCGGCGGGGCCTTCCTCCTGCAAGCACCCAGTCTGGGGGAGTGTCCTCTTACCAGCGCTCTGGGGGATGGTGGTGCTTTGTGGGTGCCGTTCCCCTCGTTGGTTTGCACGTGTGCCTCATCTTTCGTCCCGTGCTCCGAATCTTCGGTTGTCCATATGGGACTGTTCCTAGTCATGCCTCATGGAAAAAGGTCATCCTGTGCCTAGGTGCATTTAGCCTTTGTTGCCATGATGTCTTGCACTCAGAAGACCATCAGATCATCCTCAGATCGTCCCTGTAAAAATGAGGCATTATCCCCACTTAAAAGCCAAGAAGCCAAAAGATGGAAAAAGTTGTTTCAAAATCATCAGTCTCACAGATTAAGCAAACAAAAACACCATACCTACAATGAGTCTTTTCATTATACTCTTGGGACTGCTCTTCTGGGAGTCATTGGGTCATTTTTGTACTTTCCTAAGCAGCTAGGCTGGCCAGGCCCAAATGCCTTTGTGCCAATGACAGTAGAAGTTCTCAGTACATTCTTTGCCTCCAGTATGTGTGAGATTAACAAAATGGCTGTCATCTAACTTGCAACCGAATTACAAGAACTGGCAGCACCTACTTTAAAAGTTTAAGGAAGACTTTCCAGAACCCATGGGAAGTTGATGGTTCCTAACTAAGAACTCACAAAGCCACATCCTTGTGGAAGAGCACTGGCATGCAACACCCTTCAAAATACCTATTGTTACACAGAAATGCAATACTAGGTATTGACACTAACAGCTGCCAAAATGAGGCTAAGAAAATCTTTAACATACTGTTTCCTTGAAATGATCTGCAACACCTCAGGTTGCAGCCTGGTTTTGGATGCAACCTAATAAAAGATATAGGCGGACAACTGGAGTTGTCATCAAAACAGCATCAAAATTACTTGGGCGTGTTGTGGGTACTCTTTACCTACCACCATGCTTTGTCACCTCTGTTTTATGGCCTCTTACAAATCAAAATGGAGCCTGTCTCACTTAATGAAATTGTTGACCAGAGTACAAAGAGACCATAGTTCCTTGAACTTTAATATTAGTCACTGAGTCACTCAGCAGGACCAGCCTGATCTGGATGAGATGTGAAGTCACAATTATACTTGAACCAAATTAGGTCAGGACACGAAATACAAAATGACAATGTCTGTGCTTTTATGATACTATTGTGGCACCCATAAGAAAATATATATCTGATCAGCATATAGCTCAGCTGTATAAAGTCAACTCTTCAGTTTGGGGCTTTGTTTTAAACAAATTCAAACTGGAAAGCGAATTTATGTTGGGTCAGTGCTTTGCATCATGGAGCCCCATTATTTTTGATCTGGCACCAGGAGTTTTGTGTCTGGATTTACTTTATCAAAACATGGCCCAGGATAACTTTTCTACTCAGAATTAGTCTGGAGTTAAGCAGCTCTTCACATTTTCTACTTTCTCCTACCTTCACTTATGTCAGTTCCATGGTGTGGTTCACTACACAGCTATGTAAAAGGTAAGTGCTGGCTGAATCACAACTGTGACAGTCAACATGGAGACAGGGCATAGCGCTTCTTCTGGCAGAGTATGTCACTTCAAACCATAGGGACCACTGGAGTTTTGGCTTAGCATCACCTCAGTTTCAGCATTCCTAATCAAAATTGCACTTCAGTTCTACTGAAGGGAACATTCCCATTTTTTTCTGCAACTACTTGTTCTTCTCCCTTGCCTTGAATTTGTGGTAATGCATTGTTTAGGCCACATTAGTTTCCAGTTGCATCAGTGAGGTGATCTACATTGTCACATAACAGAGGTGATGACAGAAGTGGTGACGAGGAACTATTTCTTCTGGTGACTGCAGTCACAGACCATTTTTACTCTTGATTTTCCCATAATCCTGAAGAGACAAATTCTCACCACTACTTTTTATATTAATGTCCTGGCCACTTATATTCCTTTTATTTTATAAATTCACATGTGTTTCTTGACCTTGGTGTTTCTCAACAATCTTCTCTGTTCTCACCACTCCTCTGAGATCACCCCTGCTAAGGTCTCTATGTTTCCCAGCTGCAAAGCTCCTACCATTTTAAGTGATGCCTCTGTTTAAACTGGTACTATTGAAACCTCAAAGTGATTTGCTGAGTTTTATTTTGTTGTCTTCTCTTAGTTACTCTGCCTCTGCAGTGAATCTAATTCCAAAGCATATTGTTCCTCACCTGTTTTCAAAAGGCTTGGAGGCTTTAAGCAAAAAGCTGTTCTTGAAGGCTTGTGTTTTTACCATCTTTCCTCCTTTGTGCAAATACTGCAACTTCCATTTTCTGCTAAAGATTTGAGAAAGTATTTTTTTACATTGACTCAGAAAAGCTTTTAATCCAAAACATGTGTCTCACAGGAATCACTTAACATATTTCAAGTTGTTGTTTTTTGTTTGTTTGTTTGTTTGTTTGTTTGTTCTTTTGAAATGTATTTTTTTTCACATTCATTAGATCACTACCTGTATTGTAGTTGTGGTGGTCTAAGGATATAAGGATTAAATTATGTTCTGCAGCTGTTTCAAAAACCCAAAAGTCCTGTTCCTCCTAGATTTCCCACAATCCTTCTACTTTTTCAGTTATATACCCTGTGTCTTGGTCTACCTGTGGTATTAATCTCATTGTACAATAAAACCATTCAACTCAACAATTAACCTACCCTCTTTTTTTTCTTCCTTTGTTTTCTGTTTTCTGACAGGTTATGGAGTTGAATCAGCTCAAGGAAGAACTAAAGATTACCAGTGTCGGAACAAGGCAAGAACATTAGCAAAGGGAGCACAACCTCCTGTCTTAGCAGTAAAATAAGCTAGAATATATAACTTAAAGAAAGACAAGATTTGCAGGGGGAGGCAATATCTTGTAGTAGGTGATATGGCTGCAAAAAAAGATGGAAAACTGTACCCAAAATTTACAGGACATAGTAGGAATAGCAACAACTGAAAAATATTCTCTCTTTCTGCAGTCTATGCTTCTTTTTCTTAAACACTGAATGAAAACAAACAAAGACCCCCTAACCTTTCTTTCCCTCAGTCCTGCAATACTCTGTCAGTGTTGGTAATCTTGGTGGTGTTGGTAATGCTTTACTTGAGGTGAGACTTGAGCTTTTTAAAATGTATTTTGCTTCCAGATTGCAAAAAAGCATCCTATGTCCTTTTTTGCTGTTTTTCTTCCCTTCATAAAATCTACCACTAACACATTTAATTTTGAAAATTATTTTTTTCCTCTTTTCATTCTAGTTTACTAATTACAAAATTTTTATATCCAAGAAATTAGGAGGAAGGGGGTGGGAAATAGGGGAGAGTGAAGGAAATTCTTATCAGCATTTATGTGTAAACAAAGATAGTTTTGGCCGCACTTCAAATCCTTCATGTGTCCTCAGGGTAGAGAGATAAATTGGAGCTCTTAAGTGATTTTTTGTCTGTCTTTCATTCTGATTCTTTGCTTACTCTTGTCCATTGCTTTTATCAGTTCAGATTTCACATCCCTGCACATTTTTCTTGCGCAATCATCACCTTCATCTAAATGATTGTTCCCTAATTTTCCTCACAAGGGACCGTCATGCTGTCCCTACTTCTCATTGCTGTGGAGTCTTCTACCTACCACATTTAATCTCTTTCCTTAATGGATTGGGACACATGTTTTGTTTGCTACAGCAATCACCAAGGAAGAGGAAGCATTTGGTTGCTCTTAGCTATGTCTGCAATACTGTGGTTATTTGCTATTCCAAGTAGACAGAGGTGATGATAACTGCTGGCACACGCTGGCTCGCTATTAACCACTAAATCCGAGCAGGCACAGAGTCACCTTTATACATCTTGCACAACTGTAGGTTGTAGTATTACATCTCTGCCTCTGTCAGTTCACTTACTTCTGAGCTCTGTTGTTGGCTTGTGACAAACATAGGCGTTCCCAGATGCAGAGCTGACGTTTGTCATGTTGGACACAACAAACTTAGGTACTGCTGTGTTCAAGGGTCAGGATCTTCAGTGTCAGTAGTATAACTAGGTGAAATTACATTTTTTAGACTCAGTTGGGAAAACTGAGGAGACACACTACTTCCCTTTACCTGGTTGTTCCTTTAAGTAGACGTGAGTATTTCAAGAATGCTTTGGCAGAACCCCAAACATTAGTTGGCTTAGTTTGTGAACTTCTTATGGAAAACTTTTTGGAAATGCTTAAAAGGAGACTGCTCTCTAAGTTGTTTATTTAGAAGTCTCTGGTTTTGGTTTTCAGTAAATCCCACATTAAGCCAGAATTAGACAATGAAATTTTTTATGTTAAAACCTGAAATATCACCAGATGCATTTCTGCAGAAAGATCAGTCGGCCCTGAAGATTTTCATGCTTGATTTTTCTTTGCCTTGAGCAAAGGGAAAAAAAAGTACCGTGTGGATTCAGCAGACTCATGCAGGGATCTCATTCCTCCTCTGCTGTTCTAGTCTATAATTGTAGGTGGAAGACTGACTATGAAATACAGTCTCATTGCTAAATTTTTGAAAGCAATGTACACTGCACAGAAATGCGTAAAATATATTGTGCCAGGTTTCTTTTTGACATGCAGTCCAATCACCACTTCTTTAGTATTTGGCCTCCAAATAAATGTTTTATGTAACTTTGAAACCTCATGGTTTTTTATATATCCAATGTGAATTTTCAATAAAATCAAAATAAAAAGTTATAGAAATATATATCTGCAGGGAAGAGGAAGAAGTAAATACAGTTCTTGTAAGACCTTACATTGAAAATGTTGCTAAAATTTGTAACTGTCACTTTAACACCTTCTGAAAAGATTGGCATCTGTTAGGCACATTACTCAGCATTAATAGACTTCCAAGCAATAAGCTACTAATAAAAATGGAAATAAAGTAGTTTTCCTTCTATTCCTTGTCATATGTCATTAAATACTCTAAAAGATGTTATAATGTAAGTAGGATCCAAGGACATAGATTTAGGGGCGGGAGTAGAATTAGCAGGGAAAATACAAGCTGAACTACTTTGTTACTAACACATCAGTGCTTATGGCTGAAAAGAAGGAAATGGTATTCCAAGATGGTAGTGATTATGTCTAGCCAGATAGATGGGGATTTGCACTGTTGTGTGAACAATGCATATGAAAGAAAAGCTGTCTGATACTTAAGCATTCAAATGGTTCAGAAGTTAAACTTCCTTAACATGAATACTTTGAAGAATTTCCTGCATTCCCAAATCTTATCACCTTAGATTTTACACAACATTAACCCTAGAAAAGTCCCAACTTTATTGACTGTGTAATGGTGCTTGAAGCAAGAGATTCTCTTTTTCTTCCCCTGCAAAGTGCCTCAAATTGAGGCAGAAAACTCTGAAGAAAAAAAAAATGAGAAAGGTTCATATGGTAGTTGGAATAAAAAAGGCTATGATGGCCAGAGGAGGCAAGTGATTTCACAGTACCATACTGACATGGGACTGTAGCTCAGACAATGTCGTACAGGACTGTGCCAGCCCAGCTACACATCTGGGCTCGGAGGTGTACCTACATCCAGATCCAGCTGATAGAGCAGGAGTTCCAGTCCTGTTGGTGGCAGAGGTACAAGTTACCTTTAAACAGAGGCTGTGGTTTTCTTGTTGTCAAGTAACCAAGATACATCTACAACCTATGTAGACATATTACCATGCAGAGATGCAAAAAAAACAGTAAGTGGATAGGAGATGCAATGTGTTTTACCATGGTACTACTTCTGAACTCAAACCCATACCTTTCAGCAGGTGGAGCCACAGCAGTAGGTATAGCATGCTTATCTGGTCACAGAGCTAGTGCTCCTGTCATTAGAGAAGTGATCTTTGTGCCACCTTCAATTACAATAAAAAACATCCAAGAAATCTGCAGTAAGACTCGCAGTGGTCTTTTATCCCTGTACATTTTATCCATAGGATTACTTTTACTTCTGTTAAGCAACCACAAGCCATAAAAAATGAAGCAATAGGAAGCATAATAAACAGCAATTAATACATCATTATAGGTTTGCTTCTTGAGGAGGAAGGAGATTGGGAAAATAAAGGACTTTGATGTCAACATCAGCAAAATTTCTGGATCCTGCATTTTGGATACTTCATCATCCTGACATCTACTCACTTTTATAGGCACTTCAGCAGTGAAACTATCCATTGAAAACTTTTTACTCAAGCAGGCCCCACGGACTACTCACTTTTTTGTGTTTTTTTGAAGCAACGGGATTTTATCTAGATAAACACAGCACATTAAACATATCCCATGTTCTGTTTTGTATTTCCCAGAAACATTTTCAATTGAGATTTAAGTATTTAATTTAGACTTCATAAAACAGTTAATATATATTAAATAAATAGCAACTACATACTCAGACATATTTGCAGAGTATTATGGCTATGCAGCAGGTCCATATCAATTTCACAGTTATGAATCTATTACATAACTTTTAATCCTTTGTGAATGTTTAATAATCAGTATTCAAATAACATACATTAACTGTCCTATTAAATCTAAATTAATTGTGGCTCAGGGAACATTAATTTAAAAGGTTACCTATTTTCCCAGCAGATCTGATTTTTGTTTCATATTTTTTCTTTAAAATTAGTCTTAAAGACTGAGTAAATTTGTTTCATTTAGAATATAGTTACTAGGTGCTCCGAATATCTGTGAATCACGTTCTGCCATGCTTCTCTGCTAATAGCAATATTAAAGATTCTCTCCCATTTCCTTCCAGTGTCATTAGCATTACCTGAAGATAATAAAATATCACGTTTGCTTAGAAAAGGTAAACCTTTTTAACTGCAAGAACTGACATTCAGCAGTTCATTAAAATCATTGAGTAAAAATTCAACTGTGGGATTTGCAAATTGTGAGTTTACAAAATGACCATCTCTCAGGATGAGATGTAAGACTGAAAATTTACAGAATACATTTTTTCTCTAAATGAATGTGGATCACCACAGAATTGATTTAATAGTAACTGTATCTCTTGCAGTCTTCTGAATAACAAACGTGAGAAGCTAGCATAATGCTAGATTTAGACTTTAGATTTCTTTTTTATTATTTGATAAAGACTGCATAGCAATGAGCAATAACTGGCATCAGTGTTTTGATCTGTGAACCAAGTTGTGTCATTGGAAAAAGGGACAAGACTAATTTAAACTAATGCCAGAAAAAACTGTTGAGTTATGCTGCCTAACACATACTACAAGAAACCATCAAAAGCCTGGACTGACCTCAGTAAATTATATCCAATTCAGGATCTCTAGAAAAAATATTTTTGAGAACATCCAGAGCTAGAGAATCCATTGCTTCTCTTCAGAATGCATTCCCAATGACTGTTTACCTTCAGTTTTATAGTAAACATACCAGTTTGAACTTTTCTGCCTTCATGTTTATATTTTTAGAATACTGTATAACTATAAAGGCATTTTTCAGCACCCTGTATCTAATTCTCATTATTTTATCCATATACCCCGATTATATCACCTCTCAGTCCTTTTAAAGCAAGTCTCTGTCATACAAAAGGCTTGCCAGCCCTTTTGTGGATCTTTTCATCCCTCTCTACAGTTTCTCAACTTATCTAAAAAAAACAGTCACCAAAACTATATACACTATTCCAATACTAGTCTCATCAAGGCCATATGACTTCTTTGTTCCCACTCATAATTCCTTCTATATTTCCATTGTCTGTATTTTGTTTTCTTGCCACTGTCCTTTGAGAATCAGTGTTCAGGAGACCACTGAGCAGTATTTGGTTTTGTAGATCTACTTTGAGTTCTTTGTCCTGTCTAGGTAGAATGCCTGTATATATCTGTGTACGTGGCAATATGAAGATGCATGTAATTTTTTAAATAGAAAGAGTGCAGCAGGCTGCTTCCCATCCTGCATGTTATTTTTGCATGAAAGTCTCCTTATTTCTGAAGTAAAACTTCTGATGTCTGAGAGTTCTGTTGCACTGGTGCTATAACAACATCTAACAGGCAAACCACAAGCACAACAGAGCAGTGCTCCAGCTCTTCATCCCAATACAGTTCCCACTTGAAACCTGCAATTTTTGGATTACAACTGTGGTGTAATTTAAGTCGGAGAGGATCTCTTTAGGTCATTTTGTTGAACTCCAGCTCTAAGCAGAACCAACTCCTGTGTTGGATAAGAACTTGTAAAGAACAAGATAAGGTCCCAAACAACCTGATCTAAGTCCCATGCAAGTTGCTGTGCTACAGTCCTAAGGGATCTGTATTATTACCCTGTACATATTATCCATCACTATTATGCATAATTACTTTTTCCAGATTTAAAATGTTTCGTAGTACCAGAACTAAATCTGTAAAGAGACACATGAAAAACATCTCAGCATAAGGAAACTTTAGGTGTATTAATTATTAAACACTTAACCCAGATAACACGTATCCCAATGTAAATGTATAGCATTGATTTCTTTTAAACCCAAATGCTGTTTGGTATGGTGTTACAGCACTCTGAGAGAAATTACACCTATGAAGTTACCTTAATTGTTCAAACTTTGTGTCAAGAAAGAACAAGCCCAAATACATGTAAGAGGTGTATGTTAAAAATGGCAGATGTTAATTTATAATTTTTCATTGTTGAACAATTGAATCCTGTGTTGACTTTTGCTAAACTTTTCCAGATTAAAAATTCATACAAGTCATTATGCTCTGAATATTGTCACAACAGTACTACCGCTTCTGTTCCCTGGAATTCACTCAGCTTTGCAAGACATATTAAAGCGAACATCTCTGAGTAAGAGCTGTGCTTAGCAGACTCTCCTTGGAGTCTCAGCCACATGTTAATTGAGCACTGCAAAAAAAAAAAAAAAAAAAAAAAAAGAATCCTTCATAGATGTATGACATTCTCCATGGTCACAGTGATGACTGAAAATTAAGTGTGTTATTTTTACAAGACTTCCAAATATGAAATACATAGTTTTGAACTGTATTTTCTCCATTCCTGTGCAGACCTGCTACATTTGTCCATTAGTTCCTATTTTGCAGCATCTTGCAGCCAGGCTGTGTTCCCATAAATTTGCAATGCTGTGTTGTAGTTTTAGCACCCACCGCATGTCAAATGTGTCAACAAGCTGTTGCTGGCTAGCTTCAAATCTGATAGAAACTTAATAGATCTTAATATTTGCTGCAGGAAGAAAATAGCATTGATAAGGGCTCTTTCATAGTTCCCTCTCATGTTGTGATTATCCTGTGAGCTCTTTTCCTTGAAAGCTGAATATTGAGGGAGCTGATGACAGTAACTGTCTTGGAAGAGCACAGGCCTCATAATCTCGTCCCATCTGTGGAAACAGGGAGTGTTTAAAAAGAGTTAAATTGTGTTAGCTGAAGGAATAATAGACAGATTTATTATCCTTTAAAATGTTTAGCTGTTTGCAGCTGAACATTGAGTTTAAGGCCAACATCCAAAGAGCTGATGAGATTTAAGTAATAAATGTCTTTGTGAATCAGTCCTCAGCTACTTAAGAACCAGATATTTTATATTACTCTGCCCTTTCAAAAAAGTACCTATTTTCTTGTCTTGATAGGACTTAATTTTTCTTTCTCATATAAAGCCAAACATTACATCATTTCTGGCTCTTGCCATGCTATTTCTTCCTGTAGTGCTGTAACACTGATGTTGTAGGCCTAGCTCTACTTTGGCTAGAGCAGTGATCTTTAATTTGTTGATTCGTGATCCAAAAATAATACACCAACAGCAGCACCAATATTTTACCTTGCTGCAGATATTCATACTTACGGAAAACAAGTAGTATGGGCAACAAGAGAGGGTATGGCCTTGTAGGCCAAAGACAGAATCCATTCCTCTCATCCAGTTTGCGTACAACATTCTCTTTTGCCCACTGAAGTCATTTATAGGTCAAACTAGGTTTTATTAGTCAAGTCTTACTTAGTGTTTACTGTTTAATTTGAAATCTGTCTCCACTTACTTCTTTGCCTCTGGAGACCAAGGAGGATTGGGGTTAAATTTATATTAAAATTTTAAAGAAGAGGATAAGTGAGGGATATGGAAAGATGAAGAATTATAGGCCACTGAATTTAACTTCAATACCTGACAAATAACTAGAACAATTAGCAAAGCTAGAGCAATCAGTATGTAAACAGCTTGAAGAAAATACAGTGATAAATTGGTAACACATTTGTAAAAAGCACAAATCAAGTGAAAACAAACTAATTGGTTTCTTTGATGGAATAATGAATGCATAAATGAAAAGTGATAGACACAGAACTTCTTAATATTAGTAAGACACTGATAATGGTTGCTCATTGCATTCTTAGAAAGAAACCAAATAAAGTTGGATTAGGTGGAACCACCATAAATTGACTACACAGGTAAATAAATCAAACACTGAGAATCTTAATGAACAGTTGAGCTGGTAGCCAGGAAGAGATCAAAAACATTTTAGATGATTAGACACCCTACATAGATCAATTTAGACATGAAGGGTGTTTTGCTTGATTTTTTTAAAGAAAAAAAAAAAAAAAAAGAAGAAAGAAAACTATCATAAAGCAGCATCTAGCGTAAGAAACACCTAAATAAAGAAACTGAGCAGAACAGCAGAAATGTCATCCATTTTGGTTCCATGCCAGCACCAAATAGCTTACATCAGCATCGTTTTTCTGCTACACAGCTGAGTTTCTTTATTTAGACATATTAAATACTCTAGAGCATATCTAAATAGAGCTTTGATTACTGCAGGATTATCTCAAATTTATTTATTGATGTTGCTTCTGTTGACTGATATTTCTGTCCATCTAAAAATTGCATGATTCATGAAATGTTTATGCCTTGTTGTTGTGGCTGAGTGAGAAAAAAAGTCTAATAGCATCACGTCTCTGAGAACTTTTGCTCTGTTTTCTTTATAAAACATAATAAAGATACTTATGTTTATTCATTTGTTTTACCACAGCAAATAGGCAAACTGTTGGTAGTTAGCCACCTACACATTTTGACACATAAGAGAATATTTTGGAACAGAACAAAATCTTGTTCTTGTCCCAAAAACCAATCACTGAGATGTGACTGGAGACAACATTTGCTAGAGATGCAAGCGCCCAACATATCAGTGAGAATTCTTTGTAAGCTTTATAGACAGCAATTGTAGCTAGCACATCAGCTTCATCAACATTGTCAAGATTTTTCATAATTTTTAAGGGAAAGGAACCTCTTTTTTTAGAAATCTTAAAGAAGGATTATCAGGTTAGTTTTTGAGATCCTTATGAAACAATCTTCCCAAGAAGGGTAGCACAAACCTGAACAGAGCGTGCACTAATCAAATCTAATAATAGAAGACAAAGGTATTTTAGACATTAGCGTAGAAATAGTGTTGAAAGGAGACATCATGACAGAAAGTTAGAAATCCAGAGCATAGAGAACAAGGAGATGCAATAAACAAAGTAGAAATCCAGAGCATAGAGAACAAGGAGATGCAATAAACTAAGTGTTTTACAAAGGAAAAAGCAAATACCATTAAGTGTTAACAGTTGATTTTGTCTGTCCATACAGACTGCAGTAGTGCTTATTTTAATGTATATTGATTAGAATCTGTAAGATATAGGCAAGAAATAAAATCCTAGTCAGTAAAACTTCTGTCACAGGCATTTCTGCACCTTTAACATAGTCCACATAGCATTAAAGTTGAAAAAAATGCAAAATCACTTCTGGTTTCATCAGGAATGGCTTTGCACTCATAAGCACCGTGCCTTCTTATTTCAGCACAGTACCATATGACTTGAATAATTAATGTTTAAAAAGGCAAGGATAAAATATCATGAAACAGATTAGGGTTACAAGATTAGGTGCTTGTATTTAAAATTATAGAAAAATATTGCATTAAGTTTCTTCAGTCGAAGTATGGCAAGTATAGTTGCAAAAAGATAAGGTAACTCTGTTCCCCTCCATGATGAATGCTACCTCAGTGTGCATACTAGTACAATTTCACTATTACCTTAAGATAAATTTAAGAGTCTAAAACATACAATAAAAATGAATGGGTTTAGTTTTTTTTCTTTATAACTCAATTTCTCAACAACTCAGGCATATTCATTTCATAGAAAAGAATAAAAAACAAGCTTAATAACCTACAAATACCTATGTACATTAATTAGACGGAAAATACTACTTGCTGAGAACAAAGGGAGATTGCAAAGAGGAATATTTTTATTATTATTTTTTTTTTTTTTACAGTGAGTATAGTAGAAAGTAAATAAAAATGACTGTGCAATTGCTGGAGACACCTATGGCTACAGATGCTACTGCTGTGTCAAAATAGAAGACATGAGATTTATTAAATTAGTTTCTCCTGGCAGTAAACATTATAAGATTTCAAATTCCAAGTCAGAGGCTACCAAGATATTTCAGTACTCTTCCACTTAGGAAGCCTACATGCATCAGTACTTCATTCTGATGATATGATGTGTCAGGTACTTTTTACAAAAGTTTCTTGGAAGGGTGTACTCAGTCAGATGTCCCCATTCTTCCATGCCAGCTAATTGCCATCTTCTTTTACACACTGGTGTTTTGAAGCAGCTCACACAGGGTAGAGATTGTGTAAACCTCTGTACTCTTAAGTTTACTGTTCTTCCTTATAAGTCATAATGGATTTAAATACCTGACTTTCTATTCTAGAATAAAAATAAATTTTATAGCATACCTAGACAGATTTATTTATAACTAACAATATTTTTACTTAAAAGAACCATACAGCATCTCACTTTGGGAGGTCTGCTCAGAGATTATAGCTCAAAATATGTTTTAAGGAGTGTTTCCTAGAAGATTTAGAAGGGTAATTTTCCCTTTATAAATGAGAAACTGTCGTGTAACTGTGTATGTACAAACACACACAGACAAATAGTTCTCCAAGAGCTTTAAATTGTTTTAATTGTTTTAACCCCAAAGAAATGCATTTGGCACTTAAGCATATGTAAGAATGTAAAACAAGAAAACAAAGTAACAACTA
The DNA here is from genome assembly GCA_011075105.1 of Heteronetta atricapilla. NCBI lineage: Eukaryota > Metazoa > Chordata > Aves > Anseriformes > Anatidae > Heteronetta > Heteronetta atricapilla. The sequence goes on along the minus strand of CM021734.1, from coordinate 78,397,297 downwards.
TTAAGATTGTTTTAGTTATGTTCTTTTTGTGTGCTTCCAGAAAACAAAAAAAAAAAAACAAAAAAAAAAACCCTGCAAAAGTAGATAGGGGTTTTGTGGCATGCTGAAGGTGAAGAAATTTCAATTACAGCAGTGTAAGAAATTTCAGGCTCAAATTCTCATTGCTCATAGTTACTATTCTCCAAGTGCCAGTTTACAGTGAGAAAGAAAGGCCAGAATCAGAAGATTCTAAAGTGAGCTATCAGCATAATTTATTTTCAAAGACACCTCTCACAAATCTCCACCAACATTTTTTTTTCCATCAAAGAGGTACGGTTTCTTCTGAGGTGCAGTAAAGAGTATTGCACAGTGATCCATTACACAATGGTCTAAACCAAAAATCAAAGGCCTTATCTGACTAGGAGCAGGTGGCATGAACAGGAAGATTCTAAACAGACAGAAATGTAATACTGAACATTTAGCCAAGGGAAATACTACAATACACATTATCTGTTTCATTGACTATAGTCAATCCAGTTTCCATTTGCAATCTGGAAGATGGCGTTTCTAACAGCCATGATTTGATCCTGTTGTGAGACATATATCCAAGACATGCAAGACTCTCAAAACATGTATGCTGCACTCAAAACTAACAAACAAAAAAAAAACAGAACACTCGCTTTTGCACATACTAGCTATAGCAGAGGCAACCCATTACAGAGCTGTGAATAGCTGTGTGTCTATGGCTAAATGGCCAACACCGAGATCAGTGCAGGCTTGCCACCTAAGTATTTATGCAAATCCTTAGTACATTGCTAAGCACAATTTCTGGTACAGTATCATGACTAACAGCACTTAAGGTAGGTAGCTGAAACTCTAACCTCTGTAAGTGGACAGAGTTGAACATAACCTTAATTAAGGCACAGATTACTGCAAGAAGGAAGAGCTTCACTTCTGACTTGCTGTTGAGATTCCCCATTTCCTTGAAGTTGCTTCTGGTTCTGTTATTGACTTTACCTAATTTTACACAGGGTGAGGAGACCTAATTACATACAATTTTCAGCTTTGGTCCACAGGGCCTAAGCCTTCTCCAAGCATTAGTTTAGACTGAGAGAAAGTTCATTAGCTCAGTGGGGGTTCATAGTCCTTCTCCTGAAGCATCTTCTAAAGCACTTCCACACACAATGGTGGATGTATTGATTCCAGTCCAGTATATCACCCCTTATGCTCCTAGCTGATAAACAGGTTTCAGTGAAAAAATAACAGTAGTGAAAACCCTAAGAGAGATGGAAAGTTGGGATGACCTTCTCAGGGCATGACAGCAAGCATAGAGAGGCGAAGCTTTATGAATTACAACTAATTTATTCATGACACAGGATAAAAAAAATATGAAGGTGCCTAAAAAGACTTCAAGATAACTTAAACTATATTGTATTAGTGCACTAGGATCTAGACATACATTCCAAGATAGTTATGTTAGGTCTATAAACAATAGCATGTCTGGATTTCACTCAGGGCTCCAATTGCAGTAACTTTATTGTAAATCAAGTCTTATTTTACCAGTCTTACCCACTTTTGCCACTGGAAAAAGCCCTTGTAATCCCAACAAATACACACTCCTTGCTTTCTCCACTTCGTACCCTACCAATGCAGCCAGATTTTGTCTGACTCTCAGTGGTCAGAAAACTTAGTGTTCATATCATGGTATTTTGACTAAGAGCATAACCATATCATAATAATTTCACATTGAATAATCTAATCCTTTGTGATTTTGGAGGTGGTTAAAAGAGCTGTAAGTTTTAGTTTATATTTTTGGCTCTAAATGCGTGGAGTGCTTGATCTGATACTCTGTACATCATCTGCCTTGCATTTGTCAGTGAAACACACTCATCTTCAGTATTTACACCCCAGACAGTCCGGCAAGTCTCATCTTCTTCTTCTCATTCATCTCTTCAGAGTGTTCTCCAATTTTCCTAGGCTCTTTTCTGAATAGGGTATATAATATCAGAAGAACAATTCTATCTTCATAAATAATGCCCATGTTGATGACTGTATTGTTTATAAAATTTACCTATTCTACAATCAAGCAGTATATTATAAAAATGTGAAAAATATAATGCTTATTTTAGGATTTTACAGATACACAGCTGAAGACCTCCTTCCTTTCCTACATGCAAATGCTATTAAAATCACCTGTTCAGCAATTAAACAGCATTAGGTAGACTCTCGGTTAAGATAGATTTACCTCAAAAAATGCATTCATCCCTCTCTTCAAAAGTAAAGCCCCAAAGCAAAATGCATAGAGTTGCCAGCAGCTTTAGTTTAAGCTAAAATTAGCCATGCTGATTAAGTGGATTTTGCATAACCTTAACTATTAATCCTTCATATTGGTCTTCTTTTCTTTGAAAAATCTTGGAAGTACCAATAACCTAAAGGTTTATACAGTCACTTTTTAATACTACTTATTTAAGATTTAATCCTTTGTGTAATAGTTAACATTGGCACCATCTTTTAATAGCCCGAGATTTCTAACAGCCACTTGCTGAATAAAACAGGCATTTTAAATTCCAGGGAAATAATAGCAGCAGACATAAAGCAGAAGAACTTTGATTTAAAGAATTAAAAAATGTACTTACAAGAGATAAAGCTAGAGTAACAGTAAGCTAATCTTTCAGTTTTCACCCTTTCTTTAAACAGCATTTTTTTCCACAGTAGATTCTCCCCCCTCCATTTTCTTTAACTCTTTATTTTCTAACAGCTAGATTGTCTCCCATCTTCACTGGCCAAGAAAGACATAAATTCAGTTTTCTAGTGAGACCAATGTGGAATTTGATTCCAAGTCTCTCTTTTATAGCAGCCCTTGTTTTATAGGCTCTTGCTCTGCAAAGACGAGAGAACTGAGTCTTGGATCACTCTATTGATGTCTAAGGAAAATTAAATTCCCAAATTAAAAGTTGAAATCATTTCTATTGTCAGATCAGGACAAGGGAGAATCAGGTAGATGTTCTTCATTAGGTAGTGCATCATTGAAAACTAGACTCTTGTTTGGGGCTGGTCTTGCTAGCAGAGGATGCTCTCCCTGAAGATTAATCTAACTTGTTTTGCTTCAGATTTGCTTCCGGCTAAGAGTGCGAATATTGTTAGTTACCCAAGCTCGTCCAACACCTGGAAGCTCATTAGTTTACGATAATTCCTTTGTGTGCCCAAGCCCTGCCTCAGCACTCCAAAGCATTTGCTTATGTGCCTTTTTGTACGAAAAGTAATCAGCCTTCACATTTTTGTAGTAATTGGCATTGTCTAAGATTTATTTTTTGTCACCAATATTTGGAAGAGAGTTCAGCAGCCACATTGATTCTGCTTTCTGCACTTCAGATGTGTGTAATGGAAATCTAAAAAATGAGCAATTGTAGGTAGCTACTAATTATAGTTCATACCTTTGCTTTGTCAGTCAAATGATTTTAAAAAATCAATTATAAAGCAAATTATTAATTGAGCAATAAACATCTTTACACTTTTATATCACTTAGGCTTTTTTCTTCTGTGTTCAAGCATTTATTCATTAATTGTTTTAAACATCACTTAATCAGTAGTGAACTCAGAGCAGCTGACAGTTGTGTTTTGTTTATATATTTGATCAATACAACCAGCTGAAAACTTTCAGATCATTGATCATGTCATATTCTGCTGAGTAATTTGCCAGTGAAACTGGATATTTGGAAACGGATGACTTAGTGGTTCAAAGGCCAATTCAGTAAAACATTTCAGTAAAAAATTTCAGTTGGCTAAAATAAACCTTTTTTTTTTCCTTTTTTTTTTTTTTTCAGTAGTTGGTCTTCTGGATGGTCCATGAACTCATCTCCACTACAGTCCTCGTTTCCTCTTAATTAATGACAGATTGTTTTTCCATAGATCACCTTACTCTGCTGTCTGTGCTATATTGAAAAACTACCAGTAACAGTATTCCAGATAGAGACCATATTGACAGCTATAATTTTCTTAATGTGTTCTTTCTGTCCTTTTCAGTTATTTATAACTTTGTCAAGCTTTCACCTTTACAGCTGAAATTTCTCAGATATGATTACTGACCAAAGGTCAGTTTTATCCTGGTCACTTACTATTTTAAGTTTTGCCAAAAATCATTTCACCCAGCTTTGTGATAGTATGTCATGTAACTGTTTCCATTTTTCATGTGAAAGATTGTGTTTTTTCCTGCACAATTTTAAGCAACGCTCATATCTGAAGACTTTGAAATTTAGCTTGGTATGTACTTAGTTTAGCCATGTTCTTTTCAGTGCTTTATTAGCAGTCTATTCATATTTGATAGAGTTATACAGATTATCCAAGCTATTTTTCTTTTTCATTAGTATGGACCATGTGCAGAAAGAAATAGAACTTCAAGAAACTAATGAAAATTATGTGTTTGCCAATATTTGGAAACTTAAATTATTTCCTCTCCTCTTGGAGAGGTTCATGTTTCAGAATAAGTGCACACAAACATTTATCTCACTAAGTGATGCAGTGCTTCACTTAGGAAATAAGCACCTAGGAGAGACTCCACAGTGGTCAAAGAATTATAAAGAGACATTATGCCTGAAAAAGTGAGTGGCATGAGTGATCTCATGGAAGGCTGCAGTGAGTTGGGTAATGGCATTATTCCATAGATTTCCTTGAATCAGGCTCAAATAGCTTAAAAAAAAAAAAAAAAAAAAACTATGTATACACAAACATATACACACTATGTATACACAAACAGTTTGAGAAGAGTTTGTATTCAAGTTTTAGTGATGGTTAAGGGGACAAATTTTAAAGTGATAGGTGGACAACAGCAGAGGGAAACCACAACAGAAAAGCGTAACAGTTTTCTGATGCTGTCCAATGAAAAAGCTATTGTTTGCAGATAGATTTGCTGCATCTGTTAAAATTCTAGTCCTACCATCAAATACTTATCTACCTTATTAGATTGTGATCACAACTCACTTCAAAGGCAATTCTAATTATTTCTTTTATAAAACCATCTCTTTCCCTGACAGATTCACAGGAGAAATTTGAATGATAAAAAGGTAATCTCTAACATCATTTACAGTGTTCGTGTTTGAATTAGCTGTATACTGAATACAAGCCTTTAAGATTTACTTCTCCACAGGAGTTGAGATATGGTAGTATTGAATTTAATAGGCAATCATTCAACTTTTTAACTTTTAAAATGCAAAGTAAATTTAGTATAGAAGACTTGCCATTGCAAAGTTACGGATGAAAAGATACGTTTCAGCATCTACTTGGCAGTACATACAAGTTATTGCATACAAAATATTGAGAATGGGAAAGCTGGGATACATGATTTTGAGTTTAAGGTCTTCTTTCTGACATTTTAACATCTAAGTTATAAAGCTCTGTTAATGTCTATTTTTGAAGAGTTATTCTGAGCTTCATATTCTGTTGAGCATTTCTACACATATGCTTTCCAGGACAAAGCAGCACAGTAACTTACTTTAATTAAATCTAACAAAAAACTTCCAGATTTCCATTTTTCTGATTGTGTGTGGTAGAACAAAACATATATCTGCACATTTTCCTAACTCTTCAGAAATGTGCATAGTGAGAGAGAATAATTTTACAGTAGAGGTGAGAAAGTATAGGTAGGTATTGTCTCCTGCAAAGGACATTTGCTTGATGAAAGATACAAATGTTTTCCTAATCCTGATATTGAGTTTTTATATGGATTTTGAGAAATCATTTATCTTTTCTCCAGGGACTCTGTTCTCCTTCATAGCATCTTTTCAGGCACAGAGAAAGAAGATCTGAGCATAACAGCACTGGAATCTTGTTGCACTGGAAATTCTTTACTGTATTGTAAGCAAGTGGTGTTGTTTTGTTTTTATTTTACAGTACTTTGCCTTTTGACAGTGTTATTCCCAACTTACTGTGTTCTCATTCCATCTGCGAACTCTTCTCATTGGAAAATTCAGCACATGGAAGGAAAAAAATGCCAAAAAAAAGTTCAAAAATGCATGTCACCCCCTTTTAAATCTAAAATAAGAATTTGGGAAGAGAATAAACCAATGCCTACATACATTAATGACTGCAAAGTATTCCGTGCAAATAGATAGGTATTGCCAGAAACAAAAGTTATACTAATCACAAGATCTTGTCTTAAGAAAATATTCCCAGCTTGCTTTGTCATGCTGACATTCTCATCAAACTTTCCTGGGAGAACAAAAGTTTTGTTTTGTTTGAACCTTCTCCTTGAAAGGCAAAGGTATGCTTAAGGCACTACTCCAGCTGTATAACAATTGCAAGGTTTATAACCAATAGCACATGACAGAGCATGCTGAGAGATACACATCTTGGGTCTGTTCTAGGCATCAGTCCAAGACTTTATGCTGGAACTGCAAGAGAAATACAGATTTTTTGAGTATACACAACCTGCAGTCTTTAGAAAACCCTAAGAAATATTATATATATTATATATATGTTGACTAGGAGTTGGCTAATCTTGACTGGGAGAAAAAAATCCCAATCCTTTTTGCAGTACCCATTTAACAACCCATTGCAATAGTGGCACTGTAGCCAGGTTAAAAGAAGACTGAAAAAATAGCTTTTAAAATATCAGCTACAGCTGTGTGAAAAAAAAAAATGTTTTGTGGGTAGAAAAAAATTGGATACCATCATGTGTCATATTTTATTTTCCTTAAATTATTTAGTTAACCTGAATGAATTTGGGTGAAAGCTAAGACCTCATCCAACTTCCAATGGAAAGCTTGTGCTGATTTTGATCACAGAGGCTGTTTCTTCCCTTATCGAGTCTGAAATGGGATTTTTTTTTGTAATGTACTTGTCAGAACCGTGATAGAATTTGCATTTTTTCACTGCACTCTGAGGAATTTCACCATAGTATGTATAAAAGGAAGAAAACGGTAAAATTGGAAAAACGAGTTTTAAAAGCAGCAATGATTATGACTTTTTTACTGTTGGAACCCGTAGGACTGGAATATATTTCGTCAGAGTGTAGCACTGTGATGTGCTTTTTGTCAATAAGATATCCAGAATGCAAAAAAAAAAAAAAAAGAAAAAAAAAAAAAAGAGGGGAATTCAAGTTCACTGATAGCAAACACATGCTGATTATTAGGACACTCATCTAGTTCTAGCATTAACTTTACTGGGGCAATGTAAGAACTGGACTCTTTTCTTGCAAATATTTCAGCTAACAGCTCTATCTTACATCTACTCATTGTTTTGGTGTACAAGTGTACTTGCCTTTTTCTTTCTGGTCTCAAATTTGTCCTGGTTGTAGATCAGAGGTGTCTGAAACATGAGATTTTCACAGGAAGAAAGCAAGGTAGCTTTAGCATCTCCAGACAGTGAAGGAGGAAATCAAAATTTGGACACAAATGACAAATGCATGTTAACATATCTGGCAAGATTCATTAAAATTTGGAACCAGTATAAGCCTTGGAAGAAAAACCCTTTACATAAGCCCAGTGGAGAGCTTGTTAGAGTTTGATTGTATAATTTGCCAAAGATTCAGTCCACTTTGAGAATGCCTCAGCCCTTCTCAGCTTCTTTGAATTACCTGGATTGGGCCAGTGCTGAGACTGAGCAGGCTCCACTCTAGAGTTCAGAGGCCAAACAAAACATTCCCTGCCATTTTCCTACTGCTGACAAAGGTTGTTTCAAAAAAAAACAACAACAGACGCTAAGATCAGGAAATGCAGGCCAGAAGCAGAGTATAAAAATAATTTGTAATCAGTAGAGCGCACTCTGTTGCAGAACTTGGAACTCAGTGTAAAGTTCCTCAGTCTTTGGCATGAAAACAAATAACTGGAACCAGTGACAAGCTGTAGTAATAGTCCACATAAAAGGTAACAGATTACTATTCCTACAACTTCTTGCCTTGGCTCAGACAAAGAGAGGAAAGTGATATGAGTAGCAGCACCACCAGTGGCCAGATTTTAGTTACATTTAATAAAGTGCTGTATGCATTCTACTTACAGAATAGTAATTTCAAAAATCTGTTTTTCAAAGGCTAGAAAATAATAGATTGACTGTGTCTACCCCTTCCCAGTCCATGTCATAGATCATGATACAGTTCTTTAATTACACAAATACCCACCATTTTTCTACAGGCCTCCTGGGGAATGTAAGGAGCCAGAACCATTTCTAAGAGGTCAGTATGTATGTTCAGTCAACCTTCCCATCCTCATGTCTTTAGTTATTGCCTCCTACTGGAAACTGATCACCCAACAGCCACAAGCTTTAATACAGCAACCATTGCTAGGTCTATTTACCAGCTTAGTTTGAAAGAGGCAATTAAGATATAAAGGAGTTGGATACACAAACAGACTTACTTACCCATAAACTCCACCTTTTTGTGTGTGTGTTGTTTATAAAATTCTTTAGTAATTAATCAGAAGAGGAAGAATCTACGTGATTTTATCTGCACTATGTGAATGTTCAGATTTTTCTGAGCAAAGCTAAAACATGGGAAAAGATTAAAGATGTTAAATTGAATATTCATCTGTGTGACTTCTTTCCTAAGTAGTCAGCCTCTGTGATGATAAAAAGGTCACTGCTGCACCATTATACCCACCATATCCTTTTTTTTAAAAAAAATATATTATTTTTATTTTTTTATTTGTGTGTTTAAATCAAGCAAGAGACAGCTATGTTAAACAGTTCTATTGATTTTTTTTTTTTTTTCTTTTCTTTTGATTCTATTAGTTTAGATTCAGGGTCAGGTACAAGTTTTGCAAAATTTCCAGAATAGCATCATCCCCAGACATCTGTAACACTGTTTGGAAAACCAAAAATATGTATGTAAAGCATAGGTTGTCTGAAAAATAACCTGTATTTACTGAACTCCAAATAGGTACTTGGATTACTTTGTCAAATTAAAGTATTGCTGTGCTACTTATCTCACTTTCCAGGTGCAAGCAGTAGTATTTACTAATATTTTGCAGGATAAAAACGAACAGTACAATGGATAATATATCTTGCAAAAGGAAAAATATTTACAGCATAATGGCATAGCACAAATCTTTTGAAAAGTAATATCAGCTACTGTCTCTCATAGTGTGCTGCTGCTTAATAGTAGATAGTTCCATATTGCTGATATAGAGAAGTGGATTTTATGTAAATGCACTAATATAATGGGATTTCTTAATCCTGACTGGTGGAAGAAGCTTTTCAGGCATATTTGCTAAAGTCATAGTCAATGTCATTAGTCATAGTCAGTGACATTGGAAACAGCATTTCTATAAGAAAAGAAAATGAAAGATACCGTTTCACTGCTATAAAACCTTGTCTCTCTATTTCTAGCTAATTCTGAAAACAGAATGTGGGACTTTACAGGACTTAATACAGATCATAAATGTTGAAATCATTGGGTTTAGACAGTATATCTCCAGTACAAAATCAGTCTGAGCAGAATCCTTTCTACCTTTTTTCTAGATGTATGTTAAAATAAATAATAATCATAAAAATACCTGAAAAGATAAAAAAAAAAAAAAAAAGATAAAGTGTAAAGATAATGTATTAAGAATTCTGGATTGCTAGTGTTTCAGCCAAAACATCTTCATAAAACTGAAAAAAAAAAAATGATTCTATGACCATTCAAAGTTTTAAAACCGGGTTTATATCAGGGGGTTTATTTTTGCTTTTTTGTGGTTTTACATATCCTGCTTGAAGCATTTCCCAACAGCTAGGGAGAAACATTTGGAGTGCATTCTCCGGTGCCTAATATTGTTGTTGCCCTCACATTTCAGGCTTTACATCAGCTGCAACACCAATATAACCCTATCCACTTATTCAGCCATGTATTTTCACAATTGTTAATTTTTCTGTTAAATTTTGTTGAAGCTCGTGAGTGATTTCCATTGGTGTCAGTTGATAGGCTGTGAATACTGAGCTGCATCATCTTTGTAAGAGCTCAGATTTCTCACATGCTTTTTCACCCTCCATGTGATGCGACTGGAGCACACGTTTGTCCCTCTGGGGCACGCAGTGGCAGCAGGGGCTGCAGGTCAATGCGTGCACGGGGCTGCAGTCAGTGCAAGCTCTGCCTGGCTTTGGCTGGATGCCTGCCCTCCTCTTCTTGTTGATGGCATATGGGCTCAGAAACCTGCAACAAAAATAAAACCTGTGTTGTGCAGGGAAATATGAAAGTTGTGAATGCTACAGTGGGAGATTAATACAGAGAACATGTAAGTGAGACCCAGCAATATAACCCAAGTGATCTGCCAGGTTTCTAAGGATAAATATTTAGTTGCTAAAAAGGCACAAAAGTTGCTAAAAGATTTCACAGAGGAAGCATCAAAACAGCCAGGTACCGGGCCTACATTTTCAAGACAGCCACTTTTGACCTGCAGATTTGCATTCATATAGACACACGGATGATGTTCCAAAGTGAGGTAACCCCTGGGTAAAGTGTTGGGATTACAAAGTGTACATATGGGGAAAAATGGGGCATACTGGTTTTAAAACAGAGCTTGGTATGTGCAGTGAAGATGATATACACATTTGAAAATTCAGCTCTGTGGAGAAATATCATGACACGAACAAAGGAATTGCACAGCTTTCAAATGTGTGTAAGAATTCTGAACTTCTATTTTAAAAATGGTAACAAATTTTGTTTAAAATTGTTCATATGTCATCCTGAGCACTTTCAGTCAATCTGATTAGTTGTAGCAGATATTTTCTTGGCAAAGTCAAATCAAGCAACTTCACCAGTAGGCAGTTTCTACAGAGTTCTTGAAACTGACAATTTATGAAAAACTTAGGCAGCTCTCTCTGAAACATCGGTGAAAAGGTGCTTTCTCAATAAACAAGTGTCATTCTCAAGGGACCTTTCTCATGTCTGTGTATGCTTCTGGTATTTTTTTGTGTTGGTTTTCATATATACCAACATTTCCTTCCTTTCTTCTACTTTATTTATTTTTTTTTTTTTTTCTGACATTTTTGAATGACAGCTCATTGGTTTTAAGCCTGTTCACTTAGAAGGTGAACAAGCCAGGAACGTGGAATGGCAGGACACGCCGAGATATAAATGAATACAGCGTGGTTTTACATGAACCAGTTTTTCTAGTGAAGTGTGCAAATTTAAAGCTGTGGATCAATGCCCTGCTCTCTGCACACTCAGTGTTGGGTTGTAATGTTGTGACAGTGACAAACTCTTGAGCAGTCAGGCCCACTTAAAAATTCTGTATGGAGGCACTCAGCAATAAAGGACGATTCCTTCAACAGCCAACAGCTACCAAGGACTTTTGATGACTGATGACCAATATGGAATATCACTTTACATACATGCTATACATCCTAATGCTGTGCCATGCCTAATTGTCGAAACCCTCTCTGGTACAGGCAGTGATATAACATTACTTTGGCACCCCACTATAGCTTGTGATCCATTATTCTCAGCAAGATTAATTTGTGTTAGTTCCTCAACTGCAATTAACTTGCTCACTACTAGCTTTAGCTCTCCAAGATATTGTGCACATATATCTGGTATTGGAGAGTTCATAGCAGCTGGCATTGCATCGGCAGTTTTCTCAGCAATATCAAAAAAAATTCAAGCTGCATGATGCAATTACCAGAAGCAGTGGGAGAATATTTTATTTCTTCAGTCTCATGCTTTTACTGTCTTTTAGCCAGTGGCTCACAGTTATGTCATTCACTCCATGAAGGACAACACTCTGTTAAATGGATGGCTTGCTTCAAAGTTTTCTTCCTGGAAAAAAATCTGTAGTTACACAATCTCTGAACATCTGACAGATAGTTTTTCCAGTGCCCAGACTAAATGCAGAGGAGAGCTGATGGTAGAAGAGCTGCTTAAGATGAGTCACTACTGCTTATTTTTACTAGTCCTCCCCAAATTTCACTGTTTTTCTCTACTGCTCAGTTACAGACTCTTGCCTAGTTTTCCTGGTGTCATTAATATTAAATCTCTTCCAGCATTATACCTGTAACCATCTGTTGATTATTTTTTAACCCAAATATTATTATTCTATTTTCTAAACTGAATGTCATTACAATATTCTGTGTTTCTAATCTTGCCATGACCCCTTGTATTATTTCTCCATTTTCAGCAGCATGCTCAGCTCCTCCTAGTTTAATAGATCTGCAGATTTCATTAATGTACCATTTACTCCCTCTTATAGCTCATTATTGAAGCTATTAAATGAGATCAGAACTAATACTAATCTTTGTGTACTGCACTAAATGCCTCCCTTCAAAGTTATTGTTTATCATTACCCTTCATTGTTTGTCATCACCCTTCATTTCTGTCAACATGAGAATTCATTTCCAATTTTATTTAAGCTTGGGAACAGTATTTTGACACAGTAGAGATGGGAGAAGAAAGGCCCAGCAGAGGCTTCTAATTAAGGGTTAATTTAGGGGATCAAAGTTAGGAGTCCTCTCCTGTATCAACAGTGCAAGGTGGAAACTGTCTCTGTAATTGAGAACATCTAAGCTCAGTGCTAAACTGTCCAAAAGAAAACAGTATACTGATAATATTGTGGCACATGACTGTATCTTCTGCTGTCCATTAATTTTGTAACACAATTTTTTTTTTTTTTTTAAATCAACTTTGTCTGGCAGACTTCAAAGTGTTTTAGTAAATTTGTTTTCTCAATAGCTGTTCCATTATGCTGCCAGGGATGGAAGCTAAATTTACGAGTAGCAATTTCAAAGACAACTCGCAGAATATGTGAACTTCTATCTTTGGCTGTTTCAGAGACAGACGCTTCCAAAGCATCTGTATCCTTCTTCTGTTCCTGCATAGTGTACTGTTTCAGGACAGAGATTTTAATTTTCACAACCCCTCCAAAGTTTAATTTCTAAATTGTATAGTAAATATTATTAAATATATTTATAATATGTAGATAGGAAACAAAAACAGTCAGGAAAAATAATTTTGACAAGATACAATTCTATTGATATTAATTAATCCCACATGACTTAAGGTACCAACATCAAAACCTGTTCACTCTTCACCTTAATATAATACCTACCATTTTATAAAGATAGGTTGCCAACTCTTAATGTAAAACCCAATTACTCCTGATATTTATTGACTGACTTACCAAAATATATGTTTTTCCAAGTGTGTTTGGATATCCAAGAACTGCTCAAATTTTCCTAGGAATATTTTGCTTGCGCTCTCTTAGTTACATATAATCTGTGTCAGTACAAATGTGACAACAAACAAACAAACAAAAACAACAAAATCTAGCCTTGAAAAGATTGCCTCTAGGTAGAACCGAGTTCTATTATAGTTTTGTACATATGTATTGGACAAAACAATGGAGAAGTGGACTACTGAATTTTAGGTAGAGGTGAGGCTACTTATTAGATGTGGGGGAAATTGCCAAAGGATGAAGAAGGCTGGATGAACCAGGCATGCATCCTAAGGGCCATGACATGGAGTGGGGCTAATGGAAATATGATTGCAAGTCCCACTTCTGCAACAAGAAATAGGTTAATGAATCCAGAAATGCTAGCCAGAGTGGGGTCACAAATCTAGAAATTGGGTTGCCAGAAGAGTTTGAGATTAGCTGCTATAAACTCAGCTTCTCTGAATTTTGAAGCTCTGCATCTTTCAGTATCTGCCTACTTATCTGACATAGTCTGCTATCTCATTACTGTGAATCTGCCTTAACCTCTGAGGCAAATTTTGTTCACTCTTCCCCAGACTGCTTACGGAATATTTTCCTCCTACTCAATCTCTCCTAAAACCCATCTCTGTCTCTGTTGATTCCTGCCAAAGAATCGGCAGTGACACTTTTTAGCCTTGTTTTTATGGTTAAGCATTTTTATAAAACTTTTTATTGAGTTTTTATTGCTGCTATCTCCTGTCTGCCTCTTCCCCCGTACTATTGAGTTACATATTTATTATATCTCTTGTGAAATTGAATTGTATGATTTTCTAGGAAAAGATTTAATGTCACTTACATTTTAAAAGGTACCTACCGATAACATTTAATGATGTAAAAAATATGCATAATTACTCTGGTTCATTAATACCTATTAATCATGATTTAAGATGTCCCCGATGAGTTTTAGTGTTAACTGTCCAATGCTTACCTCCTTGCAAATGAAAGCTTGAGGAGGCTGCTTCCACCAGAGAGCATTAACTCATTCATTGCACAGTCTTTAGTCATTGGTATGAAACGTGAAAGATATGTACGTCTGTCTGAACTATGCATCAATGTGTGTTTTGAGAACAAGTTGGTATGTTGTCCCTCATTTCCCCCTTTGTTCCTTTGTATTCAAAGAGCTTTTACCTTTCCTTTGAAAGACACTTGAGGAATTGCATGCCTGCTGTGAAAGCCTGATTCATTTTGCATTGCATCTGCACTGTCTGGTTCTGTAATGTGCACTTTGGATTTAAATCAGCTTCTCTGCATCTCTGCAAAGAATAGATTTACCTAATAAGTTGACTCTTCTGTTGTGTGTATTTCTGGGAAAAAAGTATGTGCACTAGCTGTATTAGTGGCTTTTCTGTATATCTTAAGGTTTTTCTTGTTTTCCTTGTAAAAGAAAGTATTACATGCATGTATAATACTTCACAGGAGTAGGTCTTCACCTGGAAAGGTTTCAAAATCAAAAAGGTGAAACAGAAGTAAACAAAAAGAAAAAAAAAAAAAAAAAAAAAAAAGAGTTGTCAGAGAGTATTGCCTAGCAGTCCAGTAAGTGCAGATACTGACCTTGGCCAAAGTGCTGTAACTTTGGTAGCATAATAAATGGGAGAAAAACTTCCTCTAACTCAAACAAACAAACAAACAAAAACTTGCAGTAGTGCCATCTAGTGTGCCAGGTGTTGCAGCCTTCTGGAAAGGGACAGTAAACTACTTTGAGCCCATCCCACTTGTTACAGTCGTACCCAGAGTGGTCCTCCAGTTGCTGCTTCCCTCTCTGCCTGCTGGCAGGGGAGCAGTAACAGTGCTGGCAGAAGGTGGAGGCAGAGACCTGAGGGTTGCTCTGCAGATAGTGATCCTGGCACATGTGCCATAGGGTTGTTGTTGCCGCTCTAGAAAAAAAAAAAAAAAAAAAAAAAAATCATCAGATCATCCATGGGACTGACTTTTCTACTCATTGATTTCCATTGCTAAGGATGTAATGGCTAAAACATCCTTTCTCATCCACTGCAGCATGGACAGGTCAATTGTTTTGGTATGGGGAGAGAAAAAATATATATTTAATTCCAGAAATGCAGAGGCACTGCTGCTTTTTGAAGATAGGAAGAGGTGGAAAGGATTCTTTGCCTGGTCACTGAAGTATTTATGTTGAGTAGAGGGTCCTCAAAGACCTTTGGCTGGGGATTGAGATACGAGGGGGAGATGAAGGGGAATGGGAACCTGCTCTGTGTGCTGATGCTGCAGACTAGGTGGAGCCCTTTTACCGTGACCACTGTAGGCTTTTCCACTGCTGCCTTTTTCACTTTCACTGTTAGCTGACTGAACCTCTCTGCTTTAATTCGGAGATATGCAAAGTGCATGGCTTACCCTTCAGCCTGTGAAGCTGCACAGGGTTTATTTTTGTCTTCAATGTAGAATATGCTTGTAACAAGTGGAAGAATGATCGAGCCAGAAACTGTTGTCTGCAAACGAAGCCCACATCTCCATAGCATCGCATAATGCTGTGTATTCGCCTGTCCTCTGCAGCTGGTTCTAGAGGATATTGCTTTTCCAGCTGGATTTGCTTGGGGTGCAGCTACAGCGGCATATCAAATTGAAGGTGTCAATTTTTAGCTGCCAAAGTGTTAAGGAAGTTTCAAGTGAGCAGGAATTCAGGATCCAGGAAGGAGTGTTTGATCTTTGCCTCACTGCCTAGATGCTGCATCTGATGCAAATGCATGTAGCACTTCTGCTTAAATATTTCTGGCCTGAGCAGTAAGAGGAGGGTAAAAGGTGATTCAGATCTCAGAAATATGGTTAGGTAATGGAAATGGAGGGGGAACCACTAGCTATTACTGGGGAGAGGGACAGGGGGCAAAAATAAGTCATTTTCCCACCAGCTCTTATTTCCTTTCTCTAGAGCTACTTTAGGTAGGTTACTATTGGCTGTTCCAAAAGAGCACGAATGGGAGAACTACTTCATCAGACATTGGTACTCACGGGGGTCCTCAGGGAGGAATTCATCTTCAAGGAATATGAAAAACAGTGAAGAGGGAGGTTAACAGTGGGAGTCCCCCCCAGGCACGTGCCATGTTCCAAATTAAATGGTGGCACTGGTAAAGTAGCTTGCCCAGCATGGTAAGAAACTGTGGCAGAGTAGGGAATGCAAACCTGTAAAGTACAGGGACACTGACAGCTGTAAACCCTCAACCTTTCTCTCTACATAAATGTGTGTTTAGAGACCTCTAAAATACATGTAGATCTGATTTTCTCATACTATACCCTGTAGCGTACAGGCACTTATCTCCCATTGATTTCAGTGCCTAAATGGGAGTTGTAGATCTAAAATTGTCTTTGAGGATGTAGCCTTTAGTTCTTGGTTATTGCTGAAAGTGAGAATACTTGCCCATGCCTGGAACCTTTTAACGAGCTCTGCTCGTTTCACCTAATAGCCTGAATAGCTTGCTCGTCCCCGGGAATCGATATTCTGGGCCAAATCCTAACTCGAGTCCTGCAACGCGCAGAGCTCTGCTAATTCTTAAAATGTGAATTGTGTGTGCATACAGATGACATTATAATTTCCTGCCTTTTGAGTGGCTAGATGTGCAACTTTAATGTTCTCTTAATGTATTTTTAATGAGCTTTCCTAAGGCCTCTGAGTGGGAGAAACGTTAAAAAAAAAATCTATAATGTGGTCTAGACATTGCTCAAATGACCCTTTTCCCACAGAAGTAAGAAACTCAACAGGGAATTCCTCCTCCTGAAAGCTGTGGAAGCTATGCAGCTTCTGACTTAAAGGCAGCACGATTGAAGTAATAGTTCTTGTAGAGTCCAAACCCAGTTGCTGCACATATCACAAGATACACAGTGGATGAGGCAAAGGCTGACAGGTTACTTTATTTTTTTTTTTTACTGTCAGCTATGTATTTATGCACAGCACAACCTTCTTCACTCTGTATATTTCAAAGTGCTAAAAAATCATACCAATTGTACTCTGCATGCTCAAAGTGCAGATTTCAGAGGTTCATGACTCAGTCAAATCAAAATCAATTTGCACCAGAACACTCAAAGGCACTTCTTACTGAGGGCCATTTCTATGCTAAATTTCAACTCTCTGCTTGATTTTTTTTTTTCTTTGAAAGAGAGGGAAAAGTTGCAAAAAAAATCTTGTAATGGTAAAAGTGGTTTTCTTCACTTCTTTCATATGCCTACATACGAACTACATTAATTCAAACAAAACTTTACCTGGCAGAGACCAGGCCAGGACAACTTCACTCTGAAAGGTAAAAGCACAGCTGAGTTAGAAGAAAACCTAACTTGGAAAGCAGTTGAAAACTAAAATAGTTTGATCAGTAACAGCCCCAATTCACCAGCTCCACTTAAAAGGAAAATAATCCTATCTTATTCTATTGTAATAATTGCAGAGAATGGGGAATATGCATCACCTTTCATCATGTTCATCATTAGATTAATCACTTGATAGCATGTTATTGTGCTATGTAAGGATTTGATAGCTAAACCTCACCTGTGTGTTTGAAATGTAAAATCAGTTCCTCATCGCTGTTTTTTCCTGGCCCTGAAGCTTGCTAAAACTCAGGGTATGTCTCCACTATGAACTGCTGTGTAGCACAGAGGTTTCTGAACAAGCTTAGAGGTGCAGGCTCAGTTCATTGAAGCTAGCTGAAGCAGAGCAGAGCTCTGTGCAGGCTAATTGTGGCTCAGCAGGATACTTAGTGTATGTGGAGCTCTCTGTTGCCTTGCCTAGATTTCTTCCTGCACTTTATTTAGCTAGCTCAGGTACTCCACATGGTACAGAGAGGCTCTCTGAACACAATGAGGAATGCTTGAAAGTGCATCTGTTTGCCACAGCACCCATCGGCTTTATAGTGGCTAATGACCACCAGAGAAGCACTGTCAGACTGCTGAAAATCAAATGCTTCTCCCCCTCCCGCTCACCTCTTTCACTGGAGGAAGGCAGACACAAAAAGCAATGGTGCAGCATCTGTACTAGCTGCTGATTCTTAAACAAAGGTGTCTTAGCTGCCCATTCTGGCAGCTTTTGGCTTTCCTTTACCCCCACTGTGGTGAAAAGGAGCTGTATCATATTGATGTGGTGCAGGAAGCCTGCTCTTAAAGGCTTCCACATTCTGTGTACCACCAAAGAATTGCTATTGTTTGTTATTTCATGCACTCCTCTGAAATGAATATTTATTTTTGTAGGCATATTTTAAATCAAAAGCAGGATAGAAATAACTCTTAGTACTGTATTTTTCTGAAGACCATATAGGCAGAGTGCAAAGTCTGTGATAAAATCTGAGATTAAGAGAAACTCAAACTGTCTGGATCTAAAATTTGACCTACTTCGAAGGTTGTCCCACATAAGAGTTTAATTTACTGACCAACCAAATGAAGATGTATTGGTGTTCATGTGCTGCAATAAAATTCTGTAAGGAACATGAAATGTGACAATGATCTTTGAGAAGCTAGGTTATAGAAGTGATATTACAAATTTTAGTAATGCTTTAAATTAAGTGTCTTCAATATGCTTAACCTTGCATTAAACTTAGATTTAATAAGACAGATGTGTATTAAGTACCGAATATACTTAAGGGAGCAATCTTGCGTTGGCAGGGGATGGACTCAATGACCTCCTAATAGTTCTCCTCCATCTCTAATTTCTATGATACTAATTGATTATTAAAACACTTTTATTGAGGATTGATATGTAGCTATTATATAGTTATTAATCTTACAACCCAACTGATATTTAATTTATACATGATTTTAACACACAATGTCATTTTAATTTTTAGAGAGTAACCCTGGAACAGTTCCTTCACTGGAGCTCTGAAAAATCTTGCTGGTAAATGATATTGGTCATTTTGGGGTTATTTGGAATTTTACAATAAAATCTCACTTTGCAGGAGTGCAGGTTTACAGAGCTCTCCACATTAAAAATAAAATGTTTGCCTCCGTTACAGCATTGCTCTGGAAAGACAAAGAAGCATGTCAGGAAGGAAGGTGCATTTATTTGGCTTAAGTACTATGCAATGTTGATGATGTATAATCTCAAACAACAGCTAAATTTTGAACAATTTAAATGTAATTTCACTATCTTGATTTTGAGATTGCAAAGAAATTTCCCAAAACTATGAGAGTGAAGAAAATGGTGCAGGGATTATGAACATTTAAAATTCATTTCTGTGAACGTTTGGCTAAGCAAAAAGCAGAAGTTTTGCAGAGCTGTGTTATTAGTTCAGCTTGTATATGCCTGGGGCCAGGGCTCATAATGGCATTCCTTTCTTTTTAACAGACTGTCAGGATTTTCAAAGGACATCTAGAAAGCCATAAGTGCCGATTTGTTGGATGTATTTCTCATACCCTAAAGGCTTTCTTTGATATGGACTGATCTTTTACATTTATGGATGGAAGCTGCATTAGAAAATGCCCTTTGTGAAAACCTGTAATATCTCCAGAGTTGCAAACATCTGATTTTTGGCTAAGGAAGTACGAAGTGTGTCAGAACTCGTGCTTTTTGAAACAGGATTTTCAAATAATTAGCAGCAAGCAAAAATATGAATAAATGCAAAACCTAATGCAAATATATATACTAATGCTTGAAAATTCCTAGTTACTTTAAATGACATGGGGAGGGAGATACTGCTTGATTTGCTCTTAGGATTTTGAGGTTCTTGTGCCTACTTTGTGGTAAATATTTACATTCAACATATGCTTTTTGATGTCAGAAGTGTAACAACCAAGTTTTGTTTTTCAAGCAGAAGGCTGGAATGCATATGGAAAGGGTCCTAATGTCTGGGACACATTCACCCATCAGGGAGGAGATCGAGTTTTCAAGAACCAGACTGGTGATGTAGCTTGTGGCAGCTACACTCTGTGGGAGGAAGATTTGAAATGTATCAAACAGCTTGGATTGACTCATTATCGCTTTTCTCTTTCCTGGTCACGTCTGTTACCTGATGGGACGACAGGTTTCATCAACCAGAAAGGCAATTGTTTCTTAAAAATAGAAGGTTGCAGCTTTAATTCAAGGTTATTGCTGCAGTCTGGCATAATTAATCCAGTATGCTATTCTGCAGTATAGCTTTGAAATTGCAACTTTTTTCAGAGTAATTATGGGATGATTTTTTATAGGTTTACAACATCTTACTAATTAATATTCTAGATCCCTTTGGATAGCACAATCTTTTGGGATAGGATTAGTATTATTTTTCCTATGTATTTTTGCTTACTTCAGTTTAATTGTAACTTTATATCACTTTGCTTCATCAGATTGTTTTTAGTTACAGGAATCCTAGCCACAAGGATATTTTTGGATGGCTTACAATAGACAAATCTCTTAGTTGGCAAATACATTTAGATAGCTTATCAGTATACTCTGATGTACTGAACTTCATGTTGACTGTTTTACACTAAGAGGGACATATATTTTTTTTTCCAGATTTTTATTTATTTATTTTTCTTAGAGAATTAAAGGGGGCTCTTCAGACTCATCCAGGAACTATGTCTGTGACAAACACAAGACAGCACCTGCTCTGAGGAGAAGAGTTTTCACAACCTCAGCAGATAATGTAAAAGTGTAAGTGTAAAGGGAGACAGCACAAAAAAAAAAAAAAAGCAAAAAAAAAAAAAAGCTAGATGTCAGGTATAAAATTTGTTGCACATCTGATTTCTTTATTTAATTCTGTTGGTATAGACTGGGGGAAAGATGAAGGTGACTTAATAGGAAAAAAAAAAAAAAAAAAAAAAAAAAGGAAACGGCAGCGTTCCCTGCAGAAAATAGGGAATGGAAAAAAAAAAAAAGATGAAATAGAGAGAATTGTGAAGTATAAAAGCAACTGAAGCTGAACCAGAAAGAATGGGAGAATCAAAGCAGTTGGCTGAGGTCTCCTGTATGCTGGGAGGATAACATTCTGAGGAAAACATGCAAAGCAGATTTGGATGAACCTCTGAATCTCAGCTCTATCTCCTACTCTGAATCTGAGTCCTACCAAGAAGATATATACCTTTGCACTTCTGGGGCCGTGTTTGCCTTGGTAATTCTTTTCTTTCACCGGTTTGAAGATTGCAAAAATGCAAGGCTTCAAACAAAATGCTCTTGGTTATTCTGATCTGTACTAAGAAGCAGAAGCAGTATTTTTCTGCAGGATTTTGGTCATGGAGAACTTGGCTGTTCAATAGGCAGCAGTCTGTCCTTTGCAGATTATATTTTTCACCAGAGAGCAAAGGACCCTTTGTTTCAAGAATTCAGGAAGGGAGGGCTGGTTGATGTGCTATAAACAGACCAACCAGCCATTTTCTCCTGCCTAGCATGACTGCAAAAACTGTGCCAGCATCCCATAGAGGCTTGAACGGAAGCCTTCCCTTTGCCACCAAAATTTACAATATGCGGCCCACTTTTACTAGCACAGCTTGTCCTTCCCTCAGAATGCTTTTTGTGGCACACTGAATTTAAATTTGGCTGGGTCCTTTTGGTTTCTTCCTGTACTGATATTCCTTCAGCTAGTGCTGCAGGCTCCATGCAATGCCACAGAGCTGCCCTCTGAACAGGCTTTGTTTTTCAGTCATCGGAGTGGAAGATAGCAGACACTTGGTAAGGAAAGCTAACATTTTGACAAAACTTGGCTATAATTTCAGAAAATGTTCACTCAATCCCCAGTATAAGCAGTTGCCTGATTAATATTATGAACTTTACATTTAGCGAAAGGGCATTGGAGGTACTCCAAGTAGGCCAGCTTTCATTAGGCAGGAGTTCACTTCTCTTGTGCAGTGATCTGTTGAAGCAATTGCAACTGCCTAGCACGGAAAGGCCATCATCTTCTATATAAACATTTTTACAAAGAGCATGTGAAGAATTAGAAAGCTTAGAGCAATGTCCTTTCAAATGAAATCATTCACACCAAGAGATTCACTACCAATTTCACACCTAAAACAGAGGACATTTGAAAACCCTTAAAACAATTCTGTTTCCAACTCAGTGGGGGTGGGGTCTTTTAAAGCAGCGGTGCTGTAGGTGTCTTGTTCTTAAAACGTGTCAGGACCAAATTTAGTTTTGAAGTGTTTTTGCAAGATTATTTGTGCCCTAGAAGCTGCCCTGAGCAGAAGAGGTTAGCTGCTAAACACTAGGTGCAGATGTGGAGGAAAACAGAAGCAACAGACATGGGGCTATTAGGTCTGGGAGAGTTTGATGTTTTGCCTCACTTCAGTATTAAGGCAGGGAATCAGGATGGGGAGAGAAAGATGATAGAATGGAGAAAAAAAGAATCCTTCAATTTCTTGTGACAAAATGCTCCTACATATTTGTAATACCAGAATTTTGGGGTGTCTCAAAAAACAAACAAAACCCAACAAACAAAAAACCACCTTATCTATACATTTTCCCGGAAGAAAGTTTTCTGCTGTTATTTCTACTTTTAGTTAACCCACAGATACAGCCGTAAACACTAAACCAGGCTACTCTGGAAGGTATGGCATGATCTGGAATTTTGAATGGACATTTTTCAGGGATGCAGTTAGATTTCCCTCTTTCTCTCTCTCTTTTTTTTTTTCCCTAACACAATGGATAAATCTTTTCCAGTATTGGTGTTTAATTGAAATGTAAAGAATGAATGGTAGCTGGTTGAGCTTAAATGTTATAAATTTTACTAAGCAATTTATAATTTGAAAATTAGAATAAGAAAAAGTATTGTCTTCTAGTTGAGCATTACTGTCAACATGGTATAATTATATACTAGTGAAGGATTGTTTGTCCTAGATTGTGGTTATGTAGTAAAACTTGTAGTCCCACCAGCAACAGTTAACACATACACAGTCCCTCTGAATTTAAATGGGTCACTGTTCAAATGTAACAGAAATAAACTATATTTGCACGTAATTGATTTCAAATTGCAAGAATATTCTTCTCAAAAATTACAATTCTGATACAATCATTCCCCTTTTTGTGTGGGTGTGTTCTCAGGCACATGCATGTATCTCGTCAGAATTTAATGTGTTTTCTTGGTGCTGTGCTTGGAAGAAAAAGCAAACTACCTGTGAGATTTATTGTGAATTACTTTGTAAACAAACTTACTGAGTCTTGCTGTGCTAAGGCATGTGTATGCACCTGTTTGTTTATAACAAGGCACTGCCTATATATGGGCATGATTCATGACTGATTGCTGCAGTATATGTTCCATTACAAAAGCCAGTTGACAAAAATCCTTAAGATTAGTCATTTGCAATTAGGATAAATTGAAGTCTAATATCAATACACAAAGCTGGACCTACACACTGCTGGGAATATATAGTACAATACAGTACAGACATATTTATTACTGAACCAATTTCCTCATTTGAATTTAAAAAATCTCTGGTTCACACACTGATAATAATAATACAAACCGTATGTAATCTCCTAAGCCTACATTTTGTGCAGCTTAGTTTTCCTTTCTTTCTCCTCCTTTCTGCTGAATTCTCAACTTTTTTAGACCTTTTTCAGTTTTGGGTTTCAATACAGCAACTCCTTGGGATAGACATTTCCTAAGCAGCTGACCCACAAACCCTCAATGAATTTTAGGTTTCTAAGGTTCTTAAACACTTTGGTATATTTAGCTCAAGTCTCTGAAGAAAAGGCTGTCTGATTTCTAAATTCCACTGGCATGATGGAGACCTATTCCTGGCTGGAGCCTCTTAGCTTAACAAATAATAATTCAAGGCCTCTGCTGGCCTTTTCCAATTACCTCACTAAACCAGATAGTTCTAGTAAAAGAGCAGGCTAATTGATACTCTTTGAACCAGAGCTTATGATGTGTTTTGCTATGTCTAGTGTTTTCAAAAGACTTAAAGGCAATGTAGCTGTGTTCAGATTTAAGCAAAATTAAAAATGTTTATATGAGAGCTTAAGGTATTTTGATATTTAAACTTGCAGTGAACTCTGAGCAGCATAAAAATAGTCCTTTAGGAAACATATTCATGTCAGTCACTGCTAAATCTGAACAGAAGTTGGATTCATTTTAAGCCTCTGGAAATGCATCCCCAGTGCTGGCCACTGTTAACAGTGTATCCAAGAAATTGTAGTTGAACTCTGTCTTATCAACAGGGGACAAGAAAGGTTGGAAGTCGTGAGATTTTAGAAAGGTGAGCTAATTCCTTCTTAGAACCAGAGGGACTGCACTGTCTGCATAATGGTGGTGTAAAAGGAAGAGAGTTGGTTGCTGGACAAAAAATTGCAAAGCCATTCCAGCTGTTAACTAAATAGACCAATGTCCTAAACTCCACCTAAAATCTACCAGAGTCCCATGAAAAGCCATAAATTTCACGTAGATCTGGTAGCATGCCCCATCAAATGAGGGAATGATTAAATTCACAGCACTGCAAAGTACTGAGTGTGTTGACAGTATCTTCTTTGTCTTGATGTAGGCATGGAGAGCGATAGAAAACAAAACAGCCTAGAGGAAGCAGTTTACCCAGCTAACCAAATTGAAATCATAAAAGATCAGCTTGGTTACCTTGCTGAATGTGACACTAAACTTTTTAAAAGATACAGTTCTCAAGGAGAGAAATACTTTCATTAGAACAAATCTACCTGTCATACTCTGAAGTGTCAGGATTTTTCTAATGCATTTTGGTCTTGTACAAGCAGCTGGGCTGCCATTCAGGCATTTTAATGAAAGGATTATATTTTCATGTGACCAGAACCCATCAGAATTAAGTTTCTCCTGAGGAGCTGCTGTCCACTGATCTATTTTGAAAATTTGCATCCTCATTTTATTTTATGTGCCTGAACGGAAGGTGTTGTGTGCTGAGCATTTTTGCCAACTCTGGGGTCTTGAAACAGTAGTCAGCATGGAGTTGAGAGAGAATGTTTGCATCTCATAACAGAGAAAAATGTGCAGTGAGGTATCTTCATGTGTAAAAATGTAATAAATTTAATAAATTAACCTGTTCATATTTCTTTCAATGTTTTTGGGTGTCAATTACATCAACAAAATTATTAATAACTTGGCAAATGGCATCCCGCTCACTGTATCACTTTGACTTACCTCAATCTTTAGAAGATAAAGGGGCTGGATATCTGAAAAGATCATTGAGACTTTTGATATTCATGCAAAATATTGCTGCAGAGCATTTGAAGACTGAGTGAATCTGTGGATCACTATTAATAAGGCTTATGTTGTTGGTGTAGATCGTTGTGAAAAGGGCATAGCCCCAGCTGCAACAAACCTGATACCAGAGCTTACATGGCAGCTGTCCTTTACCTTAGATAGGTTTATCAGAATAGTATTTACTGATGGTGAATATCCAGACATCAAGAAGTTCAGTATTTCAGCAACACGTTCACTTTTTTGAACTGATCATCAAGGCTTCTGGAATTCAGTAAAGAGTCAAAAATGATGGTCATGAATACTGCTGGCTTCTTTGCTCTGAATTATTTCACTTAAGATCAAGAAATACAGACAAGAAGCTAAGTATCTCAGTGGCCTGTGAGGCTGAACAAACAATGGATCCTTCTTGGCCTGTTGCAACTGGGAGTTTGTGGCTGTCTGTAGTACTATGGGGTTTTTACACTGACTTCTGTATTATATCAAGGTATGACATAAGGCTCACAGGACTATTTAACCACTGTTAGCTGGCCAATGAGGTTTCTAAGAATCCTATGAGTAATAGGAGTGATTTGTTTTTTTGAGGAGCCCATCTGGCTGGCATATATATTTTACAATATATAAATAGATGAGTCACCTTGGGATTCTTAATTTAATTTTTGCATGCTACCTATTAAGAGTAGGAGCCTTAGTATTTTCCTATTGCCTTTGTACTTGATAGCTATTTTACAATTTGAAATGATACACCAGTGTTATATCATCTTTTGAACTCCAGAAATGATATTTGTGATTCCAGCAGTAAGGCATTCCTGGCATGCCTCTACTCCAGGCAATGGGACGTGCGGTGACTGCCAGTACCAAGGGGTTAAGGAGCAGGGACAATAAGCAGATGCTAATGCGGGAAAGATATTTTAGTCTTCTCATTAAAATAAGTCATTTCAGTGTCTTCATGGATATTTGCACAGTTTTGCTTTTCCATTGTTAGTCATAAAAGGTCAGCTAATGGAAAATTAAGTTAATAGGGTCAGTGCAATTTGATGAAAACTAGTTTTAGTTTGTAGCTTAGAAAAGATAGAGGGTAATGCATCTGATTTTATGGACTTTCTTACATCTGTTCTGAATAAAACTTCTGCTCTCTTGTTCTAGGATACATATAATATCTCTGTAATTTACATCACTGAGAATGGGTTTTCCCAAAGTGACCCTGCTCTACTTGATGACAGTCAATGATGGGAGTATTTCAGGCTGAATTTACAGGAAATTTTATAAGGTACCATTTAAAATGATGAAAGATCAATTGTGCTAACTTAATATATTTTTCCTTTGTGCTTATTTGCATTCAGCAATGACCAATGATTCTTGAAGCTTAAACTCTTGTAAATTTGAGTAAAATTATCTGGTTTAAAAAAAATGTTTAGCTGAAAGGAGAGCATGTATTTTTAATCCTGCTTCCCCATTTTGGGATGGGAACAGATGAAAAGGTACTCCATACATAAATTATTTATAAACTCAGTTTTGCAGGACCATAGTTCTTCACTGAATAAAGGAACCACATTGATCTTCAGAACTGCTTATTTCATACTTCTCATTGTGACGGATGTAAAGGTGAGTGCACCTGAAAAACTGACCATTATATCTCAAAATGTCCTTACAGAATACAATCTCCCATATAGAATAAGGTCCAATAATTCATTCCTGTATGGGACCATTAAGTCTTTATAGCTCAGCTTCTGCCTATATATCAGGATGGCCAACAGTACAACAGCATTCAGCACCAGCATGGCTCTTTTTTTTTTTTTTTTTTTTTTTTTTTTTTTTTTTTTTTTAAGACACTTTACTATTGACTTTGATAGAAATAAAGTTGATACAGAATTTCTGGAAATTCTATCCCTACCTTCCTTCTGGTTGGAAGTATTCTCTGATTTTCTGAGCTAATTCACGGGGAGTAGGTCATCTCTCTATCTATCATCTGAAGTGTATTTTAAAATGCCAGTTTGTTTAGATAACATCTAATCTCCCTGTCATATTTGTCCAATGTGATCACAATCATGAATGTCATATTCTTATTTAATAGCTTTTTGTAGTCATTCTTACACCTTCATTTTGCTATATTTATATTCTTTATTGTTACATTCATTCAAATGTTCATTTAAAAATTACCTTTCTGTCTTCCTCCTTTCCATTCAAAGTCATGACTTAGACTTGTCATCCATGCCAATTAAATATTTTTCTTCAATTAAGCAGAAGATGCAAAGGGCCATTCTCTGTCACTGAAACCAATTGGTAGGGTCTGCTTCTAACTAGAGCAGGCAGACCGTATTCTAGCTGCCTTTGGAGAGCAGTGCCTGTGCTCTGCCATACTTTGCTCCAAGCCATATCTGGAGAGAAGTTTTGTCAAGGAGTAAAAAATAAGCTCTGTGGATTATCAAGGATTGGTGTATGAGTCAAGCCATTGGTCCTGTTTTGTTTGCTTATCAAGTTGTACACAAGATGTCTATATTTGACTTTGAAGAAGATCAAGAAATTAATAAACATTCAATTCTTACTGTTCAATGCAATGTAAACGGGGTTAATTTACCAAATCTAGTTCCTCTGCAATTTATAGTGTCTTATCCTGAGGTAAACATTTAAAGTGGGTAAGATGAATCACAACTAGGTGCATTTATTTACACAGTTCAATTCATGCCCAGGAGGGCAATGAGGGGAGACTAGCTCTGAAGTAGATGCCTATATGGGAGACATGGAGGGTTGGGCAAAATGAGCCTTACTTTGTCATTCAGTGACTCCAACAAAGCTTTCAAATGTGTATGGTCTGGCTAACCAGTGCAACCGTACGTAGGCTTAGTTATATTGGTGATTTAATGTTATGTTGAATTGATGTCTGTTTGTCCAGTAATAAGCTCTGTGGGCGACTAGTTCAAACAGGTCTCTGTAAACAAAGATACTATAAATATGAAATCCATCATCTGCAAGGCACTCTATGAAGAAATGCACATTATCACTATGTAACTTCCCTCCTGAAGGCTGGAGTAAACAGTTTGTTAAAGCCACTCCCTGTGTACTGACCCACAAATAAGCAACCCATTTCAAGTTTTCAGTTCAGGTATCTTGCAAAACAGCATACTCAGAGATGTTCACATTATTTGATGCTTAAATGCTTAACCATTTATTAAGTGTCATGTGAAGCAGAACAGTTTAATTACTCTGCATACAGTGTCTACTCTACAATAATTCCTTATCTTTGAGCTAACTTTTAAAATGATTAGTACAGGCTCATTCATGCAACGAGCTCTGGGTCATGACAGGGGCCTATGTGGATTTTGCTGTGGGATTTGGGCATGCCTACTTACTTTTTGTCTTTTGTCTAAGAAATTAATATGCTTGACTACAGAAGAGAGTATATCTACAGCCTGTGACTGCACTTGTACGTTAAAATACAGGTATTTTAATGTGTGTCTTCACTTTATTTTTTGCATTAAAAATTATCCAAAGTTTTAGAATACATGCTCACTCAAATACATGCTTACTCAAATAATGAGTGTCTCTTTTTGAAAAAGTTCTACTCTTGTACTCTAAAAATCAGATAGTTCAGTGCCTCTCAAACTCGGTAGCAAGAATTCTAGTGTGTAAAATGCCTAAAATTTTGGCTATCAAAACTATTTAAATTACAAGACTTTGGAGGGCTAGAGCTATCTTTACTTCATGGCTTCATTCAACAACCTTCACCCACTAAGAATGTGATCACACAGTATGGATAAGTAATAAAACCAGTGTATGCTACCCCTACATTTTATCTTTAGAAAAAATATTTTGATGCTGTCAGAGAAAACTGAGATTTTTATTTTGGGGGCCGTGTTAGTAAATAAGACCAGAAAGAGCAACATAAATATGAACTAGGAAACAGAGGGTGAACAGCATGGAGCTACTGTAAATATATCACATTATAGCTGTTACAGATAGAAAATAGTTTTTAAACGGATACAATGTCTGCCATGTTGCCTCTGTACTATGTGAATAGATAAAAGCATCAATATTTTAATAAATGTGGATATACATATTTAGCATCTCTACAGAGCCATAAGCATGCATGCTGCTTTACAGATAAATGAAAATGATGTCTTCTTACCCCAAGGAGCTGAAAATCTAATTTAGATACAATGCATGAAGAGATGACAAACAGAAGGCTGGATGAAATGTATAAAGAGAAAATGGATCAGAGAGTGAAATGCCTTTTACTACAGTTGCTCTTCCCTAATTTTATGTAATATATGTTAAGGATGACATCTAGACCAAAGATCAAGGCTGCCAATAAAAAGGTAATTGAAACTACTTAGTTTGGAAAAGTGGAACCTTTTAAAAGGGATAATACAATTTCATGAAGTCCATGGAAGAGAGCAATGTAAATAGTGGGTAAGCTATTGCCAGAGGCAGATGATGGAGAAGAGCGAAGAAGTTATTCTGTAATCTGGCCGGTAGAAGATTAATAATAATGCTGATGGGGAGGAAAGAATGAATTAAATGAAGGTTAGATTACAGAGGACTGCAAGAAGTAGGCCCTGGAAAGAGAGCTGAACTTAGTATGAATAGGAAGTGAAGAAGTTGAGGATGATGTGATGTGATACATGCAGAGACAAATAAGAGGGAAATGAGGAACAAGAGTAAATGAGAATAAGCAGGACTAGAGCAGGGAGAAAATAGAAAACATATGAACATTCAATTTGGAGTTAGCTAGAAGGTCAATGGTAAAAAAATGCAAGGCAAATAGAATAAATTATCGCTAGGAGGAAGCACTAGGTAAAGCTTAAGATTCAGATGGTGTTAATTTTCTCCTTAAATATGCTTAAATGAAGTAGAAAAGAAAATGAGATACAGAGAATGCTGACTGCCATGGGAAGTGGAGAGCAGAACTAAAACTGACAGTAAGCAAAGTGATACAGCTAAGAGGATTTTTAAAAATGTACCTTAAGTTAAATGCAGTCCCTTCCTGACTGCTTTTTTTTTGTCCCTTTCTTCCTCAGACTTCTAAAAGCTGTTATAAAACCTTTTATATATTTTTGTCACTGTACACTTTGACCTTGCTCTCATGAACTAACCATTTAGTCTGTGTTGTAGATACATACTAGCCTGCTTTTTCTGCATTCCCATGCACATAAAGCGATGAGGTTATAATACAATACTGTAGTCCATGAAAATATGATTTATTGTAAAATTAAATATGGATGTCATAATGTGAGCCCCTTGGGTCAACTATAAGCTTGAATGTTATTGAAAGAGCTGCAGCCACAGGTTCTTCATTGCTGCTGACAAAAATGCCTCTACAAATAGAATACAACAATGCAGACATCTTAAGGAGTCTCTGAGATGTGCTGTCCCTGGCATAACATTACCATGTGACATTTTCAAGAACTATAAATACATTGATTGCATTATAGTATAAAAGTTAATAAGCTTTGCAGTAGTCACTGCAGAAGTGTTAAAATCAAGCTGAATTTGTTGTGAATACTATAAGGGATTCAAAGGTTAAAAAAAAAAAGAAAAAAAAAGAAAAAAAAAAAAGAAACAAAACCAAAACCCCATAAAGATACAGTTAGCATAGAATGATGTATTTATCATATTTTTAATATAGTATAGGTCCAGAATACATACATAGATGTGATTCTGTAAAGTTTTGATTCAATGCCAACTTTATAACTTCACGTTATCACAAGCACATCCACACGTAATTTCTTATGACAGATGTCTGAAGCCACCTCTAGACAATAGAAATGACTTCTTCATATCAAGATTCTTGTCAGTGAAAGTTTAAGCCTCTTTTTAAAAATTATTTTTCAATAATCCTATAATCTGATTTTTTTAATCTGCAAAAATGAACACTTATTTTAACTCTTAACCAGCAGCTCTCCAATGGAAAATTATGAAGGAACATTTTTTTTCTCCAAAATGCTCTGAACTGTGCTTTCAAAAGTGTCTTAACTGAAGATAAGATAAGATAAGCTCACTTCTGAGCTCTCTCTTCTATTGGAAACAGTATAATAGGAGACTGGCTAGTACACCAAGAGAGGACAACTGTCTCTCTGAAACAAATATATGTGAGTAGATTTTTTTCTTGTCAGTGTCTGGATTTTAAATGAAAAGAATAAACAGGAAGCAAGAATATGCAATGCTGGCTAGATGACTATGGACCCATCAGGTTGTCCTTGGACAAAGGGATCAGCTGGTCTCAACATGGGGGTTTTATGTGCGGTGTTGAAGAGTAGCTACACTGCATGGTGCAGCAGTGTGTTTGAGTTCTGGGGAATCTGGGTGTAACCAGTGTTCCACATCCTCACACAGTATGTGAGATGTGCTTTGATTCAAAAGTGACCAGTCCCCAGACCCCAGTGAACTGTTAGTTTTCAAAAGCATTAGCAACTGCAGCATAAGAATAGTTCCCATTCTGCAGGGGAGACAGTGTGGTTTTGTGATTAGTAGTCAGTTACCTCAGAGAGTATAAGCTAAATATTTAGGCACCGTGGATGTGGTACTGCTGCTGGATAGTTCCTGACTGAGTCCCTTTGGGGTATAATTGGTGTTAGGGGCAGAAGACTTGCTTTGCCTAGACAGAAGTAATACTGCATTATTAAAGCAAAATTCAGGATTCTTCAGCTTTGCTGCCAGTTGCCTCAGTTGTGGAAACTAAGATGTCGGAT
Source organism: Heteronetta atricapilla (assembly GCA_011075105.1). NCBI lineage: Eukaryota > Metazoa > Chordata > Aves > Anseriformes > Anatidae > Heteronetta > Heteronetta atricapilla. Next base: position 78,365,419 of record CM021734.1, on the reverse strand, counting down.
CTCAACAGCTAATCAGTCTTTAACCATCAAATCCTATCTATCTGGCCAGAAAGTTAGAGGCAACTATTACCTGCAACTTTGAGATTTTCCCTGAGGAAATGATTTGTACATACAAAACATAATCCCCACATCAGAAGTACCTACTGTAGTTTTTTGATTCTGCTCAAGATGAAAGATAATGACAACTCAACTGGGGAAAACAACAACACCACCAACAAAAACGACAACAAAAAACAAACCCTCATAAATAAAAAAGAGGGATTTGGGCCTTTATGGTGAATAAGAAGACTTTTATGACAATTGTGAGTTTAAATTCATCAGATATGGATTGCACATAACATTACTGGGTTTGAAAATCACTTCTAAGCCACATGCTTCATTTGGAGTTACCTTTCAGGAGAACATGTACTGAAACCACAGAGGCATATCATAAAAAAATACTGTGCTGTTGTGTCTTTGAGACAGTTTTTAATTTAAATCTCTTTTTCAAGATAATTCAGTTTTATATAATTCAGTCCTATCATGTGCATTCTAAATGTCTTCCCTAGGATCATATGCAGGATCACACATACCAGAAACCGAGTTAATATAAAATAAAATTTGCATAAGCTTTTCTATATAGGCATACATCTTTCCTGCAGTGGAGAGATAGGTCCACTTTACTAGAATAAACATCTCTATTTAGATGCCTATCACTTCTTAGAGTCACAGATTTCTGTTCCAGAAAATGAGATTTTGTATTTTGATATACAACAGGAAATCTGTCTTAGCACAGAACTCATTACCACAAAATAGCAAGAAAATAGTTTCCAAAAGGTATTAGAGAATTAGTGAGAAAGCTATTAAATTTAGTGGTGCTGGAACAACTTTTTTCTCAAGGTATTCCTAAATGATAATTTCCACATGAAGCATTCATGCTCTGTTTCTCATCTTTCTCTCTAAATATCTGCTATTGACCAAGTAGGTGGATCTGTGATTTGACAGTCCTTGTATTTGTTTGATAGTTACTGAAGAAAGGATTTTTTTCTAGGACATATTTTTAGCAGTGCAAATAGGAGAACGAACAAGAAGAGAACCTTAGTTAGGGTCTCCAGAAAGTAAATAAATAAATAAATAAATAAATAATCTGTAGTTTGAATAGCATGGATAGCTAATATGTTGCTATCAAGTTTTCAAACTAGTTATTTTTCATGATGTTTCTGTGATAATAATAGCTCATCATTTAATTTCATGGGAGTTATTGTAATTCTAAAGGGCTGAAAATGATGTAAATGCAGCTGTACAGGGAATATCACAATGTCAAATGAAGCAGTGTCATTGCAGTTCTATGTGTATGCTGCTACAATGTCAAAATAAAAGGAAAGAAGCCATATTGATCAATAGAGCAGTGCATCAGAAGTGATTGGATAAAATGCAAACAAGGCATTATCTGTTATAAAGTCTTATTAAATGAAAATACAACTTTCAGTCTGTTACACAGAATTAGAATTTGAACTCTCAGATGTCTGGGCATATAAAGCCATGATTTCCACTGCAGTTTTTACTGAGCAAGTATATGTTCCTTCAATGCATTAACACATACATACACTATGACCTACTTTATAATTGCTGTGGGAGTTTGCCTTTGCATTTTTTGATAGCTCTCTGTTCAGATTCTCAACCATAACATTGCATTAGTTTATTTGCATTGAATCAATTTTGCTAAAGGATCTCCAATTTTTATATAAAGAAATACTTAGCTTCATTATACAGGGAGTGAAGTATCTCTATCTTGATTTTGAACTAGAGAAATTGAGGCAGCACAAGTTCAATGTAATTTAGCTAAGGTCAAAAAGAAGATGAAAGTAATAATAAGTATGGAACCTGGATTTTCTGCTCTCATTTTCTGACTCTCTGTGCTCAATGTCACATTTTTGCTGCGAATAAACACATTTTGAAGTAAACATTCATAACTGAGAATATGAAGATCTACATGAATACACTTCTATCAAAAATACTAATGGGGAAATCATCTACTGAACTCATAATACATCACTTAAATGTAAAATATTTCAAAACATACCAAACATACTAATTATGCTTATACAGCGTGAGGCAAGTCTGACGCTTGAACAGAATATTTTTGAGGAGTTAATATTTCTACGATACTGTAGAATCATTTGTCCAGGAAAAGGTGGATGATTATATTTCTGGGAAATGAAAAATCAGACTATCGGATAAATACGAGGAATTATACCTCTATGAGGATGTTGAGTCCATCTGGATGCAACACAATTCAGAATATAGAAGATTGAAAAAAAAAGACATGTTTTTTATTTCTTCATGATCAGGTAACAAAAGGCTAGATAGATGAAGTATTCTGGAAGTTTCTCTAACAATTCACCTTCAGAAAGAAGTAAATCTAAGAAAATGTAATCTCAAAAGGAGAATTATATTGTTCGTGTTCATGTATGTGTAAAAAAGAATTTGCTTTTACATTTATTTTCTTACAATAATTTAACAGTTAAATGTATTTTTCTTGCTTTTCTCTGTGAGGAGGAATCCTCTGTTGGTGGCACTATTTTACTTTGGAAAAGTAAGACATAAAGAATTTTCTAATTCTTATAGTAGTTCTGTGTTCAGCTCTCAAATTGTGCATCCTGGCACATTTACCCAGTGTGAAAATGACTAGAAGCACCAGAATATAGTGTTGATTCTTTTTAACCATCTTGCATGGGAAATAAAATCTCGAGTGAATTGGACTTGCATGATAAGTATTTGCTAGTGTTGGGCTCATGGGATTAATTGCCATTTAGATGAAAGAAGAAAATGTCCCTGTGCTCTGTGAAAGGGAAAGATGTCTGGAAAGGTTCATTCTCCTGCATCCCATGCCATATCTTATCTGTATTACAATTTTTAAGAAGGCTTTAAGATACTTCCATGTCAGTCTTCCCTTGTTTATATTTTATTTTATTTTATTTTGTAACACCTATGAGGTAAGTATGGCAAAGGCTCATGAATTCCAAGAAACACTGTTTCCTCAGCTTACAGTGTAATTTGTGCTGTTGATGTTCTTTGTGTTGCATAATTTATTGGAATTCAGGCAATGTTTGTATGGAATGGTAAAGTTTGTATGAATATTAGCAGGGGCTACGGGAGCTTTAGCGAAGGTTTTAAGCAACAAAGAATGCTTAGTCCATAGATGCCTTAGGTATTTGAATGTTATTTAAAAATTCAGATGGTTAAAAGGCAACCAAACAAAGGTATGGTGCACCATCCTTTCTTGGAAGCGTATGAAAGTATGTGACGCATATTTGCAAAGGATGTTCATGGTTACAGTTTTTTTTAATACGATGTGGCCTTTATAAAGAATCCTTATTGATTAGCTGGACAATTTAAAAAAAAAATAAAAAAGAATGCATGTGCTATTGTGAACACAGGGTCAGCATTTACAGTGTAGGTCTCATGCAGTATAATTTCTGCTGGGCTAATACCTTCACAGCAGTAAGTAGCCTCCTGCTGTAACAACTGAAGCTGCCATGCACTTTTCAAGTTTATTCTACAGTCACTATGCATTGGAGAAATCCAATCTAAAGATCATAAAGGAATGAATAAGCATAGCTGAATGCAGAGACAGAGACAAATGCTTTAGCTCTTGCAGAAGGGGAGAAGAGTGCTTTCGCTTCCACAGCTTCTGAAACAGTCATTCAAAAGCTCGCTCGGACTTGCACGCCTTTTATATCTGCAACTCTGAATGTCGCCTCTGATCTCAGCAACCAGTTTTATGGCTGTCTGGCAGTCTTTTTCTCATGAGCTACCCCAGCAGTTATAATCAGCTGGGTGCATAAGTAAACATTTCACAGGTTCTTCATCCTGCCCTTTACTCAGCATCTTTATAAACTTCTGAAAAAAAGATCTTTCATTAAGATATACAATTTGCAGAGCCAGAATGGGGCTAAATCAGTCTCCTCTCTTAGGTGTCGGCTCTGCAGGGTGAGCATTGGCTTGAATACTGGACCTGCATCCTGAAACTTCAGTAATTCAATGCTTTTTTATATATGCTACTACTTAAATTAGGGTCATGAAATCTACTTTCCATTTGTATTCTTTTGACTGTTGTGATTTTATTCACTTCTTATTTGACTACCGTGGTATTTCTCTTCTTGTTGATTTCCTGCTTGCCTTACCCCTGTTAGTCTGGTGTTTTCCAGCAGGCAGATGCTGATTCCCCTCATCCATGTGTAATCCCAATGAAATTTTCATTTTCCATATTTTATAATCCGCTATATTCACCTTTCTAAACACAGGCAATAGGAGTCCAAGGGAGAAGAATTCACTGACCTCCTGGGGATACTAAAAATGATCACAGTCTAGCAAGTCAGTCTTTAAATATCCTTTCCCCATTCCACCCTCCCCTCCGCTACTCTTTAAGTATTTAAATCTGCCCCCCACCAGCCAGACTTCCTCACCAGATGGTGCCTTCTGACTAGCTCTGCCTTTCTTCAGAGGATGAATAACTACAGTGCGGAGCATAAGGAACTGGTAAGACAGCTACTGGAATATTTCATCAGTGCTAGTATCCACTTTTTTAAAAGGATGGTGAAAAATGGGAGAGAGTTCAGGAAGAAGCTGAAAAAATGATTTGAGGGCTGGAGAAAATGCCTTACAGTGGGACTCAAAAATGAGCTCAATCTATCCAGCTTATCAAAAAGAAGATTGAGAGGTGACTTGATTACAGTGTACAGGTACCTTCATGGGGAAAATATACTGGGTACTAAAGGGCTCTTTAATCTAGTGGAGAAAAGCATAAGAAGAACCAATGGCTGGATGCCAGACAAATTCAAATGAGAAATCAGACACACTTTGTAACAGTGAAAGTGATTAAACATTGGCACAAATTATCCGAAGTCCTGGATTCTGCACCTCTTGCCTTTTTTGATGATGATGATTGATGATGAGTACAGTTTGGAAGATATGCCAAACCCAGATCTAAGATGCATCCCAGGAAAACTACTGAAATTTAAGAGCCTGTGATACACTGAGGGTCAAACTAGACAATCTTATGACCTATCTCTCTTTAATTCTATAAATTTAATAGTTCTGACAACAATGACTGTACTTACATCATCAAAAAAAATATATCAAAAAATCCAAAATCAAGTTGGAGTGATGTATACCCTTGCAACATTAGACACTGGTTTTGATGAAGTAGAAATCAACAACAACAAAACAAAAATAAACAAAAAACCCACAGAAAATAATGGAATCCAGTGATCCAGAGTGTATTATTTTAATATTTTAATTATTTAAAATTATTATCTTTTATCTTTTTTTTTTTTTCAAGTCAGGACAATTTGAAAATAAATATTTCATTCTACAAAGAAAAGGCAAGATGTTTTTTGGGGAGGTTTTAAATTTGAATGTTTATACTTTCCCCAAATCTTTTTGCATTGCTATTTTTTTTATGGCTGAAAGAATTCTTCCCATCTCACACTGTAATTTCATTTACAACAAGTTTATTTTCATGAGAATACCGCCAAAGATTTGTCCAGAATAACAGGGAAACATGTTCCACACTAATGCTCATTGGTTGTTCTCACTTGTTCTCCTCTCTGAGACTCATTATCATTTATGCAGGCCGTGATAGGTTTTTAAATGATGTAATCATATATAGGTGTGAAACAGTAATGGCTTTATCCTTAAAGATAAAGATTTTTTAAAAGGTTAATTATATTCCACAAATTGTTTTAAAAGTACAATGTTAACATTATTATAAGACCCAGACTTGGAAAGCAACTCCCCTGTCTAATATATGTCATTTAATTCCAATAAACTTTCTTATTTTCTTCCTATTATTGCTACTGCTTCCAAGTCCCATTCTCTCTTTCTTTTGTGTTCATTCCTATAGCTGTTGGAACCCTGTTTCCTCTCCTCCAGCCCTAGACATCACATAGCCAGGCTGAGCATATTTATCTTTTTTTTTTTTTTTTTTTTTTTTTTTCTTTGGTCTTAAATCATAATTCATTTTTTCTGTCTCTCAGTCACTGTGGTTTTCTTTCAACTTTATTCAAGTTCTTACCATCCTCCAAAACATCATACCCAGAACATGGGACTATACTAACATCAAGTGTTGCATAGGCATGGTTGCTGCTCTGACAGGCAAAACATGCTTCAAGTAAACTCCAATTTCAGCCAAGGAAAAGACAAGCACCAATCTCATGTCTAAAACTGGGGAAACGACAGAGGAGAAAGTATCATCCCAATGTGGAAACCAAAATTGTATATAGCACAGGCTCAGTGGGTGAAGCAGGAAGGCAAAGGTCTCAGTGTGGCTAAGGCACACTAGAAAAAAAAAAAAAAAAAAAAAAAAAAAAAAAAAAAGAGGGTGTGGGGAAAGGGTTTTTACCTTTTTTGAACCCCCACAGCAGCAGCTGTAGTCATTCTCTCTTATTTCACCAGCTTCAGCTCTGCCATCCTTGTCATATATATTTGGGTAACACTTACTCCTTCATATTGGCAAAAAAAATAAGAATAATAATCAGTGCAGTCTCTGTGTCCTGAACTACCACCCGTGTTTCCTTTGTGAGGCACAGGCCCTCATGGTTAGGCCTGGGTATTGACTCCCCCTGTGCATTTTCCTGTCACAGATGATCCCCCAGAATTTTGTTAGTATACATGAAGTAGCTAATCCTAGGCAACTGGACAAGAAAAGACATGGAAAATGGGAAAGAAGATTCTCTTTCTTTACACCAAATGTGAGCTGAGTGGGGAAAGTATTAAGAGTCCTTAATTGAACAGCCTCTAGTCAGAAGAATTTGCTAATATGGCAACATACTGTTGCTAGTATGTGGGGACTGGTGGCTTATTTGTTTCTATGGTATCAGGTGTTTTTCTTAAAAGTCAGCCATGATCAAAGGCTCAAATGTGCATGTGTCTTTTTTGCTGGCAGTCAGTCTGTGCCTGTTGCCAGAACTCACGCCTGTTTTTCATTTATTTTGAGTGTCTGAATAATACAGACAGTGTATTCTGTACATGATCTGTAACTGGAGGTGGCAGTGTTCTGCTACATCCTTTCTGTAGTCAGTTTTAGTCATGGAAAGTCCATTTTAATTCTCTCTGTCTTAATCTATTGCTTTTAAATAAGCGAAGTGAATGCACCAGTTTGAAAGTTGTAATAGGGAAGATTAATGTGATATGAAAAATGTCTTTACTTAAATAAAAAGGTTTTCTAGAACCTTACTTTTATTAATATATAAACAATGTTTATAAATTACATACAAAATATACTGAGGGTAGCATCAGTTCCATGTGCAGCAAAGGCAAACCTCATTTCTAACACAAAAGATATTTATCTTTGTCACAAGTAGCAGGAGGTATGAATATGCTGCATGGTGGCTATAGCTGTGCAACGAATTTTGGAAAAAAAAGCAAGCTAGACATTGTGATAAAAATCCTTTGTTTTAGCTCCCTACTAGTAATAAACAAAGTTCTGCTTCAGTGCTTCAGAGCTACCTTTCTTTTTTTTTTTTTTCTTTTTTTTTTTCTTTTTTTTTTTTTTCTTTTTCTTTATGGGGGTGAGAAGTAGTTCACTTTGTGAAATACTGTGAAATACTGAACACTTTGTTAGTCCTGCAGAATTTTACTAATAGTGGGAGATTTTACAGGAACAGAGGACTGGCAGGAGATGAGCTAAAGGAGAGTCTGTTACAGAATCCAGCTGCCCTGCACTGGTCCCAGCTGCAAAAATGATAGTATATATGTGTATTGATTTTTTTACCAGCAAAACCACTGAATGTATCTGAACCTGTAAAACAATAGAATATTGATCTATTAAAGAAAATGATCTATTTAATGCATCTGTTCTCTTTACTAGTGCAGGGTGCAGAGAGACATCCATTTACTAGTGTAGCCTGGCATATGTGTACCACAGATACGTGGTGTAAATTGAATGTGGAAATTTAGCCCACATCTCCTGTTTAAAAATAATGAAATACTGGCTAAATCTTCCACTGTCAGTTTCCAGATACACCAAATGGCTTGCATGGAGCCATTTGAAATAGAAGACCTATTAACAAGTAGAGCTGGATTTGTTTCCAATCAGCAATTTGTTTAACAGGTTTCCACTGCAACTCCTAAATGATTTCACTTAAAAGGACACTGTGAATGTTAATTAAAAACATTCATTAGGGTTTTAATAATTCCTTAGAGGCTTTAAACACAAATCTGTTTCTGTGCAAAAGAATGTTTTTTGGTTTTTTTTTTTTTGTTTGTTTGTTTGTTTGTTTGTTTGTTTTTCTTGTCTTCACCCATCTATTTTGGGGAAACAAATGCATATTGCTGGACTGTTAATACTGCTTCACCTCCAGCCCCCTCTTTGCCTTGAGAAAAGAAATATACTTGTGATTGTTGATGTTGATTCACACTCACATTTTAATTTTCTTTTATGGTGAACAATTGGAAATCAGAACTGGAACCCAGCCTTCTGTTTGTTCAGTTCAAACATTCATACTGGGGGAGTGGCTTGTGTAATGTTGGTTAGGTATGTAAGCGTGATATGGTAGATCTGTTCCTATGGTACACCAGTGCAACTCTGAAATCTCTGTTAGGTTGGCATTGGTATAGCTGGAAAAAAAATATCTAATTTACATGAGTGTGTGTTGATAATTTTTGTGAGCAATATGGTTAGGCATGAACTGACGATGGCCGAACATGCCACATAGATGAAATTCAGGATTCTAGATTCAATGAGAGCTTTGCCATTAACTTCAATGTGACCAAAATGTATTTATACATGAATATACAATATGTACATTATTCAATATTGTATATTATTGTACATTATAATATGTACTCATGAGTCCTTTCATCATTCACAAAAAGGAATGGATATATTTAAATCTTTTCAAATCTTCTTTAGGTATATTTTGACGGTATTTGCTGATTCTTTTTGCATATTTCCATACAGAGCAACCTAACTCAAACATTTAGACTTGTGCAAATTGTGACAATAGTGAGACTATATGATTGTCCTTGTATGTCATACTTCTATATAAGCAAGTCAGATTGTCATTTATATTACTGGAATTTTAATACGCTTTCTTGGTCTTTCTTTTGTACTTCCTTAGTTCATGCTGTTGAAATCTAAGTCTCAGTCTAATCTCATTCCATTGTTCAGGTCAATTTTTTCCCCTTTGTTTTTCTACCAAATATTCCAACTCTATCCATGTATGAGGCATAGTAAAGTACATGGTTTTAAACTAATGGTTTTTGTTTGTTTGTTTTTTAATCTCTTAATTATTAAACATCTGTTTAAATCCATATACATCATTTGCATGATTGAATGCTTTTTTGTAGTGATGCATATTATGTATATGCCAGCTCCAGTCTTCAAGGAGAAGTGTATTTCATAGTTTTCACTTTGTGGTATACGAGGGAACTTATTTTTTGAATAAGTATTGATTGCATAGTACACTTGTACAAGCTTTGCTTTTATTCAGAAGGAAAAGTTTGGCTTATGATGAACAAGAGCATTCATGGCAGCCCGATAGGGAAAATAATACCTTGACACCTGTAATGAACTCACTGTAAAATTTCATAAGAGCAAATGTTGATGTGCAATGACTTCTGTAAAAGCAGAATGAAATCCAAGATTTGATGTTTTCATTTTAAGTATGGGACACTGTCTGTGGGTTTCTAGTTCTGAAAAAAATGCATGATATATTCCAGTAAGGAATAGCCAATCTCTTCTTAAAAGGACCTCAAAGGGACAAGAAGAGATTAACATTGAACAAGTATTCTTATAGCAAATGCTATATCCTACCATTTTTTTCCATATGTTCAAGGGAGAGTAAGCAAAGGAGATATAACCATCTCTCAGATTAAACCCTTAATGCAGAACAGTTCAGGTTGGGCTCAGTCCAATATTAGTTAACAGCAGCATCCTAAAAAGCTGAAAATGTTTCTAAGGTCCCCCTAAGGAGAGCAGAAAGTGCTTTATACAGAGAAATAACAGGTTGTCATGATGAGACATAGTTCAACTCTGAGCATATCTACTTCCACTACATATTAACTCTCCAAGCTGGTACTCATTGACAGAAATTTCAAGGGTTTTTTTTTGTTTTGGTTTGGTTTTTTTGTTTGTTTGTTTGTTTGTTTGTTTGTTTTTCTAGCCTGGCAGCTCTCTTACAGACTCCTGCATAGTCAGAGCTTGAGGTCAAAGTTTATATAGGCACACACATATATAAAGCACTACTGTTCAACCCTTTTGAATCTTCATGGTCCTGGCTATCAGTGGCTATACCTGGATCACATTTCACTTAAGACTTTAAAGCAGATAAAAGCTAGAGAGTTGTAATAAACAGATTTACTACATTATATCCAGGGTTTCCCCCTATTCTTTGCCTTATTAATATGCCAAGTGGTTCACTGGTAAAGTTTGCTTTGATACTCACAAATCTGCTTGTCCTGCAGACATTAGGTGCTATAAAGATGTCACTCTCAGAACAGCACTTTTGAAAATGCTGTTCTCAGGAAATTTTTGCTATTTCTCATTACCCATCTTGGCTGATCTTCAGTGTTTAACTTTGCAGTGCAGCTTGTAATATGAGACCAAAAATAGAGGAATGTGGAAAATACTCAGCAGTACCACTGTTTAAAATCTCTGAGCAGTTACCATAGACTTTCAGCATTTCATACCTGCAAAGCAAGGCAGCTGGTTGCTGAATTAACAGCTAAGATGGTTATTCAAATCAGACTCAGTGTGCTTAAAATGACCTAACAGTTATTCAGCATCACCAATTACAAAACTTTCTGTTACATGCCTAGATAACCTTGTTGTCTGTCAGATAAGTCAACTGTTTCTATTCCAATGCAGCCACATAATTGCATGAGAGACTATTAAAAAGTTTTCCTTGCCTATTTTATGCAATGACTGTTGCAATTTGGAAAATAAATGTTCCCCTCTACTGACCATCACAGAAGATGGAAGAGTGTCAGATGTGGCCTGAGAGAATATTTGCTTATATTACATGACTCTTGGTTTCAAAATTCATCTCCGCTCTTGGGGACATTAGCTCTCACCTCCCACTTTTCAGAATAGTGTGTTAATTCTGGGGGGTAATGCCTCCTCTGTAGAACTTCCTGTTCTTCAGCTAACACTGTTCCACTCTTTTTAAAGGCCAAAAACAAAGTGAATATAATGCTTCAGTAGGAGAAAAACTGTGACCCATTTCCTGTGTTTTACAAAAACTGGAAAAGTTTTCCAGATGAGTTTTGGAGGACTAACTTTGCTGAAAATGCAGGCTGGAATAGTTCAGAATGAAAAGAACTAGAAAATACTGTGAAACAGATTGCAATAGAAAATCCTATATTATATTCATGAAGATATGAAAAGTACTGTTACACAGCCAGAGAGTTACTTTGCCACCTTGGAATAAACAAATATTTCACATGGCTTCAAATATTCATTGTCTCAAATGTTTTGACCATATTGGCTTTAAAAAATACCACATTTTGAACAAATAGATTCCTTTACATTTTTCAAATTCAGTCTCAAAAGACTTCAGCATATACATATGTTAAAACTGCTCATTTTGAAAGGAGGTAGGGAATAGCCTTGATGAACAAGTTTTATAGTAAATGGACAAGTAGGTAACCGCCTCCTTGAGTGAAGGTGCAAGAAGTTTAATTCAGTCCATTTAGAAAGAACTTGGGTAACTTTAGGCAAAGAAAATGGAAAAGCAGTGACAGGAGATACAATATTGTAGAACAAAAAAGTTTTGGTAATTGCTAAGAGCAGTGGCAGTCAAAATAGCTGTGAGATGTCTGCACAAGCTGGTGATTAGGAGAAGAGCTGCCACGGATAAGATTGAACTAGCATCCTTAGACATAGAACATCTTAGGAAGCAGTCCTGTATAAGATACCACAGAGGCAAGCCTGTACAGGCAGAAAAGTAGATTAAAGGGTCATTAACTCTGGGAAATAAGTATGTCCAGGACAGCCAGCAGAGACATCCAGGAGATGTATAGGAAGAGGGGAAAGGGAACAATGACCAAGCCTTAAGAGGTGCCAGCAGACACAGGGGAAAACAGAATATCCATCAGCATTAACTCTCTAATCCTATCAACCAGATGAAGAAACAATAAGTTGGTGTCACAAAAACCTACGGGTGGGAGTTTCTTGTGGAGTAGCATGTGGCCTGTGGTGTCAAAGGTAACATAGCTATCAAAGAAGAATGAGCACAGAGAAACGAACCTACAAGAAATAGGAGCTTAATGTGAAGGATGACAAGACAAATTAGATACTTGGCATTATACTTAAAGCGACTCCTTCAGCTATTCTGACCACCTACATTGGCAGAGTAATTAGAAGATCTTCCAAACACTGATAAATGCTGTGATAGGGACAGGGAGATCTATGCCTATTTATAAAGTGCCTGTCATCATAGTATCTAGATATCTCAGCAGACAGTTAAAGACAGATAATCACTCTCCTGTAGGAGAATATTTTCTTCAATTTTGGTTAGATGTGTTTGGTATAGAAAGATATTCCAAATAAGAAAAATGTTGTCAGGCATGACAAAAGTAGGGAAGGCCTCTCTGCACTGATGTGCTGTGTACATCTTCAGGAATGGGAAGTATTCTTTTTATTTTTTTTTTAAGCTGAAATAAAAACATCTGTTATAGAATTTTGTAATGGTTAGCCTCTTTCTGAAGAAAAAGAAAAAGAAAAAGAAAAAAAAGAAAAGAAAAAAAAACCCACCACCTCAACAAGCCTATGCAGAAAAGAGCTGGTGCACAGTTTCACTAGCAGTGTTAGAAAATGGTGCTTAGGGCTTGGAAATAATGAGCTCCCAATGTGTTTTTCTAATCAAAGTATCAGCATGATATTCACTGTATTTGGAGACCATCTTATTACCAAGGCAGCAGTATATGAAAAGTTCATTGTGGATATTATTTTTGTGTCTCATCTTTGAATTAGATTTGCCTTTGTCCCTCCCTTTTAATAGTTTTAAGTCAAAATCAGTAGAAACAGGACAAAAGCAGTACTTATCACATCTGTTCCAGCTTTCTTGGACAACCCTGTCAGTCCTGGTTATCTTTCCATGCAACACTGTTTTGAGCAGTTTTGATACTCAAAAGCTTTCCTCCTCCCCAAGATTTTGGCGCTTCATAAATCAATTAGACAAGTCACGTGCTGGTACTTCTTTCCCTGTTTAGTCTATTGGATGCAGACAGGCATGTACTGTAGGTTTCTGTGTAGCTTATTTTCTAATTTATTTTCTTATTTTTGTGGTTTTACCCAGGCAATGTTTTCCTATCACAAATTCAGAGACATATTTCCACTACTGAATCCATATAATTGTATCAGGTGTGAACCTAATCATGTTTCTAAAGACAGTTCCTCCCTTTTACTTACAGTAGCAACATCACGTATTCTTAAGAAATTGATTTTCTATGTTACATTTTGTTTAAAAAATATGTATATATATAATTAGTGACATATAAGATTATGTTTCTAAGAATATAAGAAAGATTAGGTTTACTTTATCTTCTTAGTTAAAGCAGTCAAAGGAATCCAGTTTTTTTTTCCCTTAATTCTTGCCTGGTTTTGATTTTCTAAGTTATGTGAGCATTGCAAAATTTCTTGCAGTTTCTCTTGAAACTCATTTCCAAGAAAATCTCCAAACAGCTATCCAGGAAAATGTTACTTGATCTTTTTTTTTTTTTTTTTTTTTTTTTTATAAGTCTTATCCACCCTCATATTTATATGAACACACAAATACAGATATGGCCAAGGCTCTGTCATATGATACAAGAGAGTGCAATATAGTCTGGTGTTAATGAAAGAACAAAGAGTTAGAGGGCTGCTGGAAACTCTTTAAAACCTGCCTTAGTTATCTAGGAAAATCTGCTCCAAAGCACATGTAAGCATAGAGGAGAATTCAAATAATAACATAGTTATACGGCTTTGCTTCATGAAATACATGTGTTTCTTAAAAAGACATTTTTAGAGCTTGTACAGAACATGCATGTTTCTTCTCTGCTGTGCTGCAGAATGTAACTAGGAATTGGTATGCAGGTTTGTTCTTAACATCTATACACTGCACTGCAGGCAGCATCCAATAAAAACTGTTGAGAGGAAGTTGCTAAAAGTACCATTAAAAACAAACAAATTAACAAATGAACAAAAAAAGACAAAAGAAAAAAACTAAAATTACATGCAAAATCTCATGTAAAAGTTAAAAATCCACCTGGATTTCACAACATTAAAATATCTCCCTAGTTGGGTTCCCAAACCAACCCTTCTTCGAAAAAATGTAGCTGGGAAAATGAGGAAGCACTGTTTTTTACTTATTAGTTTATAAGACAGAAGTAAAAGGATGTTGTGTAGATTGGTTTTAGTAGGCAAAGATGAAGGAAAGGAATAGACATTTAATACCGTACTACAGTCCTTAACACCCTCTACACTACAGCATGTGTAAATAAAGAGATGGGGAGTTAAACAATGTCCATTAGGAAAACAATGTTATGTTCAGGTTTGCCAACTTTGCTGCCAAGCATTCTTTATGAACAACAGGGAAAGAGTAATCCTTTGGACTGCATTCACAAAAGTAGAGGTTATTAATAGTAATTGTCTCAGTCTGGTACATTGACTCATTAAAAGGTGGAGTATAAAAACCTGTACTGATATGCACTCCACATTTGCAATTATGTTCTGCCATTTCTGTTGATATTGTCCAACTTACAGTATGTTTTTTGTTATCCCTCTAATAACTTTGAACAAGTATGTTGATGCAGCTGTTGATTTGGACTATTCCACATTGAAAACTCAAATGCTCTTTGTACATCAGCAAAAGATTATGCAAAAGTCATCCAAACAAACAAGATCAGCTGAACAAAAGCAATAGGAATGTTATCTGATACCAATAACTCCTTCTCGATTTTATATAATGTGAATATATAGAGTGAAATGACTGCAAAAGAAAAAATGATCACACAGAAAATGTTGACAAGTGAGCAAGGTAAACTAACAAAAATAAGGTGAAATGTTTATGTTCTTTTTATGTTTGTTTCTTTCAGATATAATCAATGCTTGAAGTGCATCAGCATGCCATGGTACCAGCTAGTATTGCCACTGGTTTGGGGTTTCTTTCTTTTAAATGTGAGTAGCATTATTGCTCTCTAGGCAATGCAGAAAATGTTGCTGTTCCATCCCTGTAAAATATATTAACATTGATTCAAATCTTTTGTCAGTGGCTCTTTTGTCAGTGACCCCTTGCTTTAGGACACTCTCACAGAAAGAGGTGCATAGCTCTGGCTAAGCACCTGCCTTCTGACAACGGAGAGAAAAAAAGTTGAAGCTTTCTTTTAATGAATAGCGAGAGAGTTTACGTGAAAAGACTGTAACTTACTAGGGAAAAAATAAATACATAAAAAAATAAATCTGTGATGTTTAGATTAAAAGCAAGTTGTTTTACCCTTATACACAGTGCTTACAATCTGCATCTGTTTACAAAAGACCAGAAGATTTAATATATAAGCATGAATGGTTATTTGCTTTTTTCCCTCCTTTTCTTATAAAGGACACTTTCCAGTGTTATATCTAGGTGCTCTCCTTGAATTAACTTTATTTTTCTCCTATTGGCATTTGGGAGGGAGGAGAAAAGGAAAAAGTCATACAATTTTGTCTTTACTTTGAGAAGAATCTTTCATAGTGTCTTTCTAAGACTTGGAGTGCTACACATACTGCATTTTACAGATGGGGAAGAATCTAGATAAAAAATAATGCTTTACTTTCAGATCTTACGGTGATGGTTTATTGTAAATTTGCTCCTTCTTTTCTGTATCATGTGGAATCTCTATGCACTTCAGTTTCTCAGAACCTAGGAATCAAATGAGCTACAAGCTGCAATAATATCTCAATATTTGGCCAGCCTCTTGTCATAATGTTAGCCTCCCGACCTTTGATATGACTGATGATAGAGCTGATTTTACCACCTACAGGTTGGGGTTTCTTTGTCACAATTACTTTAGAGTGGTGCTGGGATCAAGATTAGACTCAAAAAAACTGTGATTTCTTTATCATTGTAAATTTTTCTCTTTTTTTCAACTTACTTTTCTGTCTGGTCCTTTGCTTGCACCCCATACCCATTTTTAAGGTACATTAGTTCCATGAATGTCACCAACACTATACCTTCTTCAGTTTGATTTTATGCTGTTGTTTGTCTGGCTTCCTTGGTGATTTTGGCATTAGGAGACCTGCAGAGAACCATATAGCTTGTGCTGGCAATGATATTGCTGCTGCATAGAGGAGACTGAGAGCATGTGTTAAAAGCACAATCCCTGTTAAAGTGGATATACTTGGTATCACTAATGTGTGGCTACATTGATCCCTCAAGGCTACCATCATCCTGCACTTCAGAGAAGCACTGTGTACTTCAGATTCAGCCAGAGAACCATAAACCTGCAGCCAGCATCAGATTATCACTAATCTGATAGGTTATTACTAGATTATTATCACTAATAATCTAGGTTATTTATGTGCCTGTTTGTCTGGACTAAAGCTGTGGCAGGAGAGAATCCTAAGAAATAGTCTTCCTTCAGAAACAGGTTTGAAACAATTTACATAAAGGTTACTTATATCAGCATTTACTAGTAACTAATCATTACCTTACCAGTCTTGACTATCCTTCTTTCCTGCTTTCACTGTCTAAGCAGGGAAAACCCGGTAAAGGCCTAAAAATCTATTTTCATATTAATATTCAAAAGCTACCTGCTTTATTAGTAGTTTCACATCCAAAGACCTAAGTGTATTATATGTTTAAATTAGGGTCTCCCCATATGTATGGTTTTTGCTTGTGAGGCATGACATCACTGGCAGAAAGCTTATTGTCTTACTTCTTCTGGTGACAGTTAAGACCCAACATGATTTTCTATTGTAACATTTGCATTTCTGGAAGATTAGAGCTTCAGCAGCAATCAGTGTTCATCATGCACAGTCCCTCAGGATGTGTATGTGTAAAGAGCTTATGACACCTGACTGTGGTCATCTACCTTCACTTCAACTCTCAACTGATGATGACTTCCCTGGAAAATGCAATGTGATGTTTTAACATTTTCCTGTTATTTAAAAGCTACAAATTCTTATTGGATTTCTAAAGCCCACAAGAGTAATACTGCTCAAAAAAATCAGCCTTCATCAGCCTTGCTTTTACATGAAAGTCACCTCTAGTCTGTGGTAAATTTCAATAAACTGTCTCAGTATAGAGAGTAAAGATGGCCGTACAGCTACGTTAAACTGGATTTTGTGGAAAAAAAAAATTGTTAAGGTAAACAGTTATATTGTTTTAAGTTTTACTTAATAGCTTTTAATTTTACTTTTTTTTTTAATTTTTAATTCCACAGCAAAAAGTTTTCAATTATACTTGTTTAAAAACAGTATGCATAGTATATTTTTATTCGTTTCTTAGGTTGTCTTCTCTAGTTTTACAATATATTGTAAGTTTACTTTTCCCCCCTGTGTTTTGTGTGAGGCAGTCATACTCTTTCTTCTAATTAGGGCAACTGGGCAGAATATCATCTATCCTATAAAGGATATTTGCATGTTTTACAACAGGACAAATGGGCAATACATTTTTCTTTACAGAAATTAATATTCTTCATTGTAAACAATATCATCCATCATGTTTGCTCTACATGGTGAAGTGAATATCCTGATAGTTAGCAAGAAAGCTTACTGAAGTACAGTGACCATCTGCATCTCTCTGTTGGGCTTTAAAGGCCAGTTCTCCCTTCTAAAGATTTATAATACAAAGGGCAATTCACTAATTAGTACTGTAAATTAGTGTTGCCATGAGGTTAAAAAAAATAATAAAATAAAACTAACAGCCCCTGCAGTATTTCAATTAATGTTATTTTTAATTGCTTATATTAGCATTTGAGAACAAGATTGATTAGCTTTTGACTGTCAAAGAAACAGAACTTGAAGCTCTTAAATACTGAAATGGAAGTTGTTAATTATATTTAAAAATCCATAGATACAGTACATGGAAATCTAGAAGGTCATCTGAGTACTAAAGAGAGTATGTTTCATTTCTGTTCTGTTTAAATAAAAATTTGAAATGTTTGCATAGAGCCACACTTATTTCTCATGCTCTCTACTAATTGATCACACAAATTAACATCTCCAAAATCACTTTAAAAACAAAACAGCTTTAATAGTGCATCTGCTTATAGAAAGTAATTTTAGAAGTTGTTTAACTTTAAAGTCATCAGTTAATTCTCAATTTGTGATTAAAATGGCAAGACCTGAAATTTTTCCTAAAGCTGTCACGGGTTTTCCTCTGTAGACCCTGATTCAACATATAGTGCTGGTTTGCAAGGACTTGCAGGCTAGTTCTGAGATAGGACTTGTGCTCCTTTATCCCCAAGTTAAAGACCCCTGCCTGAGGTAGATTTAGAGACCTCAGAATGGAACACAGGAAAGCCAGCAAGCACAGAAAAGATCTTCCTGTAGCAAGCTAATAAGGATCCTGAGGCTAGCTGTTCTGTGTAGCACCCAACAGAGCTGCTTGAGTCAAACAAGGTAGCCACAGGCTGATAATCTTTCCAGAACACACCTCTAATTATTGTTTAAAAGAAACAACCACTTTCAGGACTTTCTCCATTATTAATAGGCCCATGTTAGAGCAGTAATCTGGGAAGTAGAACACCTGGATTCATGTTCTTCCTCAGCTTGAAAGGGTTTAAATACATCACCCATCTTGCAGGAATATATATTAACATCCAGACCATTAAGGAAAGGAGAGGAAGGGAAGGGAGAAAGGAAAAGGCAATAGGTTTTTTTTTTCTAACTAGTTGTGTTGTGCTGTTTGCAGCAGAATGTGAGTGATCTACTAAACCTAACTATTTAGCCTTATCTAATTCAGTATCACTTGAGTCCTGCCTGGACTCAAGAAGAAGAAGGTATCTGTTCAAACCAAATAACTTCTGGTTGTAGCCCTTAGGCACTTGTTCAAGTCCTCTGAAGATTGTGCAGTGAAATCTAAGTTGATGTACGTTGTTAGACGTCTATCTCCACTTGTTGAAGATCTTCTCTTTAATGACTCTTGGACGCACGTTTAAGTATTTTGCTGAACTGAAGCCTTCAACCCAGATCCCAATTGGAGTGGATACCTTAGTTCCACACGTGGAGGACCAGTCTCCAACCATTACAGAAGCAAAGAATATAAATGTTACCTTAGCAGCAAAGACCACAGTAATTGATAGCACTGTCCTGACTTCCATGTTCTACCTTTACCTCTTGCCATTTGTTTCACATCCTTATTCACTAACCTTATTCTTTTTCTCACAGACATTTACAAAAAAAAAAAAAAAAAAAAAAAAAAAAAAAAAAAAAGCTGCAGATTATAAGTAATCATACATTAATTATTCTACAATAGTTTTAATGTGAAGAAACTATTGCTTGGTTTCTTACTGCTTGACATCTAACTAGACAATAGTAAAAAGTGAACACAAAGGAAAGGGAGATTAAGATAAGTAAAACTGAAATTAAAAAAATAATAAGACATCTGAAGCCTGATACTTCTGAGTTTGAAAAAAATAAAACAATCACACTTTAAGTAAAAAACAAACAAACAAAAAACCTGAAAAATCAACATTTCTCAGAAATTTTCATTTTGAGAAAGGTTTTCATCTGAAAAAGCTTTCATACGAAAAATTTCAGTTACATGTGTCAAAACAGTATGTCAACTCATCAGAGGACCAGGATTTTTTTAGAGGCAATTAGAAGATATATTTTAGAGCTAATTTGACTATCTAATGAGAGTATCGCAAATGAAGTGTTTCAAGATAGCTCAAGTACTAGTGATCAGAGTCTGACAAGGTCAAAAGTTTCAATTATTAATATTTATATACTTAAGTGGGCCAGTATTTTATTCACAGATAATACTTAAAAAACAACAACAAATAAACAAACAAAGAAAACCACCAACAGCATAATGACCATCAATGAATTATTATACCAATCTCTTCTAACCTACTCTTGAATCCCTACCTGCAGTACACATGTCAGATAGAATGCTATATTTAATTCCTGGAGAAACAGATTATAAATCAAATTAAATAGAGTTAATAATATCTAATTACTAGTTATATACTTCACCTGGAGTACCATATTCAGTAGTGATCACCATACTTTAGGATACAGTCATCCTTGGTGGCTTATAATACAGAATCTAAAGTACAATAAAACTCAGAGAAAAAGGGAAAAAAATAAGAAAAAAAAAAAAAAAAAAAAAAAAAAAAAACAATAAAAAGAGAATAAAAAAGCACTTTATTTTTAATATTTGAATAAAAATCTTGAGGTTTAAAGAAATTGTCATACATGGCATTTTAGTAGATAATCATAAAACAATGAATTGCATAACTGGTACAAATGCATCCTGCTGATCTCTGAAAAGAAAAAGTAGCCTTAAAATGTTTTGTTTTCACTACAAGGTTGTAACTTTCTGCGGTAGAGGTACTAAGCCTTCTTGAAGAGTTAGTTGTTTGTTTGTTAGTTTTTTTAATGCTTCATGCTATGGAATTTTTAACTTATTTGTGCTGTTGCAGTGTTATGACATGATTTGGAACCAGAAAGAAAGTAGAAAAATAAAAGCTTTTCTGTCAAACAGATGATTAAAATTTAATGTTGAGAAATTCTGCAAATTTGTAAATGGACACTGTCAAATGCTGGATAATTGGTACATTTTACTTGAAGTCTTAAAACAAAGTTTGAGGCATCAAGATCCTGAAGACTTTACAAAATGTGTGTTCCTTATGATCTGTACCAGTTTCTCTATGCAATTCTCAAATTGTTAACTGTCCTAAAAACAGGTTATCTTTACTTTTCTGCTTACTACTTCCTCAAGATCTAGAGTAATCATTGTAAATATGGAAACAAGGAAATTCTGTATCCTACTCCTATAAAATTTTGCCAATGTTATTTATTTACAAAACATAAAACAAGAGAAGGAGGTACAGAGATACCACTAGTACTTTAAATTGGAGTAATCATGGCAAAGTTCTAAATACTTTTTTTCTTAAAGAGTGCCTTTTGAGTGTTTTATAAGTTATTTCCCAATTTATTGTGTCAATAAAGAGAGTCAGTTAAAATCTGTGTCTTATTTTATCTATTTGTATGTTGGGAAAATGCCTACCTATTTCTATTTGTAATCAAGACATGTTTCTATTTGGTCTTCACCTAATACATAAGTACCAACTTATTGTTTTACAAGTGGATACAATGAGAGAAAGGAGATTAGTTATAATACTGAACCTCTTTTTGCTTTCTCTTCTTTAAAAGTAAGGACATAAAAGTATTCCTTCCAACTAGACTTAAGGATTGATTTCTAATGGGTTTTCAAGAGGCATTGCTGTGTTAGGGAATGCTTGTGCAGCAGTTAAGGATGTGAGTAGCTTTCTGGTCACTGAAATTTTGATATGAATACAGCCTTAATTTTTACAGGCATCTATTACTTTTTGGCATCTATTACTTTTACAGGCATCTATTACTTACATACTGTAAGAGGTGTTCTCATTGTTGGCTGCTCCACTGTAGACAATTATCCCAATATGGCTATGTGCTTTTTTAGTTTCAGAAAGAATGACAACCACCCAAAGTAGAAGAATAAGCTTAACTCATCATCTGCAGAACTATGGCAGGATGGTGACAGAGAAAGAGTGCATTCTTCCTTTTGCAAATAAAACAAAAGCCCAATCTTAAGAAAAATTCTTTTTTCTTTTTTTCTTTCCTATTTTTTTTTTCTACCAGTGTTTGAACAGCATGACATTTCTCTGCTGAGAAGCCATTACTTCCAGATTTTGCCTGGCCAGTGGAAGGAAGCTGTTCCAAAGAATTACCTTCTCACAAGATCTACCGTCTACATCTAGATTTGGTTATAAAGAAGATGTGTGATGCATATTACTGTTAGCAGAGTAAGGAGTTAGGAGCTCATTCTAGGAATCCAACCTCAAGGTTTTTCATGTAGCAGGTATTACATGCCTTTGTATATTAAACTAGTGTCATACAGAACTAAAATCATTTTTTTACAACTACACCAACAGTAAATGGATGGGATCTCTATATTATATTTCCAGTTTTCTTGTGAGTGGATTTTTACAATGTTCTTATTACTTTAATGGACTCTGAATTGATTACTCTGAGAATGACATCTTTCCATCTTTCTTGCAATTTCCTTTTTTTTTTTTTTTTTTTTTTTTTTTTAACAGTACAACAGGTTACTGAAACACTCTTAATTGCATATGTTTTGATAAACCATTCTCCTATAGTCTTTCCTAATGTCATCTTTACTTTATTGTCCATAAATTTCATTGAACCCTGTTAGGACTGTCTTTACTGAAAGACAAAGATGCACTGATCTGAAGACTCTGAAAGCCTTCATGTACCAATATATCACACTCTGCAAAATATATATCCATTTCTAAACTTTTTCACACAGTAAGTTTGGGCCTGTCTGGCAGTACTGGTTTGTTCTGTGCAAGCAATTCCTGTTGCACTGGAATCATGTTCCGTCCCCTGCAGGATAAGAGCCAAAGAGCCCTTGACCATGAGCCATGAATGGCACGATTCTATTAGAAAAGATACCTCATGGAGGAAAAAAGACTGTTAGATCCAATGTACAAATTTGACTAGCATAGCCACAGGAAAATATATCTCTAAGGAAGATATGGCAAAAATGCGTAATAATGGCCTTATTTGGGAATTCAAAGATAACAGAGACTTTTACTGAAGCTTACTGAGCTTCTTTAGTGAACTTTAGTGTTAGTAATAAATTCTGGTTTGAACACTAGCTTGATGCATTAGAAAACTATGCCAAAGTACACTTTTGTTCTTGTCATGAAAATATGGAGAAAAAGATCTACATATCACTGCTGTGGCAAGTTGACATCCAACAAGATTTATGCTATTTGAAAACCCTATTCTTGCTAAATACATTACATATGTAAGTTCAGTGTAATTTACTTGGAACTTTGCTGCTACAAATAATGTTAATATCTCTGTTTTGATATGACATGAAATTTATTTAATCTGGTAACCTAATTTTGAAATATATTCATTAAAAGTGCTGCATGGAGGAAGAATCTGTCAGCACAAATGGTGTTCATTTTCAGTGTGACAGTATTCACAAGTCCCAAGGAATAGAACAGTTGAATATATAATGTTATATATCATAGCATTATTCGAATGGTGTGATCTTCTTATTGATTAGGCAGCAGTTGCAAATTTAAAGCTTATACTACATTTCACTAATACCATGACAATGAAGAACATGAGAAATGATCTGTCAAATGTGTGAAAATTGTGTCATGCAAGTAAATAAAGACACAGTTTAAAATTCTCTGTAAGGATGAGGATAATATTGTTCTGGAATTAAACAATAATGAAACAGAGTCTCTGCTTTGTGCTTTAAACATAAAATGGGGTTATAATGGAAGAACAATTCTTTCATTACTGATATTACAAAATAGCTGAAATGGTTAGCTTCCCTGTAGTGTAAAAAAGCCACTTCTCAAGCAGATAAATTAAGGCAACACTACTGAGACTTCAGTTTGTAATTTCTGTAGCATTATCAGCTTTTGAGACAGAATGAATTTTATCCTGTTTTTATTGTTGTAAAATACAGCTTCTTTTAATAGAAATCTTTCCTAGTTGAAAAATAAAATAAAAATTGTTTCATATGCAATCCTTATCAGAGCTAGAGTCCAAAAGGCCAAACTAACACTTCTAGAATTCTTAAACTAACTTTCACCATGTCAGAAGTCCCAAGAACTGAAACAAGTGAATGAATAATAGCTCATATCATGGCTTTATTTGGATGTTGCGAGTAGAAATGCATCAAGCAACATGACTAGAATGTTGAATATATTTTTATTCTATCCCTCACACTAAAAGAGGCAGATGAGGGACCAATTCATATGTATGAATACAGATGTTCAGTAGCATTTTAAATGCCAGGGTATCCTGCCTGGCCTCCAGCTGTCGCTGTAGAAATGCACGGGTCTTCCACTCTGTCATTTTTGCCAGCCTCATGGAGATGTCTTGAACACCCTAGATCATCTCATAGGCACTGCGTTTATGCAATTGATTCTCCCTGGGAGTGTTTCTGGGTTTAATTATGTGCTTAAACAACAAGGAGAAAACACTAATGAAGAAAGCAAAAAGATGTAGTCTGACCTGCAGCCAGAGTCAGGGACTTGGAGCATGGTTCTCATTATGCCCTGCCTCTATGGGAGCACCTGTATGTCCCAAATGAGAAAGGTGCTTGGATCTTTGTGTTTAGGGCTTACACAGTTCAACACACCTTGCTTTTTCAGTGTGTTGCATGTAAAAGGTAAAGCTTGGAAGTGAAGACAGAGGTAAAGGGGTCTACGTCTCTTGGGTTCCAAGGAGCACAGTGAGAGATACGTCCTTGTCCATGTCAAACCTGTATTTTAAGAGCAGTTTCACAGTCATTGTTTACCCTCTGGAGGGCACTCTGGAACAAAATTAGAGCAAACTGAATTAACTTCAGGAAGGGAATAGAGAGTTGCTTTTAAGTGTGCCTCTAGTTTGCCTTGTGTATCCACTCACTGCACACTATGCCTAGCCTGGCTGTCCGCTGGTATTTCTTTGTCCTTGTGGAATTATCATTGGACTAGCATTGGCTATACAGAAGAGCTTGGTGGAAAGAAGAGCCTTCAAAGGGTTTTGATGTTGCTTTCCACAAAAACATTTATAGCATGTAGGCTGGCTGTGAAGATAGTATATACATGAGCAGTGAAATCTCAGAAGGACTTGCAAGCTCAGGTACATATGGGCTAAATTATTCTTCTAGTTTATTACCCTATCCACTAGCTTGGATCTGCATTGTGTGGAAGAGAGGAGCTGTTTGTTATCACTTGTTGAATTACTTGCTGAAATGAATTTTTGTAGGCAAGCTGACAGAAATACCCCTACATCTCTTCCAAGCAGGGCTGTGCACAGGACATGCCTGCTGTTTTGCAAGGTATTGTGTGTATGATCACCATCATTGACACAGCATCCTCGCTGGAGCTGGAAGAGACAAGAAAAAATGTCATGGGTCTTTATGTTGGGATTTTTTGGTCTCACATATTACTAAAGTTTCATTTTCATTTATTTGTCCAATTCTGCTGAAAATTGCCACCAGGTAAAATCATCCAGGCTTGCATTTCATTTTGGCATTTTTCCTAGTCTCTTGCCCATATTTTTCTGTATTGCTACTCACTTATAAAGGTGGCAATGGGGTGCCAAAATGAGTCACTATCTTTCAAAGGTCAGCTCACAGAAGGAGTAGTTCTGCAGGCCTGATCCCAGCCACGCTGATAAGTGTCCTGTATAGCTCTAGACTTTTTCAGCCTGGCAGGCTGTGTTCCCTTGCTTCAGCCCCAGCAGAAGCCATGTAATGGAATGGTCCCCATTGCTTACTGTCCGATTTGCAAACAATGTGCCCTATGAATGCCCTATCTTCATCAGAGTACTCTGCAAGTAAAGCCAGTCACTCCTGGCCTTACTTGCAATGAATCTTTAGCTCTAAGGAAGCACTAAATCCTCATAAATGATGATGAATTTGCTGTCCACTCATTCTTTGTGTGAGTAGAAATTCAGGAAACATAGTGGGTGAGATGCTCTTGAACAAACAGCTCTTCGTGATATATAATCTGTCCACCCATAAAACCCTCCTGAGTTGCCTGGAAAAGAGAGGGCTTTTGAGCATGACTTTGGGCTAACTAGGTTGCCCTGAGAGAATAAATGTGGTCTGCAGACCCTAGCTGCCGTGATTAACAATATGAAATTAATGGATAGGCAAGATCAAGCATCATCAGAAACAGTCCTTCATTCTCCCTAAACATTTAAAACTGTATCTCAGCCATTCCACCACAAAAAATAGGCTGAAAAAAGTTTTTATATTAGTAATTTCAGGGACTGCACTTCCTTCTAGAATGACAAACTGCTGCACAAGGAAAACAGATGAAATTATATGACATAAATTTGTGGTTTACTGAAAACCAAAATAAGCAATTTGAGTCAATTAGGTATGTGCTACAAGTCATTCTACTGTGTATTTTACAAGTGAAATTTTCGCTCTCCTGACACAGTCTATATATTCTGTTACAACTGTTCAAATGGGTTATGACTTTCCTTTCTAAATCAGTAAAATAAGCATCCCTCATTCCCTGGCAGCAGCAAATGGGGCCGAGTACTGCTGCTGCTGTCTGCCACCCTGCGTGATCCATCCTTCATGCACGCAGGGCACTGGAGATGCTGAGCAGGAGCTTCACAAGAAGAAGAAGACTCCAAATCTCAGCAAAACCATTCAGCTATGTGTGCCCCAGGGTCACAGCCATGGAACATGTCAGGACAGCAGCAAAACATTGCAATTCCTCTACGGGATATCAAGAGATCCTTTATCTTGCTATAACCATTCATAGGCCCCTATCACTTTCAGATGATGGCAGAAAATCGTTGGCACTGAAGTCCCTACTGTCCAGCAATGACAAAGAGAACGTCACTGCGTATCAATTGTCTTGTGGCAATTGTCACTGAGCACTGACAGCATGCAAAGTGCACTGCCATTCCAATTATTAAAAGGTCTTTTTGTCCAACCTGGTTTTCCCAAAGGTAATTGCTATCAATTTATTTATCTAGTTTTTCCTAATTACAAGAAGAAAAAATGGCTTAGTGAAATGCATTGGCATTTCATATTGTTTTCAGGGGAAAAAATCCCCAGAAATGTAGACAAAATATGTTTCTTTAGGAGAATATGATAAGTCATTCTCTATTGATTTAGAAACTTCACATGAGGAAAGTTTTGCAGTGTTTAAAATGAGATTGAAAAGTGAATGCATTGGATTTTTTTTTATCTGTATTATCAAAGTCTAGGGTTGGTTTTGATTCAGTCTTCTTTTTTTTCCTGATGAAACGTTTCATGTTGTAATGTAATAGAATTAATAAGATCTGATACACTGACTTTTAATGAAATTTCATTTTTCAAAAATAGGCACATAAAAATGTCTCCATAATAAACTTAATTAGAGAAAATAGAAGATTGTATTATTTCATCATTAATACAAAGAGATGGATAATTAGGAGGATGTGATATGCATATTGAGTGAAACCAACCTTCTGCAGGAGGCTGGAGTATACAGACCTTCCATAGGATGTTATTTAAGACAAGATATGGAACTCCAGGCCCCTTCACATGCTATATTTATAGTACTCAATATTCTTTAAATGTACTTTTCAAACTGAATGATCTCTCCTCCCTTTGGAGAGGTATGCTGCTGATGTACTTTGGCCTATCCAGAAAGGAAATCTTTTGCTTCATGGGGCCTTGTGGACTACTTGCCAAATAGTTTTGCCTTCTGTGCGGGTCAGTGTAAGCTAAGAGAGGTCACTGGCACCTCCTATGGTTGATCTCCACTGCATATGGTTTTTCAGCACTGAAAGAATGGTAACAGTGCTTTTGTTTTAGTCCTTTCATAACCTGCTTGTGACACTCAAGTCCACAAGATGTAAGTTATCACAGTTCCACTGATGACAATTTATACCAGGTGAGGAACTGGCACTTTACAATCTTTTTTTTTTTTTTTGGTCATCTGGACCAGATTATCTGTACCCGAAACATATTTGTATTAACCATTCTGTTCCAATCCCTCCTCAGAAGAGCCCAAAACATGCTGCCTTTTCCATATTTGTTCAGTCTTCCAGTTCCTTAGCCTTTCACTAAAGCTCTACTTTCTTGGTTTCAGTAATTTTCCTGACATTTTTCTTCATTTTCTTCTGTACTAGTATATCTTCATGTGCTTCTGCAATGTTATTGTCAAGGTCTTATTTCATTATATAACACTTACTTACATCGGTTGATACACTGCACATGTCAATTATTATCCAGTTTTTACCACGGAAACAGTAAAAATCCTCTATTTAGCTTGATACCAGATTATTTGTAAATGTAGCATAAACTGTGCTGTTCAGAATGTTGTGTTGATGACTGAACTAGTTGCTGTTTTGTTGGAAGATGGAGCAAATTAATTTTCTGATGCAATCAGAATGAAAGGCAGTTTTTCAACTGTTGAGGGTGAAATTCACTCCTGTTCACAGGATCTGTACAAGGACCTCATTTAAGTTTAGCCAATGTGTGAGACCTTGCATGGGTACTTTACATTGACGGAAATTTATTGAGCTGATTTGTTCCATCTATTATATTAGTACTGTTCTGAACAGGCTATGCTCTCTTTGGTGAATTTTCTTTAGTAATTCCATTCTCTTTACCTTGTTATCAATTTTATGATTATCATAGAATCATAAAATCATAGAATATCCTGAGTTGGAAGGGACCCTTAAGGATCATCAAGTCCAACTCTTGACACCACACAGGTCTACCCAAAAGTTCAGACCATGTGACTAAGTGCACAGTCCAATCTCTTCTTAAACTCAGTCAGGCTCGGTGCAGTGACCACTTCCCTGGGGAGCCTGTTCCAGTGTGCAACCACTCTCTCTGTGAAGAATCCCCTCCTGATGTCAAGCCTAAACTTCCCCTGCCTCAGCTTAACCCCGTTCCCGCGGGTCCTGTCGCTGGTGTTTATGGAGAAAAGGTCTCCTGCCTCTCAACACCCCCTTACGAGGAAGTTGTAGACTGCGATGAGGTCTCCCCTCAGCCTCCTCTTCTCCAGGCTGAACAGGCCCAGTGCCCTCAGCCGTTCCTCGTACGTCTTCCCCTCCAGGCCTTTCACCATCTTCGTAGCCCTCCTCTGGACACTCTCCAACAGTTTCATGTCCTTTTTATACTGTGGTGCCCAGAACTGCACACAGTACTTAAGGTGAGGCCGCACCAGCGCAGAGTAGAGCGGGACAATCACCTCCCTCGACCTACTAGCGATGCCGTGCTTGATGCACCCCAGGACATGGTTGGCCCTCCTGGCTGCCAGGGCACACTACTGGCTCATATTCAACTTGCTGTCTACCACGACCCCCAGATCCCTCTCTTCTAGGCAGCTCTCCAGCGTCTCATCGCCCAGTCTGTACGTGCAGCCAGGGTTTCCCCGTCCCAGGTGCAGGACCCGGCACTTGCTCTTATTGAACTTCATGTGGTTGGTGATCGCCCAGCTCTCCAACCTATCCAGATCCCTCTGCAAGGCCTTTCCACCCTCATCCGAGTCCACAACTCCTCCAAGTTTGGTGTCATCAGCAAACTTGCTCAAAATACCTTCTATTCCTACATCCAGATCGTTTATAAAAATATTGAAAAGTACCGGCCCTAAAATGGAGCCTTGAGGGACCCCACTGGTGACCGCCCGCCAGCCTGACGCAGCCCCATTCACCATAACCCTTTGGGCCCTGCCCGTTAGCCAATTGCTCACCCATCGGATGATGTTTTTATTTAGCTGTATGGTGGACATTTTGTCCAGTAGGATCCTATGGGAAACCGTGTCAAAAGCCTTGCTGAAGTCCAAAAAAATCACATCAGCTGGTTTCCCTTGGTCCACCATACAGGTGATCTTATCATAAAAGGAAATCAGGTTAGTTAGGCAGGACCTACCCTTCACAAACCCATGCTGGCTGCGACCAATGACTGCTTTGTCCCCCAGGTGCGCCTCAATAAGTTCGAGAACCATCTTCTCCATGATTTTACCAGGCACTGACGTGAGACTGACAGGCCTGTAATTGCTTGGGTCTTCTTTCTGACCCTTCTTGAAAATCGGCACAACATTTGCCAGCTTCCAGTCTACCGGGACCTCTCCAGACTCCCAGGATCGTTGAAAAATAATTGAGAGAGGTTCCGCAATGACGTCCGCCAGCTCTTTCAGCACCCGGGGATGAATCCCATCTGGACCCATGGACTTGTAGGTGTGATAAATGCTTGAGTCCCAAATAGGATTAAAATTAAAGTTTGTAATTTATTAAGCGAATAGAGGCAAGCAAACAGCGCTGGGTGCACCGGGAGTCTCTGCTCCACCAAGATGCACACCTGTTACATCAGGAGGCTGATTTTTATGCTCCTAGACTAATACATATTCATCACTATTCCTAGAAAAGGCAGGGTTATTATAATTAGTTCCCAGAATCCAAACCCTCTCCGGACGCATGAGTATCAGTCTCTGGTGGTCTTTCTGGGGGTCTCTTGTGCTGAAGGCTCATAGTCTTCCTCCCAGGCTTTGTCCTTCGGTTGTCCTTCAACTCCCCCTTTCTCCTTATTTGGTGGATCCCTTTGCCAGACATCAGAAGCTTGGGCAGCATCTCATGCAGAAGTCAGTAGTTTCCAAAAAAACCTCCTTGGTCCTCTTATCTCCCAGACTTGAGTCTCAGTGTTCGTCCTTCAAGCCCTCTATTTACACAAATTGCTAGACTCTTATTTTGCACAGTACAAGAGCTATGTACACTAATCACTCTGTTTTTCTTAGATAGAAAGTTACATTTCATCATGCTGCCCTAGCATTGTTTCATACACGACACGAATCATATTAACACTTTTCACATAGGGATCCAGGTGGAGTAGCAAATCCCGCACACGTTCAGGGTCGGTTGGGAGTTTGTCATCCCCACCGTCCCGGTCCTCCAGCTCAGGGCACCCTGGGTCCCGAAGCCCATCGTCGGCATTGAAGACAGAGGCAAAGAAGGCGTTAAGCGTCTCTGCTTTGCCTATGTCATTGTCTGTGAGGAGACCTTCCCTATCAAGGAGCGGCCCTATGTATTCTTTAGTTCTCCTTTTTCCATTCACATATCTAAAAAAAACCCTTTTTATTATCTCTCACAGACACAGCCAGCTTCAACTCTAGGTGTGCTTTAGCCACACGAATTTTCTTCCTACAAACACGAACAGCATCCCTGTATTCTTTCCATGTCACCTGGCCCTCCTTCCAGTAGCGAAACACTCTCTGTTTCCACCTAATCTCCATAAGAATGTTCCTGGTCAGCCACGCCGGCCTCCTGCCCCGCCTGCCTGACTTGCGATATTTAGGAACTGCCTGTTCTTGTGCTTCTAGGAGGCATCGCTTAAAGAATGACCAGCACTGGTGGACATCGAGGCCTTCAAGAGCAGCTTCCCAGGGGACCTTGCTGACTAGTTCCCTGAGCAGCCTGAAGTCCCCATATCTAGGGATAAGGTTTTGGTGGCACTTTTCCTTCTGTCACCGTAAATTTTGAACTCAACCACTTCATGGTCGCTATGACCGAGGCGGCCACCAATCACCACATCTCCCACCAGACCCTCTCTGTTTTCTAGCAACAGGTCTAGGAGGGCACCTTTCCTAGTTGGCTCCGTTAGCACCTGCACCAAGAAGTTATCATCTAGGTGCTTCATGAACCTCCTGGACTTGCTCATGTCAGCCGTGTGGCACTCCCAGTTAACGTCTGGCAAGTTGAAGTCCCCCATAAGGACAAGGGGAGTTAATCTCGAGGCCTCTCTTAGTTCTGTAAAGAATTTATCGGCGCTATCGTCCTGGCCAGGCGGTCTGTAATAGACTCCCACAACTACATCCCCTTTATTCGTTCGTCCCTTGATCCTTACCCAGAGGCTCTCAACTTTGCCATCGTCGACCTCAAGTTCCACACAGTCCAGCCCCTGCTTCACATACATCGCCACCCCACCACCTTGCCTACCCTGCCTGTCCCTCCTGAAGAGCCTGTAACCATCTATCGCAACACCCCAGTCACAGGACTCATCCCACCAGGTTTCGCTTATGCCGATGATGTCGTAGTTGCGGGACTGGGCCAGGACTTCTAGCTCATCCATTTTATTCCTCATACTGCATGCGTTCGTGTAGAAGCATTTCAGGTGTGTCTCCTTACACTCAGCACCTTGTGGATCTGACCGAAGGACCTCACTGGCACACAGCCCCTCTGATTCTAGCGTACCATCCCTTAGGTCTTCACCGGCGTGCCTGGTTTTAGCCCCTTCCCCCTTCGACTCTAGTTTAAAGCCCTATCTATCAGCCCTGCCAACTCCTGACCAAAGATCCTTACCCCTCTCTGAGAGAGGCGGATCCCATCCGGTGCCATCAGGCCTGGTGTAGCATAGACCTTCCCATGATCAAAGAACCCAAAGTTCTGCCGGTCACACCAGTCTCGAAGCCACGAGTTTATGTGAACAGCACGCCTTTCTGCTTCGATCCCCCCTATCGGAAGGACAGAGGCAAACACAACCTGCACGCCTGATCCTCTAAGTAGTCTCCCCAAATCCCTAAAGTCTCTTTTGATCGCCTTCGGACTTCTCTTTGCTACTTCATCGCTACCAGCCTGAAAGACCAGTAGCGGGTAGTAGTCAGTGGGCCGTACCAGGCGCTTGACTTTCTTGGCAACGTCCCTGACCCTGGCCCCAGGGAGGCAGCAGACTTCCCTACGGGTACGGTCAGGCCGACAAATAGGGCCCTCTGTTCCCCTAAGGATAGAGTCTCCCACAACGATCACTCTCCTGTCTTTCTTGGTGGAGGCAGTCCCGATGCGTGGAGTCGACCTCCTCGCCCTAGGCATCCTCCTGGGAACACTTTCTATCTCTTCCTCAGTTGCTGGTCTCTCAATCTCCAGGGCCTCAAACCTGTTTCGTAAGGGCACCTGGGAAGGTGGGGCCGGAAGGGGAGGGCATCGCCTGCAATGTCGAGCAGGGACCTGTCTCCATTCCTCCTCAACTCCCAGATCCCCTCCCTCTGCCCGACAGCGACAGGGCAGGGGGTCCACCCCCATTTGGGGTGTCTCACCCCGGTACCTCTCCTTGAGGCCCTGCAGGGAGTTACTCCACAAGTCTATCTCCCGCTCACACTCCCTAATGGCCCTCAACCTCTCGACCTCCTCCTTGAGCTCCGCCACCATGCGGACCAGGTCATCCACCTGCTCACACCTCACGCACGCAGCGTCTCTGCCTCCCGCCGATGACAGCAACAGGCTCTGACACTCCCTGCATCCGGTGACCTGAACCGCTGCATTCTTTAACGGGCAGTCGGTCTGGGTGCATACCGACCTCCTGCAGAGCGCTCCGTGCCTGGTGGAGACCATTATCACCTAGCTAAAGACTGTCGTTAAGAGGTGTTCGTGTGGGCAGGGGGTTGCTCTCCGCCCTTCCTGCTCGCCCTGCCTGCGCTAACTGCCGCGCCACTCCCTTCTGACGCACCACGCCCTGTTTGCCCGCCCTGGTCGCCGCGCTCCCTAGGGGCAGCTTTTGAATGAAGGGCTGGGGGGGCGCTGCTGGCTCTGCCTACGCCTCGTCAGCCTCCCTCACGAGGGCTGCCGGGTCCTGGCGGCTCCCTCGAGTAGGCTCGATGCCGGAAAAATTTAGCCCTGCCTGGCCCGATCCCCCGCTCCGCTGCAGAACGCGTCTGCCCCGGAGCCGATCGCCTCGGCAAATGGCCAATTTATGATTATGATTGATAATAAATTAGTTCTATCAAGGATGGTAGCTTCCCAACCTGTCTTAAAATATCCCAAACTTGTTTTAAGAAAGTACAGCCAATATATTTTAAAATAAATGTTTTAAATTATGCTTGTATTAAAAATGAT
The DNA here is from genome assembly GCA_011075105.1 of Heteronetta atricapilla. NCBI lineage: Eukaryota > Metazoa > Chordata > Aves > Anseriformes > Anatidae > Heteronetta > Heteronetta atricapilla. The sequence goes on along the minus strand of CM021734.1, from coordinate 78,331,887 downwards.
TATTCTCACTGACCAACATTCATAAAAAAACTATATCATAATAAAGTAGTTTAACAGGATTTGGAGAAAAAGTAGCTAAAAAACATTTGCATTTCAAGCCCACCAACAACAGTGATTTGAGAAGTGGTTTGAGAACTCGTTCTTCCAAACTGAAGTGCCAGAGTTGACTTCTAAAATCACTTGAAACCAGTTTTTCTGACATTTTTCCACTGCGAAATAGCCTCTCATGTATTGGGATTTTTGCATGTGCTTTTGAGGGTTGGGGTGTTGGCTTTTTTGCTTTTAAACAATAGTTCTAATTCCATGAAACAGCAGTAAGACAGCATACTATACCCTATTTTCACAAAACATGGACTGGCACTTCCATTTCAGGGAAGCAGTAAGAACTGAAGGTAACTTTAAATATCAGTGAAACATATTCCTGGCTGTGCAATCCTGGGGTTAGGATTTAACAAGTGAGACTCTCAGTTTCATCCTGCCACCCGTGTTTTCAGTAGACATGTTCATGTCCTTGCCCCCAAACCACCTTTAGCAGTGCACCTCTGCCTGTTCACAGCAGCCTTCCACAGCAAACAGCCACTTCGCAGTGTCAAAAAGCATACCAGTATTTTGAGATCAAATTAATATTTCCCCATCTAAAATTTTGACATTGTGAATAGGGCCCTGTTCCAACTGATCGCTGCTGTGAATTGTTCCTTAACCCTTATAATAAGTCATTAATTTTATCATTGCTCCTCAGCAGATACCTCATGACAACAGGCCTATAGTCATACGTTACCAGCAAAGTTGTTGATTAAATGTTCATAAAGCAACAGCTGTGGGGAAGGTGCCTATCCCTCAGTCCCTGGGTTCATTTCATGCCTGTTGCTGTGAGACCACAGCCTGGTTTTGCTGTACTTTTGGTTGTGGCTCCAAGGTCTGGCTGCAGTTCCTGCTGCAGAGCTGTGTACAGCTTGCCGTGCTGCCAGGTCTTCCCATCACTTCCACTCTTTGCAGAAACATGCTGCTGATCCTGTTTCTCAACAGCTTTCAGTAAGCTCAGATCTAGAATCACAAAATACGTTCCTCATATTCTTTTTACTTCTCTCCCTCCTTTCCCCCCAACCTGCTCACTGTATTTTATGGGGAAAGTTTGGTGCCAAGGACTAATTCCTAGAACAGGGTCTGCTGTGAGAAATCACAGCTGGAAGCAAGCTCTGAGCTCTCTGGCTACCTGCTTGGGACTTTCAGTAGCTTCTCTCCCCAGGTGACATTTTTTTGCAACCCCCCTTCTTTCTGTTGGTGCTGTACGGGGTAGCCCAGGCATCTTGCTCCAGGCTCTGAACACCACCACAGATGCCAGGCATCTAGAAAGTAAGCATCATGACAAGCATTCAGACCTCCCAAATGTGGGCACATCATCTAGATGACTAGATTTGAATGAGGAGCACACTAAGAAAAGACAACATTATTTCTCTCCATGTGTGGTATTTTTCTCCATAGCCATATGATAACACTTCTGTTGTGGGTCTCTCATATGATTTTCCACCATGAACTTGAATTCCATGTCTTTTTAGAGACTCGTTTGTAGCTCCCTTGCATCCAAGGAGAAGTAACTGAACCCCAATGGCCACAGATAAAACAGCTGTTAACAAACTATTTGTCTGGGTCGTTACCAGATTTTGAACTCTTGCAGAAAGACTGGGGCAGTGGAGGATACTCGTGCAGGACAAGATGCCTAAGGTTTTCTTTAGCATAGAAGCATCACTCTACCCTATCTGGCTACAATGCATAATTCAATTAGCATTGTCCCTTAAACGCCTGTCTGCTGAGTTATCCAAACTTATTCCCTGTTTACTCCTGTGGTCTCCTTCATAGATGCATTTCCTATTGCCATCAGTCTCTATCTTTTTCTGTCATTTTATTTCTCTGCTAGAAGCCATATTTATTCTTATCAGCACCCATAGTAAATCATCCAACCCTCCTTTATATTGTATGGTGCTATCAATATTCCATTCTTATATGTTTTTAATCTCAGACAAGACTATTGTATCATCTTTGCTCTGATAAAAGAAATGTAATATTTTTTTGTATGGAAACTATTCTGTAATCCACATGAATATACAAGAGATTTGTTTTCTCTATTGAAAAGAGGTCTTTTTTTTACAGTATCTTTAGATCAGAAAAGACATTACATTTTTTAACATGTTTTTCTCCTTAAAGGATGGATTTAGTGCTCATGAAAGCTGCCACATTGACAGCTCTGAGAAAAGAAGCCTATTTAATTGGCCATGGAAAAGATAAGTAGAAGCAGTGAAAGCTTCCTAGACTGCTTATGCATTCACCTGAAAAAAAAATGTATGATCCTGCTTCCATTCAAGTCAGCGGTAAAATTCCCTCAAACCTGGTTCTTCATTTGGCTTCTGAGCCTGCCCACAGAAATAATCCCTATGGCAATGGTAGATGTGAGGTGTTCTTAAACTTCTCCAACTGGAGATACCACGAATTTGTTTGGAGAACTGAACACTTTTCATGTGGCCACACCTCTGGCAGCTATCAGTCTATGCCAGATTCGCAACAGTGATATAGAGAAAAGAAATGGTATAGCTCTTTGCCACAATTTCAAGCCCCCCTGATGATTTTAAAACTAACGGTATTAACCACGCGTGATATATTACAAATCTCCTTTAAAGTCACTTTTTAGCTGTAAAAGGAGTGAGAGATTTTATCGACAAATATGGTGTCTACCACTGTGGTTTGTAAATGTTATGCCCAGAAGAAATCTTATTTTATAAACAGATGGATCCTTTTTACTTGATTCACTAATGCTTTACAATTAACTAATTAACAGGTTTATTGCCAAAATTAGCAATAAAAAGTGTTCAGGAGTTTTGACCAAAGCAGTCTTTGCCAATTACATAGACACAAAAACAATCTGCATGATAGTTTGAGGCTAAACATTCCTCAGATCGAAATTTAACCTGCTGTTTTCAAATAAAAGTTGACAAATAGGAAACCAAACCCTGCAGATTTCCTCAACCATTTCATATTTGAGAGCCTCAGTCTTAATTAGTATTAATTACAGGTAACACAATAAAGGTTTGAAGGGGTGATTATGCTTTTTCTAGACAAACAAACCAGTTTAATGTTCTACACGTTAATGGACTATCTTCTTCATTAGTCTCCTGTAATGATATAGTTCTGGATCAGGAATCATTGTGTTTTTCATGCTATAAATAATATCTAGTTTTAAAGGGCACCATATCCTATAGAAATATATAGCACAAGAGACTTTTAAAATCTCATTATTGAATATTACAGCAGATAAGGAAGAGGAGGAAGTCTCATAAAAACAGAATACTTATTTTTGAGTAATCAGCTGCACAATTTCCCTGAAAAAAAAAAAAAAAAAAAAAAAAAAAAAACTGTCCCTTTCAACCTTATTCCCCCAAAATGAAAATAAACAGAGTTTTAAAAACGAACAGAGTTTTAAAAAGGAACAGCGTTTTAAAAAATCATATTCATTTTGTAGATTTATTTCCTGTATTGATTAATAGATTTAGACCAGTGATTCACTCACTCTTGGCCATTTATTTCAAAATAAAACATACACTAAAATACAAGATATAGTCAAGGCAAGTCATAGTCAAGTCAAGTGATTTGCAGGTATATGATGTCAGTGTGTGTGTCCATCCATATATAGCAATTCTCTAATGATTTATTTTACTACTCAGTCTGACCCATTATACTTTCTTTTTGACATTGCAGCTTGCAAATTGTTTATATTTTTCTTTCTGGACAAGATCTGTCTGTATAGTTTGCTGAAGGTAACACTCCTTAAACTGATATTGTATTTTGCAGAGCGCTCAATTTTTAGTACACTGGATGGAGAATGAGGTACATAACTCCATTACCATGAATGGCAGTTATTATATTCCATTTTCTACAGACTACAAAAATAATGCATTATTTCCTCCCATTTTCTACCCAAGATTTGCTGGGCTATTTACATAGCTGATAAATAAAACTGTCAGATAAGTGACCAAAAGAATAATATCCTTCTTTTTTGAATAAGGATATAAAGTCTATATGACATGGATTTAATACAGCATGACTAGTTTGTTACTTGTATAAGATATCAATATCGCATTTTAATCATTTAACAACAACAACAAAAAGATATTGGAAGACTTGTTTGGACTTACAATTTTGTTGAACTGTTTTCTTAAATGTAAGATAAAGCCATATTTTTTCTGATTACAGCATTTGATTTTACTGTTACTCTAATTTTTATTCCTTTCTAAAGGACTGTTCCTTTTCTAACTCCAATTTCTGTGAATGAAATATAGGTATACATTTGGACTGGTTTAGCAGATAGTCCTTTATTTTATATTTAACAGTGTTAGCATATTTTCTTTATCTTACCGTGTATGTTAAGTTACAATTTTAAAGAAGTACTTTGTATTGTGGACTCATTTAATGAACTGAAGCATATCTAGAGTAATTTATTCACAGTGGGCCTCTTGTGTTTGTGTGTATTAAAGAAGGACTCTGCATGAGAGGTAAGTTGGGGAAGTTTGGAATTGGTGTAGATTGCTGGAAGTTTGATTCTTTAATGTCTTTAGCGTATGTGCCAACCAGAATATTTTGCAAAGAGTGCATGTACTAAAAGGCAAAAATTCAGTTTATGTCAGTTTTCTTTTAAGTGGGGGATGTTATCATTCCGTTAGAAAGGAGTGTTATAATAATAGAAACACCGAAAGATTTAAATATAGAGAGCTAGTGGACAGTGCTATAATATGCAGTTTATCCTATTTGATACTTGTTAACAAGGGCAGTGATCCATGAAGAAGATTATTCTTTGAGTTTTTGTGTCTGAGTTTAAATTAATGGTTTGGGAGTGGAGTTTATTACTGTGTGCTATATAGCTAGCAATCGTTTAAATTCAACACAAACTGCAAATGGACTGGAGTTCTCAAGGTGCCTAGTGATAGTTGTGATTGGCAACCAATCATTTCTTTCTCATTTTCATTACAATATGTCATCAGAAACACAAGTTTGTAAGATGCATCTTCTGTTTACCATATGTTTGATATTCATGAACCCAATCACAGAAAATAAAAAAAAAAGTAACTTAGCAATACTACTACCTTTTCCATATACGAAGTAAGTATATAAATTAGTTTTCAACCCATCTGACCTTTAAGGATTATTAAATGAGAAACAGACATCAGCAAACAGCATCTGAACCTTTAGGGACAGTTGATGCAATCATATGCCAGTGTCGCCTACACATAAATATAGTGATTCCCAAGAATAATAGAGATATTATGTCAGTGAAACAGAAATCATAGAATGATGATCTGAGGATCAGCAAGAAGTAACGTTTTGACCTTGAAGAGGTTTAAAAATGCCTTCTGAACAGCTATCTGGGACATAATTAAAGGCATTTTAACATGATAAGCCCAGAAGAATGCAAACCATCATCTGTGCACATTGAAGAGCAAAAGATATTGCTTTTATAGCTGTGGAGCTTATGGACAGAAATGATATGAAATATTGGAAATGTGACAGTTTTACAATAATTTTATACTCATTGTAATAATTTTCATTTGCAGCTTTTTGCCAGTGAATCTCTGGACTGGCATTAAATATTTCTCACTCCAGCTTGCTCTGCGATATTACAGTGTCTCTGTGGTCCTTCTTTTTTCACATAACAGCGTGCATAGAAGTTGCAAGCAAACAGACATTAAGATGATGTCTGTTATTCAAGCTAACAAAAGAATAAGGGATGAGAATTCCCAAATACTTTTTGTTAAGTTTCTACATAAAGAATACACTGGAGTCTATTATAAAAATTCAACTGTGGTATTTCAAGCAGGAAAATAAATAAGTCTGGTTGACTTTTGCAAACTAATTATTGCCAGAAAATGGGAAGATGAGAAGAAAATATGTAGATGAGGAAACTCATAGTACATTTTCTTTTTTGTTCTTTGAACTCTGAAGCAGTCTAATCAATATCCCCCTGCAACACATGGAGGGCACGATATAATCTAGCTCTTCTGTAAAACACAGGATGGACTATGTTGTCCACTCTGTGGGTTCATCACAATGAAACTGAAAATAGTGATACATTTCATGTTAATTTTTCTTCTACTGAGAAGTATGCATAAGTCCAGAGCAAAGAGAAGTCCATGTAGTTGAAACAGGTAAATGTTTTTATTATTACCATGGAAGTACCATGTAATTTCCCTGCCTGTTTATGACTAATAACTTTGGCTCTTAACATGACTCCCTGAATGCCTCTCTTCACTAAGGGAATTATTTCTCACAAGCTGTAGCAGTATTTATTTTCTATATTTAAATTTCTGTAATTGTTCCTATATCTGACTGTAGGGCTAAACTTTAGTCAAAACATTGTACACTATGCAATTAAACCATTTCCATTGTCAGTTTAAATAGTTGCTCCTTTCTTTAAATACCTTAGCAGAAAATTCAACATCCAACTAGCTCCCAAACTCATAATCACACTCATTATTTATCTTAATAATCATTATAGCACATTTGGTCTAAATCTCTAATTCACTGACATTTGTCTTCTGGGAGAGATTGCATTTCTAAATGTTGCATACCTTTCATTTTGGAGGATATATGGCAAAAATGTCCTAAAATCTTACTACAGGATGATAAATCACAGTCACTGATATCACACCTGATGAATGGATTTTATTTAAACTTTTGTGACATCAAGGTTTGTGTTAAGAGAAAACATGGTTAAGTTAATCTCAGAAAACCTTAGAGAGAGGTACAAATAGATAAATTTATGTGTTTAAGCTAAACTACGGCGTTTGATAAGCAACCCAAAGCAATACCAAATGTCTTAAATGGACTTAATTTGGATCTTAATTTGGAGCCCAATTCTGCATCTGCATGGAGCAGCAAAGCCTTGCTCCTTGTGGATGAAGCCTCTCTGGAGTTACTGCCTAACCCTGAGTCAATACAACCAGGGCAGCCTGTGCCATGAACTTCAAAAGCTGAACCCCATCTGAGATGAGAAGTAGGCTATGTGTGTCTGGGTCAGTGGTGACAGGACCCAGGTAAACAATTTCCACTAAACAGACAAATATCACTTACTTAAACATGAAATTCAAGTTCTTTATGGGTTTGATTTGGGTTGGGTTGTTTGTTTTTTTATTCAACATCATGCTGGAGATGTATTCAACTGCTGTCATCAGATATTTACAAAAGCCTCACAACTACATCAAATCATTCAAAATTTACTACAACGGGTTCTGAAAAGAATGCTGCTGCCTTCATTCATACCCACTGGGAATCTCCCAATTGAGCGACTTCCCCCAAAAGTATACCAGATTTCTAAGATGCTAGATTAATCTGTAAGATACTGTAGAGTCTTGCATATAGATAAACTGCAACAAGTGTAATGTAACTACTATAGCAGTTCCTCTGAGATGAGAGAGATTATTTCCCTACATCAGTTTTTTATTGTTCTCTCCTGATAAGACCCTTTACTATCTTTAGGGTACTTCTCTTCTGTTTAACCAAGAATGAAGAAAGCTATTTTTATCATTGAACAATATTTATTTCTGTATAAAAATCTTTCATAGTTTGACATGTTTGTAATGCTTTGAGCTTAATGCCTCAGAGAAAAACTAGCTATTCTCAGTGTATCTGTTTGTGGCACTCAACAGAAACTTTTTGATTTCCTTTGTTTATTAATCTTTATATCTATGCTCTGTCTTATACTGAGTGTGTAACTGCATTCATAGCTTTTATTTATGTCTGTATTAGCCTCAATGCTGATATATTTTGCTAATTAAAGATGTACAGCACTTATTTGATGCCATGAAAAATGCACTATTTCCCTGCCTTGTAAACTGGATGGCTAGAAAATGTTTAATCACATTCAGGGTAGAGTAACAGTCTCTGTCTTGCACGTGGGTTTCCAGTAGCCATAAAGATATAAGGGAAAAGTACAATATATATTTTCAGAATTTAAACTCCAGAGTGAAATTTCAGTGTCTTTAACTAGTAGTGCTTTTTTTTAATGCTTCTAATTCACTTACCTCTTTCAGAAAAAGGCCAACAGTTTCAGGCTGCCTACTGACACTATTAAACAAAATTAAATAAATATTGGCTCAACCGTTGTGCAGCTCAGCAAGAGTAGATTTTGTGCCTGTACAGTGATGCTTACATAAGCACAATGCTAACTACCTTGCAGGCATTGATTTGCATGGTATCTCTGTAAACCGCTCCAGACACAGACAGATTAATGAGCTCCTCTGTATTTAACCACCTTCGCCATTAATTCTGAGACTCATAGGAAAGGAGAGGAGAGGTATCCTCTGATACAAATCTACATATTCTCTCAACTCTCTCAAAACTTTTCTGTCTTTTATATTGACTTCATTATGTTCCAGTGGCAAGCAAACAACAACTGCCTCCCAACTGAATTTTACTCTGCATTTATTTGTAGCATACTACATCTCTATTAAGGCTTATAGTAAAATAGAGTGTGAGGCTTGCTAGGTTCTGGCTACATTAGTAAAAAGATGGCAGCCATATTATAGGCTACAAGAAAAATAACATTTGTAATATTTTTGTTCTCTTCTAGCAATCTACAAGGTCTTGCGGAATTGTAATTTCTGATTTATTTTTGCTCTGCTAAGAAATCAGTGCTAAAACTCAAATATATTCTTTGTATAACTTGGTTTTCTTAGCCCAATTCAGTCTCAGAAAATAAAATAATAACATTCCATCTGTTTTCCTAGAACAGAATGGTGTTTCCTTGATCAGAATCCTGTGGCTTCCCAGTACTTTGTACCCAATAAGCTCCAAGTCTTTTCTTCTCTTTTCTTCCATCTCACAACTTTTTTTTTTTTTTTTTTTTTCCTTAGCTTTTTACTTGCAGTAGGCTCAACTTCCTTGGTTTCCAGGATAGAGTCTTGTAGATTTGCTTTGGACCACTTAGTACAACAACTGAAGCAAACTCCTCATTTGTAAAGCAGGTTGATTTTACTCCCTCCATGGGGAAGAGGGCAGGCATTGGTGAAATCACAGTTAAAAATAGCAAATATGAACAATGTGAGGAAAAGATGTATTGATTTATTGAGATCTTAGTGATAAAGTAATATCCTTTTCACTTTCTAATGAAGGTGGAAAATACATCTAAAAAGGAAAAAAAATCCAGATAACTTCCCTCCAGAAGAATATCCTATGTGTGGCAGGGAAATAAATCGCAAGCAACCTGTCAATGATGTTCAGTAGATGATTTCATCTGATCTGGCATCCCCAGGTCCTTCAGACAGGAAGAGCACAGAAATAGCAGTTTTTATGCTTCATGTAACACGTTATACAGAGGTAGACACTTCACAGACCATAATGTCTAGGGAAAATCTACAGACTGATGGAAAGTGTTTGACTTTAACTTTGTTAACCAAATAACTGTGAATATATCATCTCCATTCTTGAATTAATGTTATTCGTAAAAATATAGGCAATGCAGATCTGAAAAAAGAAGTGTAGAGATCTCAACTTCTTGTTAATAAAATTAAAATGTTGAGAGGTTATTTATATGGTTTTTATTTTCATTTACAACCATTTTGTTGTGTTGTAGCACCACATTACAAATATTCCAAGAGCAGAATCCATGAAAGGATGTGGTACAATAGGCAAGATAATAATGTAAAACTAACATGAAAGGGTCATTGCTCTGAATCACAATCAAAGTTTTAAGGAGCATCACAGAGTAATGGGGGAAAGAACTTTCTTCTTCTGAAACGAAATGGGAAAGAAATTGACCTTCTATTCTGCAGAGGAGATAGAAGGTAAAATATCATATCTTACTTCATTCTTAGAATGTTGTACAAGACTGAGATATTGTTAACGTGATGTTAACAAATGCTCAGTTCTGCTCTATGAACCTTCTGGGCAACAATTGTTATGCTTAATAATGTCAAGGAACAAGGAAATTTTAGCTGTAGTAACGATAATAATATCTCTGTTCCTTCAAGAACAGTCTTTTGGCTTGAGGCTTGCAATCCTCCTGCTGCCTCCATTGTCTGATATGAACTTTGAGCGCCAAATTATCCAAAACAGGGCTTTTTTCAAGTGGAATGAACCTGATACTCCCACTCTCCCAGACAAATGAGGCTAGTGGGAAGGTTGCACAGTTGCAGCCATCACACCAGGTCTCAAAGTAGAAAAGACCAACAGGGACTGTTAAGCAAATGAATGTATTGGATGTGACTGAGTTACCTAAAATATATATCACTGATGAAATGAGATGGCATTATTCAATTGTCTTTATCTCATTTCCTTGATTATTTGCTTCTAAACTCTCAGATGGTGTGGAAGGGGTGGAAGGGAAATCTCTAAATACTTCAAATGTCCTCCTAAATGTGTAACTCTGCTGAATACTTATGACAGCTACAGCCATCAGGTGTAACACATCCAGTTGCAAGAAAATAGTAGAGAGCATTCCCTTCTCCCCCTTTACACATTATACTTTTATTACAGATCTGGCAAAGTAAAATAACTGCCCAGGCACACTTAGCACCTGGTTCCAACCCATAAGAGCTCTTAACTCTCTTGTTGAGAACAAACAGATTAGTTTTTCTTCTAATGAGGGGAGCATAAGGGGCAAACGAGGAAGAGAGGTATAACAGCTATTCAGGGACAGATCAGAATAAGTATAACTGCAACCCTGCCAAGTCAATAGAAAAGAGAGTGGTTTTCTCCCTCAGCTCCACTAGAAACTGCAGCATTTATATCTATACCTTCTGTGTGACTGGGTCTGAGCCATGGACTTTGACCCTGTGAGCCTCCTGCTATATCCAAATCAGGACAGAGGCACTCCCACTCCTCAGCTCAAGGTGGGATGCTGGTTCTCCCCAGCTGAGAGCAGGAACTGCTATGTGAGGCTTTCCTCTTCATTTTCAATACATAGGTAAATGCGACAACTCACGCTGTAGATGCCTTATCCTCATTTGTTGCCTTTGCACAAGGAGTAAGGAGAACAATCACAATTTCATAGCTGAAACTGGCTTGTGTTATGGGGTCATGTCCCTAACTCCTATCCAGTGAAGCAGGCCAGGGGAGATGCAGTCATGCAGGCAGTGAGCACTTCAGTGGAATGCTCTCTGTTCATGTTCTGTGAGTTGGCAAAAGGCTCAGGTGGTGGGTGCTCATGTTCTTTATTTCTCAGTAGAACACAGTGTAAGAGAGGTACTCATCCAGACATTACCATCTCAACTGGGACGTGGCATCTTGTAGCACCATATCTCATGCAAAGGTGATCAACAATAAAGATCCAAGCCTCTACTTTGTCCAGAAAACTTCAGTTTCTTTAAACTATCACCCACAGGAGATGTATTAAAATTAGGCAGTACTGTGGTGAGACAGAGCATTCTTATGACATGAAGATGTGACAAATTTATGTCCAGTGGTACAGCTCCTCTCAGAGCAGCTCAACTGGGTCACTTACTTGTGTTGTCCAAAGCTGATCAGGTAGGAATCCAAAAACATAAACTTACACTGTCTCTTACTTCTTACTTCAGAGAAACTCATGCCAGTATTAAAGAACAGGCATCCTCATGTTGTTCTCTTGAGATTTCTGCTTTCCACTGCCAGCCTGGATGCAACTCCCCTGCTAGCAGTCCTGGCAGTCCTTGAATGAGCTGCTCACTGCTGTGGATCCGGCTCTCACAGGTGCCATTTCAGGCACTGAAATTAAGACACTTCTCACATTCCTGCTTTTCAGCCAGAAGAGAAATACTCCCCTCATTGCTCTTGCTGCTCCTATGCTTCATTACCTCACCATAACACCCACTTTTTTTCAGATATACCTTCACCTGGGATAAGCGTACTGCTTGCTTTATGCTTATTTCCCACCAGAAATACAGTTTTTCATAATCCTTCCGCATTTAAAATTTGAATTACAGAACAAGAAATAAATGCAAATGATACTGACTGAGCTGGTTTTGCCCCAGAAATCTGGGCCTGACCTTCTGCAAGCGAGTGGGATCAGTCCTTGTAAGTCCTCTGATCTTCTGGCAATGGGGTGCACTAACGTAGTAATCAAGACATCAAAATACAGGGAAATGGTATGCTCCAGGAGAGAGGGTATGAAAAGAGTAGGAATGAAATGAAAGCTGACAAATTAGACTGTGAGGCCTCTTGGGCTTGCTATGTGTCTGTACAGTATGTAATAGTATTGGGGCACTCAGGGTAGGAACAATAATAATGAGATATTAGTTGATGAGTTACACAGTGGATAGTGGAAGTAGTACCTTTATTGATTTCTTCAAACTATTTAATTCTTTCTTTCTAGCTTACTCAGATATCTATTTAGTTGGCATCTGTCTTAACTTCATATATCATTGTAACTGTTTTCTTCCCAGACTGACTGCTACTTAAGGGATAATAGGAGAGATGCTCTGTTTTACTAGACAATAATATGGTTCCTGCTTGAATCAATTACAAGGCTGAAGGGAACCTGATTATTGCCAGAGAAAATGGGGCATCCCTCCTATTGTGCTTAATATACTAGAAGTGAACCAATAAAGTTGATTTTTGGATACAAAGTTAATTACATTGAAAAATCAGCTGTAATCCAGCTGATGAATACTGCTTTTAAACACCCAGAAGTATACTCATTTAGACCTATTATTTCCTATTTGTAGGAATTAGGGTCTCTATAAAGTTAGCTGATCAATTTCATTTTAATTGTTTCCTAATTATAGGAAGAAGTATGGAATGAAGATAATACTCATATGCCCACCTCTCAAGGGTGTCCTGAGAATTAACCAGTTAATGCTTTTACAGCACTTGTAACTTGTACAAGTAAATATAAATGTTATGCATTGTTAAGTAATACTTAGTATTAAGTGGGAATACCTAAAGAGCAAGTACAGATTGCTTTCTCATGCCTTTTCCAATCCCTGCCACTTATTAGGAGGAATCCCACCTAGAGTGAAGAGAATGCACTGCCCTAGGACTACAATTTACATCTGCCTCCATTTGTTTCAGTAAATCAAGCCTTCTGGCTCTCCCTTTTTCCACTCATTTCCACACATTGAGAGATATGGGTTTACAGGCAATGCAAAGCAAGGCTATGTGTAGGCAAAACATATGCCTGCAAGCCAGTAGAGAAGATAGAACATGTTGGAAGATAGGCCAGATGGCTGTTCATTTATCTTTGTGGACTTTCTGTCTTGCAGCATTGGGCCTTTGATAATGTTGAGATTTTCTGTGATACCTCTGACAAAGAAAAGAGGAAAAGATGACATTTGTGCTGAAAGTCTGCCTAGATGTGGTGAGAAGGACACACTGTAATACCTGAATTTGCTTTCAGGTCCTTCATGTCATGTGGACGAAAAACTTCTAAGAAACAAGAAGTGAGTGTGCTGCAGGTATTTACACCTTCATAAGCTTTCACCTCCAAGTGACGGTGAAGCTCCTGAACATCACTCAGGGAAAAACAGGTATTAGTTGCAGATGGAGACATGCATCAGTTCTGCCTAACAACCACACACATAGGTTTGCCTGAAGGAATAAAGATTTGAATTTCCAATACTCAGATTTTTAAACAGTACACATGTAAAATAGGGAGGTTGTAGAGTAATAAGGATTAACGGGTAGAAAGCCATGATGATACTCTCATATCATTTTACTCACAGAAGACCTCATTTTGAGAGAGGCAGTGTGACAATAACTATGTTGTTTTCTCTGGCTGAGAGTCTGCATTTTTACCATAATTTTATGTAATCTCCCCAGCAATTCAAAGGAAAATACAGCAGACTCTTATGTGCTCCTGCCACATTTATTTATATCACAGGAACCAGTCACCTAAGCTTTCAGCTTGAAGTTAATAAATTCTGTGAGCAGTTACATGATGCTAGAATTGGCAGATAAGGCCATCAAGCCCACAGAAAATACTTACTGTCCCCTTTTCAGAGAAGAGTTGTCCTGTTTCAAGGCCTTGTGCAAGCTAACATCTAGGTTTACATTATTCAGCACGCTAAGGGCCAAATTTTGTCCCTAATGAATAGAGAGCAGAGTGCTCCTGCTCCATCTAATGAGGCAGGATGGGCCTTTCCAGGCTACGAAACACCCTTGCTTTGCTCACTGGCAAGACCCTCCTGTTATCAGGACAGAGCTTATCAGACAGGTTCTGCACAGGGGTGAAAAAGTTCATCTTGCTGTACCGCATAGCCAAACCTTACCTGGTTGTGAGACTGGTGGAGGAGTGAGATGATGTTCTCATGCAGGTTATTTTTAACATGATCTGGTTTCCTTCAAAAAATGGAAATATTCTTGTATGCCTAGCCATGGGTTAATTATATCTTCATTTTCAACCAGCATTTATCCCATCCACATTATATTTCTGTAACATATTTTATACGAATTTTCAATCCTACCACATCAAGTGCTTCTTTAATGCAATTCTTCTGCTAGTCAGAAATATTAGTAATTAAATTCTCTCAAATACGCTAGTGTAAAGCAGAGGGAGAACATCCCAATTCTATCAGCACTGGTGTTAATTATTTTAGGCAAGCTGTCATTTATGTTTTCTAAAGTGGATTTTGTTCTTGCAGTCAGGAACATTGCTTAGTGCAGAATTAATTAATCATTATAAATATAAAACCTGCAGTATCAGCTTCTGTGTTCAGTAAGGTTTCAAGAGGCAAGGTTGAAGGAGTCAATAGGCTGCTGTGGGGAATCATGGTTTTTTCATCTGATACAAGGACAATTAAATTATACGCTTAATCTTTACAGGGATATGTATTTAAATCATCATTGTAAAATAATAAAAAATAAAATTTGATAATGCATTGTAACTGTCAACTTTTAGTGATGCAATATTGTTTTAAAAATGCTGTATAAAACAAGATTAGTGAGGAGAAAACTGAAAGCTGAGTTTACTAAATCTGAAACATTGTCTTTAAAGGTATCTTTCTCATTTTACCAATTCAGAAAATAGACGGGTCATTAATTTACTTGCTGTAGTAAAAACACTGACATAAAGAAGTAGAAACCCATGAGAATAAAGAGATAATAATCCAACCTTGCCTAGAGCATGGTGTATAAGAACTAAGTTCCAGCACTTGGAACTATGGAGGTGGCTTTAATAGGAAAGGCCAAGCAAGACTGACAGCTCAGGAAAACTAGAATTAATGACAAAATAAACACAAAATTTAATCTTGTTATTTGGTGTAAATGATTTTTTAATTTTTTTTCCTACACTCTCAAAAATTTTCCCCATCAAAAAACAAATTAAGGGATAAAACATAAAGGGACAAAATTTCATTGCTTAAGATGTGCCCTGGATTTGCCAGCAAAAAAAATGGCTGATTATTTTTTCATGATAGGATCAAAAATGTGATGAATGGCCACTAGACACTTTACTGAATTGACTGCCACCATCATGTAGCATGTCTCATTGTTTTACAATCTAGATTTGTTGGCATTTAAGCTCCAAAAGCAAGATATGATCAGGGGCTTTGAAGACGTGAGCAAAATCAAAGATATCTGAAGAAATACACTTTGAATCCCACACCATGCATGTTTGCCTCCTATTGAAATTGTACTCTCTACATTTCAAAGCCATTCTCTTGACATGTAGGTTGTACGTGATTGAAAGGTATGGGTCTATCTGTGCAATACATAGTAATATTAATTATGTAAGCTTCCTCAGTTTTATAGTTTATTGTAAGAGATATTTTTTATGATTTGTATCACTACAATTGTGTTTCTAATGGGATTTTAATTGATTTTGAATCCAATTTTAAAAAAATCTCTATTTTTAAAGCACACCTCAGCTGTTGCCACTTTGAATCTGTGCCAAGCTGGCAGACCGTAACTCATTGTGTCATCATTTAAATGTCTTGCTGCAGTGCTGGCTTTAGGGGCTCTTAAGTGACCTGCATTTAATACAGTCTCTTAACTGGTAGCAGTTTCAGAGTTCAGGGATGCTGAAGTCTCAAATAAGTGTGCTACTGACAGTTAGTTATCTAGTAGGATTGTGTTATTTAGTTTTTCTTGACACTTTTTAAGCTGATAATCTTTTAAAGATGCTTTTATGAAGTAGTGCAATTACTTTCCCAATACATGCTTTGTCCTACCAAAAACCCTATTTACTTAGACAAGCCTAGGATTTGGTAGGCATATAATTAACTGAATACAATTTACAAGCATCTTTCTTTATCTTGGACACAGCTGACATCCACATCCAAATACCCACAAAGTTTGAGGTAAGTAGAAATATAAACCATTATTTCTTTATTTGGGCTAGCTGTTGTTGCTCTATATCTCTCTCACATAGCAATTTCCCAATCCTTTTATACCCAGGTTGATTGAAAATACATAGAATTCAAGCTGAGTCGGTTTTAGATAATTTTCACTTATAAGACAAACAGTAGTAATTCTATACATGCAGAAACCTCTCTTAGTAGTTGAGATAACTTCACAAAAACTCATTTGGCTCTAGCCAATGACTGAAGCAAGTGCGTAACACCCACTGAAAACAGTGGTTCCTCTACCAGTATCATGTATATTCTGCTATTGCTGCTGATGATCTCAGTTCATGCTTCAGTCTTCTGAGCTTTCCAGAGCAAACTTTCCATTAACCCAGAAGATTCTAAAAGGTTAATTAATCACTGACTAGGTCTGAGGGAAATTGCAGTAAACTATTGCCCAAGGTATTAAAGTGCTCCTTGTGATTGGCTTCAGGCAATATTACCTAACCTTAGGAATGGTTTTAACCCTCAGGCAGCAGTTCATTGTGGTTGGCCTCAAGTGCAGTCAATAATAAGTGTTTGCTATTAGGGCTGTGCTGGTAATTGAATTTTGGTTGAGTGGAAGAACCAAGAATTTTGAAAACATTTTTGTTTGTTTGTTTAGGTTCTATACAGCATAACTTTTGATAGTATTTTTAACAACTGTGAAAAATGAACTAGAATTAGAATGAATGTTGCCTACTCCTGTTTCCAAAAACAGGAATTTTTGACCTGCTTTCCTCCCTCTTTCTATATGAATGCTCTAAACACTGAGATTTGGAACATTGATTATATTCCTGTTGCAATTCTTCCACATTTTATAAAATGTTCAGATACTAATTAGTACAGAAGCTAAGACCTAAATACCAGGACATACTTTTATTCTGAGCTCCAAGTATCTACATTAGTGAATGAAGAGAATATCAAGCCAGCTAATGAGTCAGCTCCAGGACCAGTATGGTTGTGTCAGTGCAGGGCTGTGCTCAGGCTAATTAGCTCATTTGAAGAGAAGAGCTAATTAACTCTGGAAGATTACTGAGTGGCTGCTTCTCATATGTAGCTACTGTTCCTGCTGTACACCTCTGCAGCTCCTGTGTAGCTCAGACTCTACTGCAGACCTCTGGATGCTGCAGACCCCAGTGCAGACCTTCACTATGCTCTGAAAACAAAATATGTGGACATGGTTAACATCTTGTAGTTGATCTTTTTTTGGTTCAACTCCTTCATCTTTGTTTTATCTCTGCATTTATCTGTTATTTGCAGTTTGCTACTGCAAACTGTTTAGTAGCACAATTTCTTCCTGTAAAAGAAATAACAAAAATATTTGAGGCATCAGAAACAGGTGACAGAAGCCATATAGCTTCACAGACAACCACAATTTCCAATGGCCCTTCTGGTTTGAATCATCCATATGAGGAGGTGCCTAGCTGACACACCACAACTGTATGGCTAGGCAGACAGGCATGAGAGCAAGTGTAGATGTGACTTTTGTAACAGTTACTGCTTAGAATTTTCCATTTAAAATTTGCCCTTCTGTTTTCAAATAACAGTACTAGTATAAAAATGCAATTCTATTACCCTACAGTTTCATTTTCTATACAAACTCTGAATACAGACTAATATATCTCTTCACCCATGATACACCAGAGTGTAACCCACTGAATAAAGTATAGCTCCCCGTGCAGCTGAGCATTATATTATAATGAAGATTCAGTTATCAGCTTATTAATATTTTTAAATGAAACAATTTTTCTGAAACAAGAAAAATAAAGAATCATTTCTTTCTATTGTGTATTTGAATTAGGGTGTTTTCAGTCACCTTATTGCAAATGAGTTCAATAGAGCTGGCATAACATAGACCCACATAATAATAATAAAAAGTGTTGAACTATTACATTAACTTTCTGAGTACTATTGTTTGCCATCACTCAACTAAACAGGCAAGTGAGACATTTAGACACCTGATGGCAATCTTTCATTAAATTTGATTAAACATGATTTGTACTTCTTTCTGTAGGAAAAAAGACTTACTATAACAATACATTCTAGTTTTGTATAGCATTGTGGTTCCCCCCCCTAGCCCCCAAAAAAAGAGGAAAAAAAAAAACAACAAACCACAAATCATCTTACGATGAGAAGCAGAATGGATATATAATGCTTCTTGTATGTGGGTTCAACAGTTCCCAGAGAGGCAGCGTAGGAAAAAATGACGCGAGCTGAAATTAGCAGGGAAAAAAGCAGGAATTTTAAAGCACGAAAAATGTTTAAGCATTTTTGCAGCCAGTTAGAGTGAGAAGAAACTGGAAGAAAGTAGCAATGGGAGGGAAGAAAAGGTGAGTGAAGTTTATGTTGTGTTAAATGATGCAACATAACCTAATGCCATGCATGGATTTTGTTACTGCAGAGACTTAAACAGATGCTGCACACTTTTTCTTAGGGCTGACTGTCCAGCTAGCCAGGCTTTCTTATTGCTATGCCAAGTACGATAAAGTTATTTTCACAAAATGAATGTGATCATCTGTGACAAATTCTACCCTTCCTCTCTATCTACAGTCATCTCAAATGTACTGAGCTTTGCAGCAGCTCCATACTTGAGGCTGAGAAGAAGGCATGCTGAAGGAAATGTGCATTCAATCCCATTTGGTAGCTGATGAAATAAATAGCAGTCCTGGTGTTTGTCAGTCTGTGTTCCCAAGACTGTGAAGTGCCATTCTACAGAGCTTGACAGGAACCTGAAACAGGCAGTCATAGTTGTCAGAATCCTTGGCTCCTGATACAATTTTGTGGGATCAAAGTAAGGATGAGCAAAGGACTCTATATCTTTGTCTTCTTCTGGATACAAGGGGCAATTCAACTCTTTTCCCATACATGGAGGCCTTGATGGGAATGATGGTGGTAGCTGAATAGCACATCTATCTTCCTTCTTTGCCTCTCAAAGACCTCCAACAGAATTATTTGCATTGGAAACATTGAAGAGAGATTTTATGTGCATCCAATCCTGCTGTCCCTGCCAGAGGGGATTGAGCACAACTGGTGAGCAGAGACAGATGGAGGACAGGTAAACCCTTAGACAGCCCCAGCTCTCTTTCACCAGACAGTGGTTTCATCATGCCAACTGCCCAACTGTGGAAGCATATTGTGAATGCCAGGGGCTGTGGTCATTCAGAAAGACATGTTGATTAGTTTTCAGGAGGTAGAACAAGAACCTGGCTCTCTTTTCTTCCTGAAAATATACTGCCATCCTAGAAACAGCCTAAGGGAAAGATCTATTTAGTATTATGAATAAGTGTAAGCACAAATGGTGCTTGGTCCTGGACAATGCTGGGAGTAACCCATATGTGCTACAGGAGTCCTTTTAGTGTGTTACTTGATGGGAGATTCAATCAAAAATAACACCTTCTGAAGCATCTCTTGGTTTTACATATTAGTTTCTGAAATATCTCTTGGCCTTAACAAATTTTGTACCTCTTGGGTTGGGCTAAAACCTGTAATTCTGATAACCTTATGTTGTGGTTTAACCCGGCCGGCAGCTAAACACCACACAGCCGTTCGCTCACCCTCCCCCCTCCCTCTCTGGGATGGGGGAGAGAAACGGGAAAGTGAAGCCTGTGGGTTGAGATAAAGACAGTTTATTTAAGAGAGAAAATAATAATAATAATAATAATAATAATAATATGTACAAACAAGTGATGCACAATGCAATTGCTTACCACCCGCTGACCGATGCCCAGCCCAACCCCGAGCAGCCGGCCCCCCACCCTGGCTAGCCACCCCTATATATTGTTCAGCATGACGTCAGATGGTATGGAATACTCCTTTGGCCAGTTTGGGTCAGCTGTCCTGGGTCTGTCCCCTCCCAGCTCTTGCTGCCCCCCCCAGCCTGCCCGCTGGCAGGACAGAGCGAGGAGCTGAAAAGTCCTTGGCTTAGTGTAAGCACTGCTCTGCAGCAATTAAAACACCAGCATGTTATCAGCACTCTTCTCATCCTAATCCAAAACATAGCACTCTACCAGCTACTAGGAGGAAAAATAACTCTGTCCTAACTGAAACCAGGACACCTTAAAAAAAAGTCTGACAGACAGAGGCAAAGGGATGTACCTGACCTTTTTTCATAATATACAAACTCACATTAGAATCAACAAAGCATCTCTCATAATTTTTATACATCTCCTTAAGTAGAAGCAATGGCAGTCTATTCAATACCAAAGGAGTTAATTTTAACCTTGCTTCCCAGTTCACTCAGCCACAGAGCCTTACTGCCACAAGGAGATACCTCATTGTTTGTGAGGTGGATTTGGGTTCCAGGTGCCACCTCATCTTCAATGATGGAAGTTGGTATTCTTCAGCCTTGGAAGACTATTTGCAGTCAAGACTCAGGAAGACAACTTTGTGTTTGAATCCTCTTTGAGTGTTTGTCTGCCAGATGTAATATATGTATCAATCTTACCTTTCCAAGATCTCTTATATTCATCATATTTTTTTTGGTCAAGAAATAGTCTTTTGTATTATAGAAGATGAATGAAACTGTGTTGAAGATACAAAGAAATCAGATAGTGATTTTTTTGATTTGTCCCTTTACCTCAGTGAACAAAAAGACTTCCTGGAGTCATGGTGTAAAAATGTGCTAGTCACATTAATGTTTCTACATCCAAATTTTATTTAGCTTCAGAAAAATCAAAAGGCAGACATAAAAACCCTAAAACTGGGTTAATATTTGAAATAAGACATTCAATTTCTGCTGCTATAAGGGTTACTTGAGTTGTGGATACACCATGATCTGAGGGTAAGGACTAGAATTTAAAAATTTAACCCTTCAGCTAAAAGAACACGGTTTAAAAGGCTAAGAGATTATCTAATGTTTCACAGCATTAACTTCAGCTACCATTTAGAAATCTATAGAAATGAAATAGAGCTATTGGGATCTGATGCAAGTAATAATACCTGTTACAAGAATTATTACTTGTAACTATCCCCCTTGCCCTCCAAAAAGTTATAATCAGCCCTTACCTCAAATAAATTTGAAAAATCAGGATGAACATCAAAGGAAATTATACAGATTATACTTTGAAAAGTAGCAATAATGAATTAGTAATAACATCACATGTATATTTCAGTCTCTCAATCCCAATGTGTTTTGGAAGTAAATCGCTAACAAACTTTTAAATGCATAGGCCACTTTTTAATGCACTGGCCCCCAGCCCAGCCACTTTCCTTGAAAGCATGGCAGCTACAGGTGCTCTATCCCTTCCTTTGGCAAAGGATACATTTGCTTAGCCACAAGCCTAACTTTTAACAGAAAGCCCAAGATTTCAGCTATTAGAAATGCAAGCAAGACCTGTCCTAGTCTTTTCTATTGATCACCATTAATACAATCACCCATTTCATGTTGATACTGTCAGAAATCTTCCTCACCTTTGTTTATCTGGAGTTTTAAAGCAGCTCTGGACCAGTCTCTTCCGTGTTCAAAGCCAGGTGTCAACAGGGAACAAATTCTTTTCACCACTGCAAGCTACAGGGATTAGATAAGCAACAAACAGAGTCATTAGAAGCATTATGTAATTGCATATACCAGTTATGGGTCTATGGATGAATGACTATTATATTAAACTACTCTTGGCAGACCGCCTAAGCGGACATATGCAGTGGAAGCTGTAGCAGAGATCTAATTTAATTTGCTTTTTCAAACCATCCTTTGTTTTGGGGGGAGGTTGTTGTTGTTTCCATCCAGACAGATTTAGTTTGTATGAAGCTGAAAAGCTGTTATAAGGATTTGGAAATCAAAATCTGCCTCTTCCAGTAAAATGTCTTCCTTGCACAATTTGGAAGGACAAGATGATAGAGTTGCCGCCTCTCTGGTTTTTCATAGGGATTAGAATCCTGGTCTAAAGTGACCCATATAAAAAGAAAATGAAATAGGGATGCTGCATCTCTGCTAGGAAAACTGGGACACTTGGTCTCCTCATTTGTTACCTGAAGAATATCTCCAGTGTATATCTCTAGATGCATGAGATTTGTTTCTTTCCGATGATTTCTTTACAAAGAGAGAAAAACAATCTGTTAGTTAAAAGTAGAATTAAATGTTTTGTTACAGTTATGAATTTTGAATTTTTAAAACCAGATGCAATGATATTTATTGGATTTACAATAAGATATTCCTATGCCTAAAGATGTAAACACAATCATATAATTAACATTATAATGCAATTACACTGAGTCTCTCCAACATTAACATGGTCCACTTCCCAGCTAAGTATGTAGCATGTGTACCCTCAACAAGTCTGCATGACACAAAGCTGAGGGGTACAGTCAATACACCAGAAGGAAGAGAAGCCGTCCGAAAGGACCTGGGCAAGCTTGAGAATTGGGCCCATGTGAACCTAATGAGGTTCAACAAGGCCAAGTACAAGGTGCTGCACCTTGGCTGGGGAAATCCAGACAAGTGCAGACGTGAGCTAGTAGTGTGCGCTTGCAGCCCAGAAGGTCAACTGCATCCTGGGCTGCATCTACAGAGGAGTGACCAGCAGGTCGAGGGAGGAGATTGTCCCCCTCTGCTCTGCCCTTGTGAGGTCCCACTTGGAGTGCTGCAGCTACATCTGGGGTTCCCAGCACAAGAATGATGTGGACCTGTTAGAGTGGGATGAGAGGAGGGCCACAAGGATGATCAGAGGGCTGGGTCACCTCTCCTGTGAAGAAAGGCTGAGAGAGCTGGGGGTGTTCAGCCTGGAGAAGAGAAGATTCTGGGGAGACCTCACTGCAGCCTTTCAGTACTTAAAGGGAACTTATAAAAATGGTAGAGAGAGACTTTTTACATAGGCATGTAGTGATAGAACAAAGGGAATTGTGTTAAACTAAAAGAGACTAATCTAAAATAAAATTTAGATTTGATCTTAGGAGGAAATTTTCCATTCAGAGACAGGTGAAGCACTAGAACAGGTTGCCCAGAGAGGCTGTGGATGCTCTGTCCCTGAAAGTGTTCAAGGCCAGGTTGAATGGGGCCCTGCGCAACAAGATTTAGTGGGTGGCATCCCTGCCCAGGTCAGGGAGGCTGGTACTAGATAAGCTTTAAGGTCCCTTCCAACCCAAACCACGCCGTGATTTTATGATATGATTCTATCTTCAAAACTGTTCAAAAACCTGCACAAGAGGTTTATTATGTGGTCTGCTGGAATGGAGTGTTTCACAGGCAGAGAGAAGATCCTTTGGATAGGCCATACATAATAAAGCATAGATATGTTAATGATGAGAAGATGAAACAGAACCATATAAACTCTGAAGGAGTACTTCTCTGAAGGAGAAGTATTACAGATACTTGAAAGATAAATTTGGAATCTCCTTGCTTTCTGAAATTTGGTGTACAAGAAGTGATTCTTTTACATTATAACTACTGGAAAATTTAAGCATGTCTATTTAGAGAAAGCTGTTTATCATTGAAATTATGTTTTTTTACAGCTGGTTTATCACTTGATTCCAAACTTAGGTAATTTTTAAGCATTTCTGATGAGACTTCAGAAGTAATTTAATCCCTCATCCCCACACTACCAAACACTTGATTGTTAGGGGGCTGCTGCACATGACATTGTTTCACAGCTTCATCAAGTGCTTAATGAGCTTCATAATGTTGAGTCTAAGGCCTAACGTTTATTAATTCTCAGGTTCTGTTTCAGTGAGGTCACTAAGATCTGGTCATCTATAAACATTACTGACTTCTCGAATGATGTACCTTGCAGTTCCTTGATCAGGCTTGTTGCTATAGAGAGACCTACACCATTTCACAACCTGCTGATGAAAATTCAGTGGTTTCAGTAATACCTTGCCTCCTTTGTTGACTTTTATATCCTTAGAGGTACTGCAGCAAATATACCTAGATACCTAGAGGACCTTTCTATGTCATCTTAGTTCATAGCATCGTTCTCCTCTTTCCTCTACTCTATTCTTAGTACTCAAACCTGCAACCAGTTCATTCTTCAAAATCTGCATCTGCCTTTGTATTTCCTTTGTAACTATAAGGTAGAAAATAAGTGATCCTTAACTGCAGAGGTCTCTGAAGGGCATCCTCAGTGGCATGCTCTCTGTAAGTCTTTTAGTCCTCAGTGAGGACCTGAATTTTCTTAACGTGTAGTTAGGCATTCCGGTATAATCAAGACAGCAATGATTTCAGGTGATACTTAGTACAAACTTTGATTAAGTGTGGTAGGTAGATGAATCATATAGTTTTGCTTGCTGGTTTACAAAACTTCTTTTATATTTTTGTTTTCAAATGTTTCTTTGGACTTCTGCTAGTGCATGACATGCTGACTGCTATATCTCCTCCCTCTAGCGCTAATTTAGTTAGAGATCAGTTTGTTGTATGTCTTCTCTTTCATATTCATACTGATTGTCATATTAATGTTGCCAATCATGCGTATGAAAGTCAATAGCCAAAGTTAGCAAAGTAGTCCTAAGAAGAAAATCTTAATTTTATTAGCTCAGGAGGAGTATGGAATTTGAGTCACACTGAGATAATATCTCATAGCAGGTCACACCCAAGGGCTGACATTATCTCTCAGGAACATATGCTCCTGGGGTGACTTATTAATTATATTTAATTGCATGAAAATTAATGATCTTTTTCAGTGACTACTGGGTTACTCTACAGCTGCAAGACAAACTATTTTAACTTAATTTTCTTTGTCTTTGAGCAGCTAGATGCTTTCACTTTATCTTCATTGACTCTCTACTCTTCCAGTATATAACTAATTTGATATTGTTTAGCAGCATGAATGCTTTATTTCAATAACAATATTCTCTGCTGTTTTCATTGCATTTATAATATGCAGGGAAAATGGCAAATTTACCTCATTTACCTTAAAATTTCCCTTGATTTGAGAAAGGTTTAGAAGTCATTTGCCAATATAAATATATAAGGGGCACAGTCTAATTCTGTTAGACTCTTGTTTGTATTAGACATTATCAAGACAACCAAGACATCAGAAAGTGAAACAGACTAATAATGTTGCTGGAAAACACACTTCAAAATTGGTTTTAAATAGCTGTATTTAAAATCTTCTATCTCCCTGAGACTAAAGTACTAGTATTAGAGAACACAGAGTACTGAAAGGCTAGAAGTGAAAAACTCAAATAAGAATTTTGTATTTCTGAAAGAGTTTCCTAGCCTGGGGACAGAGACTTTTTACTTTTTTTTTTTTTTTTTTTCCTTTTTGACTTTGCAGATCTTAGCTCCTTTTGGATATTTCTATGCTTTATTTGATAAACTCATATACTCCATATTCATAAACCTGTGATACTAAACAAATTTAACATTCAAGACATTTCTGCTTTTGATAAACTTTTTGTTGAATATGGCGTGTGGCTGATTTTATGAAGTAACTGTAAAAAGCTGGAATAAATGATGAATGAATCAAGAAAAATGTGCTCTGAAGGAAAAGGGATGATGCTGTGCTATCACTGCTGAATGTTATTCATTATAGTCTATAAGCACTGCTGCAGAATATTTACTGATGAACACTTACCAAGACCAGTATATCTTAAGAGACCAGAAGAATGAGTTTGAGCTTTAAATATCTATTTGTTAATTTTTAGTATATATTACATATCTTTCCACAATCAAGCTTTTTCAAAAATACCTATTTCTCAATTTTTCCAAATATTTCCAACAGCATGAATCCGACTTTTATAATCAGTTCTCTTCAAGTTAAACATAGTGCTGAACACTTGAGCAATCCAATGCAGCCACATGCCTGTAAGATTTATTCTTTGTAATAGCATATTGTTAAATTTCTTACTAATAAGATCACCATTTTATTGTAAATATGAAAAGTAAAAACTTGTAAATGAGTGTAGAAAAATTAATTTAAAACATTAACTGCTTTTTTTGTTGTTGTTTTATAACATTTTGTATGCATTTTAAGAACTGTTGGAGTCTCAACATAGAAGGAGAGGAAAGACAATATTCAGGTCACTTGAATTCATGATTACCTGTATAGCTGTATTTAATGGCATATTTACATTTTTTGGTCTGAAACAATATAAAAATATGAAGACCAAAATTCTCATAAAACTTTCAGTTTATTACTCATTCATTTCAAAATGACTGTTTAAAACTTATCTCTTCAGTTGTTTAAGAGGTGACTTAATGAAGTATCTACATGAAGCAGGCTTATTTGATAGCAGACAGCACTTTAATCTAGTTGAGAAAGATATTAGTCAAATAGTTGGAAACCTAATTTTGACAAAAATGTCTGATACTTTAGAATAGTTAACTACTGCAATAACTTACTGAGTGGTGTGGTAGGTTCTCCATTTTTAGAAATCTTTTAACCAATATATATATATATTATATATTTATTATATTATATAATAATATAATAATATAAATATTATATTTATATATATAAAATATATATATATTAAATATATATATTATATATATATTATATATATAATATATATATATATATAAAATATATATATATAAATATATATATTAAATATATATATTTAAGAACTCCTGTACTCAGAACAGTTGCTGATTAAATGTAAGAATTTTTATGCTCTTTAGCCTATCTTATATCTGAAGTCAAACTAGATTATAATATGAAACCCTCCTGGGCTTAGAATCTAATAATTTTTACATCTTGGCCTACTACAGAGAAAAGTTTTATTAAATACAGCTTTTCTCTGTTAATTTTTAATACTTAATTAGAACTCCATCATTCTAGGCCATGCTACTGAACTGGTAGTGATCAATTACTTCCTGTTGAAGTAAATTAGCTGTGGCACACTCTTCTGGAGTCAATAAATTTACCATGGGTCTAAAATATCTTATCAAAGGTTCCTTTCACAAAACAGTAACATGACTGTCTTTGTGCAGTCTAGAACATATGGACTTGAATTCCTTCATCTAAGTAGCACCTAAGTTATGTGTAAAGCTCTTTTTCTCTAGTCAGTGGTGGAAGATAAGATTTGAATGATCTTCTCTTAATAGTTATCTATCTCTGTTTGTTTAGAGCAATCTTAGTTATGCTTCTTTTTGTATACATAAATTAAGATTTAATTAAGACTTGAAGGCAAACTACATCACTAGCTGTGAAATGGAAATTAAAAAAAAAGTGTTCCATCAAATTTTCTTAAGTATACAAGTCTGTGTGCTTTTTCCTTTGAGAAAATATAATCTGTAAAATGAGGCAGATGTTGCTTTCATGATCATTACACAATAATATTTTAGATAAAATGATCATCAAGTCAAGCTGATAGCAAAGAAAAGTTCTTGATCTTTGTGAAATATGCACACAAAGATAAATATGATCGTGTTGTCAAGTTGAAACTTTCAGTGGAAACAAGAGATTCTCACATGTTTATACAGTTGGTCATTGGTTGACAATCCTAGAGCTGTATTCCTTGAAATGCTTTAGAACAATCTATGTGAAAACATCAAAATACAATCCTGTTGAACTCAAAAACAAATCTGAAAAAAAATGATGTATATAGAGAATAGTTTAGTATTAGTAGGGAATGTAAAATGGACATGACCTCCTGGATCAAGAGCTTTTTACTGCAGGTAAACAAGTCATATACTGCATTTGAAAGAAGTAGTCTCTTTGTCAGTTTCTATCCCATCCTACCTGTTATTAACTTGACTTTTTTTCAGCAGTCCTAGCTGACACCTTCTCGCAGTTTATATCTTTAGGAGTTCCCTTGCATGTGTTCAACCATAACTTTCCAGCAGCTGCTGAAGAAAGATTAACTGTTTTCCATTTTTACAAAGAAAAATTTTTGATGTTTGTCAATCTCATCCCTATCATTTCCCAGGATCTTTTCTAAATGCTTCTCTACTGTTCTATACAATTTCACTTTTCTCTCAGTTTGCTTTCTGAGCAGCTACTGTTTGCATCTGCAAAGGATGTGAGTTCTTCGTATCAGAGAATATAACCCTTTTCACATCCGAAATCTGAATTAATTATATTCTGTCAGATTTCACAAAATCTCAGCCACCTTAACTGTTTTTCAGAAATCCATGTTTTACTTCTAGAGTTCAGCTTTTTGAATGAAAGACTTTAATTCTTACTTCCCATTTTATCCTGACCTCAGGGACAGGTGGATTGTATGTATTTTATCCCTTCCCTTTGATCAGTGTAAGTCCCATGTTTCAGAGTCATCAAAGTACATGGTGATGTGTTGATCCATAAGGAAAGTACACATCACATGAACTGTGTGACCTATGACAGACGCATGGATTTTTTATTATTATTATTTTTAGTACAGAACACAATTTGACTCATTTTCTTGGAAACCCTTACAGATTTTAAAACTTGACCACCCAATATATATCATGTATCGGAGAATGGTGATACTCAGACCCCATTTCTAACACATGACTGAGCCATGTGATCTTTCAGCCATGTGATCTTTCCAAGGCCCATTTTTGGGAAGTCTCTCATATGTGTTAGCTGTCAGGGTGCACTGAAGACAGTGAAATCATTTCCATCAGGCTGTTCACTGACTTTTATAGAATTTTCTGATTACCAAAATCTATGATAAAATGAGCTCCATACCCTGACTGTCTAGCATAACAGAGAACTGCTCTGAATGCTCTTATACCCAGCCAGGCACAAAACCTAGCTGAAAGTGTTTTATTTCCTCCATTATACTCTCATTATAAAATGGGAAAATTCTAAACATTGTATTTCTGTTCATCATTGGACACAAATAATTTGCCACATCATATGCCAGAGAGGGCATCCTTAATGGAAGGTGCAAGATGCATTTTGAATTAATGCTGGAGAAAAGTACCCATAATTCCATCCTTCAGAAGAGATTAATTAGTTTATTTATTTTTGAAAATTCATCTGTTAAGAGAAAAAGTACACTGACATGAAAAGAACCTTCAAGAGAAGGTTTAGCTCATTACAGGACTTTTAGATTAAAAGATAAAATTGAAGACATACTTTTAGGTAATATGAAAGATAAATCCTAAAACTATTCTTCACAAATCATTTTCACGTATTACTGACTCCATTGGTACACGATAGAGGGACCCCTTTATGGAGAAGCAACTCTTATCAGTGATAGTATTTATATCTGCTTATTGATGACATATGGTGTCATAATGGCAGTGCTAAAATTGTCTTTTACTTCCTTGAACCATCATTGTATTGAACCATGTAACCAGAAAATCACAATGTAGTGATCTTTCTGTATGCTAATCCTTCTATGAGAGCTTAATGACTTGTCTGTTCATATTGGAGATAATAAACTCCACAATGGAAGCAATAGCTGTCTTGGTGACTTTGAATAAATCACTATTTGTAAAAGCGAAGGAAAAGCTATACACAGAAGCTAAACAAAGAGATTGCTCACCTTTTCAGTATTAACTCTGATAATTAGCTTTAAAGTATCTGTAATATGGAGAATAAATAGATACAGAGAAAAAAAAAATATTATCTCAAGGTGTAATCAATAAGATCTCCTATGTAGTCAGTAAAATCATTTAATATCTCAGAATGATTGACCTTTCCTAAGCAAAACCATACTATGTGCTTATAAATAACAAGGGCCTGAGACTATACAACACATGAAAGAAAGAAATAGAGTTTAACAATTCAATAACGGAAAAGTGAGGTAATTGTTAAACTTTATTGTTACAAGAAAACCTGGGGGACCTGAGTCTTTTTAAGTAGGAGAGTTGAATGCTGTGGGTTATAGGCCTGTTATTTACAAAAGTGTCTGCAGAAAATAATGCTTAGAACTTAGTATCTCCCAGAGAAAACACATCTGTAATAAATTGAATAAATGCAACAGAAACAGCACTTACTCCGTCTGTTAGTAAGAAAGCATAGTCTGTAGAGAAAATTACCCTAGTATGTATGAGTTGTGAGTGCTTAAATCCCCTTTCAGACTGAATTTGAACAGCAAAATAAATAAAATTTGTCACTTTATATCCACACTTGAGAATGAGAGAGTGAAAGGGTCTATTCATTTTCTTTCTTCTCTCATTGAATAAAGAGATACCAATTCTGATTCTGTGTCCCTTTATTCCTTAAAAAGGGAGAGAGTGGTATCCACCAAACTATACACAGAAATAGCAGTGCATGTGTGTGTTTCTGTAGGGTCTTGCCTTAGCCTTGCTCTCTCTCATGCTGTCTGTTATTCTCTTGTTGGAGTTTATCTTGAATTGGAATGTAAGTTCTTGAGGACTAGGTCTGTGTCTTCTTCATCAGTAAATACACAGAGCCGAGGCTTTAACCTCGGCTGAAGAAGCAGAAAAAGCAAATAGGAATTAAAAGAGCCAGAGCTGAAAGAATGGAAAATGGGCCCATTTAGTACTCTGCTGGTTAGTGCTTTAGATAGTTAAATAGTGAATTTGGTTTGTATTGGCATATTTGTAATTCTTGCATCCTCTGATATCAAGATGTCAAAGAAGACAGGTGGAGGAAATATAATACACATCTAAATTATGCAATAAATTTGCTTTGAATTCCTTTGTGAAATGACCTTTCTTCCTTATTATCCCCCTATATCCTTTCATTGCTTAAAAACAATTAGAGAATCGTTTTTCTCAGGTGATGTAGGTGGTTGGCTTCACTTCATATAAATGTATGACTTATAGTTAATAGCTTGATTAAAATTACTTTTTATTAGAAATGGTCACTTGAAACATGATGTAAAAATTATTTAAAGGGTAGAAACAGAGAAGCTCAGCTTCTGAAATCAAAGCAAACAGATGGCTGCATTAGTCCATTTTAAGGGTAGGTAGCTCTGCAGCACAGAGTCAGTTCAAGTGAAGTGCTTTGGACTGGAAGGCCACCTTATACATACTTTAAGCTGCTTCCCTGCTTTGAGCCACTAGTGGACCATAAGGGAGCTAACCTTTACAGCTGAAGCTTCCTTGATTTGTTTGGGTTTTTGTATACTATACCCAACATATTAAAAATTCTGAGAAAGTTTAAACATGCTCCAGGAAAGAAAAACACCCTATCTCCAAATGGCATGAAGACCTGAAATATTATTTCTTTTATAATAGTGGTGCATGAAAGCACAGAGGTTTAGAAGAAGAAGAAAAAGCCATATTACTAAATATCATATTACTAAAAGATATTACTGAAAGAGAGAGGATCTCATCTGAATTTTGATTGATAATTTTGAATAATGAATAAATAGCCTTTATTTCCTTTTCAATATATCTGTATAATTCTACTTTATGTTAATATATTTTACATATAGGCTTAATGAACTCCTTAATGTAAAAAGCACGTGGTCTTCTCTTTCGTAACAAGTTGTAGTGCACCTTATGAAAATTTTTGGAGATCATGACTAAAAAGGTACATAACACCCTGAACTTTTGTTAAAGGTTATTTTACACTGTGAATAATGGTTAAAAAACAATTTGCTGCTTAACTAATTGTTATGTGCAATTAATAATTTAAAAGTTAAATAATTCCTATGGATACTCACACCACAGTTCTGACATCTATTTTACTTTCATGCATTTATACTATCCAAAGGCAAAATTTATACCCAAACAATTTAGTTTCCCAAAATGCCTTTGATTTATTTTCCTCATTTATATTACCATGGTGTTTGAAGTGTGCCAGGCTGTTATCAAAATGCTATGGAGGAAACATCCCCTCCATAAAATGCACAATCAAAAGCATCTATCCTGCAAGCTTCTCTGCACGGGAGAACCTTTGGAGGTCTTTTGAAACACATCCCAGGAGTAAGGAACAGACACTTTTTTTTTTTTTTTTTTAAACAAGAAAGATTTTTTAATTTCAGTGATCCTCTTCAATTCATCATCACACTATGAAATGCTAGACAGATGATAAATATCTTCAAATATTTAATAAAATGCATCAAAATGCAACCACATAATTTTAACTATTATAATTACCACTAAAAGCATATATTTAAAAAAAGTTTTCTGTGGTGCCAGACTAAGCAGCCAGAAAATGCCAGATGTAATCATCCATAGGATTTAATTGTGCTCCACCTGTGCACTTTCATGGGTCTGAAAAAGACAGGAGTTCTCTACATGTGCTTTTGATATCTCAGAATGTGAATAAGGCCTCCATCGAGGATGTCTGGCAACTATAAATTCAATGTTCCTAATCCTTCTTGGTATTCACTACTATAAACAAATGATGGTCTTTTAGCATAGGTTTTTCATCTAACTGGTAAAATATTTGTTCTAAATTCTCATTATGTGCAATTACAATCTTTCCCACAGCTCCTTAACCATTACAACACAGATTTGAAGTATGGGAGCTGGTATTTTGGTGCTGTCAATCAGCTGCCAATGAAAAGTGACTCCTAGCACAACTGTGTCAGGTAGTGAGCAATCAGAAAAAAAGGCTAGCCAAATTTCCCCTGCATTCCCCTCATTCCTAAGCATTTTAAGTACCATGCCTGTTATTTTACCTACTGGTGTGTTGGTAACAGCCTTGGTCCAGACCTTTAAAATGTTCACTGTCAAATAACAGCTCTGCAAAAAGCTAAATTTCCCCTTAAAAAACAAGCGATGAAAAAAATTGAAATTGATACTTCAGCTAAACCCAAATGGAATTTTAAGAGAGAAAGAAAAGGCATTTCTATAGCTTGAGATTTTTCTATTGCTGTATTTCAAATACTTGCTACAAGCTACACAGGTGATAGCATTCTAAGGAAAGCTTCTTTTTCTTAGGAAAAATATTTTATAATAAAAATTTTAAGAAATATAAAAATGAGTAACTACTATCTTTCAAAGCTACTGGACTTTGCAACCCAAGTAACACTTCTCAGTATAAAGGTTTTGTGGTAAGCTTAATAAGCAGTCACATAAGGATTTGTAAAAATGTAAGCAATTCACATTTCTTATCTATTTGAAGATACTTAATGTTTAGTTTTGTGTTTTACAACATATTCACAGCATCCATCTATTAACATATGAATTCTAGAAGCTTACTAATTTTTACAATAATAGAAAAACAGTTGGTTTTATTTCCAGCTGCAGTGATAATTCAGGACTTAGTCTAGCTGCTTTTTTCCTCCAAGCCTCATTTTTTTTTTTTTTTTTTTCCAAAATGTAAGGTGACACTAACCTTCCTTTACATTTGCCTGTGCCAGCTATGGGTGAGAATGTATAAAACAACTGCATTTTCCTAATGCAATTTTCAGTTTCCTACTTTTTAGTGCACATCATCGTCTCCTTATTCATAGCTGCACTGAGCAGTCCTCACACCACATTGCTGACGGGAGCAGACCACAGCCTAGTTTCTGCTTCCATTTCTGTTTCAGGTAATAAGACAGTAAATATTTAGGTAATAAGCTGGTAAATATTTCCTTAGGAAAGTGCTGTGTCCTTTCATGCAGAATTTTGTGTTCCTCTGGCATTTTTCAATACTTATTTTATACTATAAGACCCCAGTTGAGAGCTATTCAAGATTTTCAGGTTAATATTTGGGAGGAAAAAGGGTGAGTTCAGATTGACCATTGCTTACAAACTGCTGCTCTACAAGTAATTCAGGGATGCCTTGTAGTAGTGTACAGAGCAACTGATATTTAATAAATTCAGTATAGATACCTTTTCAACAACCGTCTCTAGGAACCATATCATCAGCTGTGTTTATCTGTGTTTGCTTTTGTGCTAACAATTCTTGAAAACATTGTGAAAGACTGGGAAAACGCATCTAAGTAGAAAGATTTATTTTCCTGGGCCTTGTTAGATCAATTTGGGGAAAAAAAAAAAGTGGAGCACTTAGTCCCTAAATTTAATGAGGTTTGTTGTTGTTGGTTTTGTTTGTTTTTCCAAGCTATAATCATATGTCTCTTCATGAGCTTCTGAGAGGCAAAATGCACTGGTGAAGCTGGACCAAAGTGCCTGGGGCTGAGATGTTTTATGACATTGCTCAGGGTCCCTTGACCAAGAAGGGAAAAGGATGGTGGCAGCTGAGAATATATTGAGTCCCAGTGTAAGTAGTTACATTTTCAAGGATTTCAGGTTGTAGTGACTAGCAATTATTCTCTAAAACTTTACAAATTACAGAAAAGAATGCATATGTCATATCCCTTCCTTAAAAGAAAAAAATAAAAAAATAAAAAGCTGAAAAGACATAACATGTACAGTAGATGTCCTTTTCCTCTCACTCCACTAAAAAGATTTGCATTTAAGTTTCACACATTTAATTCTACATCCTAAAATGCCAATACTCTATTAACTTCAGCTTGAAGCAATTATTTTTGGCATTCTGATCACCTAATTCATTTTTTTTTTTTCTAATGACAAAGAATATCCATATACAACTATTCAGAAATCTGCAAGAAACTGCAAGTTACAAGAAAGCTGAATTAGGTCCACATTTTCCAAAATGAGCTAAAAACATAAGATTAATGGCTGTACAAATTTGTTAAACTGTCCTTTGCATTTCTATATAGATCCCATTATTCCTAGAATTTTTTTCAGGACATTTCAGTTTTTGTCAAAACTAACACAACCTCTCTTATCTATGAAGCTGGGATTCCCAGCTGTTGGATAGAGGACGTGCTTTTCTTATTCTTCTCATCTGGTACTAAATGATAAGATGGACAACAACACTCCATTTTAAAACTAGCTGTTGCAATGTAAAGCTCCTATTGTTACATGGGGCAATGTCTGTTGTTAATATTAATCTCTAAGAATCTAATAACCTAATGAAATAATTTGCATCGTGGCTTATTTTGTATGCTGTTGTTTGTAGTACAGTGCCAGTAACATGAATAAAGGGCTTATTTTTCACAATTTAAGCATCTTGTAGCATGGGAGTATTCAGCAGATGCAAATGAATTGCTTTAAACAATGAGAAATACCACACCTCCTGAAAATGAATTGATTTAGACAATGAGAAATACAGCACTTCTTGAGTGAATCAATTTGCAGAGTACAGGAAAATTCTCAAGTGCTAGTATTTTTAATGAGTCTCATGTTATTTGTATAGGAATGTCTAGAAGATGAAGCAAATCAATCCTCATGGCACTCTTCCTTTTCTTATCAACCTTTAATAAATACTGAATACTCACTGTCAAGCTAGTTGTCAGATGATGAAAATCCAGCCCATCATCTTGGAGGCTGTTTTAGAACTCTGAGGGTTTTGATAAACATAGACATACAAAAAAATCTGTTATCTCTAATGCTGACTTGCTGACTGTAGTCCTATCCTCAGTCCTCTCTTTATATCATCCAGAGTCCCTCTAATCCTGAATTTCCACCTAAGGCAAATGTTTTCATTTGTTAGTCAGATGTGCTTAGTGCACAGTTCTCTTACATACTTGGGTGAATCCTACTCTAAATTATCATAGGTAGGTGCTACTGCTGCACTTTAGCTAATTAAAAATATTTTTAAATCACTCATTTAATCACAATAGAAATAACAATATATGGGGGGGGGAGAGGGAAGAGAGGAAAATGAGAAACTATCAGACATTGAAATACCAGTTTCTGATCAGATGCTGAAGTAACATGACATGTTAAAAAACAATAGATCTTCAGATCCAGTAACTAAAACTTTGTTTCTAGGGAAAAAAAGCAACAATATCAACCACAACAACAACACAATAGAGGAACCAAAGTGGAAAGGGGAGTTCCAGGAATGATCTTATGAGATCTTTTAAAACTCTGAGATACAGGAAGGTATGACCCTTGGATTTATTCCAGAAAGGTAGTCTCTGGATCCCAATATTCAGCAATTAATAATGTCTCATAGAGAATCACACTAGTCATAGTTTTGTTTCTTCTTCTGTAGCCTAAGAGCCTTAAAAATATTATTTCTTCTTTTCATCTGATGTCAATGTTACTTGGTGGAAATACAGTCTCTGTTTGTACTCATCAACTAGTGAGTCACCACCAGTCACTTTAAGAACAGGTCTTAATTTTGGAAAAAAAAAAAAAAACTCCTGTCAATTTTATCTGATGGAGTAAAACACTGTATCACTATATATAACTCAAGTGTATATATATGTATATCATGTGTATATCAAGTACATAAGGATATATTATGGATTTCTATATAAACGTATGTGTACATACAAATTATATAATTAAATATGATAAGATGGATTTCCATTTTAGATCTTTGAAAGACTACAGTTTAATTTCTTACAGAGATATGGCTAGATTCCCTTTCATTGAAATAGTGCAGTTAGCATTCATTAACTCCCCTGCAATGTCTCTGAAAGCAAAACCTGGCACCAGTGCTGTAACTGGGTAGCTTGGAGAGTATTGCAAGTACAAACCCTTAAAGGACTGGGATCTCATTTGGGTCATGGAGAAACATCAGCCTTAATGTTTTCAAATTTCACAGTTTCTTGTACTGTGGACATTGAGATATAGCACACAGTAACTGCTTAAAAAAAAAAAAAAAAAAAAAAAAAAAAAAGTTGATGGCATAATCAAGGACTGTGCTGACAACACAAAACTGTGGCATGTGGTACTAGAGTCCCTTGATTCCATTGTGGAATGCTATATAGCTACAGCTGTAGTGCAATAACATGAAATAACAAAAAAAAATAAATATATTATTTGTATATAATACAGAAGATTTTCTCAAATGTCACCTGCACACAGTTTTACCTCTTCTTTTAGTTGTCATTGTTATTCTTGACTGCTATTGCAGTAAAATCTAGAGTCTGTTTATTACTTGAATTTTCATTTTGTTTTGCATAGCAACTGTGTAATCAAACAACAAAAGATTCAGCAGGAAAATGCGGAGGGAAAGGTAAGGTGTTGGGGGAAGACCTGATAATAGGAAATGTTCAGGGTCAGTACTATATTTAGCTATCTCTAAAAAAAATGCTTGTTCCACTTACCAATCTATTTCCTATTACAAAAACAGAAGCGTGCATTTAGTTGATGGAACACAGAGGAAAGACAAATTAAGAAACATAGTCAGAATCACAGAACTGCTGAGCTTGGCAGGTATCTCTGAATACTATTTAGCCCTAATGCCTCTCTCCAAAAAGCGTCACCTAGAGAATGTTGTTCAGAGCTAGGTCTAGCTGGGATTTAAATGTCTCCAGCAAGAAGTCCACAACCTTTCTGATCAACATGTTCCAGTGTCTGACCACCATCACAGTAAAAACAAAAAAAGTGTTTAATGTTCAAATGGGGTTTTCTGTATTTCAGTTTGTGCCCATTTCCCCCTTGACTCTTCACTGTCCTCCACTGAGAAGAATCTGTCTTTCTTTACTTCCCCCATACCAGGTATCTGTAAATATTGACAAGATCTCTCTGAGTCATCTCATCTTGCAGCTGAGCCATTTGAGCTCTTTTAGCCTATCCTCATAAGTCAGATGCTCCAGTCCCTTATTCACCTTCATGGTTCTTTGCAGGACTAACTCCAGTTAAGCCCCTTCTTTGTTACAGCGGCGATATGAGAAATGGATCTGGTCTCACCAGTGCTGAACAGAGAGGAAGGATCATCTCTCTCAGATGCTGGTAATCCTCTGCCTAACTGTCCAGGAGGCTGTTGGCTGTCTTGGCACAAGGGTGCATTGTTGGCTTATGTTTATGGAGATTTTTATTTTTTTCTGTATCCATGCAAGTGCTAGCAAAAACTGGAGTTTAAATGTCATAATAAAAAGCTTATCTATAAACTATTCACTAACATCAAACTTCTATATGAAAGGAGCTGGAAGGTTTCAGGGCATATGTTTTTCTCTAGGTAGTGGGAAAACTGTCCCATTCATTGCACTGATCCACTTGAACATTCATGCTGACTAGTTCCACAGTGAGCATTCCTTGTCTGCAGGGTCTTTGGCTGATAGCAAACAGGTTTGGGTGCAAGTACTAGACTTCAGGGACTATCCTCAGAGGCTCTGATTTGGAGTCTACTACACTGGCTTAGCCCTTTGGTCATGTCCCAGGTCTGCTTACCTTGACATCAGGATCAGGTGCTATGCTTCTGTTGATGTTGATAGATAATTTGTAAATTGTGTTGTCAACACAACATTTAATCTGTTCCAAACAGCTCATAAACAAACCTATGATTAATTCTTCCAGTCTGTGTCTTCTGGACAGGATTTACAGTGTTCTACTTGTTTGGATGAAAAATAGAGAAAGACAAGCTGTCACCACTGAGAAAAAGAATATTTTTTCCCTTCACTTTGTAGCTTAAGAATCGTTTTATCATGACTTTACTGTATGAAAATGGCAGAAGATTTAAATTTGTGAGTGATGATGCAGAAGCTGTAAAACTTGATGGACTCTGGAGTGTTCATACCAAATTACAACAAGCTACACACGTTTTAGGCCGGGAACATCCAGTTCACAATGCAATAGAAATTTGGACGTGTTATTCCATGCATAGGCCGATGTTAGCCAATGACATTTGAAAGAGCTGTTTATTTATAGCTTCAGCTGAACATTGCAACACAGCTGGAGGAAAAAAATGAGTAATTTCAAAGACAAATAATTCAGAAGGAGATATGTTGTGGGTGAGGGGTGGGGAGGCACTGAGTTTACTGAGTCCAGATACTGAATAGCATTAAACAAAGAATCTGAAGGAGTAAGGCTTGTTTTACTAACCCTGTCTTTTGTTATCATGTTAAATTTTACTTACAACTCAGAAGATCATGTTACTGTAGCTTTGAAATATTTTTCATTTATGTGTGCCTTTGAATCAGTGTGCTCTGTTGGTTTAGTCCAGTCAAGACATATATATAGTTCTGAAGCACTGTTTACATAGGGTTTTAATATCACTCTCATGCACAGTTCCCATCCAATAACTTGGATTTGAAAATTAGAAACTCAATGCCACTAAAATAAAATTCTATTCCTATCAGAAGTATTATGATACAACATATACAAGCCATTTGTGGCTGATATGGAAAGATTAAAGCAAATAGCTATCTATTAATTTCAGGAATATCAGAAATGTAAATAGGAACCTGACATACCAGCTCTTTTATAAATGCTAGCTAGTTTCTGCAATCCAGCTCTCTTGGATAAAATACATTTTTGCAATCTGCTTTTCTGAGTTTGCATATCTGCAGCTTTAAAGACAACTTTGGTCTGTTTTTTCCTTTCTCTTTATTTTCTCTAATGCATCTTCTAGGTTAAAAAATAAAATAAAATAAAATAAATCTTATTTTGCTGCAAGCATTAATGTTCATAATGTAAAAGTAAGAAGGTCTGTTCCTAAGAAAGGATAACAATAGACTGATGCTTGTACATAGTTTGCATGTAACACCTAGAGTAATGCTAATCCAAATACAGAAAGTAATTACTCTGACCTTGATATCTGTCATCATTATCTTGTTCATAGCACAAATGTTTTGCTAAAGATGTCATCAGAACTATAGTTTTAGATCTATTTCCAGTAAGAAACTCCTTCTAATCATTGTTCGACAAATATTGTGGTTTTAAGGATACAAAAGTATCAGTGTGTCTAATCGCCATAATTGTTCCAAGGGAGAATTAAGGTAAACTTCCTTCACAGACTTCGTTCCAATGGCTTTCATGTACTTCTTGCAGTGTCAAAGCACTTCAAAACACTGTTTTATAGAAGATTATCTTGTACCTAGGGAAAAAGGAAGGAGAACTGAAAGAATGATTTTAGGGAGTTAAAACACCTGAAGTGCACTTCATTCTTTCATAGGAAAAGATGTCAAAAATTGACAAAATGCCCTAATGTTTCCCAACTTGTAGGAAACATTTCTGATACACAAGGTACATACCAACAGCATGGCTAAATGCAATGCTAGCCCCTGAGAAACAAGAGGCTCATTTATCCACACAAGAGAATAATACACAGTGATTTTCAATCTTCTGTGAACAGCAGTGGACTATTGGGCTTATTCCATGATTATAAAAGCCTCATAATCTATGATTGCTGAGAGCAGAAGTGATTTATTGGAGTACTCTCACATATATGAGATAAACCTATAACTTGC
Organism: Heteronetta atricapilla; assembly: GCA_011075105.1. Classification (NCBI taxonomy): domain Eukaryota; kingdom Metazoa; phylum Chordata; class Aves; order Anseriformes; family Anatidae; genus Heteronetta; species Heteronetta atricapilla. The sequence goes on along the minus strand of CM021734.1, from coordinate 78,291,718 downwards.
TGGCAGCTATTTTTTTAAAGGAGGGTATTAAAAGAAAGGCTAGCAGCTTGCTTACTTTGTAGCCTCAGAAAACAATGATTTCCAGCTCCAAAATATCAGTTTTGATGAATAGTTGTGGTGAAATTATAACTGCTGTTATACAGTGAGATAAACTTTCACCTCCATGAGGAAAATATAGATTACAAAAACTGATTGTAAACAATCAATGCTTTATATTCCTCTTTCCTAACTGAGCAATTTTTGAATTTATGCCAGTCCGACAAAAGCATTAATAATGTTTAGCTACTAGGTATTTGTGAAAGAAATTGGAAATTGTTTTTAATTTGTTAGTCTGGTGAAGCGATAACACACTGATTCAAGAAGGAGGAAGAACTGGTGTTAGCATTATGTATGCTATTTGCATACATAAATATAGAAACACAAATGTATGTCCTCCTACATGTACACACACTCTTCTGCACAAAGGAAGATAAGTATAGTGAATACAGGGAGGAAAATCATTATCAGTTTTCGAGAGATAAGGAAGGAAAGTAACTCAGAAGCAGGAGAGTCTCCAATGAGTTACGAAACTCATTTCCTAAGTATCACAGACATTTTCAACATTCCTTTTATACTTGTTATATAATTTAAATTAGTCTTATTTTACGTTCTTATTGAGTTTTCTTCAGTTATCTCATCTGTGAAATACAGTGCAAAGCACACAGCCTATTTGCTAAATATAATCTATATGATGAGGTCTGGAAAGGAAATTTATTATAAATAATGTAGTGAGATGCATTTTAAAAGCCTTGTCCTATTCAGCTGAATTTCCTCACTTTGATTTCAAAATCAGTGAAAGGTTCATGTGCTACAGGAACAAAGAAATGAGTAATGAAGGAAAGAAAATCAGAACTACAAATCACAGCTGGAACACGACTCTCAGTTTTGGCAAACCTAAACACAAGGAGCAACATGCTAAAATACTCTGATGAGAACTACAAAATTTCTTCATGCAGAAAACTTAGAATGAGCTTCACATTCATAAGTTCTTATTGCCAATTTAACTCATTTCAGCATCAAAAAAAAAAAAAAAAAAAAAAAAGGAAATTCCATACATTTGTGGTGTAAAGGTAATCTGAGGACTGAAATTAAACAAAGCGATGAGTACTGACAAAAATTAAAAGCCAAGCAAGAGCCCCAGAAAAGGTTTACATATTGGAATATAGTATTTAAATTATCATATCTACAGGCTAGAAGAGTTATAGGCACAGAAAAATTAATCTGCCTTTGAAGAAGGGGTGAGCCGGAAACAAACCAAGTCTGTGGGCAGAAGCACTTAGTGCTTGTTAGGTGTGAGATAGGTTTCACCAGTTCCCAAGTAGGGCAAGTTTTGCTGTCTTGTCGACAGGAAAAAAAAGAAAAAAAAAATATTTCTTCCTCTCTTCCTTTCCCCTTCACCAGAACCCTTCAAAACCTTCTGCACCTTACAGATTATGTATTCATTTGATAGATCTGTCATGATTCGTCTGTAGACAAATATAATGCAGAATAGATATTTCTTCTTAGGTACTCTGTTCAAAATACACAGTCTTTGGAAGTGGTTCACCTCCCTGAATAGAGGCATTTAGCACCATCTAACACATCCTTGGCTACCTGCAATATCTTCAAGGGAGTGGCAGGTATGACCCAGCACCCTGCACCATTCTAGACTGGCAGTTAGGAATCATCTTGTGTGTCATTGTATGCCTGTGTTTGCACAACTGATTTGTGCCTCTACTTCTAAATCAATATGACTGAAAAAAATAAACCTTTTATTAAGGGTGTTCAAGCTAAACTAGATTAACTTTTTTTTTTTTTTTTCAGTTTAACAAGGTCTTGGTTTTAACCTTTCATATAGATTGATTGAGTGGCTTCAACAATTACTTATTAAATTTGAAAGCCCAGTTGCCCCTACTACATAGCAGGTTTCAAATTCATCTCATTCTTCTCAGAGATGGATTTCTTATGTTCAGACCATAAGATATTTGGAACAGCAGACTCACATGCTTCCTGCTATTATGTGCACAGAAAGTTCAAGATTCAAAGTTTTATATGATGCAGGAGAGAGTGTGTCTAAGGGCCCCAGACTGAGGAAGGCAAATGAAGTCCTTACTGCCACTGCAAAACTTGTGTCACTGCAAATTACAGAAAAATTTTGCTTGCAGGAGTAAGATCCACATCCACAGAGCTTCATCTATTCTCAGTATATCTGCACCCCTGGGTGTGGCTCTATAACTATTTCAACTTGCACAGTTGCTTTTTCCTAAGGAGGAGAAAGCAAAACAGGGACAAGCCATTTTAAAAGATGTTTTTATTACCTTTTAGAGAATTTTCTGATTGATATTTTGTGTTGAAAAAGACTAGTTCAGCAAAAATACAACTTTCTGCATGGATGTATCAGTTTCAGTGAAGAATACTTTACAAAAAATTTCCTCAAACACAAGAGGAAATATCAGCTATGAGCTAATGTGTCCTATAATAGGACATTACTTAGTGGAGATAATAACTGGATTAATTGCAGGATGGATTGGAATCCTTGCATTACTATATGCAGGAGAATACCTTATTCACAAAGATAATAATTCTGGCATTTTTCAGCTTCTCCCACTTGACACTGTTAGGAATTCCTGTTAGGAATGATTGAGTTTTCATTGTGAAGGAAGGACTGACTCTAGTTTTGAGTTTAGAATGTTGAGACCGGGGCATTAAAATTAAACCTTTTCACCCATGCAAGGAGGACTGGAACATTGTCTCATACTGAGATGTCCCATGTATGATGCAGTAGGGTATTACAGGACATCTTAGCACTTGACATTTTGAAAGACATTTGAAATGACTTTGCTTTGTTTGAATGGAGAATGGAGACTATTTTAAAATCCATGTTGATATTTTTTTTGTTGGGGGGGGGGGAGGTACATCTCAAATTATTGGAATATGAAAATTATTCTTTCATACATGTACTAAAACCTTTAGTTTATTCCATAATAGAATCTACAGAGTTCTACGCAAAACAAAATAGCAATAAGGAAAGCGTAACATTTGAATCTTTCTTTATTTGATAATAATGATAAACTAAACAATTGTAAAAAGTAATCCATTTTAATAATAATTCTTATCAAGCAAAGCATTAAGCAAAAAAAAAAAGGTGAAAACTGAATGAAAAGGAGAGTGATGGAATTACTTTAAGTGTTTTGTAAATGCGTCATCACTTTTTATCTTCAGCCTGATTTACTACGTGATGTAAATTAAAATCATTAGTAACTTTTTTATTATTATTCTAAATTGTACTGTTCTGTTATCTCATTTCAAAACTTCTATGACATCTAAATAAATAATTTTGATATCATTTAAATCAAAAGACAAATAAACATTTCCAAATAAAACATTTGTTAATTCTTTCTTGTTTCATGCTCAAATGCTTTGGCTATATTTTTATCAAAGGATAGGATTGTATCCTATGAACAGACAATCCCTCATAGCCATCAACTGCCATTTTTTTTTGGGTTAGGAAGTGAAAATAAGATTAATTATGTAATCTTCCAAAGAGAGATTTCCAGTTACACTTTAAATGAAATGCTCCCCCCTTAAAAGGATTTAACTCAGACTTAATGAGAAAGTTATTGTATGTTAATTAAATACACACTGATTACTATGAATATTTATTGAAGTGTAACAATAATTTGCATGAAGATAGATGTTGAACAACTGAATTTCAGTAAATATGTTCCTAATAATTATTTAACATTCATTAAATTATGCAACTAAATGATTTTTTGGCAAAGATATTGAGTATTTACTATATATTATAGGCCCAATTGTATCATTACTTACACAGGTGCAATCCCATGTAATTAAAAGGGAAGTTGTCACATAACTGAGGGCAAGATGCAATCATATATACCAATTGATTGCTAAGCATATTTAATTACATTGACTAGCAGTTCTGAGATCTAAAGAAACTATTCTACTCCCTCTTTTCAAAATTCATGAAAAATAAACTGAATAACCCAGCCAGAATTTCTCTTTTCTAATATAGTATGTATCCTATAACCAGTTCTAGTCTTAGGATCCTCACTGTCTGTGGAGTTTCTCACTTGCTGGATTTTATATCCTGGATTTTAAAATTTTGACAGCAAGTTTGGTCATGCATATATCCTACTGTACTACATCACCAAGCCCTGATTAAAAAAAAAAAAAAAAAAAGAGAGAAAAAAAAAAATCACCCTACCTCGATTCCTTTCTGCTGCTGTTCCTCTAACAGTGGAATTATGAGCACAGCTAATCTAATTTACCTATGGAGAATACTGAAAACAAATTTTAGATATTTCTAGTCTTCCACCTTCTAGATGCAGTATAAATTAGTAAAAATATTATGTGTGGTGTCCTTAATTTCACTTAGTCTAGCATCCTCAGCTGGAGGATTTCGGAGACAATTTCTACAATTTCATGGGAGAAAGGAACAATCTTCAGGCTACTGTCAGATCTGGAGCTTTCTGTGCCTCTTGTTCAAGTCAATCTCATCAATAGTTCAGGAACTAAGCATGAAGAAAGACTAAATATTAGAGACAATCTGTTTTCTATAGGTCATTGATGACCTATATCATCTGGGAATCACACCTAATTCATCTGGGACTAGAGAGCATCCCACCCTCCTTCTACATATGAAATTCTATATGGTGTCTCTTAAATGCTTATTCAGTCCTTGAAACAATTATCAGAACACAGAGATTCTCCATCTTTAGGAGATGTAAACAACAGACAGAGGAAATGTCACAGATTTTGTTCCAGGAATAGTTTAATTTAGAACAATTTCAGAGCTTGCTGCATACCACTAATACTAAAAACCTCAAAGAGAATCAAACAGGACCAAGGGAATAGAGCCTGCAGTTATGCCTTTTGAACTTATTTGTCAGTCCACTTCTATATTTACTTCTCATGCCACATATTTTGCATCAGCACATTGTCATAACTTCTCTCCCTCACATGCGACAGTGAAGCATTGGAATGGGTATTGGATTTGCATGCTCACTGCACATCCAGTGCACTTCAGCTAGAGGTGGTAAAGAGACTGAAAGAGAAGACATGCTTCTAAAGGAAAGATCTGTCAGTCATGGTGCAATTGTCATCCATCTCATTCCTTTCTACCTGTCAGCACTACAATGGGTGGAAATAGATGGTGTCTTTGAAATCTCAAGGTCTTTCTAAGAGCTACTGGAACAGTATTTCTTTGTACTCTGCTTAATTTTTACCATTAACACTAGGCTACTTCCTTCTTCTTTATGGTAATAAAGCTATACACAACATTTTAAGTATAAACACAGATAACAAGCTGAGGTAGGCCTCATCTCCCACTGCACTTGGATGAAAGATTTTAATAATAAAGCTTATTAACCATAAGCTGATCTCAGTGGCTATTTTTAATTTCTTTGAATCAAATGGTTAGGTCTAAACCTAGCAAAAGTAACCAGTTAGATGCTGCCAGATCCGACAGTCAGCAGCTTTCTTGACATTGCATAGTCAGGAGCTAGGCAATGAATATGAGGAAAGCAGAAGTAACTAGAAGCTCTGTCAGTCTCCTAGCTGTTACCACCCTGATTGTTTTTCCACCACATCCTAAATCCAAGCATCACTGACAACTTCTCACTCTTCAGATTTTACATGAATTTAGCACTTTTTTTTTTTTTTTTTGACACAAAGAAAAACCTTTCAAGCAAAACCTTTATGTGTTTGCTTCCTAGCCCAGGAGATGAAGGGTGTCATAGTTTCCAGTCAAGAGTTTCCAGAAGGGCTATTAACTAATGTCCACCTCAATTATAACTTCCAGCACTCCAAATCCTGCAAGTGTGAACTTTCAAACCAAGCTCATGCAGCCACTCTAGTGGATAAGACTATCAAGAGTACCCCCATTATTGATATATGCTGGAGTAAGGTGTTTTCAGCTATGCCTTTTCTAAGCATTTGTACAGGACATCTGTTGCAGATGTTATTTCCGGAAAATATTATTGTAAGTAAACTATCAAGGCATTGTTTCCTGCAGTCTATTAATGGGGGATGCAGAAAGGAGAAAAGAAAAATATCAGTCAAGAAATGAAGGGTTTGGAGCTGTGCTACTACCCTGCCTATTCTACCCTGTTTTCTTTTTGCTTGGGGTACGCAGACGTGGTAGTCTGCAAAACCTCTGTACAGCAACTGGCAAAACCTGAAGGAATGGAGAGACTAATGTCTTCCTAGGACTTAGCAGGAATATTGTCACTTCAGTGGAAGAAAAGCAAGGAAGAAAAATAATGAAAAATAACTGGACTGGTCAATGCTAGAAAGGTTAGATCTTATTTTCTTATTTCCTTTTGTTGTTGTTGTTGTTGTTTTTTGTTGTTGTTGTTTTGTTTTGTTTTTTAATCTTCTTTAGCAATTAGAATGTGGAATGGGAATGGTGAAAACATTTCTCTGCTAACATCAGTTCTTACTTTTGCCTTCATTCTGAAAAGAACATCAGACTTTGAATCCCATCTGAAGGGTATGATTCCCTGTGTCTCCAAGCAAGGCTTTTATGATTCTCTCCCCTATGTACTGGAGTCTACTGAAGAAGATCCTGATGAATAAATCCTGCTATGGATTTGGCCTTAACCTTGTCAAGTTCTGCATCTTGTCTTTTGTCAGCTCCCAGACAAAGAGGACATGTTTAGATGTGTTTATTTTCTTATTATCTGTTTTCTCTGTAAGGTTTCTGTTGTAAATCAGTCTGTTTTGGAGATCATTATTTTATGCTGTCATATCCTGGAAGAAAGAGTGTAGATGCTTACCTGACACCAGGCTTACTAAGTTGTCAGAGTGAATAGAAAGATCCCAATTCCTTAACAATTTTTGTCTCTAACCCACAGAGAGGAGAACTGAACTAGTGCAAGAGTGCTGGTCCCAGAAGGCTGATGGCCAGGTGTCTAAGATGAATCAGAAAACCCTTACTGCAGTCAAAAATGAGGTCAGAGGTGCAATTAACTCAGAAACTGCTGTAATTTGTATTTCATTATTATTTGTAAATCAATACAAATAGTCTTGCTAGACACAGTCAGTTGCTGTTTTAATAAGAGAAAATTAGCAATGAAAAAATATGCAGTATGTGTAATAAATATGTATGCTATAAAAAAACTTTTCATACTTTTTCTCATGAAACCCTAGCTTTACCTGATTTACACACAAAAACATCCAAAAAGACATGGATATTCCACACAAAGTAACTGATGTGTGTACTGACTAGTATGGTTTAATTGTAACAAGATATTCCTAGCGTACATGAACATCTGGAGCAGAAAAAGAGTTTGTACTGAGAAGAACAATTAATAAAAGACCCCAGAAGAGTCAGATCATTGCAGGGATCTCCCAGACTCATAAAATACACTCTGAGAAAGAAGGAAGAAAAGGTAAGCAGCTGGAGGAACCATCCATTTAGGCTCTGTTTGACTTCCTGGATCAGAACCTCAGTACACAGGAATCAGAGGGCACTTTTTCTTATGCTATCAGCATCAATCATTTTGTCCAAAAAGCTGCTGGTAGTCAACCAAGAATATTCACATAACATTAGATTGTAAATGTCCATGTTTATGTAGTAGTGTCACACAAGGTATTTCTTATAAAACATTCTATTATTAGTGGTAGTAGTATTGCTCTTATTTTAAAATAGACTATTATAACTGAAATGAAATAGATAAGCATTTTAGTTGCTTGCCATTTCCAGTCCTTTTGATACTTGGTTGTTATCTGTAGCCTCTGTAGCTATCTTAACACATTTTTTCAAAAGGCAGTGTGGAGGTGAGTGCCCTCTCTGCAGAAGTGCCTGCACATGAGCTTTTTGCTGCAGAAGAAAAACTCTCCCACTGAGTGGGAGGAACCCTGTTGTGGGCCCTGCTAAACTGTCATAAGGAGGTGCCCTAGAAAGGGCAAGGGCACCTCCGTATGGGGAGGGGCAACCTTAGTACTGTGGTTGACCAAAAAGAAGTCAGGGAAGACTGAACAATGAAGCAGTTCTGGGTGCTCATACCTGTAAGGAGTCCAGACAATTCTAAAGCAGTTTAGAAGCATATCTTTGTCTTCAAAAATTACAGAAGATATTTCATGTTGTTCTGTCCCTTGAGGTCTCTAAGCATACAAGTAATTGTAAGCCACAGTAGCCTTCTCTTTATCCTGCTCAACCTCAGTTATTCCAAGGGTGTGGGGTTTTTTTGTTTGTTTGTTTTGTTTTGATTTATTTTGTTTTCACTTCTCTTACTGTAGATGAGAGACATTTCTGGGATGCTGAAATAAGTTTGTGAACACACTGTTGATATTCATATACATAGAAAAACAACCCACAATTTACTACTGCCATTGTGAAAGAAGTCTCTCTCCACTGTTATCTCAGCTTCATGATATATTTTACAGGGGATGAAACTTCATGCATATATTAAAAGAAACAAAGACAATAATTATTGAATCGGCACACCAAGAGCAAGAGTGGTTCTTTAATCACACTCTAATCCATGAATACTGAGTAGAATACTACAGTAAAAAAAAACTTGATATTTTGACTGAGACATAGCAGAGCTTTAGTGCTCATAATACTCTGCTTTTATGAGGTCATATTTCTGTCTAAGATATATTATTAGATTATGCCAAGATTTAGGTTGTGCAGCTGCAAGAACTTGAAAAGTTGCCTCTAGTGTATCAGATACAAAACATGCAACATTAAGTTTTGTGAACTGTAAGTTAGCTAAGTGCATGATGTCTCTTTAAGGAAAGAGATTCCAATCAGATTTCATCTACAGCCCATTGAAACAAATATGCATTTTGCTAGTAAAATGACCAGAGCTCCAGGTCTTCACCAGAAAAATGACAACAAGTTACATTATTTGATATCAGTTCCCTGCTGCTCTTTGGAGGAAGACAGTGCTATATAAAAGCTGACATCTACCCAAAGAGAATTAGCAGGATAGAAACTTGTTAAGGTTCTAGATATCAGCTGTTGATATCAATTTCATGCCAGATAGTTGTACTGGGTCTAGCTGGGATGGTAACTTTCCCTGCAGCAGCCCATACAGTGCTATGCTCTGCACTTGTAGCTAAAACAGCAGTGGTATCACACTGGTGTTGTGTCTGCTGCTGAGCAGTGCTGGCACAGCATCAGGACTTTCTCTAGCCCTCCTAGGGGGTGGGAAAAAAAAAAAAAAGTGAGAAACATCACCAGGGCAGCTGACCCAAACCAACCAAAGGGATATTCCATACCATATGATGTCACACTCAGCAATAAAAGGTGGGAAAAGGAGGAAGAGGGGTGGGGTGGGCTCTCGTTGCGAAAACGTCTGTCCTCCTCTCCGAACACCGGCTACGTGCATTGAGGCCCTGCTTCAAGGACGTGGTCAAGCATCGCTTATTTGTGGGAAGTAGAGAGTAATTTTTTTCCCCTCTGCATTTCCACATAGCCTTTACTTGTTTTGTTATTCCCTTTCCCCCTTCCTCTTCCCCTTTTCCCTTTCCTCCCTTTAGTTGAATTGTTTAATTAATAATAATATTGTTAATAATAATAATATTGTTAATAATTGTTTAATTAATATAATATTTCCTTGATAATATATTTCTCTCTTTATTAAAATTATCCTTATCTCAACCCGTGAGTTGTTTTTTTCCCTTTACTTCTTCCCCTCCTCATCTGAGGAGGGGGAGTGAGAGAGCGGTTGTGGTGTTCAGTTGCCTAATACGGTCAAACCACCACAATAGTAAAAGTGATTATTAAGGAGGAAAGAAAAAAAAAGACTATGTAGATTTTCAGTGGGATATTCTAAAAAGCCAATTTAACTCAACTTCACATTTTGTAGCTTTATTCCCATATCTGTTGATTGCTAATATGAGATCCCAATAGACAGAGATGTGCTATAATGCAAAATTTAAAATGCCAATATACTTACCATGTTTGTTTAATTATAAACTGAGAACAAGGAGTTTAAAAATGATCTAGCTATACTGTAAGCAGTCATGTAAGCAGTTTGGAGAGTAATATATAGAAAAAAAAAATCAAAATAGTACATAGAAGGAATGTAACCAGGTTCCAGTGGTATTTGAGGTGAGGAACACATCTCCTTAAGCTGATTTAAAAGTGGACATGTAGAATCTCACAATAAATAAATAAATAAATTATAACTATTATTGATAACATGTTCCAATACCCATTGCCAAATGTACTTGAATTAGAGGGCCATATAATTTTGCATTCTTAATGTTGAATGTAGAATATATGAACTCCTTTTGCCTATAATCACTTAGATCAAACCTTCCTCTTGCACTTGTAATGTTCAAGGAATCTCAGCACACAGCATTTTGCCATCCATGGTTTGGCTGAGCATGATTCCCAACAAATCACTGGAGCCAGAAGACCCTGAAAAAATGAGTCAAAAACCTAAGAAACAGTACAAGTTATAAAACAGTCAATCAGTTAAGATAAATTTGGGGAAATAATAAATCATTTGGTTCAGATGCAACTCCATTCTCTGGAAAGATTGTGTTAAATTACTCAGTAGAAGACATCATCTGTAAAAGAGAACATGGGTGATTTCCTTGTTAAGCAATTAGCTGCATGAACTGTAACTGAAAATGATGAATGAAGAAGATATTGTTTATTCAGGATAAACACAAAATAAGTTAATATCATTTGTGAAAGAGCCAAAACTCAGAGCACAGATCATATTCAAAACTAGAATCTGAGCGATGAAGACATGAATTTTTAAGTGTACTAGATACACAAATATATAGATATACAAAAAGGCAGAGTTCTTATCTCAGTTTTGTAGCCAATGAGTGGCGGCACCTGGCTGCAGCTGTAGGCAGAAGAAAAAAGATCTGGAGACTGTAGCAGTAGGAACATGAAGCTTAAGGACCTTAAGCTTCTGGCAGGTTCCTTCTAGAAGGTGATCTGGAGAATCCTGAGTAAAGAGCTGGACTTGCTGCATTCTTGCTCTCTTTAGGGAAATCAGAGAGAATATACATTGCTTGTAAATAATAGGATCATTTTTTTAAAAGGCCTAATTCTTTCATCCAGTTTATTTTCTGCTACTACAAACAGTCCGTACACCTTCAAATTTTGGATATCTGTTCTGGGCACAAGCAGATAAAATGGTTGAGAACATACTACACAGTCACAGAACGCTCCATAGAGCAATGGTATCTCTGAATGTTGTAAATAATGCAGAAAGGGTATGAGATATAGAAAGGAGGTAAATATTTAGTCTGAGATTGTCAAAGAAGCATGAGGGAATTAGACTTCTAAATCCTAATAAAATTCAACAGGAGCTGGAAACTTTAATTCCCTTAGTCTCCTTTGAAAATCCCATTTGTAATTTCATATTTAAGGAGGAACACTGGTTCTATCTAATATCAATTTCACAAAAAAGATACCAGTCTATTTTCTACACTCTCATTTCAAAAGGTTTGATATTCAACATTGTAAACATAACCAGTCCAGCTGAGGTCAGTGGGTCAAAATTAGACTCAAAGTGTGGGGTAATTTTCTGTATTGATTTATACAATGAATATCCATAATATTTTTTTCATTTTGCTTTAGTTAACAGCTATACTACTGTATTTAGAATATTCCCTTGGTATTTCCTACTCAAGCACTTTAATTATGAGATAAGGACTTACGGTTTCCTGCTTTGATAGGAATTGCTCACCTCTCAAGTGAGTTGGAGTTGTGTTTTTTTTTTTCTTTTTTTCACATTAAATAGACTTCTTTTATTAATTCCTTGTGTTAGTGCATTTCAGTACACTGAAAAAAAAAAAAAAAAGAAATAAAATAAAATAGATAAAAAGCCTTCAGTGTTATAGAACATATCAATGATTCTTTTAACTCCCTAAAATATATTTATTTTGTGTAGTGGTGGATATTTTCCTCTTTGAATCCTTCACTTCTTATTAGTCAAGTAAGCAGTTTTATTTGTTTTAGTTAAAAAAAATCAGATATACCAGTTTTTATATAAAGGAGAATGTCTTCTCCCATCTTCCATGTTTGCTTTCATTTTGATCTTCTGGATTGTTTCTCACACCTCTGTGTAACAAAGTGGGAAAGCAGTAGTTTATACTTACTTGGCACTGTTGTACACATATACAACATGCAAGGCTCTGGAAAATCAAGCTCTACTGTTCTTACCTTCTCTTTGTATGTTTTTACACATTGCTGCAAGGCAAAACCAGGTTCTATTAGACAATATTTGTGGGGATGCGGCTGTGTACTAATTACCTTTCCAGACTACCAGCAGAAAAATGGAAGCAATATAGTGTAGCCCATTAATTTTACAAACACTGGGGCAGATCTTCAACTGACATAACTGGACATTTTTGCAATGACTTTATCTGACGGATTTACTCCTGCTGGGAATAAAGCCTCCTTTATTGACTTTTCAAAGCATTTTTAGATTTCAGGACAAACTTTACATTACATTTTGATTAATTTCTCTTAGCCCATGTAGATCTAGCCCATCTTGACTGCTGTGCAGATTATACTCATCCTGTATCTGAAGTGTAAGGTTACTATTGTATTTTATTTGCTGTATTCTGTAAAGGTTCTCACTGATTTTTAATCCACGGATCATTCTTATTCAGAATTACAAATAGATTTACAGGATCTGAGCAAAATAACTAAAAAAAAAAAAAAGGAAAAAAATGAACTGCTGTCAGATGTGAGCTTTTCAGTTTAATAGTAAATTAGTTACTTATTATTTGTATTTTAAACAATAACAAATAGCCTCAGATTTTATTATGACAGAAAGCATGTTATCCTTTTAGGCATTATTTTAGGGACCACTAATAACATTGAACAGTTATTGAATACACTCAAACCATCTCTTTTTCTCTTTCTTTTGGCTGCAATGAGCTAATCCACCTACATGAGGGGCTGAATACAAAGTGTGAAGAGGAAGGTGGAAGAAAGCGACCAATATATATTGTTGAAGTTTGCTTATTTGGAGCTGAGTGTCTATAAATTGAAAGTACCTTTTAAACAATGATAAAATGAATGTGCTTCTCTGAAGGAAACTGAAATTAAAAGGACTTCAGATAAGCAGGGATCCTGCTTCATGGATAGGCTTATACTAAAAAGGCTCTGCGGTGAAAGTTATGGCCAACATTTCACATCGATGTGGCACCAGGTAAGCATCTAAATTCAGTCTGAGTTCAGACCAGAAATGTGTTTTGTTGTTCTTGTCTTTCTTTGTATTGTAAGAGGCCACATCAAGTACAATCTAGACAGGCCCCATGACCTAAAGAATCGGAAGCAAAGCTCACAGCTGGAGGTGGCACATGATGGCAGCATGTAGCCATGGCTGTCCTCATACATTTGTTCACTGCTGTGAAACAGAGATGATCTAAAATCAAGGGAATCCACCTGAAGACATCCAAGAAAACTCAGATCCTTCCAAAACTGTCCCCAGGGGCATTTGCTTTAAGTAAGCGGCATGGACAAATATCTGTTCTGGTCTAAAGAGCTGTCAGAGAGAGAGATGGTTGAAAAGGTCTTGGTGAATATAGGAACTAGCAAAAGAAGTATAAAGTAACTGCTTCATTACAAAAAAAAAAATAAAAAATAAAAAAAAAATCATAATTTAATAAAATAAAATAAAATAAAATAAAATAAAATAAAATAAAAAACCTCCCATTTCAGTTTTGATTCTAATCTCCCAAGAAGGGGAGAACAGGAGAGTTTATTCCTAGTACTGATATTGCTGGGTTTGTACCTGGAAGTACAGTAATACTAAAACTTAATTCTTATATTGTTCTTAAAAATAATAATAATAATTAAAAAAAAAGTGGAGGGGTGGGAGAAAAAAAAAGAAAAGATTAATTTAAACAGATAACATTCATTAGATCTCCATGAAAATCCAAAACAAATACACTGCCTAATCAAGAATCAAGATGAAAGAACAAGAATACTTGTGATGTTTTAATCTGAAAAATAAATAGTTCCGTATATTGATAGGGCTTAATTATGTCCTTTCTTACTTAAATGACTTTCTGTATTAAAACTGTAGATATTAAATTATGCTAAAGTTAAATATTCTTTATCATTATTTACCATTTCTTTTATACTTGTGAAACTTTTGTGAGGTTAGTCCATAAATGCACATCAAATATTTTAATACAAAGGATGTTGACTTAAACTCATCATCTGCTTAATCAACATTTTTAGTTTATTATCAGAAAGAATCAGTAACCTTGATGCACTTTATCTTAATTTATGCTTTAATCAAATAGAGAGAGAGAACTAAATAAGTGATCACATTAGAAATACATTGCAAAGTGCGCACCAGAAAAATAATTCAGCAATATTTGGCAGCAAATATTATCTTCATGCAACCAAAGACTGACAATATAGTAACACATTCCTTATCAGAGTATATTTCTGTTGTGGGGCTGGGAACATCTATTACCTTCCAAATTATGACTATATTTGTACCTACAGTCCCTCTCGGTTATACCTGACTGACGAAATTAGTACTATTATCTTGAAGCATGTTTTCTTAAAGATATTCTTTCCAGATTCTTCCCTGAGTCCTTGTATACAGGGACTATAAGACAGTCCTTGAGGTGTTCCCAAGCACTTCAATCAGATGAACTTGAGGGCAAACTCAAGCTGAGATTGGCATGTCTGAAAAAACACTCCTGAGCGAGCAGCAGCAGGCAGGTGATAAGTGAAAAAAATAAAATAAAATAGGAGGGCTCTGCTACTGCCATGCTGTCATGTAATAAAGAAGTATTGAACACTCACTTGGGTTTTATTTGTTTGTTTTTAGCACAACTTCATTCTTCTAAAACACACCTGAAAGCTCTGAAAGGGAAAACTGCAACAAACATTCACAGAATTACTCTGCCTTCATAGAGATGCCTTCTTTACAGTTAGAAAAAAATATGAAACAATGAATTAACAGAGAGAAGTGTATCCTTTCATTCAGGTACTTATGCACAATAGAAACACAGTTGGTCTTTAGCTTATATGATAACTTGTTTTTTTCCGTTTCTAACCCACTGCCCATGCAAATGAATTATTCAATATACCACAAACTCAGAGGGCGCCATGACCCATGATGTGGTGACATGGGCTTCCTTCTCTGTCACAGGGATTCACACAGGAGCAAATCCCGGGGGCATGGGCTGTAGTTGAGATCTCAGCAGCTTCACATGTTTCAAAAGACATTTCTCATATTTGTGGTTTAAAAACTCCAGCAATTCAAACAAAACATTTAAAACTTAGTACTGTCTGTATCCTCGGAGTAATAATTGATGATCAGGAATATATCATGGAACCAACTGGAAATTATTTCCAAGGAAATAATTTAAACAAATATATGGAGAAAGAGTGTATTTTTTCAAAATCATGAGGCACTAATCAGTTCTTTGAAGGCTGGACATTTTCAAGAACTCATGACTTCCTTTCTGACATTCTGTAGTTGTCTATAATTCTTTGTCACAGATGAGTCTATCATGCTTCTTTCTACCTTCTTTTTCCCTAGTAAATTTTTATTTTCCCTTTTCAGATTCCATGATGATAAGCAAATAGTTATTTACAACACATGAAAAAATCAGTATGGTTGCAGAAAAAGGGTATGAATTCTTGGAGGGATTAAAATAAGGTAGATGTACTGAATCTCAGAGAAAGAGGAAAGATCACACTTTGTGCTGGACTCAAGGAAGCTAGACCAAGCATTTGTTTACAAGAGTCAGGGGTGATGTTTGCTTTGAGTAAAATCATTTCCCAGATGTGCAAATGTAGCTTAGCCCTAATCATTCAGACAGAAATGGTCTTATCTGATAAAACTATTTTGGGGGGACCATAGAAGTTCCTACTCATTCAAGCCAACGTGGCATGTAGGTAATGTAAATTAATATGATCGATACATGTTTATACATAATTAAGTGCAGTCACGAGCCTTCAACAAAGGCTGCTTATGCTTTTCACAAGACAAAAGCCAAATGAAGATCTCAGCTAAAAATAAGTATTAGATTTCTATTTATCATTGTACAAGTCATTCAAAATCACTGGCAAGGCCTGGAAGATTAGGCTGAGCTTTTGGGATGTCCAAGAATTTTAGGAGTAGAATAGATCCTACAACTCATGCTTCTGTTTTGAAGTTAAACTCAAGTGAGGAAACGGATTATCTTCGGCCGTGAGCTGAACTGTATGGACTCCTGAAGCATGTGGTATTTGCATAATGTAGTCTGAAAGTCCTTCTTTGCCTTTACAGTACCTTTTGTATTCTGGGTTAGTGAATTTAATAACATGAAGAGATTATTAACTTTTTTCTGTTTATCCTAGAAGAATAAACCAAGGTCTTGTTTTTTCATGTGTTCTACTTGATGAATGTGTTTTTCTCTATGTTATTATCTTTTTGCACTGAGAACATTTTCAGTAAAAATCTTGTTTAGGAACCACATGAAACTGACACAAAGCATATGCATCTGCAGATTTATTTGTCTTTTTGCAAAGTGAGTTTCTATTACCATGTGTACCCTTTTAAAAGCTGATGAAGTATAAAAGCTTTTATCATTTGGTGAGTAGCTATTTTATATTACTACTTTATGGAGTCACATCATAATCTGTCAAACTCCCCTTTATAATTATTAGTGAATCCTAAATGATTGAGTTCATTCCTTGACACCTTGTATGACAGTGAAAAATAAGTTTTTTATGTAAGTTGCTTGCAATATAGACTAATTGGCATACTAATTGACTTTTACTACAATTTAAGTTTATTGTTTATTGCTTTAAATTGTTAGCTGACATTCATTTTTCTACTATAACACAGTAGATATTGTTTTTGTAAAGACAAATGCACTTTAATTGTACCATACCAGTGAGATGTCTCAGTTTTCTGTTTGAACAACCTGTATACCTAAAGTGTTTTTTTTTAAGGGATTTTGTCTGGAGTAGTATTATTCAAATGACAAGATCCTTTACTTTCCAATATTTTTAGTATGTCAGATATATGGTTTATTGG
Organism: Heteronetta atricapilla; assembly: GCA_011075105.1. Classification (NCBI taxonomy): domain Eukaryota; kingdom Metazoa; phylum Chordata; class Aves; order Anseriformes; family Anatidae; genus Heteronetta; species Heteronetta atricapilla. Next base: position 78,274,694 of record CM021734.1, on the reverse strand, counting down.
CCATACTTAAAGCTTGCTTAAATCTATTAAATACAAAGTAAGTTTAAGTAACATTAAAGATCTATCATAAGCCAACAAACAGAAAAACATTCTAGATCAAATTTGGAGCAATCCTTTGGAAGGATTGGAAGGACACAGGAGAGGAAGTAATTTGATAACATAGATTAGTCTCAGGTTTAAATCTATATTTCTAGATTTTATAAAGTTAATGTCAATCACTGGATGCATTTTATTAAAAACAACTTAATAGGTGTGATTTATGTATATAATATGCCAAGGGATCTAGCTGATAAATTCAAATTCCTAAAAAAAGTAACACCACTTTTTGTGTGACATAATAAATCTCAGGATAGAGTACTGACCATTGCCTGGGCTCTATTCAGATTTTTCATCAAGAAAGACATCCATTTCTTTGACACCATCAATAAAATTAGTCTATTTCATTTAAGGCATGTTTTATTCTACAATGTATATGAATATTACATCATCTTTATTTTTAAGCATCTATTTCACAGTAATGTTATTACCCATAATAAGTTTCATACTGATAGTGCTGACAGTACTGAAAATTGTCCTCTCTTCATCCACACAAGCAAGCAAAGTTAATTTTCTCATACTGTGGTCCAATTTTAGTGCCATACAGATAAGCCCTATGATCTGTATCACGTTTATACATATATGTCTAGGTATCCAACACAGTAAATTACAGTGATTATCATTATCTGGTACAAGGAGCTCTCACTCTAAAGCTTTGTTACAGCCATTCTTAAACTCTGCTTAGAAAACTGTTTTGTCCTTGTTGTTGACTGAGGATATAGATAAAGGTTCATTTTTCCTCAAGATTAACTGAGGAACACAAAATGACCTGGCAGAACTTGCACAAGTGTGGCAGAGTAGAGCTCTATTTCTTCCAAAAATGAAACTTCACTGCTTCTTGTGGATAATATTTGTTCATGTGGATGTCATTTGTTTACAAATGATTTAATAAGTTGTGGATTATTTAAGTGTGACAAATGAAAATGCACATGTAACTTTTGAGCCTGACAAATGAAAAATACCTGTAACTTCTCTGTTGAACTTTAGATTTTGAGTATGGAACCAAGAAACATTTATTCCAAATGGCAGACATATATCTTGCCATGTATTTTTTTAAGCACCAATAATCAAAGTATTTTAAAGTGGAGAGTCAAGGCATTGATGGTCAGAGTACTTTCTAAAGATGTTAAATGGACCATCATTTCAAGAAACGATTGACATTGACAAAGAAATTAGAATCTCAGAATTAGACATTTTATCATCTAGTTAAAGCCTGAGAAAGCAGAAGGCAAAGACTGAGTCACCAAGGAAATGCTGAAAGCTTGTTATGATGAGATTCCCAATAAAACTCCAATTTTTTTCCATGAAGGAAGGAACCTTTCAGAACAAGGTGAAAGCCTGTCTGCAGTGGCTGGTGAGTATTACAGGTCTTCCAGTGATAGACAAAGTCTTTTGTAGTCTCACTTTAAGCAGAATAAAAGATATGATTGGGGAAATTACAGGAAAAGTAGAACAAATATATGAACAATTCATTCAAGAAAATGAATTCATAACATCCTGAGATTTGCATAGACTATACAAAAAAAAGATAGAAACATGTCTGACAAGTGTCAAGTATCCACCACAACAAGTAAGCCATGAGGCAGCCAGTGAAACAGAGAGCAACTTACTAAAGAGCCAGCCTGCTGAACTGTTTTGAGAGGCATATGTGATTGTGGTTTTTAAGCACTTCTGTTGGGAAGAGACATGCACAGAAATCATTACTATAATGGTATCATTAATACTTCCACCATCATCATTAGGTGTCCACACATTTAATTTGCTTATGGTGCTTAAGATGTTTTACTAGGCCTGGAACCTCAAGGAGGATGGACACCTCCCATTGTGGTGGAGATCAGTCTTTCAAGATGTTTTACATTCTGGTGAAGAAAAAAAAAAAAAGAAAGAAACTAACAGAAATGAAGCAAAACAAAGTGGAGAAGAGAAGAGTGGAGAAGAGTGAGAGAAGAGAAGAGTGGAGAAGAGTGAGAGAAGAGAAGAGAAAGAAGAGGAGAGGAGAGGAGAGGAGAGGAGAGGAGAGGAGAGGAGAG